>JAQOWZ010000011.1:24500402-25726734 GCA_035578165.1 Stenolophus ochropezus | reverse complement strand
AATAGTATATGTAAAATAATAAAACTTTTATATGAGCCATTTTTTTCTATTACTTATAATAAAAAAGTTAAGGGGGGGGGGGGGGCGTCTTCCCAGACTCACCCTGTATAATAAAATTTTATGTTCTGCCAGACTTATTAAATTTTTCTAGTAACATGATATTTTGCATTTATAAAATGAATAAGCTTGTTTTTATTTTGAGATAAAAGATAAAATGCAATAGATTATGCTCTTCTTGAAGAAAATTAGTAATACAATACACCATATCAACTTTGAACTTTGTCTACTTCCATTTTTATTTTATTATTATAATAGGATTTACCTTACATAATGTCAGAATAAGTGCATTTAAAAGCATATTTTACTATTTTATATTATTAATGCACATTTTTAGATTTTTATTGATATATTTTTAAAAGTAAGACATTTATTATACTTTGTTTCTCATACATTAAATTTATTTTTAATGGGCCCGAGTAAGTTTGTTGCTACATGACTCTAAACACATATGTGTCGTGCTGGTCACGTTTTTAAATTTCGAAATATGTTCTCTATAAACTTTATCTCAATGGCACAACAAAATTCAATGTTCCTACAGAGCAAAAAACATCAACTCTTAAATCAGATAAACTCTCCAGCTTTTCAATATCAACCCAAACTTCAGTTTCCCTGGAGACGGCGGAAGTTTTATTTGCTATTTCAATTGTTTGAAATGGGGAATAAACAGGGCATACATCACCAAACGGTTGATAGATGGCGGGAAATTCGATCGAGGAGGAGGGGAAGTTATACAAACTGATTTACTTTGACGTATGAATGATCGGGATAATAAATGATTTGCATTCCGATAATTTCAAGAACTTGGGAAAAATTCGAACGTATATCAAAATGAAATATGAAAGAATTAAAACGAAAGCAAGGAAATTTAATTTCGTAATGCAGCCAAAAAATTTTACCATTTCAAACTAAAAGGATTCCAAACGAATCTGAGATTCAATTTCCCAAATTAACAGTTTTAACCACACTTTTGTTTTTGTGTAGTTTGTTCACTACAAGCTGAACGGGCATCACTGAAATCGTGAGGTAAGTTCTCCATACTTGTGATTTTTTAATGATATAAATGTCGCTTGGTAGAGGAGTTTTTTCAGGGCACTCCAATTTATCTGTATCGTAGACCCACCAAAATATTAGTCTCTGTCCTCTGTAGTACGGTATTTTACACTACTTGGACAAAATCTCCTTTTTTTCTAAGTTCAAGTACGATGAAACTATAATCAACATATTACACCAAATCAGTATACTAACAATCAAATCACAAACTGAAGAGGAACAAAACTACAAAAACAATATAATTATAAATTAATATTATATTTTAATGACACCTGATTCTTCGGTAATCTTTTATTTTAGAAGAAGTGTTAATCGGACAAAGATTGGACATATTTTTTTTTGGTTCTCTTCGAAAACCCCTCCTATAACATAATCTTGCGTGAACAATTCGCATCGGATAATATATCACTATAAACTAAAATAAACTCTTTGGCCGGTAATATGATTAGAAACCTTTTTTTATTAACATTTCTTTCAACGTAAAATGATCCTAAATCGGATTCCTTTTCCTATCAGAATTCATCCCGGCATTTCAAACTTTGTACTGGATCTGTTGTAGGGATTTTATCGAAACAAACTAACCTAACCTTATTTCATCTATCCTTTAGTAAAGGGTTTTAGTACTACGTTCTTAATACACAGATTGGCATCTTTGATGAAAATGCATACCGTTATCTTATTTAGAAAAAAGATGAAAATGAAATGATTGTTATGTATAAAAAAATTGATTTAAGTAAAAAATCCGATTTAAATAAAAAAATGTTTTTTTTTTTATTTTTATTAAATAAATCGGATTTTTTTCAACCCTAATTGGTAATATGTTAAATTCCCGTTCCTTCTACGAATTTTGTACCTGTGATGAATAAAATATGCCAATCACGTTTTTTCTTCTTTTTATAAACTTTACTCATCTTTGCTCAATATTCAATTTAAATATTTAAAGTAATCATTATAGGTTTGATAGCTTCGAAGGGGTACCGCACTTACTGAAAGTATATACTTTTAATTACTTGTGATAGGCAATAACGATTAAAATACATAAACATGTCTTGCATAATTTTTAATTAATATATTTCAAGTAGCTCTTATCATCTTTGATTTCCTAGCTGTGGGAAAAAACACAATTATTAAAGAGTTTATACTTTGTGGGTCAGCCATTGAATAAAAAAATATGACAACGAAGTACACATCTTTTCAGAAAGGCAATTAACCTGGCAGTGGTGTCTATTTTAATGAATCATTTCCAGATATGATATGTTCTATTCCATATTAATGTTTGGTACTTGTTTAAACCGTAACATCGCACGGTTGGGAAAGACACTAAGATTAATGTCAAAAACGTATCCACCGCTAAAACAGCGTGCCAACAAACAAAAACTAGGACAAAGCCAAAGAAAGCAAACATCTGACCCAGAATGGGGGATGAAATATGAA
Source organism: Stenolophus ochropezus (assembly GCA_035578165.1). Taxonomy (NCBI): domain Eukaryota; kingdom Metazoa; phylum Arthropoda; class Insecta; order Coleoptera; family Carabidae; genus Stenolophus; species Stenolophus ochropezus. Next base: position 25,724,190 of record JAQOWZ010000011.1, on the reverse strand, counting down.
ATCGCTCTTATCACCGCAAGTTTCAAGCTGTATTAAACGCTCCTTATCAATCCGCTGTTTGACAGACTCAAGTAATCTCTTCAACTTGGAATTAATTAACTCAATTGCAGCCCGACAAATTTAAAATCAATGTGACAAATTTGTTTCCAATGCAATGAGAAATCGCTTCACTGGAATTTTTCACTGAAATGAATTTCATTAAGAAAACGACAGAAAAATATCTTTCATAAATCAACTTTTTCTGTTCTAATACGATTTTAAACGCCAGAATATATGTTGCCACATACACGCAAACACACATATAACGCTGGTCACATTTCAATCCATATCTTTAACTCTGGTGTAATGGCTAAAATGGCCGGGTTTGATTCTCACCCAGGCAGAATCTTTAGTATTTAATTATTAAGACAATATATAGCCTAGTCGGGCAGTCCAGCAATTCAAAAAAAGGCGAGTTATAAAATTTAAAACCAAGGCATTTCATAAAAATTGCGAAAAAGGCACAGTTAAATTTACAGAAGGTGTAATGGTCTGGGATTGACTATCAGTAAAGGAATCGGGAACACTCTATTTCATATATGTAACAGTAAATGCTTAAAATATAGACCATTTTGGAAATATACTCGTTGCCTTTCATCCAAGAACTGAAAACAAAAAACAATTTTATATTTCAGCAGAATAGCGCATCTTGACATACTGCAAAATCAACTAAAAAAATGGTTTAATGATCGTGATTTATATGTATTTAATTGGTTTTCAAGTAGTTCTGACCTAAAATATAAGCAGCTATTTATAATAAATCACTGACCGTCCGAACATATAGTTATTAGGGCTCATATGAAGATTCCTTGCAGAGGGGCTATAGTGTGACAGCCTCTTCGTAATGAAAATAATCAACTATTATTACTTATACGGACACACATTTGAATACAAACTGTACAAATACGTTATTTGTTTGAAATATCTTTCAGTCATAAATCTTTTTTTCTGGTACTAAATATAATATAAATGACTGAATTTTCGAGTAGGTAAGTTGCCCCATGAATTTATTTTTTAATTCAGACATTAAACTCAGTTTTTAAAATAAGTTTTGCCAGCTATCAACCAAATAAAATGATGTATCGCAGTAATTCAGAACTAGTGATGAGCGATATTTCAGGAACTGTGGTATAATCTCCGATATTGAAAAATCGTAGCTTATTATTGCTACTCATTATTTTATAAACCTCGGATCTCATAGTAACTATTCCGATTAATAATCAAAAATTCTCAATTTCGGTACTAAATAACGCCAACGCATTGTCTTACTAACATTAGTAGGTAATAAGTATAAATAAAAAATAAATAGAAGGTTATGTATTTAGGTACTTATAAAATTATAATTAGAAGAATGTATATAAATTATTTGCGCAAGTTGCAATAGTACAAATTATTTGTTGATCTTTAAATGATATTTTACATTTGTTATTAATTAGTATCTTTGTTTATTGATGTGAGAACTGCTAACTTGATCGTGATGTACAACATATGACAATAATTCACAATAAACTATAATAAATAAAATCACAAATATTAAAAATTAACAATTACAAATCACATTGTGATTCAAAAGTAGCAGTTTGGCTCATCAATATTTTGAACCCACTATAAGTTGTAATTTTCTTGTAAAGTTTGTAGATTGAGAACATAGTGAATACCCATCCAAATTTCAACTGTGCGTATCACGCTTGACTGAACAACCCTAATGTAATTCTCTGATCAATTGTTAGTTTGAAAGTTTTATTACAGGAATAATTACATTAAAACTTTGAAAGGTTATGCGATATTTTTTAATAGTAATGTACTTTGTTTTAATTTCTACGATTTATGGATATCCCAAGCGAGTGTTTGTACGTTTATGAAGATGTATGCCATCCGGGGGATGATATTAGCATTTTGTTGTTCATTTTGTGCGGCGGTAAGATAAATATCGGTTAGCAATCGACGTTTTTATCCTTTCCGTTATTAGTTTAGCGCTGATGTATCGCTTAATTTCCTAATGGTTCACTGCATTACTGACCCACAGCATTTTTCAAATTTTTACCAGATTTACAACGTTCATTGCTCTCTACACTGAAGCTAGTTACATCGAATTCTATTACTAAATTAACAGATATTTATAACGTTTAATTATTAGATTAATAAAGTAGGTTAGTTTTTAATATTAAATCCGTTGCACCATATTAATTTAGGTCAAAGATAAAATAATTTGCACATTTTCGGGCTAATGTTTTATGACTAATAAAAAGAACAAATTCCATTACTCTATGTAGTGCTTGTGCTTTATATGTATGAATGTATAGATGTTTCGACATTTCACATATTTTCTATTTCAGTTATTGTCATCTCGTGATATGATCATTTTTATTTGGGTAAAGCTACAATCACAATGAAATAATTAACAATTCAATTTTAGTTAATACATAAACAAAATACAGTTCGTTAGAAACCTTTCACAATACAAACATATTTAACAAATTAGACAGTAATGACATATTTGCCTTTGTACTTTAAGTTCATAATAACTAAACTAGTAATATAGGTTTATTTATTGTCAATAGATACAGATGTGACAAAATTTTAGTTATATTCTGCTCTGTGGTGTGTTGTATAGGTACATGTGACTTGATCTCACTATATAATAAATATTGTTTTATCCTAATATTCGTTTCACAGTTACGAATTTTATTTTCTGTCAAATGGTTGATAACTAGAAACATTAAAGCGCAGGCGTACTTTAACGTTGTACGTAGTACATGTGACTTGATCTCACTATATAATAAATATTGTTTTATCCTAATATTCGTTTCATAGTTACGAATTTTATTTTCTGTCAAATGGTTGATAACTAGAAACATTAAAGCGCAGGCGTACTTTAACGTTGTACGTAGTACATGTGACTTGATCTCATTATATAATAAATATTGTTTTATCCTAATATTCGTTTCACAGTTACGAATTTTATTTTCTGTCAAATGGTTGATAACTAGAAACATCAAAGCGCAGGCGTACTTTAACGTTGTACGTAATAGGTAAAAAGAAAAGCGTGGAGATTGTAAGATCTTAACTATTTACGCTAACGTGTAACGTTAGGAACGGTATAAAATATTTGAATTTGCCAATCACGTACGGTAACGATTAAGCTGAAATGAGTTTGTTAATGAATTCATTGCGAATGCAGCTTAAAATGCTTATATATTAATGATTCCAATAAATGCTCCTGAAGCCCCTTCCCTGGTACTAAAACCTATGCCATAGATGTGAGTCGAATTCAATTCTATTTCTATCATTCGCGGTTCTTGACTATACATTATTATTCTTCAAATTGTTATAATAATCCACTTCACAAAGCGCTCTTTTATACCTATTTTCTGATTTTCTTTAAATTCGGTGTAATATATCTAGATTATTTAACTGAGGAAAACACTTCGCTGTCAAACACAACGTTTCGACAGCAATGTGCTGCCTTCAGGTAAATAACAAAACTATAAATAAATATGTAGTGTATACAACAAATTAACATGGTAACAAGAAACAAATGTTAAAAAAGACAGAAATGATATTGAAGACTGAAGTCTTGTTATGCTCAAGACCTGTATTTATATATTTCTTGCTTTCGGTTGCTTCTCAAATTAGTCTTCTCATCCTCTTGTTAGAATATTCGTGTTCTCAAAATCAATTCCAAGTTATTCTTGAATAGCATGTTTTGTAACTGCAGATTTATCAGGTTGGTTTAATCTAATATGCTATTTGTGTTCCTTTAACCTAGGTGTTACAGTTCTACCAGTTTACCCAAATATTGTCTTATTTACAAATATCGTTTTACTTTATTATTACGAGATAACTGGAACTTTAACCAGAGGTGGAAAAACCGGCCGTATATACAGTCACAACTGAAAACTGAGAGTTAATTCATCAATGCGCATGCAAAAGATTATAAGTACAATTTGTGGTTAAATGAAGATATGTATGTGGCAAGCCATCGTTATTTTTTTAAGTTCTGTATTTTTGCAAAGAGATATAAGGATGTCAGTCAAAATATTTACAATATAATAATGTGAAAATAGATATAAATTGACTTATTTCTTCAGACACTCAAAAGTTAAGGGTATTTGGATATGGATATCGATTTTCATTCATTGGCACATTATAATATTAAAACTTACTAAATAAATATAAATCATAACTTTCAATTATTACAAGCTATGCTTTTTACCAAACATACTCTGTTAGTTAAAAAAGAAATTAATAGCCACTTTAATTAATACTTAGTGATTGATGCACTATACAAATATACATAGATAAATAACACTTTACAATCAAAAGGAAGCATTAACCAGAAGTAGTGCAAAAAGCCATTAATGGATCATTCCATTACTAACCCACAAAATCTTTAAATTTTAACCATAGGCATGCACACGGTAGGTACCAAGGGTGCACGTGTGTAACATAGTAGGTATATATTTTTTTGTCTCGTGCTATAATTTTCTCATTCGGCTACGTCTCATGCGTTAAACAGCACTCGACTGAAAAAAACTTGCTTTACACACTAGTTGCATAAATAACTACTGTACAACAACAAAAACACACACACTGTTTTTTTTTTTTGTTTAGGACGACTTATTTCATATATAGAGGAGGGCCCCAAACGAGTAATGCTTATGGCCCCCAATTGTATTAGTCCGGCCCTGGATATATTTCATTAAATATATCTACAATAGCAGACCGGCGCAACTTGCAATGGTTAATAAATCAACTGAGATGAAATCATTTGCAAATTGAATTCTACAACAATGAAATGCTTAAACATTATTCCAGTTTCTTATAAAGTAATGTTACAAGTTTAAATGATCGAGCTTGTAAAAGCGATATTTCTTTCTTTCATTTTGTTCGTCGCATTCAATTGAACGGGAGAATAGTTTCATTGACCGACTTACATTATCTGGCCAGCAACTAGGTAACCTATTTCTTCGCCAAGTTATTTACGGCGCCAAATAAAGATAATGTTGATTCCCAGTACGATCTACGGATAACACCCGAGTATTTTTCATGTAAATGAAATAAGCCAAGAGCTTATAAATTGTTTTTGATAGATGCGAAGATTCTATCTACTTTAATGTACTATTCTTCCTCGCGTAAGAAAAATGGGAAAGGAATATTTTATTCTTCATTGCTTTCCATTTGGAATAAGATTTTTAACATAAAGCCACATCATTTCTTATCACACTTCTAAATATACTGAACAAATTGGAATATGCACAGAAACAAAAAAATATGACATACGAGTATATTAATAATAATATAAAAATTAAAAATACTTATTTTCTTACGATGTGCTTTTGGGGAATGTGACCAAATTTTGATTTTTACATATATGATATGACAAAACAGATAATATGCACATATTATTTATATCGATTCATTAGTCGTAGTTTACGAAAAAATAACTATTACCAATTTATAGAAGTAAAGCCTGCCACGTCAGCGTAGTAGAATCTTGAACGATAGACTGGGAGTATAAGTCTATCTACCTTTTTCCACGATCCTACCATGCTGATGTCATATATACCTTCTCCAAAAATTGGAAAAAAACAACAACTTTCAAATAAAGGAAAAGAAGAATCCGCATTGGCGTCTATATAAGGATAACAATTCAGGAAGTCGCTTTTTTTGTTTAATGACAAAAGTATAAATATGTAAGCAAGGCTAAAATAAGTTGAAGAATATAGTTTCAAAAACAAGGCGAGACCGAAATAACACATACGAGAAGACAAAATCTCAAGAAACTCTTGGGAGAATCTTATGCATAAAGATAAAATTAATTTATGGATTTATTACTCATAAATAATAATATATTAAGCGGTAATAAAGATATTTTATTACGATATGAAATAAGTACCTAACTGTCGGAACGTGTCAAGAAACATATTCGTTTTTAATAAGGATAGTTCCGGACGATTCTCGCATGCGAGAGTGATGCAAAATACGAAAATATATGCGGTACCAAGATCGAAATTAATTATATATTTGAAAATAAAACGTCTCATGTCGCTTATATCACTCGCACCTTGCTTATGGCTGTTACTAAAATGCAAGGAAAATAGGGAATGAACAAGAAGAGCATCAGATTATATAGATATATTGGCAGGATAATTTATGTGTTCCTTTTGACATTATTGTCCTCGCTCAATTCAAATCCTGTTGTGATCCTGCATAACAAGCCCATTTCCCAAATCGGCCTAAATCCAGCCCTGATTTACTGCATTTCACTTAACTCCAGCCCTATGCTATATCCTTTCAATACATTGCTAACACCCGCTAGGTTTGTTTAGAGAGACTTTGTATTTATTATGCATTGTCTGAAAGAAGAATCGCTGGAATTTCGATCAAATTTATTTCAGTACCCTTTTATTTATTGCTTTACTGTGGTAGCTTTAACTTCAAATAAAAAAGATGCATTGCGTATTTGTATTTAAAGAGGACAATATCTTTTGGGAACCGTAATATATTGTCTAATATGGGTAGAATGACCAGCTGTAGTTCAGAGATATTACTTTAAATTCTAGCAAAACAAATTATTTACCTATTTATACGTATTTTCCATAAAAGAGCAACCCTGACGGTTAGTGATGGGTAAATTCCCGGGAACGAATATTTTGGAAAATTTCCCGGGAAAAATTAACGATAATTTTCCTCATAAAAATCAAAGGCACATCAAAATTTTTATTTCATAAAAATTGGAGGAATTTCCTCTAATACCAATTATGTCATAATTTTTACTAACACTAAAAATATTACAAATGGTTATGATGCTGTAGTAAAATTATTAAAAATTAATTTAATTTTTTTCCGTTTTCCACCCATACTTTTACAGTTATTAGAATATTAATATTGTTATTGTTAGAAATTAGTCGAAACTAGTTAGAACACGTCGGTAAGGCTGCTCCTGCGTTAAGGCCGGGGGATAGCGAAATACTATATTTATAGTCACATTTAATGCCCTGTATTTTAAGAACTAAACATAGTAACATTCTGTTATTAATTCTTGAGAAAGATACCATATAGGACTATATATTGCATAAATTTTAAAGTTAAATATTTTTAAATAAGCGGTTAAAAAAATAATTGAATGTGAACATTTTTTCATTTTTCATTGCCGGCATTTTAAGAACCATTCATTTGTACATAAATATTTTTTATATTTCTTTGATGAATAAAATAGCTAAAGGTGTCACGAAGTGCCTGGTATATTTTATTTTACAAAATTTTAAACATTTATCGAATAAAATAATTAAACATCTGAAAGTGAATATTTCAGTAACTTTTATTATTTATTTTGTCTCCTTATACACATAAATATTGAGAAAAAAAATATACCAGGCACTAGATAATATTGTCAGCAATGTACTATATTTTTTTCAATGTTATTGTTTATTTAATAAAGGAATGGTTGTCAATTTGCTATTTTCCCTATACCTTCACATGTAAATTTTAGTTCCACTTTTTCTCACTGCATTGTCGCATAATGCTCGAGCTGTCACTTTCACTTAGGGCGGTCCTAGCTACCCTAACACTAAGTTCTAAGAATATAGGGTAAGTTAGCAGGTTCGTTTAGATTTTCATTCCATTTTATTGATTGCGATATACACGATTTTGTACTAGGATGCAGTAGGGCTGGTTGTGCTAAAAATTATTGCGGATTTTGAGTATTTTATGGATTTATTGTTTATCACTAAAAATGATTATGAAGTGACCTAAATACTTCATTATAATCTATACTGTCACTTTTAAAATTTAATAACAAAATTTCTTGTAATAAATTTTGTATGACCAGTATGACAGCTATTTTTGACGTTACTAAAACCGGAACTGAACTTACTTTGATTCACGCATTCCTAATATATTTCTTCCACATTTTAAATTTTTACAAAAAAATGACTTCATTTTTACTTATTTTATCTTTACACTTACTTACATCAAATTTGACATCATATGTCAAATTTTGTGAACATATGAATAACTCATCTGTTTTATCGAAATTCCTCAGCCTAAACGATATGTAAAATTATTATAATTTATATATTTTTTTTCTATCTAAGTTATATATAAACGTAATTATGCAGATCGGTAGAAAATTAAAAAATCTTTGTATTTATAATAACGAAATTTGCGAAAATATGGTATTTAGAGGTATTTTTTAGGAAAAACGGTTTAAAGCTTCAAGTAAAGTACTACTTCCGGTTAACCAAATGTAGTCAAAATCTAATCAGTTCATCATATTAGAATAGTACTCTTAAATACCAAATATTATATTTTTTACATGTACCGTATTGGAGTTATCGTGGACGAAAAATCGTCACAGACACACACATAGACACACACACACATAGACACACACACACACAGACACACACACAGACACAGAGATACAGACATCACGCTAAAAATAGTAAAATCGTATTCTAGGGACCTTAATTCGTGCTCATATGTTGAAAACTCACACTCGAGAAATCTGACCAAAAACAATACCTCCCTTATCCTATATATTGATAGGCGGGAGGCAAAAACAAACGAATATTTTTATAATTTTATTTTATTTATTTATTTATTTATTTATTTAATGTACAAGGGAAGCTCACAGTTACCCAATTAAGAGCTTCCACGATTTGATAAATGAAGACAATTACATACAATATGGTATCTATAACATTTACAAGATATTTATTTATTTATATTTAAATAATATTTAAATTTAGATAAAGATAAATTAAAGAGATCAATATTCTGATATTCATTATAATTAGACATAATTCTGACCAGTGGAGAATTATGGTAGCTGTTTGATTGACAAAATGGTACATGAAATATATTTAATTTCCTGGTCTGTTTTTGTGGAACATTAAGTGTTATATTTTCTATTAGTAGTTGATTGTCAATGATATTATTTATGATTTTGTATAATAGAATCATGTTATTAAATGCTCTCCTTTGTTCCAGTGTTTGGAGTTTAAATGTTTGTAACATTTCGTGATAGTTTGTGTAGTTAAGATTGAATTTATATGACAATCCATTTGTACCATTTTCTTTTGAATCGATTCAATTCTGTTTATGTGCTTCATATAAAATGGGTTCCATACTGGTGTTACATACTCTAACTGAGGACGTACAAGTGATTTGTATAGAAGAAGTAAAGCCGAATAATTGGTAAACACTCTAGTAGTACGAAATATAAATCCTAAAAGTTTGTAGTCTTTATTTGCTATCGTGTCGATATGATTGAACCAATTCATTTTGCAATTGAATAAGATACCAAGGTCTCGAATACTGCATTTTCTGTCAAGTGAAACATGATTTACTGAGTAATTAAAGTAAATAGGATTTATATTTCTCGTAAAGCTCACAATTAAACATTTACTCAAGTTTAACGAAATATAATTATTTTTACAATATTCATAAAGTAGAGATAGGTCTTGCCACAGTAAATCGCAATCATTTTGGGTCCCTACAACTCTATAAAATTTCAAGTCGTCAGTATATAACAGAAAGTTACTGTTACGGAATGTTACATATTTTCTGTAGAAAATACTTATTATATAAATATTAAAAAAATGATTTGTATTAATTAAAGGTGTTGCAGAATATTGATTATACGAGTTAGTAAAAAAATGGGTTTCAACGCGTGAAATTCTACACTAGGTTATTAAGAAAGTTATATGTAAGACAAAGAATATCTTTGGTATGAAATAAACTAATATGAATTTTAAATCTAATCCAAAAGAAAGAAATAGAAAATTGTGCTTATTGATAAATTTGCAAAATACAGACATTTTGTTTAATAAAAATGTTGACAACATATAATTATGAAGGTACCTATTATTTTTCTAATTTGTTTTTATTATAATGATAAATTTATAATTTTAGTATTTTTACATTCTAAAAATTATTTTATCATTCAAACAAAAATTAAATTTTGAGCGCAAATCAGCCAACAAATTTAAAGGTCCACAAATATTCTGTGTCTGAAGTAAAAGCTTCCGGTGTCGTGTCTGATACAAAGGTAATAAAAACAACGTAAGTTGAAACTCTTTAGCTCAGCACAAGACCAAAAACAGTTTGCTTATAGACAGCGAATTGATAATTAAACAACAGGGGCTGTTCATTTTACTGAGAAATGAACGAAGGGAATAGGAAAAGTAACCAATTTTGATTGGTTCATAATGTCATAAATCATATGAAGTCGCGCCCCTTTTATGTTGCTCGCAGTGCCATCTCTTGAGTCAGAAACAAAGTAGTCTGCCTATCCCCCAGCCTTAAATTTACTATCGTGAATTTTCTTTCTTATTCTCAGGAACTTGCCATATATTCCCGGAAATTTCCAAAATAGAATCCCCGGTTTTCAGGGAAATTCCTGGGAATTTTTCCAGGAAATAGAAATATTCCAGACAGGAAATTCCCAAATTCCCAGTGACCCATCACTACTTACGGTACACTTCCGATACGAACTAGATATCCTGAGAGAAAAATAGTTTCTGGTGAATAAAAATAATAACTAATAACTAAGTCACCATATTGCACAGGACAATACTATATGTATTCCTACATGTTATTTAATACATGTTAGTTCATTTTATTAAAATACTTGCCGCATGGCAGGTATTACTTTGAGTGAAGAACAATAAAAACATCAGGCGAAAACATATAATTCTCGGTTGCAAATTTTTTGGGCAACAAGGTAGGTAAATGTTATATTTCTTTTGTAAGTAATATGACACACATTAGTTTTTAATTTTCTAGTGAGATACTTCCCGTTTTACTATCTCCTAATTTAACGCTGGCAGAGAAGTTATACACATGTAAGCATCCTCCTTTTATGTCCTTGTTATGCAGTGTCTAATGGAAGGAGTAATTGTGTAACACTACCCGGGAAATTTAAAATTTTACTTGTTCTTTTGCGTACGTGACAATATTAAATGCGGAAAATATGTAAAGTTTCTTGTGATAAAACTTTGTTGAATTTAATGTCACGACGTGATGTATGAGAGCTAATGTAATAGGTGACAAAATAAAATAAATACAAGAAGGTTTTTGTAATAAAGCATTCACAGAATTTAAATTTCGTTTAATTTCTAAATCAACGATCGTACAGTTTTATTATATATAGAAACTATCAACTACCAACATACAATACAAAACAAATTGTCGACGCCAAAATCAAAGTAATGAATGACATAAATATACGACAAATATGATACATAAAAATTTAAAAAAATTTGAAGAAGAAATTGACGACGTGAAGATCAACTCGATGAAACAGACTATAGTTATTCTACTATTTATTAATTTTTGTCCTTTCGGACATCATCTTATCAGATGATTTGATTATTTTCCAAAGGATGAAACGATTGTAACTTTAAATGGAAAGTAGTGGAATAACGATATACTGTATATCATTTTTTATAGTGATACTTATTTATTTTTAGTTCATAACTGCAAGTAAAGCAAAATAAAAGAATGTAGCAAACGTTTGTGATGTTTATGTTTCTTTCTATTTAAAATTCGTTGCATCCCATATGCAAATCAGACTCTGTCTGTAGTAATTTGAACAAGCTTAAATATTTATCAGATCCAAGTGTCACATGTGGTTGGTAAGCATCGCATAAACAATACAACGATTTATGAATACAGAAGATAAAATTGTATTGATTATGGAAATGCGAGATGCGGTATCGTATGTTATAGAATCTCAAAGGAAGCAATCTTGTTATATGGAGAATAAAGCGATTTAACTTTCCTATTGAATTGAAATATAAGTTTTCAAACTGATATGACAAGAAATCTCATTTTATATTGCGCATTTTTACTCTTTAAATATTAAAATTGTTATAAGAAATGTAAATAAATTTTAAGACAAATCAGAATGAAATATTTTAGTACAGGAATAATACGCTGGTTTCTTGCTATTTGAAATAAATTACTGACAATAATTCGGTGTATTTTTTTAAATATGTTCTTATTTAAAATAAAAAGTTGTACCCATATTTTTAGAATTATTGGTCGAAAAAAAAAATTATCAATAGTTTTAAAATAGTTTTGCAAAATGATACTTACTGAAACATCCTGTATATGTATTCACCAGTATGCGCAAAACTTAAATTTAGTAGTTTCCATATCTCATTGATACACTTAGCCGCTTGCCTCAATACAAGAATTTCGGAAAATCTTATCTTCAATTCGCCAGTCTCAAAACTCTCGAGTATAAATTTGGGTTATTTTTTATTAGCAAGCACTTTATTCATAAGAACGCATAATTACATGACAGACAATTACCAAATAAACAAGAGCAAGAGTCTAGTAACAGTGGCAATGACTGTGATTGTAAAATGCAAGTCGTGAATCAAAATGTATATGAATTTTTCGCGCCACCGTTCACGTAAGTATAATATACTTCCGTAGCAACATGAGTCGTATGTTATTGATAACATTTCTTATTTGGTTACCAATGTCAACGCGTCAACGAAGTGTTAAAAAAATTACCTGTCCTGCTAGCAGGGTAATTTAGAAAAATCATACGAATTTCATACACATTTGGTCGTCTATCTATGGACAAAATTATTTATAAAAAGTAGCAAATAAATAAATATGAATTGTCAAGTGGCTCACTTTTTACAAATACTTTAATATTATTTCAAATTAAATGTTGATGGTGGCGGGAAAAAAACTATTTTCGTACTGTAACATTAACTTCGGCTTTGTATATATAAGATCAATATTGGGGAACATTTTGTGAAGATCATTACACAGATGTATTTAAACTTTAAATTTTAAGGAATGTAGCAGAGTATATAACAGCTAAATATTTTTTAATGAGAGATCTGTTTAAAGACAGTTAGTACATTGCTTTAGTGCTAAAATAAAATAAGTAAATATTTTCTGACCAGCATTACATATGTGTATTTAAAAGCATGTGGTATTCATTTATTTTTGAAAATAATAATTCATAAAGAATTAATAGACAGTAGAGTAATTATAGTTTTGATATAAACAAGCCGAGTTCGAATCTATATGTTCTTACATTACACCAAAATATATATTTATACGACATAATATATGCAGTAACAAATGACAGGGCTAAAGAGATACTTGATATATACAATAATTACAATACTAAAATACAGTTCTATTGAAAGACAGAATTTACAGATTTATATCTATAACCTTTAACATATCAACAGTATTTACGAGTACATTTCAAATTTAAATAATAGTGAATAGAAACGTGCTAGCGCATTCTGCCAGGCATCAATACCCAATCCATAGAGTTCTCTATGTCTATAGAATGGAGAATTCCCGAATTCCCGTCTTTACTGCAGCGTTAATCCCTACTATTCAAGCACAAGTTTCACGTACTTAGCGTTAAGTACGTTTATATGTCACCTAGTTCTCGCTATGTATGTTACCTCGAGTCAAGGGTTGTTTACACCACGCCATTTTAACATAATAAATGTCAGCATATGTAGCTAATATAATAAATTCTCTTAACTTGCTTATATGCATATGTGTATATGTGTATATACCAACTACATGTAGGACCGGAACAAAGTTAAGAGTATTATTTCTTACGTAATGGAATTTTTGGAGTAATAATAGATAGATCCCGATTTATTTTCTACACAAAAATGGCCTTCTATGGTCTATTCTCTACATCAGCTTGTCGTTAGGTATAAATTCGAAGTGTTTAAAATATTACCTATATACAGGGTGTTCGAAAAATAGGGGGCCAAATTTGGAAAATATATTAATCAAACCAAAACAAGAAAATAATTCAAATATACCCATGTCCGGAAACGAACCATTTCGGAATAAAACACTCTTTTGTTTGAATTTTGAATTTTATTTTTAGTAATGTTTTTACTTTCAAAATTACAATAGTTGTTCAAAATGTCCTCCTTGAAGTTGCATGCAACATTCTAGAAGTCTTCTCATTGATTGTCGGATACGTTCGAATATTCCTGGTTTTAGTCTTATACTATTGAAACAGACTATGATTCTTTGCCGCAAATTCTCTACGTTATTAATGGGCGTCGAATAAACTAAGCTCTTTAAATGAACCCAAAAATAAAAATCAAACGGATTCAAGTCTAGTGAACGTAGAGGCCCCGTAGTTGGACCACCTCTGCCTATCCACCAATCAAGAAATAAATTTTGAAGATATTGTCTTACTTGGAAACTAAAATGTGGAGGCGTACATAAATCACATATGATGCCGTGTGAATAGAGAAACATTCTCCAATAAATTTAGTAAATTATTTTTCAGATAATGTAAATACAAATTTCCCGTTAATCTGTTATGCAAAAAATAAAGCCCTATCAACTATTCTCCAACAATACAATATTAATGGAAAAGCTTCAAAACAAAATCAAAATAATTTAATTACGGTAACAACAAATTTTGACAGTTACTAAGGAAACGTGAATAAACAAATTACAAGTATTAACGTAACTATTGTAATTTTGACAGTAAAAAACATTACTAAAAATAAAATTCAAAATTCAAACAAAAGAGTGTTTTATTCCGAAATGGTTCGTTTCCGGACATGGGTATATTAGGATTATTTTCTTGTTTTGGGTTGATTAATATATTTTCCAAATTTGGTCCCCTATTTTTCGAACACCCTGTATGTCTACATTTGCGATAAAGTAGTTTGCACAGTCAGCAATAGTTAATAAACTTTGAGTTATACATTTATTTGTATAGTACTTCTATGTATTAATAAAACAGTTATTTCTCACTACCAGCCAAGACACCCATCATTGTTTATCTTTATTTCATATAAGAAATCACCGGCACCGACTTTTCCAAATTTCCTTGGGAACAAAATTTCTTATAATGACTAACACCAAAAACAAGAAAAATAGAAAAGCAAACAATTTAAAATGCTCCAATTCTTGATTCATTGAAACGAGAGCACAACCCAGAGAAACCAAATCTGCTCCAGAATGTGTTCTGGTTTCAGCAGACCTAGAATTAGAGCAAACACATCTAGGGCACAATCCAAAACAGCCAAAACTGCTCCAGAATGTGCTCTGGTTTCAATAGGCAAAGAATCAGAGTAAGAATACTTACTCTTTATTTTGGCCAACTGAAACTAGAGCACAATCCAGAGCTTCATTGCTCCAGAATGTGCTTTGGTGTTACCAGACCTAGAATTAGAGCAAACACTTTAGAATGCTCTAATTCTTGGCCTGCTGAAACCAGAGCACATTCTGGAGCAGATTTGGCTGCTGAAGCGTGCATCAATTTCTGGCCGGAACTAGATCACCTTCAGGTACATCAGATGCCCTGGAAGGCAGTCTAGCCAGATCACCAGGCGGGACACAGGTTCGAAGGGCCACCGACGCCCTGCTGGCTGCCTGATTTAAAAAAAAATATTACTATAAGGGAAATTGCCCCTTGTAAAATTTTCCTTGGAGGCATGAACCCCGATGCCCTCATGTAATCGGCGCCCATGTAAGAAATTGCTTTTCACTGCCGTTTACTTGGTAACTATTGTATAATAATAAATTATTATTGACAATAATAAATTATTATTGACCTAGGTCGATAATGCTAACTGTCACGCCATCAATGACGTCATCGATTTTTAAAATTTACTATTGATTCCGACAGTTTCTTATTTCGTTTATTAAGTTTACTTAGTTTTATAAATAATCGTGATTCAATTATTTTTACATTTTACCTAAATAAATAAACGTTACACAATTATTTAAAATTTAAAACGAGATTATAAAAAAAATTGTGCAAATGTTATATTTGATTGTTTACATTATTAGCAAATTATAATCGCTGCATATAAACATAATTTGTACATGACGTCATAATAAATTATCACTTCATTGATGACGTGCAACCGTTCTTATTGTAGCCCATCTGAACGTTGCTACATAGCTGTAAATACATGTTTTTTAGTTTCGAGATACCAGTATATAAACCTTTTTTTGAGGTATAAATATTACCTACCGATTCTACGATGCAACTAGCATACCCACTACTTGGTAATAAACTAAGAGTTATATATTTATTTATGTAGTTTTATTCTATTTTTTTATTAATTTTAATATAATTAGAGCGAATTTTGGCTAAGCGAATGAAGCACTATATAAATAACTTTATCTTGTGCTAAGTAAGCGTCCGTATTGTGACGATACGTACGAAATGTGCAGATCTAGTTGGGAAATTAGCGAAAATTAATTCAGAAGGGAAACTGGGTTATAAGTCTTGCACTTTGGCTGCATTTTCGCTTCGTCAGTCCCCAACTTTGCTCAAATAAAACACCGAATAAACTTGGTGCTCTCACCACACAACGTGCACGAGACACCACGTCTTTGTTAGAATAAAACTACACCCTTGAACCCCCATTTCTTGTAGTTTGAGGCTGTTACAAATAACCAAAAATTTCCAACAAAAATAATATTTATAACCGGCCATCCATCTAGGTATTAACTTTTATATCCCAGCTTAATCCACATGTTTCTTAATTTCTGAAATAATTTCACCAAAGGTCTTGTCTTGTAGAATAACTTCTTACTCAAAAACAAAAAATTAATCAAGATTTCAAGAGGTGCTAAATTTACTTAGCTTTTTGGGTAATAATTTTTATTTTAATGAAGACACTTCTTTTTTTTCGCATTTTGTACAAACTGATTTTTGGTCCACAGACTCCACGCAAGTATGAAAGCAACAAAGTAGTGCGATTTTCGAAAAACCTATATTTTATTGTACTTACTTTCATGTTAGAAAAAAAGTAGTAAAATTATGCACTGAAAAAGCAGGAAAAAAACGCCTAATACCGAAACAGCGTCAAGCGAAGCAGCGTTAAGAGGAGCCAAATTGTAAAAAATAATATTTAAATTCAAACGTTTGTACGTTTTAATCTTTTACCGGTTTCAGGATATTAAACTTTTGTTTACATAGACATGGTAATCATATTTACTGTACAGAATTGTCAAAATAACATGGGACAAGTGTCTTATCATAATCAAGTCATACATACTTCGTCACGAAAACGTTACTCACAAGAAAATTTTAAAAAATAATATTTTTTAATAATGTGAAACCGGTAAACTAATGAATTAACCACGGGTTTTATGAATCATAACTATCCCAGGTACGTTAATAGTTATTACATATTAATTCAATTCATAATAACTTCAATAGAAAATTATGTTACATTTGCAACAAAAATTAAATCATTTAAATTATGTA
The DNA here is from genome assembly GCA_035578165.1 of Stenolophus ochropezus. Classification (NCBI taxonomy): domain Eukaryota; kingdom Metazoa; phylum Arthropoda; class Insecta; order Coleoptera; family Carabidae; genus Stenolophus; species Stenolophus ochropezus. Next base: position 25,706,888 of record JAQOWZ010000011.1, on the reverse strand, counting down.
CATTTCTTTCAAAATATAATAAGTTTTGAATAGATATTTTTCGATTTCAATTTCATTCATTTATTTTCGATCAAATGATTTACATTATTTTTATACAATCATACAAAATATAAATACTTGTATTACATGCAAATATTTAAATGCTATTTTTTATAAAAGAAAATAAATTAAGCATTACACATATAGACTGTGAAAACCGTTTTGAAATAGAATATTATTCTTAAACATTATTTTTCTCAGTATATACTTCACTTCAATACGAGTCAGAATTCGCTATCCAATTTAACCATTGCAACCCCGTCTGTATACAAGAATAGAGGAAGCGAAACATGTAGGCAGATAGTGTAAAATAATGATAGTTACGTCCGTTGAACTATATGCACGAGGTGATAGCTATGAAATGAAATGATTCCAATTATAAAGCAATGTTCGCCTCCGCAGCGCATCTCCTCTGGCTCTGGCTGGATCCCTGCGGCTAAACGTTTATTTGCTTTGTATAATTCGATCCTCTTGCTGACAATTTCCCTTCTGCAGCTATCCGGGTTGTTACCCAACCCCACGCGATTAGGGCGGTTATCGTCCGCTCTACACACCGGCGATAATGAATGCAGTGCTACATACGACACTGATTACAAGTAATTGAGTTATTTGATGCGAGAGGCGCTAATGCTAAATGGGGACTCAATTAATAATAGTAAGTACCAAAATTGATAAATGTCACAATAAGTAATTAAATATATTTTAAGATTACAAATGAATTCGGTAAAATTGTAGAAACATATCAATTGCAAGTACTATCTAGACTTTCCACATGTTTTATACTACAAATGTAAAAAGCTAGTCATAAAACATTAACCTAAAATAAATAGTTATTTGTGTACCAAGGGTGCAAAATGCAACATTGCCGCACGTGCGTAAAGATTGAAGCTCGAAGCGTAGCTGAGAGATTCAATTATGCTAGAGCGGCAATGCTGTTTTGCACTCGTGGTACACACATTATTTTTTCTACAACTGCTTTAAATGTTAAATTAAAAGAATTTAATGACATAAGTAAAAGAGTCTAACATGCTTTATTGTTATTATGATGTTACTAAGTGACATAAACAATCGTCACATCAGTTGCAGTTGTGTGTTATATTTACAAAATACCACTTTTAAGCAATGTAAAGTATTTGCCAGTTGCCACCCTAGGTTGCTAAATACATTACCGCACTTGGTTGCTACGGAAACTACTTTACCGCACGTGGTTGCTAGGGAAATTACTTTACCGCACGTGGTTGTCATGGAAACATTAGTGTAGTTTAAAAATGACATGTTTTGCACATCGAAAACAATGAAGAAATGTCAAGTTTTTTTGACAGTTGTAGGAAAAATAATTTTGACCAGTATACGGATTCATTAATTCATTGTATGACAAAAGTGCACAAAATGGTATTTTTTGTTTCAAAAGCACACTAAATCAAAGTATGTTACTTGAGCGAACCAGTGTCTGTATAATTAAAATGTTCATTTATTAATAAATTTGATGTAACTATTTATTTAATGATAGAATAAAATAAGGTTAGGTAAGGTTAGGTTAGTTTAGATTACTTTAGATTTTGCGAGGTTAAGTTAAGCTAGATTGGGTCAGGTTAGGTTAGGATAGGTTAGTTTAGATTAGTTTGGTTTAATGAGGCTACCTTAGGTTAGGTCAGGTTAGGTTAGCTTTGATTAGACGAAGGTAGATTAGGTAAAGTCAAGTTTTGTTAGGTTAGATTATGTTAGATTAGATTATATTAGGTAAGATTCGGGACGAAAGAGGAAGATTTGGAGGCATACTTCTGCGAGTATCCATTTAAAAAGTACTATTCACGAGCAGAACGAATTCACTCGTATTTTAATCTAATTAGATGCACACTTACGCACACTCATTAAATTCCTAAATTTTACTGGTGCACTTTTGATATGCTATTTTGGTGCACTTATGAAATGTAAAAATCTAACCGGTGCGCTTTTGTCATACAGCCGTAATAGCAGTAAAATAAATTGAATGTATAAATATATGTAATACATACTGCAATAGGTTTTACATTACATAGGTTTACCATTCGCCGGGACATGTTGCCGTTGTTGATAATTAAGTCCCGACGTTCCGACCTACAAGGATAAGTTCCGACATGTTATATTGCTCGACATTGTACCTTGCACACATTAAATCTCTCGCACACCTTTTATCATACACACTTTTATTCCGCGAAAAAAGTTATCTTACACACATTCTATCTTCCAAACCTTTTTATCGTACACACATTTCATTGTTTACTTATTTTATCTTCAGAAACATTCCACACTTAATATTTTATCGAATTATAAATGTTAATTGAATGGGCAATAAAATGAATAAAATGTACAATTACAATGTGTTAAACATTTAATAAATGTTTGCGAAGATAAAATGTGTGGAAGATAAAATGTGTGGATGATAAAATGTGTGGATGATAAAATGTGTGTAAGATAACTTTTTTCGCGGATTAAAAGTGGGCACGATAAAAAGTGTGCAAATTGAATATTTGAAAGATATAACGACGAGCATTATAACATGTGTGGAGGATAGAATGTATACGCCTCGAAATACAAATCTTCTGATAAATATAAAAATAGTGGCAAATTACTAATAACAGTATATTCAATTGTGATCATTCCATATCATAAATTAGAGTCTGGGACTCTTACCTAAATAACAGTAAAAAATTATTGCAATATTATACGGATGTTTTAGTGTTTCTAATTTATTTATTAAATTTTGCAAATTACTTAGCTTTAAAAAGCGTAAACAAAACAGAAACATTTATAAAATGTGCAAAATGCTATCTATCCCGATAACATAAGGTTAAATGACACGGTTTATAAGGATGAGATGTTAATTTGAGCAAAAAAAAAAACTTTATTTTGTAATATTAATGGTATAGAAACAAAAATAAACTAACTCTTTCAGTAATAGCAATGTATATAAGAAAATATGTAGCAACATAAAAAAAATATATTATATTTGAACTACTTTTTCTTCTGAAGTTCGATTAACATTGAAATTACTTTTACATTTTTAAATTGGTCGGCATGTATACAAACAAACAAGAATGTTAAAGATATTAAAAATAAAACTGTGTCGTCTTTCCCGATTTTCTGGGTGGGATAACACGGTTTCAAATTTCTCAGTCGTTCAAGCAAAATACATAAACCTCTGTTGTTCTCAGATCTTCCCATTACTCATATCATAAAGTAAAAATCTTGCTATAAAAACTAAGAAAAATTAAATTACATCCAAACAAATGTACTCCAAAATTTTTGCTCTATAAAAAAAAAACAAATTATAATAATTTACCTAAGAAATACTGAATGGACACAATTTCAATAGAAAAAATTGAACGATTCACTTCTACTTATTCACTGTTATATACTATGACCTCAGCACCATCTAACAATTATTTTTAGGAAAACTGGCTCTGTTTCAAATCTCCCGCCGGCATCTCTATACCGAAGTTATCCTAGATGTATGGAAAGTGTCGTTTGTCAAAATATAATTTTTAAAATAATTTTTGCTTGTCTTTAAAATTTGATATTATAAGCAATGGCGGATTTTAGGGAGGCGATACCCCTCCCCCCGGGTAAGATTTTTGAATTTCGAAAATAATTATTAATAAATCTGGAGGCGCAAAAGCGTCTCATATACACAGACATTGTAATGAATTGTTTGATTTGGACCAGAATGGTCAAGAACAAAAACTATTTGCCGAAATATTATTGAGGAAACTCAAATTCCTAACTTATAATGAATCTGATATTCCCGACAGTGCAAATGAAGTTCTGATACAATTTGGTGCTAACATAATAATAAGTATGACTACGATTGAACGTAGCTTTTTTATATTAAGTATATTAAAACTCCTTCAAAGAGTTGGAGTCGAAGAAAGTTTTGTCCCGATTCGCATCAACAAAACAAAATAGATTATAAATTCAGTTATTTCATTATTATATATTTTATTGTTTACAATTGCCTAAATAAAAATCGACCAAAAATGATTGTCATCAATATTACAAATATGAATAGTAAGTAGATCTGCAACAAATTTATAATAAATTTATGTTGCCACATGGTTTTAAATAATTCGGTGTATTGCTGGGCGCATACAAAACATATCACCAGGAATTCAAGTACCTAGGGCGTTTTTTATTGATGGCAAATATTTCTTGCATTTTAATGGTAAAGTTTATCAGCCTATAGCGCCTAAAAGGAATCTAGAGATTATAGTGGGTTATGAATCAATGGAACACAGCTGTATTTATTTGATACACATTTATTCATAAAAAGATTAATTATCTTTTTTTATTTATTTTCAAGCTGTAATGCACACAGTTAAACAAGAGATGGGTGTCAGTTTTGTGTATATATACAGTGTTAGTAAATGAATCAAATTAATAAATATCTGGCACTTCTGGTTCAGAGTACGACTGTAACAGCTGTGGATTACAATTGCAAATTTGCTAAATTATGCCACATTTATAATGTAAAGTGCTGTTAGCAGCCGTCAACTCACGGACACTCTACTGTTTATGGGGAGTAGAGGGGGATTCATCAAAACTTCCCACCGCAAAATTACACAAGAAGTTGGAACTCAAAAGTAGAACAAGGCAAATTTCACAACTTCTTATTTTTCTGAAATGTATACAAACATCGTTATTAGTGTTACTATCTATTTTTTGGTAGCCATAGTTGCACCCCTCTACAGAAATTTATCTATGGTGTGGTGAGTGTGAATATATTCTATTGTATTACGAATATGTCTTCCCTTTTAGATCAGTTGTCTTAAAACAGGCATTGTCTTATGGTGTTATTAGCTTTTCAGTAATTAGAAAAGATTATTATCTCATACAACCTAAATTATATATACAACCGCGGAATGAAAAATATGTAGATACGCAAGCCTGTATCTTTTTGCGTACCGCTGTTTTAGAATCAGATTCGATACAGCCATCTAGTTCGTGGTTTTATGAACTACTTTGTGGAATTAAAACATATTCATTGATATATTTTATAACAGAACTAACTGTATTGTATTATTAATAATTGGTCGTTTGCTCTGTTTTTATAATATTTGAAAAAAACGCCAGATATTAAACTAAATGCAAGCAGACTTACAGTTATGTAGGTGAAACGAATTTTCCCATAAACTTGCCTTTGTATAGCTTGTTCATAGATATAAGAAAATCTACCTGGGTCACTAATGACGGTGGCAAACCGCCCCACAACATGCGGTCCAAGCACCGATTGAAGGGGCCGGATTACGGGAAAAATGAACTTTACTGTTATTTCTCGTAATGCAATTAGAATTAAAAATTTCTATACTTAACGGTAATTTTATCATTAACATAAAACAAGATTACTGTTTAACCAACCATAGGTTCTGTTTAGAATTATACAACAACATAGATAATCCCTTTTCTAAATTATTCCTTTATAAAGGGTACCTAAGTGAAAATATGAGTTCAGTTGAATTGAATCTGTTTTTGAAACAACTACTTGATATAAATTTAAAGAAGTCAAAATGTGTTATTTTAATGTTGATTTTTAACATTATTTATAAAATATTATGTATATGACAGTGACATACATGCAATAGTAAATAAATAATTCTTAGGTTTTTATTTTTATATTGACTTTTAACTTTGTTAATAAAATAAATTGTGTATTATTAAATGTTGTGTTTTATTTCATGAAAATCAACAAATTACCTCGGGAAAATAAATTTTCAATTATTCTAAATCCATCTCTGGAAATTTTGACATTTTTGCAACCATAAATCTTCTTTAATCCACTTAAGGTTTACTCACTCCAGGAGTCTAATGGGAATCGTTTTCTTATATCTATGAACAAGCTATATGTATATATTTTTCAATCAACGATACAATTGAATAAATAAATTTAGGCGACGACTTTTCGTCGATGCGAATCGAGTTAAAATTATCTTCGGATCCAGCTCCTGTAAGATATTTTAATTTCCTTAATGTAGAATATCTAAGTACAGCGTTGCTAATATTGTTAATAAGTTAATTACTCAAAGATGAATATCAGTATCACATTGTATTAGAACTTCATTTACACTGACGAGAATAACAGATCTACCTTATGTAAAATAAGTTGGTCATTTGTGTTTCCTTAAACGTATTGCGGAAAATAGATTTTGTTGACAATTCTGCTTAAAATCAAGCATATATTTATATCTATGTATATGAGATGATTTTGCACTCCAGATTTATTTATTATTATTATTTCCAAAATATAAAACCCATGTCTGTCAAATCTGCCACTGTTCTACAAATTGTCCCCAGCTGATCATGTTATTAGCATTTGATAAAATTATTGTCCAGGTATATACCACAATCCCTGGTTAAACCAAGAAGACAACATTGCAACCATAAAACTCATGATTTATCTTATGGAGTCTATCAACTTATCTACTTGACCTGAAGGTTAGCAATAAAAAACAAAACAATCGTATTCTAGATTGACTGGTTTTCTTCCCTAAACACTTAACCAGGAAACGGTAACAAATACTGCCTAGGGATTCGTAAATCCCTTGTTAACTACCATCAACCCCAATAGAAAACACATTACCCGTGATCTGCTGTGTTATCAGGGCTGTAGGTCTTCGGTCAGCCGATAACCTTCACTCAACTACCCTTGTTTCGTCTAAGGGGAGAAATTTTCAACGGTTTTTTTCTTTCAACAATAGAAAAAAAAACCGAACCCTAATATCTGCGATCATCAATAAAAAAGTGCATTTAAATAAAATGTGACATTGACAATATTATATTATATTTATTTATCTACCATGTCCTAAAACTTGTAATACTTTGTCTCAATTTTTATTATTTAAAAATAAATATGTTTTGCAAAATTTATAAAATACACTGTAATATTTTAAAAAATATTTTATATTGGGTTCATAAAAATGTTAATGTACTTATTTAAAACATGACTCATAATTCTGAAAGTATCAATAAAGTTTTTCATCACTTTCGAACTTTTTTTGTTATGACTCTATCCATCATAAACGATCCACGTTGCCTATCCCAAAATGGGTAAATATTTATCAACGATACGCAATACTGCAGTTCCGAGCACAGGTCGTGTATTTCCGATGCACGATCAATATCCTGCAGCATCCCTAGTTCGCAAGACTTCCACTAGAGCGCAGCATAGTCTAGCAGGATAACAGCAGGATAGGTGGCGCTGGGTAATAGCAGGATGGAAATCAATATCTGGCAGGAGTTGTAGTGTTGTTTGGCCGTTGAAACACAGATGGCAGGCAGTTGGAAAAAGTGGTGGGGATAGAGCGGGAATTTTGAATTTGATTTCACAAAAGAAAACGGCTTCTCCACATATTTATGCCAAATAAAATTACTTAACAAAATTAGACAATTAATTTACGTAATATTCACTAGTGGATACATTTTGAGACAGATATGGTATATATGTAGTAACAACTTGGACGTCTTTTTTGAAAGAGAAAGTACGTCATTTTTAATTTTAAATATTTTAGATAAAGGCTTCAATAAAGAGCATAAACCTGTTTTATAACTTATGTTATCTTCAGCAAATTATACATATAGAGTTAACAAGTATCAAACAAATAATAAATAAACCAGCACCTGAAGGTCGTCTACGAAAATTTTCACAGAGATAAATTCTATGTATTAAAACCTGTAAATCTTCTAAAAAAAGGATAGCTGGCCTAATTCTTAATTTTAAATCATTCTGATTAAAACATGTTCAGAAACAATACAGCGTATATTTTACAACGTTGAAAAAAAAAATAACAACTGCACAGCTTCTAATACATGAACTATACAATTCACATCATCTTCAACAAACTTTAAAGCATAGATACTTTTTCAAATCATGTTAACAAATACCTAGAGGTTCTTGAAGAAATACTAAAGTATTCTTAAGAATGAAGCTAGCTACTATTAAATATCGTGTTTTTGTGAAATATATTTAAGATATAAAGATTTTTTTACAGGTAATAAATAAACCAATAAAAATAAACTAAAACTCTGGAACTTATGCGACTGTACGTAGTGAATTGGAAAAAGTAGAAAAATCGGAAGAAACACTATTGGACGTCTCGTCTCGAGATATGGAAAATTATGGTTCCAAAAAATTGTAGAAAAGGGAAAAATATTATATATTCACAAAATATGCAATATAATAAATGTAAAACATGTAGATTCGAAGCCTGGGTAAGACATTAATTATAAAATAAATACAATAAACCAAGACATACAAGGCGCGTTCTCAAGAATGTAATAATTTATCGAATATATTTGATAAATGTACTTAAGATATCTGTACGTGCAGTTCGTTTTGAAAATATAAAAACATTATTAAGAACATTAAATATATAAAAAAACGATGAAAACAGCATATGTATTTTCTTTGATAAAAAGAAAATTGCTACTTCCAAATCATCTTCAAAAGGTTTAAATATTCAATAGTTATATGACAAGTGCATAGGAAATACCAGATAATTTTTGGAGTTAAATTAAAATACTATATAAAAGCTAAATAGGTGTAGTATATTCACTGATATTCAAAAAATTCTATAACTTGATTCGTTAAAGTTATTCGAGGGAAATATTTAACAATATCTACACCCATTCTCCAATTTTATATCATCTTCGGGGAAGTAGGAATATAAATCATACTTATAATACCAAGCAAGCTATCACCTGGAGGTCTTCTTCAACAAGTTTAAAATTATATTTTCAACATTGACATTATCTAGACTTGTACATCATCCTAAGGGTAGTGTATGACTTACCCTATGATGTGGCCGTGTCAGAAGGTCCCTCAGCTCCTCCAGGTCGTGCAGATCGACATCGGGCCGGTGTTCGAGTATAGCTAGAGCGTCTATAGCTTCGCGACAACGCTGCACAGCGTCGCTAGGTGGCGCGCGCGTCGGAGTGACTACCTTCGTGCTTATACGGTCGTATAGCTGAAAACAAAAAATGCAATTCATAGATAACTAATCACTGTAAATTAATTTTCACATAGTTCGAAATATTGCAATCAAATAGTCACTATAGAACAATTAATTTTCAATTAGAGGATTCAAGATCTGTGTTATTAAATTTCCGTAGTAATTCAACTGAACGCGTTTGAATATCAACCAACAATTTATTGATACATTGTGCTATGTACTAGTACTAGGAAATAATAGGAACAGTGGAATATTGCGTAAAGTAATAAAAAGTCATGATAAAAAAAGTGTTTTATTAGTTAATAGAGCAAAAAATGTAGAGCTATTAAAAATTACGTCAGTATATCAAAAAATCTACCTATTTATACAAAATTAATACATTAGTGTTCTGACTTATAATTATCAAAAAATAATTGATCTGTATAGAACATTATCATCTACTATAAAACAGTTATTTTTTTTTACATTTGTGAGTTTTACAATATTAAATAATTTAATTATTTTACTCTCAAATGACTCAAAACGATGACACAGATTTGAACTGAGTGTGACATCTGAGGTTTAAATGCCAACTGTTAAATAAATAAAAATACCGCCATGCCCGGGTGGTTCTCAATCCATTATAAGCTTTTGGTTCCTTGCAAAGGTTTCAGGCCGGCAACCTACATGCCCAAAATAGAAAAACTTCTACAAAACAAGTATACGAGGTACTTGAGGCTCTGTTTCATATCACCTTATAATTTGTCGTTGTTAAATAGATCATGATAAATTTTTAACATATTTACTTCCCGCCACTTCAGTAAGAAAGATTTAAAAATTATAATGCCGGACAATAAAGACCGATAAAATCATAAAAAAATATTTGTACAATTGCAATATAAGTAGTTCTACTATGCAAAAACTGTAAAGCGTACAGGTCAATTTATATCTTGATTTAACAAACAGTACATTCTTTCAGTAGCTCATCTCTTCATACATCTCGATGTCTGAAGATGTGTATGTGTAAGTGTGTTTGTGATTCTGTATGAGAATCGTATCCTTAATTTCTTTATTTAGCAAAAAAAAATATTTTATTTTGGATTTATAAACTTGTTTGTGCGCACTTAAATGCGGGCGTAATTTGGCTTTTATCATCCGAGGGCGTATAAACAGAACTTTTCTAATACCTTCTCATATTAATCAGTTGAATTTTCAGAAACATATGCTTGGCCTGTGCATCCTAAAATTTCATTAATATTCATGGATCAGAACGTGATGTTCCATGTACCGTGTGTTTCAAAAAAGTGTTGTCATAGGCATATTTAACATGAGAAAACAGTTTCCGGTAATAAAAACTGTCCGGCGATCAATCAAGTATCCACATTGCACATGATAATACTACATTTATTCCTATACATGATATTTAATACTGATTAATTCACTCCTTATTTTTTTAACTTTATTGCAGTTACTGCAACTAAAAATATTTTTCTTACTACTTTACTTGTATTTATGTTGCCCTGCAGCTTATAATATCAACTAAATCTTGGTTATAAATCTCTGTTTTTATAATTATATGATATAGGATTTCTCCCCTATTTATCGTATTATCCTTCTTCATAAAAATAAAAAATAACCCCTATTTATTATCCCCAAAGCTCCCAAATCTTAATCATCCCCTTGAGACTGATCCTGGCTTATCCCAATCCGTTAGTTAGGCATGTCACTGCTTGTAATAACAGGACATTGGACAAGGATTTGCTGGACTCGAGGACGAAATAATGAACGAGGGTATCTTTGTTATTTCAACTATTTCAGCAAATAAATACAGAATTGGTTATAGAAATAGCAACAGAAAATTTTCAATATCTTTCGAATGACATATTTACCTTTCTTTTTTAAATTATTGCAGGTGTTAAATTATGCAAAAAGAAAAATTAAAAATTATTATTGTAAGGAAATATAGTTGAAAAAAGTAACCTATAATTCCAAAAGATTAATGAATAAATAAGTTTGGTACAATTATTTACAAAAAAAAAAAAATATAAACACAGACTATATAAAATGAGTGTCATGTAAAACCTTTATTCAGGTACGAAAGCACATTTAGATTCAAAAGTAACTGACTGTCTCTAATTCTAAGGCATTTGTTTCCTCGGTACCTTGCATAAATTCGTCATTTTGCAAAATACTTCTACAAATAATAACTTTGCAGCTCTATCATTTGTTAGATTATGTCGTTTTTTGTTATGAATATTTCCAATATATGTGATTTGGTTATTAATGGTACTATAAAATTGTAAATTACGGTTAAATTAAAGTAATTATTTTCATAATTTACCGCATAATTTACATACATCACTGTATGTACCCTCAGTGTTTCTTTCGTGCTATTTAAGCTCAAGCAATCATTACAAACTTCTTCAAGCAGTCGGTTACTAAGTGAAGAATGATCGTAAATGATACGTATGACCCAAAATATCTGGGTGTGTCACTTTTGACATAAGTATCATAAGTTTGCCAACACTAGTGTCTTCTACAATGCAAATTTAATTAAATGTTGTTCTGTATTCATAGGTTTGAGTTCATTTACGGACCCCCGGTCTTCAAAAATATCCGCGCTGAAGCAAAGAAGCATTGTGTATACTTTCCCACATATTTTTAATATACCATATGTATGTATATGGCCAATATATGTTCACTATTTGAGTCATATGGGGTATGTCCGAAATATATCCCATTGCTTGTCTATAGACAATTTGAGAATATAATCCATTGGCATAGTAATTACTAGACTTGTGTTCAGGCGATTGGTACATTATATTAGTGAAATAGTTGTAGGGTTTAGGTGGGTCAATATATTTGTAACGCCTGGTGGTCCAATTAATTAACGCTATTTGAAGAAATTTATAGTCTCTATTATTTGATAAAAAGCCAAATTCAAATAACTAATCACAGAAAACAATGTTTGTTTAAATCATTTCCGCATGAAAAGAAACAAATGAATAGGGATTCATCAAATCAAGTAGTTTGATGTTTTTGTGAATTATTTGATTTCACTTGAAAATTTAGCTTTTCCTAAATCTAGTTTTTCCTAAATTCACTAATTGACTTCACTTGATTTTGTATCTTAGCTACCTGACTTGATATCAGGTAATTACAATCTACTTGATATTACTTGATAAAGGTAATGCATTTTAAATTTATCACTAGAACTAGTATGAAGTGTGAAGCACGATACACACAGAGACGTCTCTGTGTATCGTGGTGTGAAGTGAACAAGTGCTATGAATATTTCATGTAGTCACTGAGATTTGCACAATATGACAAAATATCAGCATTCTTAGCTCCCAGACAATTTTTTAAGCCTGATCTAACTACTGCAAAAACTTGGAATAGTTTAGGTGATAACTTTATTATAAGCCTCATGTTTATTTGTATTTTCTTACATTTATATTATTTTTGTTAACAATGTACAAGTAGAATTATTTATGATTATTGTGATGTCTTTAAACTACATAATAAAATTGATGATAAATCAAGTAGTCTTGAAGAACTACTTGATTTTTGAAGTACTTGAAATATGAACTTTACTTTACTTGAAATTCGGTTACTATAAATTGACTTCAGCTTGACTTAATTTCAAGTCAAATCAAGGTCAAGTAGCTTTGATGAAAAGTAGATAGTTTGACAATAAAGTAATACTTTATGGTGGATCGGACGTTTGTATGACGAGCGAAGCGAGTCGGACAATTGCTTGCGATGCACACAAAGACACTTTTATCTGAATGACATACTATTTTTTCTTCAAACAGATACTTTAAAAAATAATATACAACTTGACGTTCAATTTGTGGGGTACCTTGTCAGTTGTTGATAATTTTATTCTTGAGTTATCTATTGTTATAGTGATATTTAGGACGGTATTACAGGTTTTTACTGTACAAGTTATTTCTTATTGGATAAATCTATACATAGTTTCTACGGATACTTATTTATTTCACTTTTACTGCCAGCGGTGTAAAAGTTAAAATTTCTTCTTCAACCCTGTCAATCATGTCGCTAAAGATATCACTTAAACGACATATGAAAAAAAAATTAATTAATTTTTCTTTGAAAATTGTTCTCTAGGAAAACTTACATCCATTCCTATTTCTTATCGATGTATCCATTGAAATTTTTGGGAAGCTCTTTCCCAGTTATGTATCTAAATGTGCGTGAGGTGAATCCGGAACTTTTGTATTCTCGTCACGGAATTTAATATACTCATACGGCCCCGACAGCCGGGTATATTTGGAGATGTGCAGTTGACACACGGTTCAAACCACCAATATTTGGTTATTGGGATTGATGGCGTTGTAATTGATTTGATGAACTTGTAGTTTGGGACTGAAATTGAAATTTTTTGCTGGTCTGTTTTTAATTTAAATATTGACAGGAATTGTTATGAATATACCATTTTTTACATTCCGTCATTTTTTGTAAAGGGGTATATAGAGATCATGCTAAATATCGAATATAGTTTTTCATGTTGATCACGTTTCAATTCCTGCTTTCGAGTATACGAGAATGTGCGAACGATTCATTTATTCATTATTTCTCAATTTCAATCAACGAAAATTATTTATTTTTATTTTAGATATTTTCTTATTTTGAGAAGAGATGATTAGATTTTAACTACAATTGGAGAAACGAAAAGACACTTTGCTCAAAAGTATATTTATACTGAATACTACGAAATATTTTTTATCACAATTGATATTACAATCAAAGATAAAGATTTTAAATTTTTCTATGAGCCTGCATTCATACTTTTTATCTTAAAGTAGCAGTCTTTGAAGTATTTTTTCAATTTATGTTCAGTGAAAAATAAAACAATTATTATTCATAAGGGACTAAAATGATTTATTATATTACGTTAATGTAAGTTTTAAAATTTAATATTAAAATTATTTATTAACGACTTATTTTTTCTAAAACATTATTTTCATATATTTAAGCTAATTTAATATATTTAGTAAGACGCTATAGTAAGATAAAACATCATATGTCAAACGTGTGGGAAACCTCATTATACATACGTATACTAATTTTAATGACTTATTTCGTACACTAATACTGTAATGCAATATTAAATTTAACTTGTTGATAATGGGTAGCAGATAAAAATGTATTAATTATATTATTTTTAACCATCGTTCGGGTTCAATAAAAACAAATGTCATTTTAAAACTTACATGATTTTTTTTTGTTGTAACAAGGATACAAGAAATATGTAAGAAACACTGGACTATATAGTCAAACGATTAATAAGGAGATATAAGTTGTTGTAAATATTAGAAATTTTGAATAATATCCATATGTAAAAAATAAATCATCGTTTAGAGATTTGACAATTTATTATTTGTATTCGATTTATACAGAATGTTTTCATACTTCAGAAAAATAACAGGATTTTTTTCTAATATTATCAAAATTAAAGTTGGTTTAATTGAAATAAATATTTTTAGTCCCAATGGTTTGGTAGGTGTTTCTAATATTTTATTTACAATACATACCATTTCCTAATTCAATAAAGATCTAATTTTAATAATTAACATAAATAATTTAATTTTTATTAAAGAAGCACTGAATTCCTATGTCATGAGTATAAAAGTACCTCCATAAAGGTGTTACTTTTTAATTAAAAGAAAATTATATATTGTCATCTTTTTTTGTCTTGTAATTTCACTTGTATTCAGGATATTTCAAATATTTTTGAAATGAAATAGAATACCAGATCTATCTCAGCGTATATTCTACTGTTGGAAACAATGCGTTTGTAAGTTGATATCTCTGAAATTCAGTCCTCAAAGCTATTAGAGATTTGTCTTATGTTAATTAAAATGCCTTGTATTCATTAACGTGTTTTATTAATTACAATATCTGGTCTAACTTTGCTAATTACTGTTTTCTTATTGTATTACAATTCATTAATATGGAAGAACAAGCAAAATGTTTATAAAATATGAATAAATCATCATGTGTTATTACAGATTGTAGCATGTTCCAATCTTTTTTCCAGTTATTGCTAATAATATTTAATATATTTATATCGTAGAGCAATTCTTAAACTAAGCATTGTCACGGCCCCTATGTCACTTAAAAATATTTAAAAAAAAACCCGTAGATTAATTACCGGCATTATTTGTTTTATATAACTTGTTTTTATATAATCATCCAAGAGTATAGTCAATTTAATTTTTCATGTTTTTTGTGTGCTTAAATGTTATTAACTATGACAAACAAAAACTGTTCAGAAGTTTGAATGTTCCATAAAAATTAGGAACATCATAATTATAAAACAGAAACTGAGATACTACATACAATATAAAAAGATTTTGTCTGCTCTGTTTTTCATAGTCATTTAATTACAGAAAAGTAATATATCAAAATATCAATTACTGTAATACAACATTCCTAGATGGAGTAGAGCTTCAAGTGCCTAAGGTATTTGTTTTATGACAAGTTTTATTTTTATTTTAGTAGTGTAAGTCATCAGTCTATCATCGACGGATCAAGATTTTTGCCGTCCTTAGGCCTATTTAAAATTGCCGCCCTAACGTCAATGGCATAGCCAAGGTAAATAATAAAACGTATAGAAAAGCATTGTTTTTTACAATGTATCTTTATGCATGCAACTTACAAACGACACGTGACAATCAATACATTTGTAAAAGTATCTACAAACTTTTTTACTGGGATCACCATTCTTGTACAAGTAACTCTTACCCTATTCCTAGTCCCCAGCATTAATTGCCATGATCTTGACCACATCTTACTACAGTTGCAGAAGAAGCCGATATCTTGAAAAATATTTAAAGTTTTGCCGGTTTTTTAAGTGCGTTATTTTGTTCTCACTTTTGGCGTTCGCGAAGCGCTTATATTCAGCGCCATCACTCATATTTGCACTGTAGAAATTCAAATTATTTGACTTAAAGAATTGATAGTTGGTAGCTATTTTGAGAAAATGTCAGTGTTAGTTGGTACAATTACCACTTGAGTGTATATGACGTATTGTAGCGGATGTTAGCCGCTACACAAAGTAAAAACGTTTGGGAAATTTAAATTGTAAAAATAAAAATATAACAACTAATAATTTACAAATTTATTTGTCTAGCAAATACTAAGTTGACAAGTCAAGTGATGGGAATTGAATTAATTATTATTTGTTGTTATTTATCAAAATCAAGAAAACACTAACAATGGTAGTAAATTGACCCAGCTACACGATATACAAATTACTCATGGGTAGCTGAGATGCTACAGTATAAGTATACTCACTAGATGCCGCTACTCTCTTTAAAACGACACTGAACACTGTTCAGTGTGCTCTAACAAAATAAAATTTAGCCAACAGTTTCCTAATTATTTAATTTTTAATAAATATTTTTTATGTAAATCATTTTTTGCTGCATTTTTTCTTTGTGGCTTAGTTGAAACTCATTTAAAAAAATCCTAATTTTTCCGCCCTAGGCATCCGTATGAGGCAATTTAAACCTCAGATTTGATTCGGAGCGCGCTAACCAAGTGAGCTACCTCTACCTCTGCTAATATAACTATTTTCCTTAACTGATCTATGTTGCGGTAAATTTGATTAACCCGGCAATTATGTTTGTTTTCTTATAGGTACCTATAATCGCCTCGAAACTTGGAGAAGTTGTTAAAGATATAGCGAAGTTATAAAAAAAAACTAGCCATTCCAAACCTAACCTAATCCTAACTTAACCTAAACTACACCAACTTAACCCAATTTAACCTAACGAAATAGTAAGTATTGGAAATTATTCATAACATGCGGCATATTTGATAAATTAAGTATATTCTCCAATAGTATTGGGAATTATACATAATCACCGATATTATGTATACTTCCCGTTTTCTTGTACTGCCCGTTATATATCTATTTAGTACATACTGAAAAAATAAAGTTACTTAGAAAATCTAACGTTACCAATTTATAACCAAACCCGTCAAAATGAAAATTAAAATTGAATACTTATCCCAAATGTGATGTCATTATTAAGCCTAATGACGAAAGCAAAATATGTATTTATTAAATTTGTTGCCCACCCCAAAAAATGTTTAAGATCTCCCTGGAGGTCGTCATGTCAATTTTAAGGAAGACAACCTTAGAGGGTCTTCTAGCTATGTGGAGAGTGTAATTATTATATGCGAATTAGTTTAAAGTCGAGCTTTGAGAACCACAATCGATGATTTTACCCACTAGGCATTAGACTAAAATCCATGTTAAAAACAGGTCCTGCAAAATAAGTTTGCAGTAGAACCATGTGGCAACGTATATTCATGCGTAATAAATACTATGAATATAATATTGCTTTTGTAATAGTGCCATTGCATTATTGGATGCTGAATGAATTACCCCCGCGAGTACGCTCAGGTAGTAAACAGGTATAGAATCCATCAGCACTTGTACCATTCTCCATCGCTCATGTCTGATTCGATCTATCAATTCATATGAACGCATAGGATGATTTAGCAATTAGGAAGGGCGGGGCGCGGTGCGGGAGTAATGATTCGCTTTGGGAGGAAATGGCGGCGGCCGGTCTTTGATTGCCCGGCAAATCGCGTTAATGTCCCAAGTAATTGCGTTACGCACCGCGCAATCACTTTTTACACGCGACATTATTCCACAGACGAACATCCAACCTGACATCATAAACAAACATTATCTTCTCTTTGCAATATTACCCAATGCTCCAGTTTCAATTTTTTACCTACCACCATCTTGGAAAAAAGGTACCTATTTGCAGAGCTGGGTAATACTTACAAGAAAAATACTTTAAGTAATACTTGCTGTACTTTTAGCATTTTACTTAATTCTAAATTAAATCATGTTCTTATTGTTTTCTAATTATTAGACGTGTTAATGGGGTGGCTTGGGTACTTAAGATATCACGGGCCATTTTTGCTACACGTGGAAAACATCTTTCATTTTGTTTTTACTAGTCCAGTAAATATTTATCTTATTGGACTCTTTGAAATTCTAAATATCTATTTCTTTACCGTCTCCAGAATTTTTAGGTTTTTGCATTTGTGGAATCCCTATTAAAATAAATATTCATTATTTATATAGTCATCCTTGTCTGAAATATACATTTCGGGAAGCTTTTCAATTTACAAGATGCACCTGCCTAACATCTAGCAATATGGAGTTTTTACGATGATAATAATAAATTATGATTATTACATTGCTAAAGTATTATATTCTATAATCAAGTATCATGACGGGTTTATGTATGTACATAATATCTATTTAAATATTCAAATTTTGTTTTAAAACGACAGAACGAGATAAAATTCGAGACGAAACCAGACACTCTCTGTTTGGATAAAATTTTGTATGGCGCTCGTAAGTTAATTACATTTCATTTGAGTAAAGTTAGACATGGCAATATGAGGAGCAAAGATAGACTATAATTTTATTAACTTATGCCCGGTATTATAAAGGACCGAATAAATAAACTTGCATAGTAAATTTATTAAAAAAAAAATTAATCAAAATAATTTTATTAGTGCTATAAAAACATTTCTGTCAAAATTTCGATTGTCAATCGAAGGAATAAATATTATTTCCTAGGGAACTAAATTTAACTGACGTTTATAATACTGAGCGTTACATTTATTGTTCAATTTTTAGTTTATTAATTAGTTGCAAAAGCAATGAACGTGATTTAGTAGAGAACAAGTAATTCGAGAACGCAAGCCTGTATTTCTCGTCCTCATTATTGCACATATTTCACTCCTGCTACGCAGGGATGTCGGAGGTATTCCACGCACTGCGTACTAAAATGTATCAATTATTTCACAAATTACTCCATTCATAATTATAACAAATTGTTTGTAACGAGTAAATTCATTACGTACTGATTTATAATACCTTCAAATTTTCTCCAAACTTTCAAAATTATAATTTCTAACAAATCAAAAAGAAGCAAGGCCTTACTTGTTTAATAATACATATTTTAGTCATACTTAGCAATTTATTCGGACACAATGGTATTTAAAAATAAAAAAACATGGAAAATATTTTAAGAATATTACATTAGAATAACAACTCTCTTATCTACCCCTTTTAATAACAGGTGAGCCAAGATTAAATTTCTGAGAACATTATACTCATGTTAAAATATCATTACATTATACTCAGGGTTCAAAACCTCATTGCTGAGTAGTTATGTAAATTTACTTTATTGTAAATATTAGTATATAATATATTTATAGCCGGAGCTGAACTTGATTTAATTCAAAAGAAATTGTAAATAACTGTTAAATACAGTTTTTTGAATTAATTCACGAAAATTAAGTATTTTTGAAATGATTACAAATTAGGTTTACGATTTATCATGTTACCGATTAAACTGCAGCTTAATTCTTTTTACTGGATTTAACTCCATTTACCTGTGCTTAATTCCTTGTTAAGAAGCTTAATTATTTTTCGTGAGATTAATTCCCCTCAACTACACAACAATCATCATTGATCAGATATTATTATATTTCTATCTAAACTCACTTTCCACTCTCTTCTATTAAATTAAAGTAGCCAGTATTTTCTCGTTAACGTTTTGCTTATGACAATTTTTAATTAGATACAAAGATACACTATAAATAAATTTTAGAAAATATAATATTTTCTAAAGCACACAACTTGTCTCAATAAAAAACTCATTATGTATTAACTTTGTAGTTTAATTAGTTTACTAGTTTCAGGATATTAAACTTTTGTTTATATAGACATAAGTAAGCAGGGTAACAAGTCATAATTATATACCATGTAATTTTGTGAAGTCAGTATGATAATAATATATACCTTACAGAATTGTCAAAATAATTTGGGACAATTGTCATACCATATCAACCCATACAGACTTGATTAAAAAAAAATACTCAGCAGAGAATTGTATAAAATAAAATTTGTTAATAACGTGAAATCGGTAAACTATTAAATAAACCACAGATGTTATGAATTGTACCAGGCATCTACGACGGTTATAATACTCGTAATGACTGATTTAAATCAATTGATCTAGATCCTTAATCTAAATAAATCCCTTGATCTTTTGAACTGATTTAGATCATTTAATATTTTTAGATTTTGATTTTGATCTAGATCGAATAAAGAAGATCTATGATCTTAAAAAATGTCAGATATTTTTTCAAGATCATACAAGTTTTACCTTATAAAGTACCTGTGGTATTAGCGCTGAAAGAAATGAAGTCTACTAATTAATATAATAAATAGTAAAGTTTATATTAATTTCACCTTGTCTTTACTTTTATGTTACTGTTCTCATATTGATTATTATTTGTATAACGCAAGAACAATAACGATAAGAATAAAACAAAACGTTGCATATTCTACGATATTGTCTTTGTCAAACATCTGGTAAAATTGACAAATGTTTCACAATGCCATATTACATCTGTTCTGGAATGGTGCGTTAGAATCCTGCGATCTTTTTAAAGATATTATGAAATAGATCGGTCATTCCTTATCTGATCTAATAAAATAGTTTTCAACACAAAAATTGATCTCTGATCTGCTCTAGAACATCGAAGACGTAAAGTTCATGATTTTGATCTAGATCCTCTTAAAAATCTCAACACTGCTCATAACTATCCTAGGTATGTTAACAGATATTAAATACATTATAACTATCATTGTTATTATTACAGATACTAAGTGCAAATCCTGAGAATGTAAAGTTATTGCCAAATGTCAATTATGTACACCAAAAAGAAAAAAAAACCATTTTGAAAGGATTTGCGAATGTGTTGTGAAGTTTTGTACGTCATTTAAAAAGAGTTCATTCCAAATACATTAAAGAATATAATGCATATACACAAATCAAACAATATAAATCGGAAACCTCAACACCAACGGGACCAATGAAGAAACAACATTGTGAAAAAAAAAACAAGCAAGTTAGTACAGCTTCTTGTTTTTCAAAAACTATGAACTTAATCAATCAAAATACATTTAATGATAGAATAATTAACTTAAGTAATAAATAATATGGTCTATTCACAAATAGGCTTGTGATTTGTATTTTACATACCTAAATCACAATTCATTTTAAATTGTGAATTAATTCACTTAAAAATGAATTGAAATTGTAACTTGTCCGAAAAAATCATTGATTTGTGAATTGTGAATTAGTAACTTTCATGGGTACTTTTTCCCAGCTTATTTATAGCATAAATAGTCTTTACCGAATGTTACCTTACATACCGGGTGTCCCAGCTCGACCGACACATGAGAGATTTACATAGGAAATCAGTTAATTATGAATAGTATCTCTCCAGTGCAAGATATTAACTTGAAATTTTGTATGCTTATTGGGAAATATTATTTCTTTGTATTACAGTTATCTGAATTATGTAATTTCGTCTGCAAGACGAGATTTATTAAGTTATAAAATCTAACATTTTCGTTCAAAATCAGTCAGCCATGGAAATAAAAGAAAATATCTATGTGACAGTTCTGACAGTTAATGACATGTCGTTGCAGATATTTATATTTTTGTAATATTGGTATATTATTTAACAAAAAGAAACTAAATTCAACTTAAATAATATTAAAATACAGGGAATAAGAATTAAAATCAGTGATACTTAACTAAACTGTCAGATAAATATTTTCTTTTATTTCCATGGCTGTTTGATTTTGAACGAAAAGATTTTAAATTTAATAAATCTCGCCCTGCAGACAAAATTGTATATTTCAAATAAGTGTGATCCATAGAATTAATATTTTTCGATACGTATACAAAATTTCAAGTTAATATCTTGCACTGGGGAGATACTATTGATAATTAACTGATTTCCCATGTAAAACTCCCATGTGTCGGTCGAGCTGGGACACCCGGTATATTCTATTTAATGTGGAGAGTATAGTCGATTTGACTCGACAGGACTTGAACTTGGGCTCTCAGAATCACAGTTGATCATTCAACCCATTAGACACTAAACAATAAACCACATACGTGCATATCAAGTAAATAGAAATATATTTCTAAATGGCCTATATTTGTTTATTTGACGTAGATACTTCTAACAGAAATACTAACAGAGATGTATTTAGTAAAATTTTAAATACGCTTAGTTGTAAATATTGAAAGGAGGTTTTCAATTTGTACATGAATAAGTATGATACCAATTTGAAATATTCCCACCACCATATTGCAGCAGTACTGTTACATGAGTCTTTGATTATTTGTTTACATTTCTATGCAGGCCAAGATAGGAAATATTAGTGTAGGCTACGTAGCCACTTGAGAAAACAACGCTTATGAGGTGGAATCCTGTAACATGTGCAGACTGTTTATTTTAAACATTCTTTCATTCACACAGGGATTAAGACAAAGAAATTATTGTGCAGCCAAGTGAGATGGAATATTCAAAATATTCTAGACTTGGATCATGGACCACCTCCGACAGACCATAATCCTGAAGAAGTGAAGAGGAATATGCTCGTATATAGCCTGAGTCAAAAGCTGTGCTCGGGGAGTCGGATCCAGGGCTCAATCTACTTGGCATGTCCGAAATAAGTACTCTGGACTCTTCGATTCCGCTTCCCAAACCTATCATCCTCCTAACACCTTCACGCTATGGCTCTGCCAGGAGTGGGTGTATCATCACTATTCATCCTCATAACACCTGCGCGCTATGGTTCTGCCAGGAGTGGGTGTATCATAACCACGTTTCTTTATTTCCCATTCAATCATATTCGCACTATACTCCTTTCGGACAAGCCAGATATGTGTTTTCATATTTATATTGTTTTATGATTGACACAATGATATTACGTCTCAATTAAATATAACCAATCAGCTATTGATTGACTATCAATAGTATATCAGGGTGTCTATCCCAAAGAAAACTATCAACACTTATTTCTGATTTGACCGAGCGCTTGTGTGGCCGGGAAAACCGTGAGCTCAAGGGCCGGTCATTGTGATTCAGATCATATAAAATATAAATAGTGGCCCTCTGACAGAACAGAGCGCCCTATAAACAAAAGAACACGAAACCAACAAATATTGTATAATACATGCAAACCAGCACATACCCAATTACCGTTGTGTTCAACAATCTCAGTCTTGGTTCAAAAAAATTAATCAGTATTGGTTAAACTATGGGGGCAAGCTTGATGAATTGAATAAAACCTTGACAATTGTATCATGGTCTTCCAATCTGAGGTTTTGGCTGTGGTTTCCCTTAGGACAATAAGATGAATACGGGAGAGCTTAATATCCCATTAGCAAATCATGGCTTTAATTACGAATAAATGCACATGATACATATTTTATATTTCTTTTAGAGTGAATATCATTATTTTATATTATCAAAAACCTGTCCCGAGTCACCCACTTTTGACAGGTCCTCTGTATTACGACGATGAAGAGTTACTTATTTAAAAAAAAAACACAACTTAGGGTAAGTTAAACCTTCCACAAGACGATCTTTGACTAATTATACCTTTATAAGTTTATAAGTTTTCGTCGTTTCAATATTTAAACCATAAAATAGAAATATAAAAAAAATATAAATACAACTGTGATTTTTAAAGTATATTATGTTTGTAAACATTTCAGATAATCCTGTTTAAATGGTATGCGGATAAGCCGTACGAAACGTCAAGTCACTATATATTTATTAGAACTTAGAACTATTTCTAAGAAATTAATAACAAGGTAAATATTTTAAAATTCCTTCTTCCTCAAGCGCTAAACTTACATTCTTTGTAGTTTAATAAGTAATTTATCTCTATCAGTGTGCCAGGCTAGTAATAGTTTATAATTTTATCGCGAAAACTACCCTTAATCGATTGAAATTTATAGTTTTCTACAAGGATCAAAAACCTATAACAATAAATAACTGTAAGACCAGTAAACAACCAAACTGAAAGACCATTTTGCGGCGATAAGTTTTATTACGGTTTGGTACCATTACAAGGGGAATAAAACATGACTTGAACTCTTGTTTAGATTTAGATTTAAAGCCGGATTTAAAGCTGAGAACTGCTAATCTAAACAGCTATAGAAATCCATTACAACACATAACAAAAATTCACTTTTAACCCGTATGTAATTTATACACATTTACAAATGTATATTTAATTTAAACTATAAAATTTGAAATGTTGTGTGAATAAAGTTGTTTTTGTTCGAATGTTTCCGTTCTACAAGTTCAAATTGTAAAAATTTCGTTTTCATATAAATAAATATTTATTTTTCTTGATAATATATGTATGTTTATTACAAAATATTATAAAATAACAACTGTTCGTGTTTGTGGATAGCCAAATATAACGACAACAGAGAGATAAGTAAAAAATGAATAGTAACGATATTCAAAAAAATATTTCTAGACAAACTTGGAATTGACTTTTATCACAAAATATACATAAAAAATAGTTTAAAAATATATTAAAAATATTAAAAAACAGGGTATTTTGTTATAGGCTTCCAATATTAATAAATATTTAGAGTAAAATAAGAAATAAATAGAAACGCTATTTAAAATACTATTACCAGACGAATACGTTTGTATCTACAATAAACAGGTTTGTTTAAAAATATTTTTAAAAAAACGTTTATTTTATAGCCCCAACAAAACTAAAAAATAGAAGTATACTTTAGACTGCGGCAATTTGAAATGATATTCCGTTGCATTTCTGATTATTACAAATCACGCAACTTTATTATTTTTACCCTTGTCCTTGACCGATCCTTCTGCTTTTTCCCGCTAGCGCCACAGGATAATACGAGTACGTGGCACTTTCCAGTACTACGTAGTTCACATATTCAACTATTTGTTTATTTTATCTGCATTCTGCATTACAGCAAATGGAAAGAAGTGAATGGGTGAAATATTGATCGAAGGTTCTGTGGTAACAAATGATACAATTTAAATTTTAATATATCTTTGACATAATCGGGGTGATGTATGTATGTGCTTTAAAAATGATTGAATACGGAAGGGAAAGTGGAGATACATATTAATTTATGTAAATATTTACACAAAATTTTAGAATCAATAAATAATTCATATTAAGAAAAACAGAATTTCAAGTAATATTATAAAAAAGGTGTACAACATATTACCTTCCGTTAATATAATATTTTATAGTTGTCAATATATTTGAAAAATATATTTTTTTTTTCATATAAATAGTACATCTATAACTATTTATGCTATAATAGATATTGTTTAATGTTAAATCACGAGGCGATGAGCTGAGTGTTTTAATGAGGTAAATTTCATTATGTGTATCAAATGTGTATTCTTTAATATTTTATTTTCGACAATTTAAATTTATTTTAAAATACATTTTTTATTTAATTATTAATATAACGAAAAACATTGAAATGTTCATTATATTCATTAGTATGGTTATGTTGGGTTGTTTGTTTGTTTGGAAGGCAAAATAAAAACAATTAAATTATATCAAAATCTTTAAAATGAATACATTTCAAATTTTCTAGATAAAATGTGTGAATCCCAGTCAGTTAATATCCCATCGGACATAAAAATCTAAATTTTAATAAAATTTCAATTGTTATTTGTATTACCACATAAATAACTCATAATTACACTCAGTATCATTTTGAAACCCATAATGTCATTCAAATTAGTGTACTAATTACATATTAACGTATTGTCGTAAATAAATAAATTTTATGGGGTCCATAGTTTAGACCTGCAGTCGGCCACTAACGGCACGCGGGCCACTTGGTGGCACGAGATGATTTTTGAAATGGCACACTAAGATTTTAGCTCAAATCAATGTTGCCAATTTCTAAGATTTTCATTTGAAGTCCATTTAGTAAAAATATTTACAGTAAATATTTTTAAGGATTTTAAAGTTAGGTATCTTGGAAGATTTCATTTTCTATAAACATTAGGTAAAGCGTTTCTTGGAATTTCATCATTTGCTCAACAGTTATCCTGAATGTGTTTGTGTCCTTTGCAAGATCTTCCTTCTTGAAAACTTGATTCTTTACTTCATTTAAGATCAACCTTTGCCTTTATTCTATCGAGTAAAATTGTTGATAGTATTTTGCTACACTTACTGAGCAAGGTTGTTCCTCATCAATTAACCTGATGAAAATCACCCTTTTGTGGTACCAAATGAGATTTAATTTTACGTCCCTAAAGAGTACAATTTATTGTATTACACTTTTTTTAAGTTCAACTTCTGCCGTTTTCTTTAGTGGCACTTGCCATGGCTGAAATTTAAGACTTCATGAAATTACATTACATAATGGTTACTGACCGCTGGTTTAGACTACTAGAATGACTGCATGTGTTTCTAACAACTTGTGTTCGAGCTTCCTCCAGTCAACTTATTTACCCTTATCCTTACGGCAGGTAGAACGAGTTAAAAAATCGTAAACGACCCTTAAATATTAAATATTGTGACCATTTTTATTTGCACCTTTGCTAGTTCAAGTCTTGTTTTTCCTGACTTTGTTTATATATTTTGTGATAATTTTACAATATATATATTTTTAATTATCAAGCTGTAAGTTGACAACTTATTCCAAAAAAATATAAACTTAAAGCCATGTAGCATCTGGTAATAAAGTGCCATAAATTTATTATTTATAAGAAAAAGCTGCTTAGGTATTTTCTTATAACTTAAGTATTTTTCTATTGTCAGAATGTATGTTGCCACATGATTTTACTGCAGTCGTGTTTAACCGGTCACGTCATTTAAACTCAGTTCCTTAACCCTTAAAAATCGTTATTCATTCGTACGAATTAATTTCTATTTCAATACTAGCACACTTATGGTCTAGTGAATATAATACTTGAGTGTTACTTTAAAAACCAGAGTCTGGGTCCAACCGAGTTAAATTGTTTACTATTTATTTATTTATTTGTACTATGGAGCCCTATTGTGTATTATCCCCCATAGAAAGAGTGTCCGGGAAGTGATATTTAGTAAGCGATCTTCACTATTTAAATACTTTTACCATAACCGATATCTCCAATAAATCAGATTGGCACACTAATAGGTAATAAGACGTTAGTGATCTATGATATAAATTTACACACTCAAATTCAACTTAATTCTATTATCATAAAGTTAGTAAGTAAGTAAAACAATTTAAATTTTTGCTGTTATTTAATTAAATTAACAATGCATGAACTGAAATACAACGAAAATATTTCATCTTATTTTACGCATTTAAAATATGAAAAAATAATAATTGTTTTACTTACTGGAATTGAATTACCATTCTGTAACGATACCTTTCTTTTAAGCCTAGCGACACAGGCGAAATTAGACTTTAAATTGAAAGGTCGTTACCTTAAAATAAAACAAAATGTTGATTTATAAAATGTAACTGTTTATTTCTATAATTTCTAAACAAAAACATAAAATATTAGTAAAAGTTAAAATATTATCCCATTTTAATATCACATAACAACATATATTACTGTAATAACAGTTTTCTATTCAAAAGAATAAATTCTTCTAAAATACCTTGTGTATTAATTTCTTTGAAATTACATTTTCAAATTAGTAACACGTTTTGTGTCATAGTGTTTTCATTCAGTTTTTTTTCTCCTAATTACTCAATCTTTCACAAGTGGCTATGTTTATAAGTAGAATGAAGGTATTTTTATAGAGTTCATAATAATTACTAAATTAAATGTATACCTAAGTTAAGAACACTTCTAATATCATTTAATTTTTGAATGCTTAGAAAAGTCATTTCAGCTTTCAAAGCTTTATTTACTTCAAAAGCGGTATAATTATCTACAAATTTGGATTTTTCATCAAAATTATCTAAAGAAAATCGACTTTAGGTGCATATGTAGAGAGATTTATTTGTCATTCTATGAGTATACATAGAGGAATTTCATCGTTCTTTATCAATGCTTCCTATTAAGATGAAGAAAATCTTTATTAAATTTTACAGAGATTTTGTTAAAGGGTGCTAATTCAAAATTTGGAGATGCTTAACACCCCCTAGTACCCCCTAACTACGTTTATGCCTTGCGCAAGAAATCAATCAAAAGTTTTTCATTTACAAGGATAGAAAACATCATTTATTGTAATCAATGAAGAAAATGAATTAAAAATATATAATTCAATAAAGAAAGATAAAAATATTGCCTCTACATCATAAACACCTAAAAAATTTTAAGATAAACAACAAAAATTGGCCCCTGTTGCGCACTCTCCACACCAACAAGGGGTTCTACAACTGATATTTAATAAATGACCGATATCATACTGAAATAAGCTAAAAATGTTAAAAAATGTTTTGTACATATTTCCATATACTTGTAATATCTAGAATTTGAACTGAACATATCTATAATTTATGTTGTGAAGTATTCGCATAAGCTCTGGTCATAAACTTTGTTTATGAAAGAGATGAATAGAGCGACACTACCACCACTGGTGGAGAGTAATGTAAGTCGAATGTAAATGTAAATTATGTCTCGACCACACGACGGGGACATTTGTAATTGCAAAGTTGAATGTTTGTACAGAAGATAAATTTACAGCGACAGTGAAGTTTTTTGCACAATTCTTGATCTAATTAAAATAAACTTACAATTACCTATTTATCACACTTTATTTCACCACTATATAGTTACAAGTGCTCGTTAAATTTAATTTTATATACATATATATCAAACAAAAAAATTGAATTCTGTTGTATTTCTATATAGGATGTTCGTTTTAAGAGGCTAACCATTGGGATCTCGAGAACCGTAAAAGATACGTAGTTGGTTAAAGAATTATTGATTTTATTCAATTTCGGTCAAGTGTGCTTTGAAAGCAAAATCAAAAATCTTTTGTTTCAAACAAATTTTGAACAATTTAATTCAATATTCGCCTAAATTTCCATAAAACAGAAGCAAATACGTCGGGTGCGGTTATAGCTTTTCTGGAAAACGTTGAAGGTATGTTTCTAAAGTAATCTGCTTATTTCGATGAGCACCGTATTAAAATTCTAACTAATTGAATTTATTAGTCAAAATTTTGAAACACACTTGCCCGAAATAAATAAAATCAATAATTTTCAAATTTCTTCGTATTTTAATTTTAATGAACACGTGATTTATATTATATTAAATCTCTATTTAACAGTACTAAAGACAACTTTCATTTTGTGCCCTATATGAAAATTGAAAGTTAGTAAGAATTTCTGGAAAACTTATCGAGCTACAAATATTTTGAGGACCGCGGTCAATTCCTCGTAAAAAAAATGCAAACTAGAAACTTGTATGAATTGAAACAAGAAATTTGTAAGTCAAAAAGTAAATTGTCTAAAATCAGTTTTTAACTCATATCTAGTGACCTTTGCATTTTTTCGGGAGAATAAATACTGACTAAACAAACCAACTAATGTAGAAACTTTTCCCCAATTCTACCGAATTCGTATCTCTTTCGGTTCTCGAGATCCCAATGGTTAGCCTCTTAAAACTGGCAATTTATTATTATGTAGATATAGGGTACAATGATGTAAAATTATTATAAACGAAGGTGTACAAATCGTGCTAAAATCCACATATCCAGATTTTGATGAGTAGATACTTATTAGAATGTATTTCCTTCGATATTGTTGAAAAACACTTGTTTTTTTTATGTACTTAATTACCTAATATCAGAATCGTGGCAAGGCTGGTGTGACCGCACATAAGCGCTAAATAAGGCAAGAGGCACCTTTCAGATGATCCCAAGCAATTATATAAATATAATTATGTATTGTAACCCATTATTTATTTTTTCTTTTATTATAAAATCAAGCAAAAATATAATCATTACTTTATATGTCTATAGAACAGCATTAAAAATATAGTCAAAATTTAGATGCTACAGAATTTTGTTTGGAAATAGAAATTTTTAAATTTCAGGAAAATCCATTACTAGAAAATTTAGAAATAGCTTCTTTATTTATTCGAATGGTCTACAAGATGAAAAGCCAAATGTAAATATTTCTCTTTGCATAAATATCCCTCACTTTACCCACTACTGTTGCTTTGTGTGAACGAAGTTTCAGTGAACTACAATTATTAAATTAAAACATATTTACGATCTACTATAAACAAAGAGCGACAAACATATTTAGCAACAATATCTAAGGCATATAAGTTAACAAAATCATTACATTTTGAAATGTTAAATACAGACTTTATACCTACAAAATCAAGAAATATAAAATTATGTTATAATACCTACGTTGAATGTATTACGTAGATGTGTATGCATAGTAATCTAAAATTCTTATTCAAAGACCAAGCACTAAAAGCCAAAATTACTTGCTACGTCACTGCTTAACATCACAGGATAAAATTACTAAAGACGCGAATTTTCTAATTTAATTTGTTTTTTGCACGTTCAAACTTTTTTTGCCTATTTATTGTGTCTGTTTCCATGACAGTAAGTTGCTTTTATTGGTCGCTATGTCGAACAAATCAGTATGTATTTAGTAAGGAAGCACAAAATATATGTTTAGTACATTAATACTAATACTACAATTTTTGATAAATAACGGTACCTAATGAATAATTTTCGGAGTTATTTCGTAGACAAAAACAAACCACAAATGACAAAAGTTGCAAAATGGAAATAATGTTTGGAAAATACCATAGAAACGGATTTTCGGTGTTCATGAGAAAATTTTAATATACCTTATTTTGGATATTTTTATAAGGATATTGACGGAAATTTAATTTTGCTTGTGAAAAAACATTATAATCATTACTTCGTTCCTCTTCCAAACAATTGTCTTCAATCGATCGTAAATTGTTTACCGTTCTTATTATTTGATGTAGGTACTATTTAGATGAAACAGAAAATGATTTTTTGATTGCCCTACAAATAATAGAATAATTCAGAATCAGCGCATAGATAAGTATGAAAAGTTTTTGTAGAAAAAAAGTACCTCCACGAAAAATTTAAATTTTTGTTTTTCCTGTTTTTCATATAATTATTCTAAAAACATTTCTCAATGTTACTTTTCCGCAGAATCGAATTGTGAAGTCATCGAGATTGTATATCTACACTTTTTTAAAGTGCAACTTGGAGGTAAATATATCAGGCACGAAAAGAAAACAAAATTTAGGAACTAGTCACAACGAAATATTAATTATGTACTACCTCTTAAAATCAATATTTTATGAATAAACATTTAAAAAAAATTGAGGGTTCAACTGTGATAGGAATTAGTTTGGGACGACAAAGAAATATGTAAATATTAACAGAAAATGTGAATTTTTTGATTCTTTACTGACCCATCAATTAAACGGGCTATGATTTTAGATCGGACAACCATTTTGACCAAAAAACACATACTCCTATACTTAATATAAATTTTAAGCAGCTGAAAATTGAAATGAGTAAAAGATTAAGGAATTTGATGTATAATATAATATGCAAAGCATTATTACAAATAAACAAATCACTCACGAATTATTATCAACTGATTGGTGTGCAAAACGTAATAATATTTACACCGCAGAGGACATTTACCAGACGTCACAAATAATAAACTATATTTCGTAAGTTATTTCAGGTTATAGTATATTATTTTCGTAAAGCTTTTTTCGAAGTATGTTTTCAAGTTAAAAACTTAAAAATTTAAATAAATTTACATTATTCTAATATCATCTTTAAAGCGAAAATAATTTCGGACATATTAAAACGCAGTTTGGCAAAAGATCATCTATCATCTTTCTAACTGCATTTACTGCAGATTGCAAAACATTCAAAAAAATCATCGTAATAAACTACACACAATAACACTGCGTCACCAGAACTATTCCCTGTTGCAACGTTCTCTGCGCATTCTCTATAATGAAACTTTATTCTGATGAGCTTCAGGATTTATGTTTAAGTTGCGAATTGAAGGATTTCATTTGTAATGGATTCGGAAGCAAATATTTGTGGAACATTTCCACAAATACAGAAATCTTTACGAAATGTTCCCAGAGAAAAAAATATTTTGTTACTGAAATTAGCGAAGTATACAATTTATTACTAAAATAATACATATCTATCAATTTACCTAATCAGTGGTTTGTTAGAGGAAATAGTTTAATAAATTTATTTATCAAAGACACGATATATTAAATTTTAAAAATGAAGTATAAAATAAAATGAACAATAGCCACGTATATTGCAGTATGTAATTATTGAAAAATGAAATATAAAATGAATTTTAATATAGCATATATAAAGTTTGTCGTTTAATTAATATAACTTTTTTTCATATAAAATTTAATATAATACTTCTTGCATCGAGAAATATGTCCATAGGAATATTTTCCTCTAATAATTTTAATCAATTAGGTAACAGTATATTTTAAATTTCGAGCTATGAAAATCAAAAATCAATATACTGCACATGTGCATAACTGAACATATTTGACATTTATCGAGTATTTTAATGTCACAAATGACGTTTATATGACAGCTTAAAGTAAATACTACTTTATATATATATATATATATATATATATATATATATATATATAACATAAAAAAATTCTCTAGAAATATTCTACTAATATCACTTTTGCGTGACAAATACTTCAGAATATTTTTCGGAAGTGCACTCGAAAAATATTCAGGTATTTTACATGCACTTGTGATATAAAGCTCGTCGTATTTTGTATAACTTGGAACCGTGAGTATATTTTAACGGGAAACATAGGATTTGCCATATTCACGGCACCGACTTGACATTTGATTGACAGCAATGTATTTGCCTTTCTCATTTAAAATTAAACATGATGAATTTAAATCAGGTAGGCTACATAAAATTTCAAGTCGTAACCATGGATATGATAAATCCTATAATTCACGTAAAAAAAATACTGAAGGTACAATACATTACAAGGCCATATTCCTATTCAATTATTTTGCTCACCCCCAGGCTTTGCAGCCGTAGAATAACAACCTGTACACCCCTTATCTTTTTATACCACACGCATACTATGTACACTCCTATTGCAAACCTTACAGCCCTCGAGGTATCAACCCCTAATCCTCTTCATAGCACCAGTGCACATGTACCCTCTTCTGGTTTCAAGACACCACACTAAGTTCATGTAACACTTTTTCTTTTTATACACCTTAAAGAGGTCCTTCAAGACATTTCAAGTCTTGGGTACACATCCTTGATAAAGATTTCTGCACGTAAATGCCAAACAGGTATCAAAATTATCACAACCTGAAGTAATCGTCAAATAGAAATAATGCTGTTGTATTCTCTAAAAAGGAACACTAGGTTTGTAACTTTTACATTACTTTTAGGTTTTTAGCGAGGTTTTTAGGTAATCACATGTCCGGGAAAAATATCTTAAGTTCTTAACTCTTGTACCAATCTCAGTAACAACTTCAAGAATTTTATTTCCTATTTACTTACTATATTATTAATTTCTCTATTTACTCGTACATTAGGATTAATTATTACTTTTGTCACAACATTGTCTGAACACGTTGTCTAGGTTTCCATTCTTTTAGTTCACTATTACTAATTCAGGTATCACTTTTACATTCCGTTTTTTCCCGTTTTTCACTTTTTTATAAGTATTATAGTACATTATTACAATCTCTAAATACGTTCGTCAAATATCCATCTTCCAATTTTATTATTGCTCCTCTAGCTATTTCTTTCACATTTTCCTTTTTATTGATCCATACTTCTTCTACTTCGTAATAATTTCTTCAAATATCATTGTAAATTTCTACCCTCTCTGAACTCATTCCCCAGGTTTCCATCCTTCAAGCTTATTATTAGTCCTGCAGGTATCTTTTCTCTTTTTTACCTCTCCTTTCTTAATCCAAACTTCTACTAAGTATCATTTAATATTGCTAAACTCTCCGAAAACATGCTCCAAGTAACCGTCATTTAGCTGTGTATTACACCTTTAAGTATCACTTTCACTTTTCACTTACTCTATGTTTGAGCTCAAAATTTACTTCCACTTAATAATTTCTTCATTGTAAATTTCTATCTGAACTTATTCCCCAGGTATATATCCGTCAAGCTCAGTATTATTCCTACAGGTATCAATTCACGTTCTGTTTTCACCTCCTCTTTGATACACCCAAACTTTACTTCCATTTCATATTAAATCCTTCAAGTATTATTGTATATTTCTACATTCTCTGAACACGTCCCTCAGGTAGCACCTGTCAAAGTAAACTTTATTTCTCTTGGCATCCTTTTAACGTTACTTTTTCATCACTTTTGAATGCCCCAAATTTTATTTCCATTCCGTAATTAAAATTTTAATTTTTTGTAAGTTAGATTAGTGCTGTATTATTTGGAATCCTTATCAAAAATAACTTGCTGATGATGTAATTACTAAGGTTTATTATCCCGTTGCAGATTATCTACATTTACAAATAGTTATTATAGATATTGATTTCCTGCTAAGTCAATTCATGTATTCCAGAAGCTCTGACACCTTTTTAACTAATATCTAACTAAATATGCATACAATTCACCAATTAATATGTGCAGACTTTACAGCAATAATTTCTCAATATTACATTTTCTATGAGTGCAAGATTTCAAAGGAAAGATAAATTTAGAATTGTTGTAACTTTTTTCTCTTATTGTATTATAAATTTAACACAATGTTCTCATTTTACGTCATTTATATAGCTCTGTAATTGGTTTATTATTATTATTATTATTCCAAGAATCAATGTACATAATTATCTACACTTTCTGAAACGTTTTCCACATATCCATCTTCCACTTACTTATACTATTACTCTTCAACTCTTCCATGTATCATGTTTCATATTCCCCTTTTCACCCTCTGTTATGATGATAGAACACAATCACATAACACTTTACTTTTCTGTACTTCTCTGTAGGTGATCCTTAAGTATTAAATTCTTCTCCTAACACATTATTTTTTCTCCAAGTTCACTTAATCTTTACTTCCTACAAGTATCACTTTCATCACTCACTAAATACCCCCTGGTATCACTTTTACATTTTCTCCTTTTTTGTACACCTTTATCACTTCTAAGTCATCATTAATATTATTCTGTAATTCGCACAACAGTTCCGCTCAATTATAAAAATATTATTATTTCCTAAAATATCATTATACATATCTACAGCTACACTCTCTGAACACGTTTTCCAGGTATATGTCATTCTATTTTATTATTCCTCTTCCTTGTGTCAGTTTCATATTTCCTTTTTACCTAATGTATGATGGAATACAACCACGTAACACTTTAGTTTTTTGTATTTCTCTGTAGGTGATCCCTAGTATAACTTTTATCACTTACTAAGTACCCCCAAGGTATCACATTCATATTTTTTTCTTTTAATTCAAATTTATCATTCCTCAATCACTCTAGTCAAGTTTATTACTACTATAATTCTTTCAAGTATCATTGTACATCTTCTGAACACGTTTTTCAGGTATACATCCTTCACTTTTATTATTATTCTTCCTTTTATCAGTTTCATATTCCCTTTTTATCTACTGTATGATGGAACACAACCACGTAACACTTTACTTTTTTTTATTTCTCTGTAGGTGATCTCTGGTATCACTTTTATCACTTACTAAATAACCTCTGATATCATATTCATATTTTTTTCTTTTAATACAAATTTATCACTCCTCAATCACGCTAGTCAATTTTATTATTATTATTATTGCTCCAAGTATCATTGTACATCTGTACACCCTCTGAACACGTTTTCCAGATATACAACATTCACTTTTATTATTATTCTTCCTTTTATCTGTTTCACATTCCCTTTTTGTCAACTGTATGATGGAACACAACCACATAATACTGTAGTTTTTTATACTTCTGTGTAAGTGATCCCTAGTATCACTTTTATCACTTACTAAATACACCCGTAGTATCACATTAATATTTTTTTTTATTTTAATGCAAATTTATCACTTCCCGATCAATCTAGCCAATTTTAATATTATTATAATTACTCCAACTATCATTGTACATCTGTACACCCTCTGAACACGTTCTCCAGGTATAATCCTTAACTTTTATTATTATTATTCCTTTTATTACTTTCATATTTCCTTTTTACCAAGTGTATGATGGAACACAACCACATAACAATTCACTTTTTTATACTTCTGTGTAGGTGATCCCTAGTACCACTTTAATCACTTACTAAATACCCTCTGGTACCACTTTCACTATTCAATCAGTTTCTTATTTCCTGTTTACCAACTGTATGATGAAACACAACCACATAACACTATACTTTTTTATACTTGTATAGGTGATCCCTAGTATCACTTTTATCACTTACTAAATACCTCCTTTTTTAATCACAGCACTCTTTAATCACTCTATCTACTGTCATCCGACCCCGGCCCCCAGGTAGTACCTTCTTGTACTTGAAGCTTCCCCTCGTCTGCCTCCAGGCGGTGGCGGCCTGGCGGACTCGAGCCAGCACCCTGGACGGGTGCACCCGGTGCGGACGCTGCGTCACCCGACCGAGAAGCTCCAGCATGCCACGATGACGCGAAACAACAACTCGCTCAGCGGCGAACACGTGCCGGCCCAGCGCGCATGCTTCGCCCGACAAGAGGGGGTGTAAATAATAATACAAGATCCGAGAAACTAAACGAGGCGAGCCAAAATCATTCATAAGGATATATAATAATAATTTATTTGTAGTATTATTTATGTAGCAAATCAATAAAAAATAAAATAGGGGAAAAGTGTCAAAAATTATCCCTCAAGGTAAAATGATCCTATATTGTTTCTACTGGAAACAGTCCTATAGCTAGTAATTTTACTTAGAATCATCCCCCCGCCATGTATCTAGTCACTAGTTTGAGTTACAAATGAATATTAGCGCTGTTATTACTTTGGGCAAGGAAATTAAAAAAATTGCTGTGTTTGATGTTACGAAGGTCTTTTTCAATGTTGTAGAACTTTTGTCTTAACAGTTTTTATGTCAAAATAGTTTTATTCACGAATTTAATGACAATTCACAATTGAGGTTGTAAGAGTTCCGTTTTTGCATGTGAAATAAATGAGATTATTTTCAACATTTGGACGTAAATTGGATCTTTGGATTGAAATGATCCCTCTTTAAGGGGACAAAATTATCCCAGTGATCGTTTTACCCACACTTTTATTTAATTTTTAGCAACAATAATATACAATGCCTCACTCGTATAAAACATAAACGTACGTCAAAGCTGTAATCATATTATTTTAAATAAAAGTTTATATATTAAACAGGCTATTTAGTATGATTTATGGGGATAATTTTGTACATACTCTAGGCATCATTTTATACACATAGGTGTACAAAATGATCCTTTACTTAGTAGTAGTTAATGAGATAGCTAAATTTAATTTACGTCAATCTGAAGGTAGACGAACTATCTTATGAAAACTAGTTCAAATTTATTGAAATTAATGAAGCTGTACGTTTTATATCAATTCCCCCTTAAAGGGGTCGTTTTAGACACCTTTCCCCTACATCAACACTGGTAGAAAATTATACAATATCATTCAAGTATTCATTAACACTATATGTTCTTTCAATTATACACAGTTTCTATCTAAATTTAAACCCAATGTTTTTTATAGAGTCAGGGAGTTTGTAAAAAGTTTAATGCCCATTGAGAACGGGTTATTGGAAGCTGATTTTAACTCTTGCTTCGAAATGAATAAATTTAATTTGTTTTTCGTGTTCTAGTTATATACATTTTCAAGTGTTAGTATTCAAATGAAACATATTTCTTAAAGCAATTTTTTGAACAATACAATTAAATTTGGCATAGAAAATATTCGCACTGTTCGTGTGTCACTGATGTGTGTTTAACGCT
Organism: Stenolophus ochropezus; assembly: GCA_035578165.1. NCBI lineage: Eukaryota > Metazoa > Arthropoda > Insecta > Coleoptera > Carabidae > Stenolophus > Stenolophus ochropezus. The sequence continues at coordinate 25,668,987 of JAQOWZ010000011.1, read as the reverse complement.
TAAATGCATAATTCCAAACAGTTAATTTTGAATGCCTTTTATCTATCAAAGTCCTAAGACATTTCTTCATGAAACTGTAGGCCAAAATTATAAACCAATGTTGCCATATTCTACGAATTTTCTTAAAATTTCAGGAATTTACCAAGTCCATTTAGGAAAAATATCTACATTAACTATTTTAAGGATTATAGTGATAGGTAATCAAAAAATTGACTATCAACATTAGGTAATTGGAATTCCATCATTTGCTCAATAATTATCCTGACTTCCTGACTGTGTTTTTGTGTTCTATGCAAGATCTTCCTTTTCGAAAACCTTCTTGAATTATACTTTTGGACCTTTGATTATAATGCCTATTTTCCACATATTCCTTGCTAAATAAATAACCATTATTTTATGTCTCTATTGAACGCAGAGATATATGTTTTCCATATATTTTTATTTGGTTAAAAACCAATAATATTAATTTCGCGCTCCTGTGAATGTATGTACCTATACGTTATTACATTTCTTTAAAGTTTTTATAGAACAATCTAAAATATTAATATATCGTGCTACATTATCTTCGAATATTTGAATTCATAACCTCTCATTATTGCAATATTAATTGAAATCAAAGATTATAATAGCGTACGTGTATATTAGGAGACGATATGTTGAATCTATAATTTTCTATACTATTTTTGAAATTTTATGTAATAGGAATTTAATTTTGAGTATCTGGTAACACTAAATAAAACAATACTAAAAAATATGAGCAACAAAACACAAGTAAATTTAAAACTCTGTAGGGCAGTACGAAATATAATTATTATTTTATACACCCTAAAATATTTACTACGTCAACGCATATAATATTACAAATGTACGGTTAATATTTAGATGCTTATTGTTCATTGGTAGGAACACCAATAAGTTCTATTACTAATAAAACACGAAAAATAAATTAATATAATAGGTAGGTATATCTAATAAATAATAAATATATTCGTATTATAAATAATATAAATATAAATAAATAATGCCGGCGGTTTTTCCAAAAATAAATTCAAAATTTATTTGAAATAAATTATTCATTCATATTAAAATTCGAAATTTGAAATTCAAAAAATCTAAACTTGTAGTATCATGAGTTTCCATTTGGAAAACAATAAAATTCATATTTTAATTTTAAAGAATTCCAACTAGATATTAACTTTAGTTTAAAAAGGAAGTAATAAATAAATAAAAATAAATAAAAAGAAAAGTATGTAATTAACTCATATTGTTGCATAATTTATAAAAAAAAATATTTTAGAACTATAATACATCCAAAACATTTCTTGTGTACCTATAACTTGTAATAAACAGTAGCATTTATTTCCGATTTATTACTCATTGTTTTAAGTGTACCAACCAGCTTTGGCGCAGAGTTTCCCTATGATGGTATTATTTAAAAATATAATGAAATAGTAATTAATATATACAAAGTATATTATATTGTGATTAAAAATGTGACAAGCAACATACAAATGTGTTTAAAATCATATGGCCACACATTACATTAAGATAAATTTATCGACATTACAGTACATCTGAAACATTTATAATGCATACTTATTTAATTCATGAAATTTAGAAACTTTATTGTTTAGATTACGGATCTTTAACTTATTATTGTGTGCATCAATTATTTTAATTTTGTTACTAAAATCTTCAATAAAAAACAATATTAAATATGTAATATTAATATAAAGAATATTTTACTTTATTTTAAAAAATGAATATATTTTGGTATAACTCAAAATATAATATAATTTTTTATAACTACATATTACTAAAAGAGTGTTTATAGAAAAATATATATTATTTGAGAACATTTAATTATGTGAAGTATACAAATGTGATTTCGTAATTAATAATTCATGCACATGTTCATACATTTGGCTATGAAAAGAGAACAATGATTATATCAATCAAGTAGACTGAAATATTCACGCAATGTTTTCATTGTCACGCGACGAAACCCTAGCCTACCTGTCAGTTTTGTATTGATTTATGAATAAAATTCTTCAGGAGAAAAGAAATTACTCTGAAATATCGGATATTAAATTTGCCATCTTTATTTCCATCACCACGTAAATAAATCGAAGAAAGACTTACATTAATTCAAAAATAAATTTAATATAGGCTGCCACATGGTTTTAAATACACAAATGTAATCCTGGTCACAATAAATCTGTTTTTGAATAACAAACGAAAACTATGAAAATAATGCAATCCATTTGGAATTGTCACTATTTATCCGAAAGGATGAAACGACTGTATAAATAAATATGATTTGGTCTTTCATTTTTATGTTATAAATCCAACAATAATAAAATACAAATTCTCTCTCAAAATGAAAATATATTTTTCTGTGACTACCAATTACAACTTTGTGTAATCCCACGTAAATAGATACCAAGATTAAATACTTAGAATATTCAACGAAAGATTAGCAAACTAAATATCGGTAATACTAGCATTTAATTCGGAAGCACGCAGCCCATTGCTTGTGTATTAGTGTATTGATCAGTTTAATACATAGATTTACTTTGTGCTGTCCAAATTAATTTATATTTTGGTTAGTAATACGTTTGTAATATTTTAGAATTAATTGTGTATTGAATCATGATATAAAATTTCATCATTAGTACAAACTTTTTAATAGAACAATCGATATTGTATTTATATACGAGTACAATAAAATAAAATAAAAAATTTCAGTGTGTTACGATTAGGTATCTAATGATACCTATAATGACTTCATTGTCTCATCATATTTTCAGGGAATAAATAAACACATCTAAAAATTATTTTTTGTTTTGTGTGCTTTGTAATAGATATTTTCTGAAGTGTGAGTTTTATATATATTTATATATATATATATATATATATATATATATATATATATATATATCAATAATGAACATAAGATGATATCATACTTTATTCTTACACAAGATCAATTCACTTACTATGTTTATACATCTGTAAACAATATCCCTTATTGTTCCATGTATAAACTGTTCCCCTAAGTTTGTAGTTGAGTTTGTAGCTAGACTCGTAAGTAGTGTGTATCAAAATCCATTAATCTATTTTGTTGTAATAAATAATTTTTTAAATGTAGGTAATATATTTATAATAAGAGTATATTTTATAATTTAGACAATACACTATATCCAGCTATTGCATGAATCATCATCAAAATTAATAAATTATTATAAATAGTTCTTTTTGATTCTAGTATGCAAAAGCATTTCGCAATCAAGTATCAAACAAAATTTTTTCGAAAACTATGTCCCAAAACTAGTAAAAATGCAAAGAGAAAATTTTGTTCTTTATCAATTCAGATATTCTTTGACAGTTGACAGCTATTTGACAGCAGAAATCAAACATTTGTTTTAAATTATATCAATTTTCAAGTGAAATTTTTCTATACTTCTTTGTTCAATACTATAAAAATGATATGAGAAACAAGAAAGTGACGAAAACAATAAAGTGACAGATTTGATTAAATTGCGAACCTTTATTTCAGCAAAACAATAACTGAATGCAAATAACTTTTGCATAGTTATCACGTAAATATTAACATCTCATAACAATTTTCGAAAAAAAAGATTAATACAGGCCTATAGAAAAATAAAACATCACGATGTTTGATATGAACATAATTTGCGAAAAAATAATATTTAGATGTATTTATCCAGTTAAAAGCTTCAAGTTATCACTTCCGGTTAAACAATTGTACCCAAATCTATACAACTGTTCCCAGTATAAAGAAACAACTAAATTCAAGTTTTCGTAATTTTACGATTTTTGACACGATCTACTCTCGATGATACGGTATAATGTAATGATCATAAATAAATTCTCAATTAATGTTAATGTTCATTATACGCAGACACACGGACATTTCTTGAAATTTCTTGCACATGAGTATATGCAATACACTTTTGACATCCATACCACTAAGCTTCGATGTCAATCATCAACCCAAATAAGTATAATTTAATTTAGTACCAATATTAACCTCAACTTCAACAACCTTAACTGTCCATTCGACTTAAAAATTTTAATCGATGAAAACCGTGAGTTTCTAATTCTTGGCACTTTCTACGGTATGAAGTTTGTAATAATTATATAACACATGACAACTTAAAACTTAATTAAGTATTAGTTGCTAATGTTTATTATCCTTTATTGTTTGTTCCGGATGTAACGATTGTTTGTACAATCTCTGTACTTCCTTTTACTAAGATGGCGGGAGGTAAAAAGCTGATTAGAGTAGTACAGAGAACAGCATATTAGTAGCGAAGTTTACTTACAAAATTACCTTTCACCTCAGTGATGTCAGTCGTGCAAAACAGCAAAGAAGACTACAAAGTCAGGTACACCTAGCAATGCGTAATAAGTTAAAGAAAAAATAATATAAAATATCCACAGCGCAATTTCAAAAAATATTTCCTTTTGATATCGAACGATAGCCCATTTATTAACGATCTTTATTTCCAATTTTTTGGGGAAAAGAAAATACGACCGGCTGATAAATAGAGTGGTGATTTGGGCGATCATTATACGACCACGAAGCTGATTGTCACTTGTCAAGCAGCACTAATGACGCAGATAACCAGCCAAGTATGAAAAAGCGAGGAAAAGTCAATATAAAAGCAAAATATCAGAAATTCTTTTTCAAGAACTATAATTAATGAGTTATTACTGTGCAACAATTAAATTTAAAGTTAAAGCTTGGGAAATTGGGTAGAAAAATACCAGCAGTAATTATTTTACAGTTTAAATTGCTTAAAGGCATTTTGAAAGACTTAGAAGTTGGTAATAACTTAATGCACGCCCAACAATAGACTTGCTGTACACAATTATAAAGTTTAAATTATTAATGTAGACTTAACGATCGACAGAGATTCGTTGCTAGATGTCACTGATGTGGTATTAAGTGGTTTTTTCGACTGTGATTTAGTATTTGCCTCACGATGTAAACTGTATCCGAAAAACTTATTTAAATTCTCGGGAAGTTTTAATTTCTTCCTTTATAACTTCGTTATTTCCTCATGTAGAGCTAATCTAAAACTTTCCTAGCACTTACTGCAGTATTTCACGCTTCAACGTCATTTTCCACAGAAACCGAAACTCGAACAACAAATAGTAGAATTTTTATCAACTTCATAAAAAGGACATTACATTTAAATTGCTGTTTTAGTTCTGCAACTTACAGTATCATTATAATGTATTCGAAAAACGAATACAATGTCATTTTATTTAACAAATAATACGGAAAATATAAAAATATCTACAATGTACATATTTAATTTTTTTAAGGGCTCTGAATTTAATGAAACACGGATTAATATGAAAGTTTTCAACAACAAAAAAATAAGTGGTACAATAAAATGTTTAATTTTTAATAAACTTTCAGAGGTAGGTACACTTGGATAAATTTCTAAATTCATTAGAATTTCGGGGCAGAGGGGGGGGGACTTCAACCACTTGGGCCCCTCCCCTGGCTACGTGCTTGGTTGTTATATGTTCGAATATACCCATCTGGTAACAATAAAAATGATAATTCTTAAAACGAAATAGATTTGGAGTTCGATTCTGTATTAATGAAGCTTACTTATGGATAACAATGTATTTATAAGAATATACTATTTCTTGTAAGTGAATTAACACCTACTATATGCTTCTAATCTAAAAACTAGACTGATAATATACATCACTGTAAGTCCAAAACTATTCGCATTTATATATGTTGGTTATCTTGTACATATAGTTATCGTAATTTTAATCTACAATATAGGGACATATGTTACCACATATAAAAAAGTTATGTTTACTGCTCGACACACTAATATTATTTTTTTATAATATGTTGCTTTAACTGGTTGCTACATGTAACAACACGCTAAGTAAATTCATATTTAGCAAAGAAGCACAGAAATAATTTAGTACATTAATATTTACTATTAAACGTGTAGTTTAATACTACAGTTATTAATAAATAATTGTACCTAACAAATTATTTTCGGAGTTAATTCGTACACTAAAACAGACTACAAATGGCAAGACTTTAAAAACATTCAAAATGGAACGAATGTTTGGAAAATATCATGGAAACGAATTTTCATTGAAGTTTAATACACACCTCATTTTGGATACTTTTTTTACTGATTTTGAGAGAAAATTAATTTTGATAGTGCAAAAGATAGCATAAGCATTGCGACAGGTAAGAGTACCGATGTCAGACAATAATTGGAGTCGTTACTTCGCTCCTTCTCCAAAAAATTGTCCGATCAGTAAAATATCCTAACTGTTCTTAATAATTAATTTACTTTAAACGGTTCGATTCCCAAGGCGTCTGATTAAAATCAAATATAATTCAGCTTTGACTGTCTGGGATACAACTTATAGCTTATTTTGTGTTTGTCTTTTCGTCACAGAAATCGGTAATTTATCTAGACCCTAGACTGGGAATCACATAGAATCGTTTTACTCCGGAATATACTATATTGCCGTATGGGTAAGAACACGTTCCACGTTCATATTTTGCTGGTCATGTTTATAAATACAATTCAATATCATTTTCCTTTAATATATACAAGTAAAGACTTGCAATAAAACAAATTATCACATTCAATACTGAATAATAAATCATTTTTACGTTAAATGTTAGATGCTAGATGGTTTTATATACAATCGTGTTTTACTAGATACATTTTAAAATTAATATTTCTTTTATATCGTATTGTTTTCTTATATTTTTAAAAACTATTACATTTAGCAATGAATACATAATAACTTTACCATATACGAATAGTTTCCTTTGATATACATATACTGTCTTATTATGCTACTATTCAAAGTGGCACATCTGTAATACGAGTAGATAATAAATATTAATAATATAGTTATAAAAATATGTCTTTTTCTAATTATAATCAGGGCATGTAACCGAGAAAAATACTGGTTAACGGTTAACCCGTATTGCGAATATTATAAAAATTAAGGTTTTAGGTCGAAAACCGTTTTTTAAAAATTGTAAACCAGTGTAAATCGGTTAATAAAAAAATAATAATAAAAAATAATTAAAAAAATAATATTACGGGCCAATGAAAAGTGATTATGTTTCGTGCTGCATACAAAATCAAACACGAATATTCATAAAAATTTCTACAATACATTCAGAGAAATGTAAGTCATTTTTCAATTGTAAACTTGATGCCTACAGCTGAGAAAGAGCCTACCTATTTTTATGACTCTCCAATAAAATGTAAATTGTAGAAACTGTCATGACTTATATAGTCATATTCAAATAGAAATATAACAGATATAACAAAAATAATTATAAATTTTTCACGTAAATTATATTATTAAAATAAAGGTTAATGTTCCCTAAAACCGTTTTTTTTTATTATTAACGGTTACCGGTATTTTCGTCCTTAAAATATCTGTAAAAATTACGGTTAAAGTTCGCAAATTTTGTACAAAATATCGGTTACCAGTTTTTATTAACCGGTTACCAGTTTTTATTAACCGGTTACATGCTCTGATAAAAAGACAATTTACTTACAAGTGCACGAATTAAACAATAAGGCATATATAATTTTCTTTTCATATATTCCCGAATCGTCGAAAACTGAGTCATTTTATCCTGATTTCAATTTGCATATTTACACATTTCTCTGCAATTTTCATAAATTGAACATATATGTGCATATTTTCATACTTTTTCATAAATTCATACTTTTAATATAGGTTTGGATTTATTTAAAACAGAATTTTTTTATTTCTTCCCGAGTGTCAGTGTCTCTCAGTGCAATATTCAATGTTGTGGTAGCGTAATAGCCTAAAAGTTTATTTTTTTTGCATATACTGCCAAAATTAGGGCATATAAATGGTTCTTTCTTGTGCATATAATATGTCAGAGTTGGAATAAATCTGATGAAAAAATATTTAAGTATTATGTAATAAGTACTTTTAAAAAATACTTAAAGTATAAGTATAAGTAATACTTAAAGTATAAGTATAAGTAATTATTAAAGTACTTTTTGCGAGATACTTAATTAAGTAATCACAATTACACTAAAAATTCCTAACTGTGCAATCGGCTTACTTTACTCTTCCGTAATGTGACAGATAGATAACATATAACTTGTACAATAATGGCTATTTATATTAGAGGTCGTAGAAAAAAATATTTTTTACTTAAATATCGGTATTAAGTACCACTATAAAAAAGTACTTTAAGTACCAAAAGTACTTTAAGCATTACTTAAAGTATTTTTAGTGTAGGTAATTAAGTATTATGCAGCGCTGATATATTATGTATACGGGCATTTCTTCTTTCATGCATTATAAACATTGAACCATCACAGCTTGTAATTTCGTTGGGAAGACCTGCACTGTGAAGGTTTAAGCGTTGATATATTTTCTCCTTCAGTTATTTCTGTTATTATTTTCGTCATTTGAGAATGGCTCATTCGGAGTTTCCCCACGTAGTTGGGCCAGAGTTCGGCTCACAATTTCCTTCTATAGCATCTCCAGGTAGATGCTAAGCATTTATAATTCACTGTATTACACCTTTCTTACGTTGGCCAATCTTACGGGCAGAGGTCAACTCACGGTCAAACCACCCAGTGCAACATTTATAATATGATACTGACGCATAGCGCAGATACAAACGGGGAACACCAACAAGTTCCACAGAACCAACAAACATTTTATATTAAAAGTAGTGTACATATTTATTGGTTTACAACATCGCATCTATTTGTCCATAGGAAAAAACTGTCGCTACTATTTTTCTTTTATAAATAATTGTTGATAAACTAAATAATTAATGCAAATTGTCAAAAATATACTTTATATACTATTTCACTCACGGTTGTCAGCTTACAGCTACTGCAAGGTATCTACAGTTTATAGTAGATTCCGAACCAATGAAACACAGCGATATTTATTTCAAGTTAAAGAAACACAAATGTGGGATCAGAACTCAAATTTCATACTCTACGCAGTTCGAGCCGGAGAACGCTAATTTACTTACTGTTTTCTTAGAAACGATAATTTTATATTAATTCGATCTTACAGTTTAGCCTTTAAGGTACCTACTTGATGAAATTTTTTTGAGTGACTAAAAACAACTATTACTTACTTACCAGTGACTAAAATGTAACATTATGCTTTAAACTGTCAGTTTTAAAATTTAATAACGAAATTATTTAACAACTATCCATTTTTAAAGACAAACCATTTCGTCTGTCTTTCGATTTCGCTCTCGTGCCTCAAATATATTGCTCATATATTTATATAATGACTTATTTCATTCGCTTGTATAAAAATATACTATTATAATATATAATAATGTTTAAACTAAGGAAAGTACGATCCCATAATAGTGTAAATGTTAAATAATTAAAACATTTCCGAAGCTATGTATTTTTTATTTGATTTGTTAATTATAAATTATATTTGCATCGGAATACTGTTTTGATAAAACATTGTACATGTCATTTTTCTTTAAACAGTAACCCTCATATGAACCTAAACCTCTATATCAATCCCCTTCGAAGACAAGAATAAAAACCCCCCGGGTTCTTTTAAAAGATTACACTTGAATGTATGTTGCCACATATACTACAACACAAGCAGATAATACTTGTTTGAAAAATAAGTCATATTGCATTTTAATGAACTAATTATTACAAATATAACACAAATAGCTTATTATTCAATACTAGATATGCCAAATCTGCTTTAACACAGAGATCATAAAATTATATATCTATTTGCAGCATAGAGTCTGTTACTTGCGAGGCACTCTAGCTGGTTTGGAGACTGAACCACTGGGTCTCCTTTTATGTGAAAAGAATTTGCTATTAATTTTTAAAATTTTCCACGAACCAGAGCTTGCTAAGTATGTACCAAAAAGAATGTGAGGGTTGAGAAGGATTGGCCGTTTGAGGACCGCTAGGATCCATATCCTGTTCCGGTATAAAGAAGCGGAACACTCCCCGAGGTATCCTAGATCCTGGCGTCCTTGTCCAGTGGACGTGATCCGGGAAAAATGAGCAAATAGAAGGATAGCTACATCCTTGGAATCTTCTTATAAAAACTGCTGATGGAATATTTACACCTGAAATATTGAGGCGCAGGACTGAAATATACTACGGCAGGATACTTTCAGGAGGCAGGTTTACACCGGAAAGAGAGGAAGGATAACGAATAGCATCGGGCTTTCAAATTAAAGAAACAGAATTTAACAAATAAAGTAACATTTTTCGAGGACTGCCATGAGAAGTTAATATTTACATGATAACTTTCAACACGCATTTAAGGGTCGTTTACGTAGGTGCTACGGGGCTCGAGCACCTACATGGAGAAATCTGAGGAGGCTTTGCACCCACACGAAATTTTTTGAAACAAAAAATAATTAAAAAATGATTCGTTTTCATATACTTTTAAATACTATCTTATAATTTTCTACTTGCTGTAGAATGAAATCTTATTTAAGATCAACTATGGGCTAAGAAAGGTTGTACAGTATAGCAATTCTAAATGTACATAACAATATCGTCAAATTATGTTTGCTTTAAAACTATACATACTTTTCTTGTATTAGTTATTTTACCTTTATTTATTTATAATTATTTTTTTAATTTGTGTAAGTAGTAAGTAATACTGATTTTAAAAAATAAAGCATTTATTTTGTAAATTTTCTGTTGTTTTAAATATTGTAATCATAATGAAAAACTATGAACTGTTTATTTATTTATTACAAAATTAAAGTAAAATATAACCTAAAATATATAAATTGTTTATGTCACTCAGTTAGCAAAGAAAACATAATAGACTATTTTACTTACGTCATTAAATTCTTTTATTTTAATATTTAAAGCAGTTGTAGGAATAATTGTATGTGTTCAACGAGTGCAAAATAATAGCATTGCCGCTCTAGCATAATTGAGCTTAAATTTTTATGCTCGTGCGGCAATGTAGCATTTTGCACCCTAGGTACACAAATAACTATTCCAGAATATTTTTTGGTGACAATTGAGTCAAATCTGTCCCTTTTAATATTGATCAAACAAGCACTGCAATACTTCACCTGAAAATTGATATAATTTGAAACAATTATCTGATTTCTGCAATCAATTAGCACTCAACTGACAAAGAATATCTGAATTGATAAAAGTCATAATTTTCTCTTTACATTTTTATACATTTTGGGATCTAGTTTTCGAAAAAATACTTGATTGCAGAATGCTTTTGATTTTTTGAGTAACTTTTTTTTTGCCCTCCGTGCTCTTAAAAAAATATTCATTCTCGAATGCAAAAATACCATTATCCCGTACACTTAAAAATGTAAAATTCTATGTCTAATAAGCAGTTGCACCAATATTACTTAAAGATTATTTAATAGACAATATCACATCGAAATAAAATGTGAAATGAACTATTGCTCTCAAAATTTCGATTAGCACTTTTTATGTAAGTGTTGCTTATGATTTAAGCTTTGTTGGAGAAACTGGGTGTTAAGTACAATTTTTATTATTTTCATGTTCTGCTTATCACAAGTAGATTAGAAAATTATAACCTACACATTGTTTTAACAATAATAAAATATAATGAATTTGCATGAGACAAAAGGGATGCCTGTATGTTGCTATTAAAAATTATTTAGCAAAATTTTATATATTAAATTTGTATATATTGAAGCGAAATATCAATTCGTAGAAAATAATAATACTGTGTGTTTTGAAATGGTATGAAATTAAATGAAAAATAATTATAATTATTATATTTTGTAAACTTGATTATTTTAGCTTAATTACATAGAATGCACATTTCAATTATAAAATAAAGTATATTTTACAAGCAAACATTGAGAATGTTAATGACATGTAATTAAACAATGTCATAAATACCAATTCACTGTATTTTCCTTGTATATATACATAAAATTTACCTATTGCTTTTAAGTGTTTCGAAAATCAAAAACCCAAGTCATTAATTTGTATTCTTCTAAATGTACTCAGTATAATTCTTAATAATGTAAACTAGCTCACGTTTCAGTAATTGTTGCAATTATTATCTTTTTGTCCGTATATTTCTGAGTTGATACCTCGCATTTTTAATCAGCTTTGGCTGCAAAGAGACCGCAGAATTGACTCACATTGTCGCACTTTTATTACACAAACGAGGAAAGTTTTCCCAGGGAAGATTAGGGTAAGTTTACGCGATGATTCAGCGTTAGTTGCAAAGTCTAATCTGAATATTAATGATAGGAAACTTTCCATAGATATTGATTATATTTTTACCCCTCGTGGTATTAGACGTACCCGCGAAGAAAAATGAAATGGTTATTTGAAAATAAATATTCTTTGTTTTCTTCAACATTCATAATTTTGTAAAATTGTTTCAATTGAAACGTTCGGTAAACTTTATAACTTTATTATAAGTACTTTTACTTAACTAATCTATTTAGTGTAAAGGACAGACAAATTATATTATCTGTGCATTTTAATAACGGAAAATAGAGAAAACTAAAAGTTTAAAATGTGCGGCAATAAATAAATAAATTATTTTAAAAAGGCAATTAAGTAGATCAATTACTAAAAGGGAGGGCAAGTATTAGATCAAAAATTTTATCATATTTTTAAAAATTAATTGAATGACCCGCTTCAAATTTACATAATTTTAGTTCACCCAGTTGTCAATTGTATTTTCTTCCAAAACGGCCAATTCAGTTTTAACCTTTTCAAATTTTCTTTTAGTTTCACAGAAAAATCGAAAATAGTTAGACTTAGTTGAAAATATCCCAAATAACAAGTTTGCGTTGTCACAGTAACTGGCATTATTTATTTAGTTTCATTGTCCGTTAATTAGGAAAACATGCAAATAATCTTCCTCCGAAAGTAGTAAATTTAAAGGAGAGGATTAGAGACGCTGTGACGTCTTTAACTCTAGAAGAAATTCGAAGAAGTTATAAAGAATTGCGTCAAACAGTAAAATAATGTGCTCAAAAAGGCGTTGAATGGATTGAGTAGAATAGTTATTGTTTACATAATTTTGTTGTTAAATTTATGAAATTAAAATTAAATTAAAGTCATGTTAACAATTATTACTATGACAAATCGAACTTGTTTTTTAGAACTTCGATTTTTCTCTAAAACTAAAAGTTAAAACTGAATTGGCCGTTTGGAACATACAAAAACTTTATCAAGAATACAATTTTCTTGCAAAATAAAAAATAAAAATGTTTTCCCTCTTTGCAAATCGATCCGTGGACACATCGTATATTTAAGGGAAAAAATATTCTGTAATATATTCAGTGTTTGTGTTGTACCTATATTATTTGAAACAAGTATATGAAAAAGATTGATTTTTTTTTAAATATTTAAAAAAATATATATACATAGATCTTTTTTTAGTATACAAACACCTCATTGTAATGAATCTATAGTAAACTCCAAAAAATGTTTATTTTAATTATTTTTTAGCCTTTGCAATATTTGAAATATAATTAATCTTATGTGAAATAATTAAGAGAATTTAAAATACTAAAACATATTTGAAGTACTTAAAAAATTTAAAATACTTAAAAGAATTTGAAATACTTAATAATATTTGAAATACAGTAATAAGTATTTTATTATTTGAAATAATGAATATTTCCAAGTTTCCAACACAAAAATATAAAGTATTTTATTACTGACTTGTAATACTTGTATTTGAAATTTTGTACTTTGTATCTGAAATACTTTTTTTTTCGGTATTTTATACAACACTGAATATATCGAGTAAAACCAAATTATATTTTTATATTTAATTTAAACGATAAAGGTAACCCACACTCATTAAAACATTTTGATATAGAATAATAAAAACTATCAATTTTGTTTTTAATATAAAAAAACAACGTTTCCTACAACCTCTAAAACAACCCCCTATGAGAATCCAGCAAAACACATGCCACGTGGCAAAAAGAGCCATCAACGCCCTCAAGTGCCCATCAACGCCTCGACGGCGTTAACGGGAACTACAGTGTCGGTACGGCGACGCTCTGCGTCACGTGCCGCTTATTCCCCCCGACGCCACTAGACGGCACTGCGCCGGTGACAAATTGTAAATCCGTCCGACAGAAATTCAATAAAAATACCAGGATGGGATGTGGATGCGGACACTTGATAAGGATATCTCGATGAAAGATGAAGGGATAATCAAGAAAGGATACCAAGAGGACCTAAAATACATTCAATTCACTCTCCTTTAAGTCCTCAAAATGTTATTTAAATTTATAGAAAAGAAGCTGCGGCCACCATACAGAAGCTAAAAATAGATAAAATTTAATGTAGTACTAGACACCTTAACTCAGGGAATTAACATGGGAATTCAGTTTTTTGTTATTTCTATCTAAATATAATGATGTGTATGCGGTACCGTTGGTTAGATTATTTAATTTTGTATCTATTGATATAAAATATTCTCTATTATTAAGTTTTCTTATTGAAACATTTAATTAATAAACTTACATTCTGACAGTTGGCATTGATTTTTATGTAACAAGAAATTTTGATCAAAATGTTCAACATTCGAGTGGATAACACTACGGCTTTATAAAAATAACTTATTGTGGATGTCGTGGTTTGATTCCGCTACGATCCTATTATTTTTCTTAAAGAAACATTTTAATAGATTATATCTTAAAATGGATTTAATATTAAAAGTTAATATAAATATGGTTAATTTTATTTTCAGAGGAAAAGTAAAAAAAAATAAACATTTTTTTTCTGGCATGTGTTCCGATTGTCCATATCCATCTCGTTATCAAATTAGTAATGATTTAAAAACTCTGTCCTTTGTATAAACGTAGATCATATTCTACTCATCATTAATCAATTAATTTAAATGTATTTTTACCTAAAAAAATTGTTACAATCAAAATAGTTGAGATAATCAACGAAAAATAAGACTGAATTTGTTGTAATCAAAGAAATGATTTGATTACTTTTACGAGTTCTTTTTACAATAACAATAAATGAAAATATTATTGACTTTGTAAGTAAAAATCGCAATTATTGGTACAGTAAAATTTTGTCATAAGGTGTGGAATTAACAAAAAAATATGATCGCTTTGACGTAATCAAATAACATCTTTTTAATAAATGTTACAAGGGTCTCAATTAATAATATGTAATTTTCATTTTAAATTAAAAAAAAGGTGTCGATGCAGTCTCGAACTTTCGACTGTGTAATGAGTTCTACTTGCAAAGCCATAGCCTTATCCACTAGACTATGAAACATTTTGTTTAAAAATTCCTTATAAACAAACATAAAGCCAATTGTCAAAATTCAATTTGTTTTTATCCAATATTGTAATTAAAATACTTTCTGTTCCATATAATTGATATAAAAACATGGAAAATTAAATAATCTAACTGACGGTACCACATACACCCAATTATAATTGGCGAGACAGAAGGAAAGAGCAAAAAAATGTTTTCCCCTGTTAATTTCCTAGGTCAAGGTTTCTAGTATTCACTCTGTATGTATAATGTAGTTATTAAATAGCTGTGCAACAAGTCAGTATGAGAAACAATGAAATGTCAAAATCAGTGAAAATAATAAAAAAGAAATATTTTTTAAGATTTTATTGAACAATAAATAACGGCAATTAGCATTTTTAGGAAGATCTATATATTATAATAGAAAAAACTTTTTTAATAATCTTTAAAACCAAAAAAATTATCAGTTTTCCGCTTCGCAATGCGTACAACCGCAACTACCGTAGTCGTCTATGAGTGTTTATTATGTTTACACTTGAGAAATCCAAAAAAGTCTTTACTTGGATATAAACAGCAACTTCTAAGAATTTCTTTAAAAAAAATTGTTACGAGATATTTACGAAAACAAACTTTAAAATAAAAGTAAACTGTCACTTTCGGTTGTTGGATTTTTATCAAAAACAACTCATGCAATTTCTGTCAGAGGCTTATATATGAAGTTTCGTTAAAGTCCGTTCAGCCAAATTCACTTTGCACGTGCACACACACGAGTACATCGAACAGAAAAAAGACAGATCGACAATAGTTATCAAGCTGAAAATAGTCAATATGTATTATTGTAAAGATATGAATTCGTGGACATGCATTGAAATCTCGTCAAATTCATTTTGATTACCTACATCCTACATTATGTGGCGTTCGGTAAAAAACATCTTCGATGTAACTGTCACCTTTGAACAATAAAAAAAAAATTGGACTAATTGTATTTCTAGTTTTCTCATTGCCGGTATATAATGTATAGCACTAGAGTATAAATACACCGGTAATAAAGTAGTTTTCAACGGAAGAGATACCGCCTGTATTTCTGATCACGTGTGCGAAACTAGCCAATCAAAACATACTTAAACTGAAATTTTTTAACCTAAAAAAAAATCCAATCGAATTCCTCTATTCTTATCACATGTGCGAAACTAGCCAATCAAAACACACTTAAACTGAAAAGAGCCCTGAGACTCTTGTGTAACTGTCAATTGTTGACATCTGTCAAACATTAATTATTTTATTGTTTTACTTTCAAAATGTGATATTAAGATTATGGAACTGAAAAAAATCGCAAAAAAATCGGACCGAATATCCCTCGATCACTAATGAATAACGTACAATTTTATGCGTGTGCAACGTGCTTTCAGCAACTGTCATAAAATTATTGCGTAATTATCAATAACCTAGGGACATTATAGCTGAAAACTACTCTACTACTAGTAATATTTTTCAATTATTGTTAATTGAGATATTTTTGTTTTTTCTTTCTTGGTTTTTACACTTAACGATTTGGATTCTAGACCAGTCAAGAGGAAGTATAAAGAAGGTAATTGAGAAAGAATGAATAGTCGGTTCTTAATGGAATCTAATGAATCACTATTAAAATGAAATAACTTTCTCATAAAACAGTTGACGGCAGAAAAAATACAAAACGATCGTAATAATATAAAAACAGTAAATAAAGCAAGTGTATTCTTTTATTTTTGTATATGTAAATACGGTTGTTTGATGACAAATTTCGAAACTTTTTCAATAAAATCATATACCGAAACTTCTCTAAAATCGAAACTGGAACTAAAACAGGAATTTTATATTGACCGTAATCGAAACATGAACCAACACTGTTTATTTTTGGGTTACCATCCTGTAAGTAAAATATTGCATATTCAAACAACTTTAAAATAAAATTTCGAATATATGCTCTTGTATATACATTGCCACATGAACTTTAAAACACATATGTTATGCTGGTCACGTTTACAAAAGTAAATTTGTAAACTTCGTAAAAACAAACTTTTTAATATGTGACATATATGAGTAAAATATATCATGATTCCAACTTTACATATAAATATCTAACATAAACATATCATTACAATTTTTTACTCTTTTCTTTGTACAAAACAATGTTAACTAGAATATTTTTAGTATTTTTTTTAACTCACCAGTACTCCAAGTAACGTGAAAACATCGCCAACTAGAGACATATAAGTGGAGTTCTCTATTTTATCCTTTACCATGTTTCCACTCATGTAACTAACTTGAGTTTAGTTTGAAACAAGTTAAAGTTACTTCTCTAGTCTCTTCAAATCAGACCCAGTCACAGCCCTTCTTGATTACATTATGCACCGTAATTATTACCGCAAAGGCACAAAGTAAAGTAGATAAATTAAAGGATTACATTTTATTATTAAGAATTTATTTAGGAGGAAATGAACACGATTTATTACCCATTACTGGGTGTGCAAATTTATATTTATTATAAAAAAATATGTAAACTACGTTAATGTACAATAAAAGTTAATTGGCGTGAATCTGATAAATTATTTTATTATTAAATGTGCTTTCGATAGTAAGTATTGTAAATTGTATGTTTACATACGGTTATATTTGTCATTGTACATTAAATATGTAATTACAACAACATAACTCGATCCTTTCTTGTCTTATATAAATTAGGTAACCTAATATTAATGATTCCAGTCCTCACTTAAATTCACTGTTATCTTAAAACGACTGTATATTTTTTGTAATCTCCAACATTTTTGTGTTTATTTTACATTTGTCAATCATAAATTTGAAATAATGTGCGTGTCATACTGTACGTTTTCAATTTCATTTAACTTTAATACATTTTTAATCTTAAAATATTTATAAATTTTATTTGAATAGATCCTCCATCTAATGTTTTCAGTTTTAAATGTCCCGCCATAATTTTGAGGTTATGTTTACTCACTGTACTCAACACCATCTAGCGAATTCACTCATATTACAACATAAACTGTATTTATTTCACTTCATCACGATTATTAACCCTTTTATTAATTCTGTCGCTCATAATGAAGTCTTCAGTTACCCCTAATTTAAATTTCCCGCTCTTTGTTTAGGTTATGAGTATCCACTCCAACACCATCTACCGTTCATTGACTCACACTTCACTTTAACTCTATTTACCACTTTATGAGCACTATTAACCCTTATTGATTTACCGGACAGGACATATGACTTGTGTTTTCCCGCCACGGAACACGGAGCACGTGACTGGGGGGTCGAGGGGGGTTGTGGGGGTACCAGCCGGCACAACGGAACCGGAAGTAGCGCACTCTGCGGCTGCACGCGGGAAACACGAGCAGCGCGCGGCAGCTCGGCTCGGGACTGCGACGCTGGCGACGCCGCCACGAGCGTTGCGGTGGGGAATTGCAAGGGGGTCCATGATTAAATATTCAAACACAGATGGCACAGCCCACGGCGACATCAAAATTTAACGGAGTCTAAATAGAGACATGTATTTATGTTTTACTAGAAATAGTACTCTTATTTCAAATTTTTAGTTTACTGATAAATTGGCATCACAGAGATCGTGCGATCGGTTCCCTAAACTTGATATAAATCATAAAGTATGAGGATTTTCTGTAAGCTTCCCTACAACCCTCTGTTGTAGATTGACTCTATTAACGCTAGTCTCTACAGTAATACACTACTTCACCAGTTCTCTAAGAGAATGTAGGATGAAATAATGGCAGACTAATTTAATGTCAACATAAAGTGCACAAACTAAAAGTAACTAGATATGTTACTACAGTAGACCCCACATATATAGCTAACAAATAACTAAACAATATCTAAACATAGATGATATTCTCATTTTGATTTTTCATCTATCCGTTCCGCAATGGAATATGACTGCATTTCAATGGAATAGATAGTCAGTCTATAACTTTGTAAAGGACTTACTGTTTTAAAAGTACTTTCTGAATTGTGAATCACTAACAGCCATTTGCACCACAAGGCTTAAATTTTAAGGAACACTAAAACAAAAAATTCATTTAACATTTTTT
This sequence comes from Stenolophus ochropezus, assembly GCA_035578165.1. Lineage (NCBI taxonomy): Eukaryota > Metazoa > Arthropoda > Insecta > Coleoptera > Carabidae > Stenolophus > Stenolophus ochropezus. The sequence goes on along the minus strand of JAQOWZ010000011.1, from coordinate 25,649,564 downwards.
TTTATTTCGATACGATGTTGTTTTCCATTTAAAACATAAATTTAAGTAATGTTACTGTAACCGGGCATTATACACACATCTGTTTGTTTATTACGTGAGTGCCCCTATTTCCTCTTCAGTATGCCATGTTTTGTCAGTGTTTATAATGTAATGTGTTCAGACTACTTAGGATGTCACTATCTTTTTTTCACTTAGAGAATAGAGGTGACTTTCCTATTATTACACTTAGGTGATGAAGTAGTGTACGGAATACATATGATCTTAGTGATGCTAGACAAGCAGCTAAGCCACAGAGGGTAACTTATACACTATAGTATTTTAAAAATATAGTTTAATTGTGAATCGACTTTCTTACACTAACCAATCTGTTACTACTAATTTTTCTTCCCGAGAAATTCCCCTCTCCTACGGCACTGTTCTCCCGGGCTGGCTCCTACGGATCAATTCGTATTCGGTTGAAGCGAGCAATGTAGTGTACAAGTCTATATTGTAACATTACAACCAGATGCCAGCAATCTTAAGATACGATACCCGCATTTTAAGGGTACACCAATCTATTATTGAGGTATTGATCTACTGATTATAGGCACAACAATGGGAAGGGATAGTGACAATTTAAAATTGGTTTAAACACAAATTTAATTTGCATAGATATATCAGTGGAAAAGAATCAGTCTATAGCAACATATTTATTTTTATTTTTTTTTTTTACTGTAAATCAATTTTTTTTTGTTCCGGCTACATCAATTAATTCTGAAACTGACATTTGCAAAACAGTGAAAAATGTTGTTATAAATCAAAATGTGTAAAAAAATACACGTAATAAAGACAGGACATTGTTCACACTGTAGTTAAAATATTTATTTAATGAATTAATTAAAAATAATGTAAAGAACATTTGACTTACAATAAATAAGTGTGTTTAAAAAACATGTGGCAAATATTTTTTCATTTATATTAAAAATTTTATAAATATGTCACTCACAGTTTACAACCCATTTCTGGATTTTCAAACTGCTTTATTAACAGATAATATATTTAAATGTTTGGAGAGTTCACCTCAAAAGTCAAGAGTTATTTTATATGACCAAAGATTGAAGAAGAACTTTAACCTGTTCAAATTTTCATTTTAAATTAATAATAAAAACTAAATATAATTCTGGAATATATCTTGAGTAGGGTATTTTTTAAAAACTTGAATTATTAAAAATTGTCACCGTCAACATTCTGAATGTTTACCTTCTCTCAAAACAAATTAAGTTTATGTCTGAAAACACCGAATTTAACTTCATATTAAAAAAGAACGACTTTTGACTTGTGTTTGAAAAGAAATAAAAAATCTACGGTTTATTAAATTATAAGACGAAAAGCTTTTCTGAAAATAAAAGCATATTTAGATATCCTGGCCAAAAAAATCTCACACAAAAAATTAAGATATTTTAAGACGAGCTTTAAGTCTTTTAAGAATAAAAAAATATGTAAATAAAATATACATCGTTCAATATTTTGACAAGCACTAAAAGCTGTAAATTTTCCGACAGAACTTTAAATTCTCTTCTTTTTGTGGAGTAACTTTTATTTTCTAACCCCTAGAGAAATTTCAAATGTAATCTTCAAATTGATACCCCTTGTTTCATCCCCAGATATTTCATCCCTAACAGTTTTGTCCCCAAATAAACATATGCCCAAACAAAATTCAGTAACTAGGTTATCAAGGACATAAGCGTAGGTAGGGGAGGGTCTCTTGGGATACTAACCCCTCGGAATTTGACTCCAAGTTGTATCAGTTTGAAAATAATCAAAGCAGCAGCAGAAAAGAATTTAAAAATTTAATTCTCAGTCAGCAATTATCTAAACGTATTATTTTTATACTATTTTTCGGGTCTCATGTTAGGAAATATACTGTTTGTTTCAAAATTGGATCATAGGAATTTAATATAGAAAAACATTTTTGTTAACAAAAACTGTCCAGCTAATAAGTATATATCACGATATTACGTAGGACAATAATACATATATTTACATGTTATTTAATAAAGACTACTTCATTCTAATAGCATAATTCAACGAAATTTATACACCAACATTTATTTTGCAGAAACTGCAAAAGTTCATAGATATAGTATTGTCGTGCGGTATTAGTTGTATGATCGTGTATCAAATATTATTTCTATCATTTTGTTCTAAATATGTGAACAATTTTGTCTTAAGGACGACAATGATTCTAGTATAACCATTTTGTTTAAGAAATATGGCATAGCGAAATCCACTATTTGTAATTAAAAAAAAATAAACATGCGATAAATAACACCGTATGTCAAATGTTAACTCCTGATAATTCCGCGCACTTATTAAATTAGCTGAGTTGCTAAAAAAGGAAACAGCTTTATATAAACAACATACTAATAAATATGTATGTATGTATCGTGTAAATAAATGTTAAAACTCACAATATTATATACAAATATAAAAGTAGATGAAACATACGAAAAGAGTTGTAAAGTAAATTTCGTTAGTTCAAGCACAAATTGTCGACGCCAAAATCACCTTCATAAATGACAGGAATGACATTTAATTTTTCAATTATTTCAATTATATCCGTTACCACAGCTACACTACTGTTTCTATTTCATTTTTGTCGTTGGTTAGACGCAGATAGCATATACGGCGTTAACACCAAAACCAAATACAGTCATTATTTTCTTTATTATTATAGTACAATAAAATACTATAGAATAAAGTTGTAAGAGACATACAAGGTTGAATTCAGAAAAAATATGCTACCGAATAGGCATAAAAATATGTATAATTTAATTTGAAAAAAATTAACTTTGTGTTGTAACTTGACAACCACTGGTTTAAAATAATATTTTTTCTCTGATAGGATGTCCCCCTTGGTCTCCCACAACTGTATACTATCATCTATACCATGCGTATACGACAAAGATGCATGGTAAAAGTTTAATTCTTGCAGAAGGAATAGATGGCATTAGGATGAACTGCGGAAAATATAGTGTACATACCGGTGTCCGTTTTAAGAGGCTCACTATTAGGATCTCGAGAAACGTAATACATACGAAGTCGATTAAATTGGGGCAAAATTGCCGCATAAGTTTCCCATTTCTAGGATGTTTCTGTTTTTTTTTTTAAAAAATATCATAGGTCACTAGACATATCATTTTGGCCAATTTATTCTTACCCTTATAACTTTCTTGTTTCAATTCATACAAGTTTCTAGTTTGCATATTTTTTGCGAGGAAATGACAGCGGTCCTCAAAATTTTTGTAACTCAAAAATTTTACAAGAAATTCATACTAACTTTCAATTTTCATAACTCAAAGTTGTCTTTAGTACATTTAAATAGAGATTTTTTTTCTTTTTCCAATGAATAAAACACATTCCGCCGACGCACGGAATGTGTCATACGGCGGTGCGTCGCGACGCGGCCTAATCGGCGACTAGCTTAAATAAAAAATATCTACCAATTAGTGTTTTGTTTTAAATTTAGTGCCGCAATGCCGTCACTCATGTTAATTTCAACTACTATTCATTTTTATACTTCTCGCTGAATGTAATTTTTCCAAATACCATCGGAGTAATAAAATCACAAATGTGAAAAATGATATGCATTCATAACTGCCACCAATTTTTGCTGTGATATTCGCACTGAGCGTTAAAATAAATTGTAGTTTTCCACAAGTAATATTCCAGTTCATAACTCACTACATAGTGTGCGTTTCATCGCACATTAATATTGAATTTATTATCCTTTATTTGAAAATTTGCGCAAGAGGTTGAAATATGGCTTATGCGTTATCGTTGTTAACACCCACGACTTAATGTACCAGCAAGAAAACACTATTACATATATTGCAATAGATATATCTTAGATTTGCTTTTCTTTTAATATAAATTACTTCTCGTAGACATCTTACAAATGATACATACTCGAATTTTTATACAAAGAGAATTCCATAGTTATCTACTTCTAATACATGATAACCTGTCGGTGATTTATACAAATTTAATGCATTGCTACCTGCGTAGAATTTGGCTAAAATTTTGCTAAATATTTGCCTGATATTTTATTTATTTTTGAAAAATTAAAATAGATAGGAACACAACGTGTATAAACGTAGTACATGCCAAACATCAAACTTGTGCAGATAGATATATCAGTATACGAAACATGTTCTTGTTATCGCATCATTCAACGATACAAATTAAAATGAGGTGAGTATATGAAAACGTTATTTGATTATCGAAAATTGAATACAAATAATTCATATCTTTGGCATTCCCTTTGTGTAAAAATACGACTATACTTATTTAGAAAAGTAGCAGTACAGCATGTAGGTATATTTAAAACCATGTGTCTATATTATACTCAAATATTTATTTTTATTTTTGGTAGCAACTCTGTTCACAGAAGATCTTATGGATTATACATCGATATTTTATGACCAGAATTACACATGTATATTTAATTCATACCATGTTCATTACATTTGCAAAGCTATTTATACTTTTGGTAGCTGATTTATAATAGAGATATATAAACGATTTAATTTAATATTGGAGTATTTACCGGTCGATATTAAGTGATCAGCGTTACAGAAGTGTGCTTAAAAGTATATGGCAACCTATACTACTCTTAAAATAATCTTGTATTTGGTAGTTGGTTTATATACATATATATACCAGCCAGGAGCCACGCTAGTACATTAATATAATAACATATATTTATGTTTGGGTGTAAGAGTTCATTCATAAACTTACTTGTAGAATAATAAATATTTTAATCTTAAAGTAATATCTAACCAACCGAGCTAATTAAATAATATATAAAACTTTTTAAGTATTAGTAACACTTACAGAAAAAAAAAATTATAAAGTTGTATTCATTATAACTTGCAAACTACACTATTTAAAAAGTTGCAATTTGATGTAAAAGGGTTGTCCTTTAATTAACCCCATTTTTATTTTTCAGAACAACCCTAGTTTCAAACTAATTAAAAACAACCCTGAAAATTCCCAAAGCGTCAACAATAAAGCTGAAAACTGAATCAATTCCAACTCTGAAAATTTGATACCTGAATTTATTCAGCATTTGTTGCACATATTTCAACAGATAAGGAAACGGAAGATGGGACATTCTGAAATGGTTTATTTTTGCAAAAAATTACTTTTAAATCATTTTAACAGCGCGATTTATCTCCTTTATAGGGGTTAGATTTTGGACCCTGCCAATTCGGACACTCTGAATCGAACTTTTACTTTTCAGACAATTTCGACAAAGAAACTTCCAATATTTTATTTGATTATAGGATACCATTTTTACAATAACAACAACTCCAACTGGGTTTCTAGTATTTCGGGCCGTTCTGTTTCAGTCGCTAACAATATTTCATGTATAACCTTTTGCAATCATTGTATCATTTCGGACACTTTACTGTATATCCGATTCAGTCGCAAATATTTTTTTTATTCAATAATCATTTTATAAGGATAAAACAAGATAGTACGGTAGATACCATATGTACGAATTCCAAATGGAACTCTACACTTTACCAGTAACAATAAATTGATTCGATAAAATTTTATATAATTTTAAAAATAATAAAGAAGATAAAAGAACTCATCTCTAGTAATCGCACTGTATTTTTATTACTCTTTACAGTAGCTTTATACGCAGACAGAATTAGAAAATAATTTTAATTTTATTAATATAATATAAAATTGTAAAAAATGTATGTTGCCACATGTACTGAAACACGAACATGTAATGGCCGTTTCAATAGTAAATCGTATTAAATTTTAATTACCTAATTTATTTTTAGTTTTATTAAAAATATGAATACTGGCAACTAAAGTTGAGCTGTTCAATAAGAGCGAAATTTATCGAATACGTCATCAATCATTTTACAAGAATAAAACGATATAGTACGGTAAGTACCATTTCTACAAATTCCAAATGGAACATTTTATCAGTAACAATATTTTGATTCCATAAAATTTTATTTAATTTTAGAAAAAATAAAGCACATAAAGACACTCACCTCTAGTAAGGCGTGCAATTGTCTGTCCTCCAGAAGGGATAACATGAGATCTGGATCCTGAGGGACACTATCCTGAAGGCAATGGATATCATCCAGGCTGTCCAGGATGGCTTGCACCGCTGAAAAAGAATAACAAAAATTATACCCCTTCCACAGTTTCTCTCTGTTTGTCTATCTATCCTTTTAGAGGATTTCAATTTAGTCTATAAGCTTATCAAATAAAATAAAAAATTTACAAATATTATAAGAGAATAAAATCTCGTGTATGACACAAATTAATGTCATCCAAAGCAATAAAAATTATCAAATGTAAAGACGCAACAATAAAAATTATTATCCTAGCAAAAATATAATAGATTGACACAGTTTATTACACATTTCTGGGTATGCCAATCAGCTTTATCGCAGTATGTGTTGTTACCAGTGAAATTGAAGAAAGAATTGGAGAACTGAAGCTTAGCTACAGATTACTAATAGTGGAAATTTGCCATAAAATGTTCATTTCTAAAGTGCGAGGTAAAAATATTTCCAACAGTATACAACGTACTGCACGTATTTGAAACATTATCAATTACAAATGCGGTGACTGAACGCTCTTTTTCCATTCTGAGGTGGCACAAACGTTTCTGTCGGTGATAAATTGTTTGACATTATTCACCGAGAAATTGTGATTACAGCAGATAAGATTCTTGATTAATTAACCAAGAATTTAAGAATGATTGAATTGGGATTTAGCTATAATGTATTTAATTAAATATATATATATATATATATATATATATATATATATATATATATATATAAATTAAAAATAGAAACAATTTCCACGGTAAATTTTTGGTTCTCTACTGTATATCTGTATTGTCACAAGAATTGGACTATATATAGATTTTGATTTTCTATACTTACAGCACAATAAATTCGGAAGTATAATAGTATAACAATATTAGCTATTAATATTTTATGTAATTGTAATAATATATGTATGACCTTTTTCATTATTCACACATTATCGAACTAATAAATATTAAATCTGATGTTTTATTACCAATAAACTCACTTTACGTATATTACACACTACCATACTCCTAATTCTCATTTTTAATTTTCTTTCTCGCATTTCTTGCCATAAAACGCATTTGCTATAAAAATATTTATGGGGCGTTTCATCAGAGTTATTCACTGAATACTGCTTTCAAGCTTATGTTGTTTCACTCAATAAAAAACGAAAACGGTGAAGAGATAATGAATGAATTAAATATTTAAGTTAAGGCATCGCTCTGTATTTTTATTACTCTTTATGACAGCTTTATACACAGAATTAGGGAATAATTTTTATTTTATTAATATAATATAAAATTGTATCAAATGTATGTTGCCACATGTACTAAAACACGTACCTACATGTAATGATCGTTTCAATAAAACATATTAAATTTTAATTACCTAATTTATTTTTAGTTTTATTAAAAATATAAAGTTCTGGAAACTAAAGCTGAACTGTTCAATAAGGGCAGAGGCGGAGTGATAATGATTCGGCCAAGTGGAAAATACATTTCTCCTAACAAAATTTTTGGGAAGTGAAAATAAATTTTATACCTTTTTTGCGATAAATCAAAATCTTTGATGTTGTCGAATGCATTCCTTTATTAGTTACTTAATTTTCTACCGGTGATTGTATTATTAGGGAAATTGATGTTGATGGCAATGGCTTCTCAAAAGGGAACCTCAGTACATGCCAATTGAAAAGTCTAAAAGCCATGTGATTATTAAATTTTAAATTTTTCTATAATTTTGCTTATTTTACTCTTCTTGAACGACGCATTTTAATCACTTGGACGAAGTATCTGACAGTATGTTCTTAAATATTTTTTGAGTCGCTGAACCTACTTTCAGATAATTTATATTAAAATAAGTTGCTTAAAGGGAGAAAAATAACAGAAAAATTGTAAATTTCAAAATCACATATATTAAGAAAAGAAAGCTGCAGTTCTGATATAACTCTGCAACAATTCGATACTACACAAAGTTCTGAATTGATTAAAGAAAAGTTCAATTATTTACGTTATTTACAAAAAAAAAATAATTTCTGCCGATCAGTGCATCAGCCCAAATATATCACAACCCAGTGGAAAATATCCCACTATTCCACCGGTCCATTCCGTCTCTGAATAAGGGCGAGGTTTATCGAATACATTATCAAACACAGATGGCGCAACATTTTTTATCGGATAAAAGCATACAACAAAATAATTAATGTTTTCACATTAGAGGAAACTATAATCTGTTACATTTTGCTTCTTCTTCACAAACCCCAATGACATGTGCTATAATTTCTTCTGCACCACTTCTAACAGTCTTGTCTTTACGATTCAACATTTTGTAAAATTCACTTACAGCTATGGTTTGACTAACATTACTTATGGCCTAAATTTAATATGCTGAATCATACAATCCAGTTATGTTATTCTCAAAAACAAAGCGAAAAAAATCACAAAACCTTATTTGGACAAATGCAATACACTTCTACTTCGTAAAACTAGTAATGTGAGCTAAATGATTAGTATTGGTTTAACAAAAGCGCTTCATACTGCTTTTCTCTTGTTGCCAGCACTATATTACTAATAGCTTTCAAGCGTTTTATGTACTGAGTTTATAGCGTATTCCTCAAAACGTTTTATTTTTCTATTCTACAGTGGATTACTTAAGGGAATCTATAGCAAGCAGACACTATATATAAACGCAGACCGAATTAAAATTGACAACGTTTAACATAACATAACACAACACCGTTGTTTATTCGAGACGGCTATATCACTAATTTATACCGCAAACGTTCATCAGACGTCACCTCTAGGCAACCTTAGTTGGCATGTTGAATGCACCACCGATTAATATAATATATAAAATTGCCATCGTCGTAACCAGGGAGGGGTTTCTAGGGTTTTAACCCTAAACTGTCACCTTATTTTTAGGTGTTCAATCTTTTGTTGAAGTTATGCCGTTTAAAACAGAGAGACTGGTATAAAAAAAAACTATAAAGCCCACTCCCTATCACTCCCCAAACGAAAACCCTGACTACGCCTATGAAAATGGTATATAAATGTATTTTACAACGTGTACTAAAACACATACATGTAATGCTGCAGGCAACAATAAATCAGTTTAAATTTTAATTAATTTATTATTTGTTTTATAAATTACAAATATATTACCCACGGCTTTTTACCCATTGCTAGGTATACCAATTTGCTTAATTTTTTTATACTGATATATTTATATCGTAGAAGGCGTTTCTGACAAGGATTCGAATATTCAAACCCGCAACAACTGGTACTTAATTATTAGCCCAACGGTGGTTGGTTAATTGGGATTAAAAATTGAGTTAGTGATGAATTTCTATTACTCTGTCTACGAATCAGTGGCGTAGCTAGACGTTGCATTTAGGTTAACCTACCAATCAGTGGCGGCTTGTGCCTTTCAGGAATGAGGAGGCAAATTATTTACTTAAAACTTTAAAATCTGCTTAGTCAAAAAATCATGGATTATATTGCTAGCTAGTAGCTCCGCTACTGATAAAAACAACTATACTTAAATAATACTACTAACACTCCTACTCAGATTGAAGACCGTATCATACGCATGGAAACTACATACTCAATTTTACATTGAGCCACAGACCAAACATTTCTGGAAGAGCCGCTGCACCTATACCGAGAGTTGCTAATGATCGAAGCTCATGCCTCCTCTGCTAAGTTTTCTCTCTGTTCACAACTCATATATTTCATCTTTCTTCTTGAATTGATTTAAGGTCAAAACTAGCTTTCTCTTCGTTTTAAAGGTGGATAGGTGGAGACATATTTTATGTTTGTCTCCGGCTCATTATATTTATTTCTCTCTTTATTAAACAACCCATAAAATTGAAAGAATGTCTACTAATATATTTTTATAATATAATAAATAAGTCTTCATAACATTCCATCTATTATTTGTAAAAAAAAAAATATTTATTAAACGTGCACATTTTCTTTATTTTTTGAGAGGAGGCAGTGCCTCCCTTGCCTCCTCTGACGAGCCGCCACTGCTACCAATGGCTTAGTTTAGACCTTGCTTTTTTGGGACTTTTATAATAATTTATTTTAAGTTGTATCAATGAGTTTTACCTTATTTCAATTCATAATTTAATTTTGGAAGGTGTTTTAACCACATCCCCTCCCCCTTTATCTACGCCACTGCTATAAATAAAACTATCAGCAAAATATATATCTAAGTAAAAATGCTAACAAACATTGTCTCCTATTCTAATTCCTTATCAGTATGCATGACTTTTGACCTATAACCTTAAACTCTTATCATATACATATTCCATTCCTTTCTCACTTTCTATAATGTCATCCACGATTCCAGTCTTTCTAGAAGACTCCATACGGTCTATAGCTAGCAACAATGGCTTTCCAGAAACTCTGGATTTGGAGATTGTACGAATGGACAACAATAGTGACGTACTAAGTTCAGCTTATATGGTTATTGTTAAGTGTGACAAAGAAGACAAGATATTGAAGTTGTATGTGAAGTGTATGGAAGATAAGGATGGAAGATTTTTAGAGGAAGGAAGGGTATTTTTTCAGAATGAGGTTATTTTTTATGGAGGGCTCATGAAGAGCTTTAAAGAATTGGTTAAGATACCACAAGTAAGTATTTATAAAAACTACCATATGTTATTAAATACATAATATATGAAATACTGGTCACATGTTACTGATTAAATTATTCAAACAACAAATTAAAATTTTGTAAAAAAAAACACTAAAATTCTAGAATTGTACTCTATTACATATCAAATGTTTTATTTTATAAGAACATATTTTATGTATGGCGTTTTTATATATTTTACATATTTGTAAATAAATATTAATTTATTATTTATTTTTTATTTGAATACTTGAATTTTATCTTACAACAATAGATTAATTAGTAAGTATACAGACAATCTTAATTATAAGCGACTTGAATTTAATCGTACTAATAAAATTAATTTAAAAATTAAATGAATGTCGTTAAAAGAGTAATTTTATGAAGAAAAGTGTTAGTTATGACTGCATATAATTTATTTAAAAGTGCCTAAGACTATTCATCTTCTCAATAGGGTATTTGACAATATTTTTCAAAGTGTTTAAGATGGAACACATATGTAGATGAAAAATATATTTTCTCCATAAAATATAGTTTAAATGTTAGTTACAAATTTCAAAACTTGATTTTAAATTTCGTGCAAAAACGCACATCTGATATTGTGACGTCCGTTTTAAGTAAATAAACTTGAGTAAGTTTAAATTCAGTGTCGTTATTAAATTTTATTATAAAAAAACTAATATATGCAAAAACTTCGTAAGATCACAAATATTTCGTCGAGAAATATCATATAGGTACATAAATGTACATTGACGCTTTGACAAACTGTGTGCCACGCGGCGTGATTAACGTTTAGTCACGCGACATATAGGTTATAAAAAATGTTTTTATTTATTAAAATATTTAATTCTAGGAATAGAAATAAAAATAATATATACATTTCGCATCAAAAACTTTCAATGAAACAAAGTTTTACATTTTTTTTTCATTGGTGTCAAGTACCCTATTGAAACGAGGAGATTGGGATAATACATATTAAAATCTGTGATGTGAACCGTTTGACAAACACATAACGAAACACGATTGTGTTTCAGAGAAACAATAATCACATAATATTGGCGACATCAAAGTATCAAAAAATAGTATTCGGGATTGAATACTCAAAAAGAACTTATAAATAAACTCAACAATAAATAAACAAAGCGTCGTTTGAAATCTCCCGGCGTTTTCGGTGCGTAAAAATTGTCACCACCAATAATTCTCAAGTACATATAGCCGTGTTAATTTCATTTTCTACGTATAAATTTATTTAAGATACTCAATTTTACTTATAATTTATAATTATAACTACTAAAGCTGCATTAATTTCAACTTATTTGTTACCGTATATGATTAGCAAATTCAAATTTGTTATACCGTTAACAACGATCTACTTAGCGAACAAGTTACTTACAATTTCCAAGCTATTCTCGTTACTAATTACTATAACGTTAAAAGTACGACAGAAAATAAAATACATAATTTTTCTTCCATAGTGAACTAATTTGAACTAAATTGTTATTATACATATAGTGAGAAGTGAGATCAAGTGAGATATACCTGTACAACAATACAACAAAACAGAATATAAAAATCTGTCACATCTCCAACTGTTGAAAGAAAATAATCCTATTATATTATATGTTATTAGTACCTAATTTATTAAATATATTTTTATTGAGCATGTTTTGTAAAGTAATTTATTATGTTTATGTACTAACTAGAATTGAGTTTGTTAATTATTTCATTGTGAATGGTAAAATGCAGCTTAAGTAAGTATAACGTTTTGAATTAGCTTTTCAGACTACAAAAACTACATTATAAAATCGGGCGATAATTTTTGATATGTTCCTAGTTGCCCTGATGAAGCTGCAAAGGGCAGCGAAACATTGATTATAGGCAATAATTAAAAAAATAACTGTAGTACTGCTAGCTATACCAACTTTACATTAAGTTGAATTTTGTTTAAGATCTGCCTGTCAATGGAATTGTCACTTCCAAAATATTTCAGTTAAATGCTGTCGCGTGCAATTTTATGCTCATATGTAATGCCTGGTCTGGTTTATGATCATATATTTTAATAATAATGAATGTATGTTTTACTAATTGTTTTGTTCTGTTCTACAATTTTTTAATTAAAATAATCAATAAGTTCAACTCTTTTGCATATAAACATCAAAACAATTTATTTAAATTAAGAGAAATAATGTATATGTTCTAATTAAACCTAAATATTACGGTGAATATTACAAAATATGAAATAATGTTCAAACAAATGTCACATCGATACATAAAATGTCGTAAAAACAAAAATAAAATTTGTTATTTAAATAAAATATAGAGTAAATATATAAAATGAAAAATAATTTCACGTATTCAAATATGTGAATAAATGCTGCAACATGACTTCCACATTTTAGTAATTGTTTTTTAGTTTCCATTCATTACTTTTTAGTATTTCATTTTGGTAGAAATTTATATTTTGATTTTGGTCATTATTAAAAATTTGGCCCCCAGGGAAATTTTAAAAAGTCGACGCCCGTGCATGTGGCCCATGTTTAGAGCACGATCACAGAATAGGTTTTATACAGAAGCGACAGTAAGACAGAGAAACGAAAATTAGAGAGAGATGGGGGAAGGCACATATTTAAAGGGCTCATTGTTTAAAATCGTAAAGTTTCGTCACATATTGGGGAGAAATGGGGGAAGGCACAAATTTAAAGGTCTACACAATGCTCCAAGGTCATAGAACTGAATACGGTAACTTGAAAGGCACAGAGTGTCGCTTCTGTATGTAACTATTCTGTGGCACGACTGAATAAATGAGACAGTTTATTGTTAGTGTAGAGTGCAGTAACACCAGTCGATATTTTTTTACTAGTATAGGTAACAGTAACAAATGTGTTTTTAGAAACATGTGGCAACCTATATTTACCATTTGGTGGTACGAGTACCTCTCTTTATATACATATCTTACAGATAATATATTTAAGTGTGGCAATAATGTCAGACAAAATTTTATGACCAGCATTACACATGAGTATTTAAAAGCATGTGGTAGCCTGTATCACACTTGAATATATATTTATCTTTATATGTAACATGGGACCAAATCCCATTATGAGTCTCATATCAACCCTAATAAATAATATTTTTCAGGGCACATTTAAACCATCTCCAACATGCTACAGCTCGTTTATGTCCCCAGACTTATCATTCCTGATATTCGAACACCTTTCCCCCACCTATTTTCCTGTCGGTTTCACCCCCACCCTTCAAGAAGCCTTCCAGATCCTGGACTCATTAGCCAAGCTGCATTCCGTGTCATTTATCCTCAAATCCCAATTCCCCTTACGCTTTCACAACATCGTGGACCAAATCAATGAACCGCTCTTCAGCGAATCTACGCGTGCGACGTTTGGGAAGATGTTCGTGAGTGCGGTGCACGATGCTCTGAAGCTCGCGAAAGCTTCCTTGCCGAAAGGGAGCTTGTATGTTGATAAGCTTGCCGATTTGACGCTTAATGTGTTTGATAAGATGATAAGAATGGCGCAGGAAGGAGAGGAGGAGTACAAGGTTGTTAGCCATGGGGATTTAAGGGCAGGGAATGTTATGATGAAGTACGATGAAGATGGGAATCCGATTCATGGATGTCTTTTAGATTTTCAAGCTTGTAGGTATGTTTTATACATAAAGAAAATAAATACATATATCATTCACACATTACTCATTGCTGGGATGCTGGGTGTAACAGATCTGCTTTGTAGAAGATTAGTAACATTAAATTTGTAACACAGAGTGCATTTACAAGATATAAACTCATAGAAATAGAGAACCACACACATTAGAATTAGATCAGTGACAGTGGCGGATTTAGAAAATAATAATAAATAAATCTGAAGCGCAAAGGCGTCTGATATACATAGACATTATAAAGAATTTAATTTGGAGCAGAATTGTCAAGAGCAAAAACTAATTGCCAAAATATTGTTTGGAAACACAAATGCTTAATTTATAATGAATCTAATATTCCCGTCAGTGCATATGAAGATCTTATACTATTTGGTGCTGATATTTATTTCAAGAAAATAAATTATTAACAGTATCAATAATAATAATGCAAATATGACTACGACTGAACGTAGCTTTTCAATATTAAGAATACTAAAACTCCTTAAAGAAGTTGGAATCGCATCGACGAAAAAAAAAAGATTATATAAATTTAGTTATCCTTTGTATATACATTTTTTTCTAATTCAGTGATTCAATTTAATTTTATGGTTAACATTATTATAGTATATTTTATAGTTTAAGATTATCGCCCCCCCTTAAGAAAGCTTATGAATCCGCCACTGATCAATGATTCTTAAACTTACAATGTCACCAGTGATGTATCTAGTGTACTGGTTGTTAAAGGACAAGAAATAATAAAAAAGGCGCTAGTGTTTTCGAAAACAAAATATAGTTCTTAAATTTTTATTTATTATCGCTAACGCTAACATTGAGAGTACTCGCACTCTCAGTAGTTTTTATTTCTTTTTATTTCCGTATTTCATTCCTGGCTTGATGATGATGATGATGTACCTATACGTATATACATTTTAATTGTTACTATTTAAAAAATTGATTATAGTTTTTTTTTCATTTCTGTACATTCAAAGTAAAATCTTAATTTACCTATCTAAATATTAACATATCTCTTTAATATTTAAAAATAAATGTGAAATATATTAAACGTGATTTTATAAGTGTTCTTGTGCATTCATGAAAGTTTTTTTAATTATGTTATGTTTTGATATTTTCTCCAGTGCTACTTATTTTCAATGGAGAAAAAATTTAACAACTGGTTAAAAATTAACCACTGTGTTACAGAATAGAGGGGTATGAATGTTAAAGATAGAAATGTGTAAAATACATAATTTTCAATATTTTTTGCAAATGAACTAAGATATAATATGTTACAGTAAAACTAAAACATATATTATAAAACCGTTGAACATTGTAAGGTTTATATTTGAAAGAACACATACCTAGAGAAGCAAACCAAATATCTTTTATTTTTCCATAAATACCATCCAAAATTGTACGAAATAATGTTCACAAGTTTATCCAACACCAATTTATTCATTTTCCGGCACTAATTTATGATTTTTGGTCCAAAAACACGAAAATTGTCACAAGAACCTTGAACGCACAGAAAACCGTTGTCCATTTGACATTTTTAACGCATGCGCACTGAGCTATGAAACTTTCAATTCAACAATGCAAAGTTAGACAAAAACAATAAAAATAATTAAAACAACAACTAACATGTATTTTATTATTTTACAAGAAGTGAAAAGTATTATTATATACTAATATTATACGAGTATTATTGGAATAAATTTAACGCATCGAAACAAAGTTTCTAAATTTCGCTTAAATTTCTTCGCGCGTCATTGACTTTAGTGTCTTGTTAAACAATTCAAAGTTTGCAAAGTAAAATCATTAAAATATTATCACAAAAGATCATAAATTTTGTTGAGTACATAATGGCTTGTTCGCCTGTTGTTGAAACATTTGAACAAGGTGTAAACAAATTAAAAATAAATATATCATTTTGTCTTTATTAATGGCTGATATCTATAATAATTAGACTGATTAGAGAATTTACGTCCGTATTAATTAAAAGAAGACTAAATTTCGTGTTTATAATTGGATATCGAAAAGTAAATATATATTACTCAAAACTTATTACCCATTGCTGGGTGTGGCAGCTTAATCGTAGTTATCAGCGTTGATATATTTATAACGGAGAGAATGTTTACCAGATATTACCTTTTAGGCACTCTAGCTAGCACAAAGAGTACATTACAGGGATAATATGCAAATAACAATATCTATTATAACTGAGAGACGGTGTCTAGTAAAAACCCTCTATGGTACTATGGTATAAATATACAACTAGCTGCATCTGCGATAAAGCAGATCTAACATACCAAACAATCAGTGGCTTAACTATCTTACAGCAAGGGGCATCCATACGGTGTTAACTAATAAAAAATGCTCCATAATCTATATATGTATATATGTACATATATACATACATTATACACGGTGAATAAAAATCTTACGGAATGATGTAGCTTTCATCAAATTTGCTCTTCGAAAAATATAGAGGAGAGCAAATTTTCGAAAGTGTATACTGTGTTACTGACTACCAGTCACAGTTGTTAATGTCCAAAGCAAATAAAAAAAAAAATATAATTTACTTTTCACGCCTTCTTCCGACATGACTAGTATTACAGATGTCAAAATCGTCCAGAAACTCTCTGTTTACCGGCCTAGGCCAGTAAAATATAGCAATCCCAACTTAAATATTTTAACAATGTATTCTGTAAAAATTTTGAGTTTTATTTTATTGAAAAGATAATTTTGTATCTGCAAATGAAAGGGAAAAGCAATTTTGTAATATTGTCTTTTCATAACTAGTTAATAATGGTTAATAAACATTGAATAATATATTTATTTAGATAGTTGAGAGTTGAGAAATGATTTCATTACTTTTAGGAATTTGTTCCACAATAATAATAATAATTTAAGATAATATTGGCTATATAATAAAGTGCAATTATTTGGGCAAAGAGATGATCCAGTTATTGAATTCAAATAAAAATTATTGACTTTAAGTGTACAGAAGTCGCAATTAATAGAATGTAATTTACATTTTATTAACTAATAAAAACTGGAATCATTGCGTTCTCGAAATCTAACTACGCAATCAGTTCTGTTTACGGAACCATAACCTTATTCACTCCATCCATAATATTTGATATCAATAAACATCATATACACCCCATCATATTGAGTGGGACAGATGATTGATAATAGGAAAAAACTATTTTCCCATGTAAATTTCCTATGTCAAAGTTTTAAATATTCGGCCTGTATATCTATGAGATTAAATTTTGTATACTTACATACAGAAAGAATACATTTATTTTGTTAAAAACTATATTCTTATTTGGGAACAAAATTCCAGTTATGTATTTTGGCACCGAGTCCCACATCATATTCTTTTTGTGACAAGAAGGCGTCAGTCTTTGCCAAGTGCGGACATGGCTGATGAGTTTAGCATAGGGTGACCTATTTGTTAAGCGGCCCACAAAGCGATCCGGAATTTATCACATTTCCGGAGTTAAATTAGAAAGCAACAAGTCCAGCAACAAATGGAGGGAACTTGGTTGCTCTACCGGAAAAATTTGCCACGTTACTAACGTCACGATGATTTTTATGCCTCATCTATCATAGAGACAAAACATAACTTATAAAAAACTGCAGAAACTTGAATAAAGTGAAAATAGATTGTGACCAATAAATATATAAATAGGTAAACTATTTCTCAAGTATCCTCTCGCCAACAATAACTAAAAATGGTAAGTGCCATCTTCGGTGTCAACATATTAATTACTGCAATAATAGTTATTTACATAACATGACAGGGAGGATCGTATTTTGATAACGAATACGGAGATTTTTTCCGAAGCATAGAACCAGGCAAATAACCATAAAAACAAACCTTCCTGAATAGATACTAGTTTTTTTTTCTAAAATCATACAAGAATTTTAAATCACTGAATAGTAAATGAATTCATACTTAGCCTATACGTATTTTACCAGCAACTATCTATGCCAAGTTATATTATCAACACTTTATTGTTTGTTTTGCGCATGGGCGAATTGAAAATTATTAAATGCTATTATAATTTAAGTTTAATTAATTTAATATAATTACTACATGTTAATAAATTCTGAAATGTACTTAATGATCACATACATGTTCGTATTTTGTATTGAAATACTTCAATATACACACATACAAATGGTGACATTACATTATATCGATTTCTCTGTCCACTTTGGGATAGAGATGTAATAGATTTACTGAACAATTTCAGAAAAAAAAATTGACGTCATCTTGCAATTGGTTACAAGCTTACAAGTAACTGTTAAAAACAGTATTTAGGGAATTTTGTGTCCTATTCTTGAATTATAGCAACATTAGTAATAAAAAATTGCAGTCTGTACTGAAAACTAAACTGTTGTTTTTATTTCTAGGTACTCTTCCCCCTCTCATGACCTAGCCTTCTTCTTATTGGTCTCCCTTCCCCAGTCCATGCGTTCTGTCCACCTCCCCACTCTTCTACGTCGCTATCACTCCACCCTTTGCGCCTGTATCAGCCAATCAGGGTGCGACCCCCTTCTCTTATTCCCAATGTCAGCCCTGCATTCAGAACTCGCTCAGAATGCTCGTTTCGCCGTAGCTCTCGCATTGGCTGGCCTCCCACTCTACCTTGACGAGGGTGGGGGATCAACCAATAGGCGCTCGGATAGCGGAAGTGGGGAGAGCTGTAGTGGGGAAAGCTGTGATAGTGGGGAGGACTTCGGAAGAGAAGAATTAGTGGAATCTGTGAAGGAAGTTACTGGGAGAAAAAGCATGAAGTGTAAGAATAAAATGATGGAAGTTCTCATCGATGCAGTTAACCTCGGATGGTTATAAAAAGGTAATTTACTGCAACAATGAATTATTTATCTCTATCTAGAAATGTTGTATCACATAGCCACATATAAAAAGAATACATTTAATAATAAATATATCCAGACAACTTATTTTCCGAAATTGGCACAGTTCTAATATTTTCTATTGGCGTGAACATTTAATATTTGGTTAACATGACTGATCTTTATATTTGCTTCTAAATAGGCTCTAGCGTATGAAAAAGTGAAACCGATTGCAGCACGACCGGCTATAATGCTGGTGTTTGAATTTAATTTTTTATTTTATAGATGGATTTATTAAATTAGTAGCTTCAAAGACTACATAGAACAAATTTTACACCAACAGAACGCATTTTGTAAGGCTCCGATCATTCGAAGGGCAAGTATTACTATAATAAACACCGCACTTGAGTCGGCTTTCCTTTTTCATACGCTAAGGTCTGTTCAGAAGTATATAAAGTCGATTTTCCTGAGTTGATCCTCACATTTTTTGCTGTAAGAATGATTAAACTTTTATTTAGCATCTTTGTCGTATACGCATGGCATAGACGACATTTTTATTTGCCATCCCATTATCGTTCGTGTTACATAGGGGAATATATACTATCTGCGTCCAACAAACGATAAAAATGAAGAAGAAACAGTAGAAACCGCGATAACAATTATTTTCAAATATTTAAAAAATTTGAACATGTCATACATATCATTTATTAAGATGATTTTAGTGTCAACAATTCGTGCTTCATTGGGTAGTGGTAGTTTCGTTAGTTTAATCTACAACTTTTTTATATTTCATCCCTTATTAAAGTTGTTTATAATGTTGTCAATTTTAACATTTCTTTACTTCGGATATCACACAAATTCACCCGACATGATGGTGTTATCAATACCCCTTTTCCTCTTGATGATTTGAATCACCCGGTTAGGATTGTTGACGTGAGAATCAATTCCTGGAAAACGACCTTAGGTATGTATAGATCAGTGGTTACATTGTCATTTGGACGTTTAGCAAAATTAACCATAAAAAGTTGTAAATAAATAAACCTGAACTGTGAAGTGGTCCACATTTTACAAATGTTAACATTTTTTAAATCATAATTACTACCGGTGCGGTGGTATGAGAAATATACTCGTAGTACGCAACTCGGAATGTAAGTACTACTCACAATCGCTTGTAGCTTAGATAACTGTAAAATATGAGAAATTTAATGGTAATATCAAAAAAATTATCTATAATTTTTGGTTGGTCTCAACATTAAAAAAAAAAAATTACGCCCAACTCTATCATAATTGTTTATTTACGTAGAAAAAAGCGCCCGCTAGGCGGTAAAGAAAATGTTAAAAACATTTATCCAGGTTATAATACCTTTTATTCGTTTTCATACCTATCCTACGTTTTACCAAGACATTAATCTAACAAACTTTTATTAGCTTCTATAGCAAAATTTAATAAAAAAAAAAATCAGAATGATATGCTTAATATTTGACATTTTGCTTGATATTTCACATTTTTTTTTTTGCAACTTACTTATATTGTTTACATTACACTTTATTTTCATTAAAAAATACTTTCGGTTTGATAGCACTAGTGTGTAAAACGTTATAAATACCTCGGGCCGAAAGAGTTTTTCGCCTATGGATGAATAAAAACATTTCGTCCGCAGGCGTACACCTTCTCTTTAGGGTCTCTATCCGTACATAACTATTAAGATATCTCTAACAAGTAGAATTAGTATCCCTTTAAGGTTTAATTCTTCACCAACTATTTCTCCCACAAAAGGGCCCTTGTGATGCATTTTGCACACCAGTTGTCTGGTATGTTTTCTTTTTTTGTGTAAATTTATAATTATTGAAATTTGCGTTAAAACAGTTTGATACACTCAGCAATAAGTAATAAACCGAGGGTGATATATTTAATATTTATATTTCTATAACATGTTTGAATGTTTCGGGCTTGTCAAACGCAATATGTAAGTCGATATTAGCAGACCACAACTGCTTGTGAGCGTCAGGAAGTCAAATACAAGTGTATTCATTGGATTCAAACTGCAGATATTTGATGCATATTGAACTTTGCAAATAACTTTGTTGTATCAAGAGAACTTGTCCAATTACTCCACAAGGAATAGTTTACCACAGATGTAATTAATAATAATACAGCACTATTTGCATTTATCTTATTGTGCTATGAATGAGATTGAATATTTCATTAAAGTTAAATTAAGTGAAATGAAGTCAAAATTATTATAAAATAAAGATTTATAAATTTAAAAAAAGTGAAACAGTGGTTCACTATAGGCTTATATTCACTCAAGGTTGCCATCAGCACTTCTGTCTCTTTTACACATAATGAAATAGTAGTGACATCCCATTATGACAAGTATTATAGAACTCAAAATAGTCTAGAAATTCTGTAGTAGGGTTGCCAACTTAAATATTTCGCATTACGTTCTGCAAAATTTTTAAATTTTATTTTATTCGAAATGTAAAATGTTGATTATTCATATTATATTCGTCATGTATGATTATGATTACGTGAATTGTTAAAAAATATTTATTCACATTCGTTTTATTTTTTTAGGTCAGAACAAATGTCACTAAATTTTTTGAATAATACAAGTGAATTGTTTATATATTCAGCTGAACCCGAAAATGTTACTAACAAAAAAACCTATAATGTATAAGATTTTAGGTAATAATATTTCTTTAATAAATTAAAAATCGGCGCAAAAAATCTTGTGTATCATAGCCCCAGAAACTCTTTTGCGAGATCTCGCATTACTTACAGGCCGAGCTCAAAATAAGCTCGCTCTCGCAAACGTTTAGTTTCTGGACTAGTGATACAAATAACTATTTCGTAAATTATTGGGTATTTTTCTATATCAAAATATGTGTATTTAATTTATTTTTTAAAAATAAATAGATTTTTCATTCATGTCTTATTTCTTTTTGCTGGGTTTTTCGATCAGTTTATCGGAAATATTGATAACCGAAAAGAGCTGTCTAGCTGGCTCGGAGAAAGTACTAACGGGTCAATTTTAATGTGAGAAACAAACAAGAATTTATGGAATTTGAACTTGGAATGTCAGAACCACAACTACTTATTCTACACATTATATTTAAAATATACAAAAATATGGATTAACTTGCAGTTAAACTGTCTATAACTTTCTATAACTGTTTATTTTTACTGGAATAATAATATACATTTTTACTAACCTGCAGAGGTGACCTCGTCGTCCCCATAGTCCGAAAAGCTGTCGCAGTTAGCCATGGCAACATCTCCGTAACATCCGGACCATTTAGCGGAAGTCACAGCCGCCATTACTGCCGTTTTTAACTTCCGGCGAGCGTTAAACTTCTTCATTTCTTCAACTGTGTCTGCCAAGTGGATTTTCGTTAAGTTCTTGTCTCTGTCCTGTAAAACAAAAGAAGATATTTTAGAATATATTTAAAATGTGATATACTAATATGTATTATTGTATAAATAAATATATCATCTCATATTCCATTTTTTTTTGTTTCTACTTTACATGTTTTTTTTTGTAGAATTTGACTTGACTTTAATGTAAAATAATAAAAAATATAAAAATATACTGGATGTTCCATTTAAAATTACAAAGTTGATGTCATAACCGGAAGTGATATATTTATGCAGAGGCTGTAAGCTGAAAACCTATATCACTAAATATGAGTAAAACTTGTTGCAAAACAAGTACCCTATGTATATGAAGTTCTATTCCATCTAGGAATGATGTTCCAAACGCCACGGATGATAATTACTCTACACTTCGTAGGAAAAGGATTGATAATTTGAAAAGTAGGTCACCAGGCTTGAAGAGAGACCCCATCCCCTCGCAGTAAATCACTTTTAAATGAAATGTCAACTTAAAGTCGAACAAATAACATTTGGTATTTTTGTAGCTTAAACCAAACTTTATTTGAAGTTCAAATAGAGAGCGAATTACGATGTAACAAGATTACTTGGCTAGGACCTTATTATCCAGCAAAATTCAATTCTCTGCGTAGCCTTTGAAAAATCAAAGAGTCCAGGAACACACACGTCAAGCTTAAAATAGCATCTTTTCATCTTCCTACTCTTCCTACTCAAGGATAACGGGAAAAAGATAACTACACCATTTCTATATTTTTGTTGTATTCCAAAAAACATTTTATTTATTAGTAATAGAGTATATAATAATACATATCTAGGAAAGTGTATGATGAGTATTAGTAATAATTAAAAATACCATGTTAACTTTCAGATAGGAAAATAAGTACAAATATGTACCAGTATACTCCAAATTTGTTTACGGACAATATATTGAAATTGAAATAAACATTTTTAATTCCACTGGTTTTGTATGTGTCTTTAATATTTTCGCGCTACTCGTATTATTGTAACTAAGTATTTAATTCATAGCTATGAGATATGTAAGTAACCTGGACCTATAACATTTGTTTATAATTTTTCCTTGATGACGGATAAACTTAATAAATTCACTTACATACCTAGGAAAATAATGCAATAATATTTAATATAGTAATAACAAACACAGGCAACTTAAATTGAAAAAATAAATAATGATGATGACAGATGTAAAACGAGCTGCATTATTAAATATTTAAGTCCATCTTTTCTCGAAATTTACCAGGACATCGGCGTACCACTTGTCTTATTACAATTTCCTCAGAAATTAAGACGTATTTACATACCTCATAACTTAAATAACTATTATCTTGCCGTTTATTTGTACTGGGATTTTTACAAAAAGAGGATACCATATTTACGTGTCATCTACTACTGATAAATGATAACTTGTCGGTAATATATTCAAACTTAATGAATTGCTAACTGTGTAGAATTTGGCTAAAATAAAAATATATATAATTGATTAATTTTACCTCTAACACCATATCTTCTCAACTTTTTGCTAAATATTTGCCAGACATTTTATAATTTTTCAAGAATTAAAATAGATTCAAACCCAACGTGTTTAACCGTAGAACATTCCTAAAATTAAGCTTTTGCAGATATTTCAAGACACGAAACACGTTCCTGTTATCTCGTTCAACGATGCAAATTAAAATGGAATAGTATATAAACACGTTACGTGATTATTGAAAATTGATTACACATGATTCATAGCTTTGGAACCCTCTTAGTATAAAAATCCGACTATTCCTTCATATTATGAAATATTTCACCAAGTGGTTACAGCAGAATCTATTAATTATTTTATTTTTATAAAAGAAGCTATATCAGTGGCACTAACAATGTTTCCTTTAAGTAAAACACCCTTATTTTTTCGAATTGGAAAAAATCTTTTTGCTCTATTATCAGTGCAGCTTGATAGGTATACCCTTATAGTTTGATGAAAAGTGTAAATACTCCCTGTATATTCAAACTAAATATTAATAACTATTGAATCTCCGTACGATATTCAATGTTTAAACTATACTGTGTTGAAACAGGTTGCATAGTATTTACTAAGGTGTAATTCAACAATCATCGAGTTTATCTGAACTGCAGTTAGAACCGATTCAGTGCTCTTAGGACAAGAGTATACTTGTAAACTTGACTAAGACTTTTGCAATATTCATGTACTTCATGGGACTTTGTAGCTCAGTTAGTAGAACTTCTTACTAGATGTAAGAGTGTTTTAGATTTATACCCATGATAAGCTTACATAAGCTACAACAGTAGGTTTCTCATAAATATAAACCGAAATTAATCAAAACAATACTAATCTGTGTATCTCATAATGTATTAAAATTTGTTAAA
Organism: Stenolophus ochropezus; assembly: GCA_035578165.1. Taxonomy (NCBI): domain Eukaryota; kingdom Metazoa; phylum Arthropoda; class Insecta; order Coleoptera; family Carabidae; genus Stenolophus; species Stenolophus ochropezus. The sequence goes on along the minus strand of JAQOWZ010000011.1, from coordinate 25,624,511 downwards.
AATTAGTTTGGATTAAAAAATAATTAATTATCCATTGCGGTTTTTGCAAATTTTGATCGAATCGAATGAAAACAAACACAAACATTTTTGATGTTAAAAACGATCAGTTTTAATCTATTTTTAAACCACTAAACAAATGAAATAATTTAATAAACGCGCAGTTTTATTTTAGTTATAAAATTCAATTTATTTCGCTTCGTATATGATCTGATAAGTGTAAATATGTATAATTTATTATTACTAATCCATCTACTTCATTTTTAAAATATTCCCTAAAATTACGCCTAAATATATGTATTAAAACACATTCATGTTATGCTGGTTGAAAAATAAATCGTGTTATGTACTAATTAATTATTTTCCATTGATGCGTGCAGAGGCGTACCAATAGGATATCTGAACCAGCAAAATATTAGAGACCCTCGGATTTAATAACTCTCTTCCTAGATCTACACCCTTTGGGTGATAAATTGTAATGTTTTTACAGACTTGGGTATTTATTAAAACAACATAATTTATCCAGTTGTGGCAGTACAAGAAAAGTCTTCGAATAAACCCTACATACAATTTTTATGCTCTTTCCAAAACTGCAATAAAAAATAGGGGTTTCCATTTAAGATTTTAAAGTTGACTCCCTTTCCACTCCCTGGGGATCATTTTTTCAGAATCAGATGTGAGTAATTGTTTTCGAGATTTTAATAAAAATATGTAGATTAAAATACATTCTGTATAAATAATTTTAAATAAAATAATAACTTTATTTTGGCAAGATTTAAACTCTGGTTATTTTATTAGAACTACAAATTGGTCACAAAAATATTTTAAGGTTTTTTTGTTTTATTTAAACCAAAATATAGGTGGAAGATACATTTTTTGAAAATACCTCTAAATTCCTAAACCATATAAGTTTGTCTACTTTCCGAAAAAGTCAAATTTTATTCAATATATTTGTTCCTTATTTTTCAAGAATTTGAACCTTTTGTTTATAAAAACTGAGCTATTTGATCAATAATTATAAAATAAGGTATACTTATTTTATAGTTATTTATGGTACAAGTGGGTTACATTATAGATAAGTCACGTGGGAAAAGTTTAGCTCACGAGGCCGTTAGGCCGAGTGTGGTATTTTTCAAGTGATTTAGGTAATAAACACATGTGTGCCATACAACATTTTATCCAACACATTTTAATCATTGATATAAAATACATATAAGATTTTTGACAAATGGAATTTTGAAATGACATTTAGGAACAAAATAGCGTAGAGAAGGTTTTATAACGTAGTTACTATGATACGAACCAAAAAACAGTGAGCTAGTATATTTAGCTCACTAGTCACTTATGACCTACTTTATTTATCTAAAAACAGCATACTTATATCCTTATAATTACACGGTGTTGGATAAAAAATATTATAGTTTTGGATTTGAAGAAGTAGTTTTATTCGTATCTCCTATATGATAAATAATTTTAGTCAGATCATTTTGAACGTGAATATAGGTATATTCTATAGTAAACTATATAAACAATTTCTGTAAACTTTGAAACGATAATTATTTATTGCTTATTGGTTGGTACATATGAAAGATAAAAAATATATAAGAAGACACCATATTATGATATGAATTCGAATATTAGAAAGTTTAACTTTAAATTACAAGTGTACATGTTGTGCTATTATTATAAGTTTTAGCATATTATAAACACATCTTCTTAAAAAAGGAATGGACATACAGAAAGCAAAACAGTGTCATCGTGTTGTTTATATAATAATAAAAACAAAAAGACAACATTTCATTTATTGCTGTTGATATCGCTTTTAAACATGAAATATTAATATGCACATTTTTAATGAAACTTGAACAAAAAATAAAATATACATGACTTAAATGTATAAAAATTTTTTACAATTATATTGTAACATTTTAATTTAAAGGCGCCAGCTGGCACTGTAGGGGCGAGTAGATGCAAGGCTTTAACGTTGCTTCAATTCAGAGATTTGAAATGTAGTGGAAACCATTATACATATTTCGCGGCACATATGTATATATTTAATTCTTATATTATTAATAAAAAAATATATTTATTATATAGGTATATAGGTATATAGGGTAATAAGTATAATTTAATATTTAATATACAGAAACAATATAACAACAAAATAAATCATAGCTATGAGTGAAATACAATAATCGTAGTAATAATATGTCTAAATTATCTTTCATTTTATTGTAATATCATTAAAACAATTAATTCAAACTCAATACGCAGAGTACGGGTCGAATATGTTTTAACTCATACCACAGAATAGGTTTATACAGAAGCGACAGTAAGACAGAGAAGCGAAAATTAGAGAGAGATGGGGAAGGTGCACAAATTTAAAGGGCCCGTTGTTTAAAATCGGAAAGTTTCCTCACATCTGAGAGAGAGATAGGGGAAGAGCACAAATTTAAAGGTCTACACAATGCTTCAAGGTCATAGAACTGAAAAGGGGAACATGAAAGGTACCGACAAGGAGTGTCGCTTCTGTATGTAACTATTCTGTGCTCATACGCCGCTTCGTAGCATTGAAAGTCTGTAGTATGCAGCATAAGAAGGTAAATAGATTTACCAATAAAAAAAATATTAATATTTTTAGAACAGTTTTGTTTGGTTTTGTGAAATTATAAAATATTCTTATATTTGATGTTTTATACATATATTAATTTCAAGTAAACCCGTTGAATAGTAAATAAAAAACAATTATTATAATAAAATATACAATTATGTACTGTGTATAATAATACTATATAAAGAATAATGTATGTAAAAATCTTTTATCTACAACTATTGAAATATGGGTACATTATACGTGTGATACTACATATAATATACTACTCATATTACACAAGTGTAATATGAAATGTCATGATACACGCTACACTTTTCTATAATAAATAGGGCATATAATTTAACACATAATATTTTATTAAACTGTTAATTTATTAATAACATATTTTTATTATAAATATCAATATATATACTTATAAAAGTATAATAAATACAATTTGAAAAGTGATTTTGACATTTAAGTGCTACTGTGGCGCCATCTGTTAAGCTATATATGAACTACCCACAACTAACTGAATATTTTACAAATAATATCAGATTTGTTATATGCCTGATAGTTGTAGATAAAGTATAGTATTTGACTCGCATAATATGGCTACATTACACTCAGATGATTAAAAATACTCGCTACCGCTCGTATTTTTAATTACATCATCGTGTAATATAGCCTACATATTATGCTTGTTAAATAATATACTATTTTGTCACACTGCATAAAATGCTAGTCATTTTAAATATTTATGTTACTAAAAATTACACTTTATAACAAACCTTTGTTTTTACTCATATTAAAGAGTTCAGGCTTTAATGCCATGTATGAATTTTAAAATTCGAACGTCTACTGTAAAAGCTACTAATGTTTATTTCCGACTGAATATAATTATTTCTCCAATATTAAGTTGTAAATATTTGAAAAGATAAAATTAAATTAAAAGGCGAATTATTTTTCTGGTAAAAATGATAAGCTTACCCTCAGCCATTTGTGGTTCAGGACCTCCTGGATGGTTAACCTCTTCGTGTGGTCTACCTGGAGCATCTGACGCAGAAGGTCCTTGGCTTGCTCACTGATGAAGTCCCATTGCGGAGTGTCAAGCTGTAACAAAAAAATATTTCACTTTAAATAAAATGTTAAATATAGGCTCGGTTGAATAAACCGTGATTAGCTAATCGACTGATTAACTTCATGTTATTACCACGGTAATGTATTGAAAATTCATTACTGTAAAAAAATAATAGTTAAAATAAACAAAGCTTTATGTAACCGGACCACGGAAAAGTTATATACAGAAACGTCTTTAAGACAGAGAAACGAAAATTAGAGAGAGATGGAGAAAGCCAAAAAATCGATTTCTAAGAAGCAAAAATATGTTATCACTTTTATAAAAGTTAGGAAAATAATTACCAAAAAAAATTATATTTCACCTACTCAAAAGGGGAAGATGTATCAGCTTTCCACACTTTGCCGACATCCATGTACATACATATATGATGATTCTGGCTTATTCAAAGTTGTACTTGTTAAATAATTGTTTAAAAATACACAAATGTGAAGCATGTGAATGTGAGACGTTTTTTAAAAAACATTTCGAATTAGACAACAATATATTTATACATTATAAACATCATAATTTGGACAATTCTGAGTTTGTAAATTAAAAAAAAACCACGAATATTTTTATAATTACATATTTTGTTTAGAAATACTTTTTATATAAATATTGAAAAACTGATTTGTATAATTAAAGGTGTAAGATATAGCTTATACGAGTTAGTAGAAAATTGCATTTCAACTCTTGAAACTCTCCATTGAATTATTAAGAAAATTGTATGTAAGACATAGAATATTTTATGCTATGGAATAAGTAATATGAATTTTAAATCTAATCAAAAAGAAAGAAATAGAAAATTGTGCTTGCTTAATGATGAACTTGCAGAATACAGACATTTTGTTTAATAAAAATGTTTATAAATTTTGTACCTACTTATTTCATCTAATTTGCTTTTATTACATTGATAAATTTATAATTTTAGTATTTTTTGCATTCTAAAAATTATTTTATCAATCAAATAAAAATTTAAATTTCGAGCGTAAATTAGCCAACAAATTTAAAGGTCCATATCCATATCCAAGCTTGTAGAACGGACTAGGGTATATAACTATTCTGTGACTAGACAGTACTATTTTTAAGCACGGTAGGGACATTTACCGATCGAAGACAATTGTTTGAAAGAGAAGCGAAGCGATGACTCCAGTCTCCAGTTATTGCCAAACATCGGTATTTCTTACCGTTCGTAATGTTCATACTATTTTTTTGCACGAACAAAATTAAAGTTCCCTCAATATCAGCAAAAAAGTATTCAAAATGAGGTGTATTAAAATTCAATCAAAGGAAACTTAAGTCGGTTTCCATGATATTTTTCAAAAATTAGTTACATTTTACAAAATGTCAAAGTCCTGTCATTAGTGGTTGTGTTTTTTTATAAAAAATAACTTCGAAACTAAATTTCAGGGTACCGTTACTTATCAATAATTGTAGTAATAGTAGTAACAAGTTTAATAACCATTGGTGGGTGTGTAAAATCTGCTTTACCGCAAATATTGATAATATATTTATACCACAGAGTGCGTTTATCAAACATATGTACAGATGGCCTTGATGAGAGCGCACCATAGGGACTATTTTTATATTTCAATTATGTGGAACAGAATTTTATTTAGTGAGACCCCAAAAATTATTTCACCGTTCACCGATCTCATTACTATTTCAAATTAAAACTCTTAATTACATATTAATTGATTTTATTAAATGAAGCTGTACCGTCTGAAGTTCTAGTAACAGAGTAAATGAAACGTACTGAATACATTTTAACACCAATCTAAAAGTTCCTCAAAGAAAAAAGTTCAAAGGAACTAAAGTTTGACGATTAGGTCTTCTGAGACTTCCTTTTAAAAGTTTTCTGCTGTTATTAACAATTTTAGTATCTTGTAGCTTTTTCCAAAAGACGTGCCAACAAATAAACAAAACATATAAAAGTTATTTCATAAATAAATAAATATACCACTCACGATTTATTTTCCACTATTGGATGTGCAAATTGGGCAATGATATATTTATACCCTTAATGACGTTTTCCAAATGTCTAGTTGGTGTGGAGAAAGCACTGCACAATTTTTCTGTAGTAAATAGATGGAAAAGAATATGAATTATCGGGTTTTGAACCCTACGAACCCCTTTTATTTTAATATGAATTCAAGAATTCGGAAATCACAAATGAAATGGAATTCAATAACTTACAATTAATAAAACAAATTCCTGAAATGCTGAAATATTCAAATTTTCTTCAGCATTGGGAAATGATTTGACAAAGGAATTCGGCAAGAGAATTGAAATTATGTTACTGAAATTCCATTCCAATTCTGCAAGTTTCCATCGTAATATTATATATATGTTGTTCCCAAAAGACACTTATTTTGGCAATACTATAAAATTTCTCATTCTTTAAAATATATGTACCAAAATCCCAAGGATACAAGTTTTATTAAAGTCTGATTACTGATGTTGTTGGTTTCGTATGTATATCAATTTAATTTTTGAATTAAATAGATACGTATTAAAAAACAAAACCTAAATTTACATCTTAAAATTAAAAAAAGTCAAAACATTTGAAACTAAATACAGGATGGAGGTATAATTCTTTGGCTTTTTAATTGAAAATTTCGTACCTTAACAAATAAGTTCATCATTTGTTCAATAATAATTGAAAGAATATAGATATATGGGTAAATATTTTGAGCAGATATAATATTTATTTAAAAACTCTGATGTAGACACCTCATGGCTTGCTTGTACGCTAAATTATACAGATTTTTTGCTGCACTTCATTTAAACTTATTTCACTTCACAGTGAGATCATTCTATGGCTAATTGTTCTTCAACTTCCATTTCTTTCATATCTTCGAATTTCTCTTCGAAATTAATCATCTTTTGAAAATTTTATTAAAATGTTTATCATTACTCCTTATTACATTACACAAAATTGTTTTAATCGCTCAAAAACTTGTAAAGAAAGAGATATTGTTTTCATTTATTTCGTACATATTTCTTACGAAATATATATTGACATTTGTTAATTTATTATCAATGTGTCCTACAAAGAAAAAGCGAACATAACATACGCTTTGAAAAGGCCGATTGGAACAAAAACTGGAGGTGCATAACTAGATGTTATGCGAAAAATTAAAAAAAATACTACGACCAAAGTGCCCATTTAGCACTACCAATTGCAATGAAAAAGGGAAATGCACAACTAGATGTTATAACAGTCCCATATTCAAAACTTGAAAACCGAAATTTTTCGCGATTACAATACCTACTTCCTTTACTTTATACAAGGAAGTAATGAAATTTATAGCAAAAATTTATATATATATATAAACTAACTAAAATTTATGTCTTTTTTCATGAGACAATAACTTACAAAAATTGATAAAAATATGAATTTATTAATACTATACCTACTCTGCAAACCCTATAAATGAATTACGGTTTTCATGCTATTCTATCGTTTTACATCACATCGATTTAATTCTCTTTTATTTTTTTACTATTTATTTATCGTAAATCACAAATGTTTTTACTCAGTATAGTAAAATGCACCAGAACAAAAAATAACAGAGATTTATGACATTTCATTACTTTCAAATGTTTTGCGTCAATACCTTATTTTATCGTAAAATTGTTATGCTTCTTCATAATTTTCATCGTATATGCAACTCGCTCGGTCATGCCACCTACTCTTAGCTTTGCGCTAAAGATCCCAATAAACTGTATTATTGAATTTGTCAATACTAAAAAATATTCAGCAATTATAAAAATGTGAAGTTTTAGTAACAAAAATAAAATTATTACAAATTATTTTAATTTTCGCAGGTATATAGTTCAAAAATTATTCTTTGAAATTAATCAAAATGGGATGGGAGAAGATTTTTTTAGTGAACTTTAAAGATAACGTATCTATTCAAGGCCATAAAAAATATTTCAAATATGACAAATATAAATGTCAGATGACACCATTTTTTATGTTATAAACTTCTGTAGGTAATATATTTTCTAAAGCTTCTTATATAAACAACCCTGTACAAGTAAAACAGGAAGCTAAGGGACCATTAAATATTTGGCGAACATACATTTTTTACCCTTTGTCCTGTGTCCTTAAGCCTACCTATCATTAATATCAATTCGGGTATAGATTTACGACCAAACCTTCCAATAATGCGTAAGAAACTCGGAACATTGAACATATGTAGGTACAAAAAATATCCACACAACAACTTTAACAAAAAATGGTTGATACGAATTTTTATCGGGGTTTTCAGGGGATTATACAGGATATATTTTTTAGAAACTGTAATTTGATATAACTGCATAAAAATATAAGTAAATTCAGATGTTCAACATAAAGAAATGTATGATTATAAATAAAATTTTCAGTATAATTTCGAAAAAGAAAGTATCACTTTACCAGAACGTAACTATTGAAACGATTATCAATATTTCATTACAAATACCATAATGACCATAAAATCAAATTCTGCTTCCATTTAAAAAATCACAAGTTCGTATCATATCTCAAAATTGTGGCCCTGAATAAAAATGCGTCCCCCACTGTTAAGGAATTATTAGAGGAAGCAGAAATGGAACAAAATCAGTTTTCCACCATTTTCTTATAACCTATGGGGAATTTTGGGATAACAAGGACAGGGTTAAAATCGCCACCCAGATGTTCACAATGACTCCTATTTAACCGAAGTCGTAGTTGTTATACTTTCCGAGATCCTAATGGTGGCCGATGAAATCTGGACATACTTTATATAAAAATTAAATATGCTTATTTCCAGGGCCGCTCCAAGTTGCATTGACGCTGGGGTGTCAGATAAAATTTGCCACCCATTAAATTTTTTTATATTGTTTATAATAAAATTATGTGAGGTAAAATATAAAAGATAAAATAGTTTTTGTTTAAATATAAATTATATATAATCATGAATATATTGTCTTCTCAAAAAATGACCTTCTTAATAATAACATATTTGAAACTGTAATTAAATACAATTTAAAATTTTTGGTTATTATTCAGATAATATATTAATTTTCATATCAGTCAGGTTTAAATTCAAACGAAGAATCAATCTTATTTCGTTGTTTGTTAGTCCAAAATATTATAAAATTATTTATAATTATAAAATCAACGTTTAATTGTTCCTTGTTTTTAATGGAAAAAACTTCAAAATAGTGAACGTACCAACTTCTTATAATAACCTATAATGTGTGGATAAATAATAAAACTACGATATTACGAACAGAAATTCAGATCCAAAAGATTCCTGTAACTATTTCAATAAATGATAACATGTTTCATATAATTGATGGCCGATGATAAAAAGGATCGAGGAACCGACGCCAAATTACTGCACAACAAAAACTGTTTATCTAATAAACATAAGAGGGAACGATAAGAGGGTACGAATTTGAAATGTAATTAGAACGGCATTGAACAATACAAATGTTTTTTGCGAGTAGTACAATCTGAATCAAATATGATTGAATGTACTGAAGTTATATTAAATGTTATGCCATAACAATAAAATAGTGAAATAATTTTATATTATTTGTCGACTCTTTAAGTCTGCCGGCGGAGTTCTGAAAACCCTCCACACTTGGAATGGTGTAATAGGAAAGTATCAAATATAATTCTTTATACACAACTATATCGTAATTGTTTATTTACAATTTGGGTACTATGGCTGAAACTTTTACTTTACGCCCTTGGGCGGTAAAGGAGAGAAAAACGCCCCTGGGCGGTAAAGAAAATGTTAAAAACATTTATCCAAATTTGTAGTACCTTGAATCCGTTTTCATACTTATCCATCAATTTACCAGAACATTAATCTACTAAAGTTTTATTATCTTTCAGCAAAATTTAGTAAAGAATTTTCTGAATGAAGCTCCATGCTTGACATTTGACATTTTTATTTATTTGCAATTTGCTTGCATTGTTTACACAAAAATACCAAGTTACCTACGCAACACATTTCCTTAATGTTTTTAGCATGTTAATTTATAATTAAAAATTACATTCTATCTGAGAGCAGTAATGCGTGAAACGTTGTACATACCTAAGCCTGGAAGAGATTTTCGCCTGTGGACGAACAAATTTTGTCCACAGGAGTAAACTTTCAGCTCTCTATACGTAAAAAGCTATAAATTGTTTATTGTAAGACTATTGTTCCCGGTATACCTAAATCGAACATGCAGTCGATGCACATCATCAATTCATGTAAAAATTTCAGTTATTTTTAACTTCATCTCTTTTTGACATTTAAAAATGTCCGAAATTTTGTTTTATTTTTAAATATTAATGATTTTAATGCAGATTTTTATACTAACTGTTGTCGTGCATCAGCTGCTTGTCCGATTTGATTATATTTGAATAAAGTAAATATTTTAGTGGCATTTGAATTTATACGCGTTATAAATTAGGACGTCCAATATTGGCTAAAAGTTTAGTAGCATGCAACAACGAAAATACTTGTTGGAAAAAGAAAACTCGTGTGAAATTACTGATTCAGCGATACGAACCCAGCGGAGGCAGTACGTACAGATTTAGAGTGTAGCGAGAATATATGGGTGCTGTAGGGATTTTTTAATGCTTTAACTTCAGAGTTTGCAGCGAGTGTAAATGGAGCTGTAACTTCGTACACCTGCCCCGGTTTTATTAGTTTGTTTATATTTGACATCGAGAAAACAAGCAGTAAAGATTTTATTAGACAGAATTAAATTAAGGATGAACAGAATGAATTTAGACTTTCATATAATTATTACAGGACTACATTCATTTACTTTTATTAAAAATATAATAAAACTTTATATTTTTATAGCACAATAAATATATCACTCATAGTTTATTACAATTTGCTGGGTGTGGCAATTAGTTTCATCGCTTTCATCGGTAATTGTTTATACTCGTATTGTATAAAACATTTACCAGCTCTTACCCCCAGACACTTTAGCTGAGGAGGAAAGTACTCCACATTTATTTAAAATAATACTCGAGTTGTCAGAACTACAACCTCTACAATTCTTTGCAATAACTGTTTTAAATGAAATATTTAAAAATTATTATAATATCAAATTAGCTCGTTTTTCTGATCAAGTAAATATGCTATAACCTTTTTTTTAAATTATCAACTAGTTATGCACCGATTCCACTTTTTTAAAATTCCGAGTAACGAGTACCCGGTGAAAAAAGCAAAAAGTCGGATACCGGGTATCATTTGGCCGAGCACCGAAACATAACCGATCATGTCCTGTTTCTTTTCACGTTTCATATACAGTAAATCATATAACATTATCGTGTTAGGTCTTCATTCACTATATACAATGAATTCATTTTCGATACATAGCAAAATTTTGCAGTGTTTTTGAAATAGATTCTGGAGACGAAACAAAAACATTTAAAATTCAAACACCCTAATATTTATTAAAATATATTGTTTATTGTACTTTTCATAGTTTTTTATTTAAAAAACCTGTAAATATACATTGTGTAACGAAATATATCCGACAGGGTAATAAACAATACTTGGCCAAATCGGGTAACGTCTGAAAATGGCTGGGTAAGCCGAATACCGGAATCAAACCGGGTATCCGGTGCATCTCTATTATCAACTTATCAACACAAAAATATTAAACTTAAATGTGGTTTCATTTCTTTACCGCCTTTTATCAAAAATGAATCCTTCAAGAATTTGCTGTTTATACTTACCTATAAGTAAAAATGTCTGGAGAATTCAGCCCCGTATAGTAGAAAAGAGTCCAACACTTAATATTAATTGTGCTCACCTTTAAACAGCCATTATTTGTAAAGTAAAATTCTCAAAAACTTATTATTTTTGAAACCGAGTACTTTAATAAAATCGAGCGATTAACGCACATATGTATTACATTTTATAGCCGACATATGTATTTTCTAAAAAAAAAATGCTTGTTACAGATTTCAACAAGCAAGATGCTTTAGAAAAATATGGTAGGTTCTGCTAAAAACGCTTTGAAAATCAATGACACCTCAAAATCAATGAAAAGAGTAAAAAAAGGGTAGCGTACTTAGAGGCACTCTTTATTATTACAAAGAAACATGTTTTTTTTTATAACCTCTAAAACCTAAAAAAATCGAGTAACTTTACCGCACGGTGTTGTTAAAAACATATAAGTTATGTTTACATTTCAGGAGACTAAAAATTACGATACTCATGTAAATTGGCAGTGATGGCTCACTTAGATATCGCTCTCAAATTTAAATTAGACGGAGTGTAAGATCTGAGATTGAAATCACAACTTTCCCATCATTATCTAAATTAAAACACCGCTGTGTTGTAGTGGTTCGAAACCAACTAAGAGCTGTAGATTCCTTATCGAGACTGCAGGCTGACAACTATGTACAATGCAAGTAAAACATGTTACGAAACAAGTACCTTAGGTACTTGAGGTATAGTTCCACATAGGGATATTGTGCCGCAGATAAAGAATTTTCTGAATAAAGCTCCGTGCTTGACATTTAACATTTTTATTTATTTGCAATTTGCTTGCGTTGTTTACACAAAAATACCAGGTTACCTAAGCAACATATCTCCTTAATGTTTTTAGCATGTTATTTTGTAATTAAAAATTACATTCTATCTGAGAGCAGTAATGCGTAAAATGTTGTACATACCTCAGGCCGAAAGAGATTTTCGTTTGTGCACGAATAAAGAGCGAGACAGTATTAAAATTTAGAACTATATAATTTGTACAACTGCTAGTTTTTAAGTACGACAGCCTTAAACATTTTAAATGGTTTTATAACTACTTCTGAATTTTCGTTGTTTTATTATAACCAATTTCAATATTTTCTGTTGACGTCATAGGCGCCGGGTTTGTATTTTGGTCGTAGGTGTCCACAATCCCATACATATTAAAGCATATAAAATCGATTCCATTTAATTGGCCCACCGTTTAATTGGGGCAGTTGCTTTTTTGGGCCTAATTTTAGTACACAATTTAAACGCTTAACTAGGACAATATTTTGCTTTATTGTGATAGTAAATGAAATTTTTTGCGGATGATTATTTTGATCTAATTACATTAGACCAAGAATTAGACTACCTCTCAAGCCTAATTTTCCAGCGGATGAAATTTAATTTGAACTTAATATTCAGATAGTCTATTTTATTCACTTAACTACATAAGTTGCAGATATTGAGTATAATATATGGTATTTTCCAAACGTAAGATTACTGTCCCACCCAAATTGGTTAAATTGAGTTTCATCCAGATTTCCAAAACTCACAATTCTTTTTGATATACTCTCACCATATGCAAGTTTCGTTATTTTGTTTGGAAATAGGAGACTTTCTTCTGACTACAAGACTATTACGGCAAGCATTTCCTAAAGTTTCAGTTGAAATAGGCTGTTTAATTATTTCTGATATTTCTGATGACAAATTTGTCACCATTAGGCAGTCCCAACATATTTCTTTGAATTGAAGCAAATTTTTTTTGGATATTTAAGAATAATTACTTTAATATGTACATGTGTAAAATAAATATGAATCCAATAAACAATATTTGAATATCAAAATCCTAAACATTCATTCATTTGTGGGGCTATGGTTGACGCCTTAGATGAGGTAGAACATAGAGATATGGCATTGCCCAAATATATTGTCGAAAGGTCTAAGGTTTAAAATCGCTTGCAGTCAGCTGTTTGAGAACAGTGGACTAGTGGAGTAGTTATATAGAAAACTCAACCAAACAAATAATGAGGATAGGTGACAAAACACTATGCCCAATATTTCGTTCGTCTAACTGCAAGTGTGCACTACTCAGCTGGCGGATTGTTCTCACGCAGCTGACTGTTAGGCGATTCTCGATCATACATCTTTTGCTTGCTCAGTAGTACGTAGCTATAGGAGTGTGGTATATCTCTGTTATACCTCATCTAAGGTTGACGCCATCTCGAAGAGTACTTACATGCAGTTTCCCCCGGCATATGCTTTCATGTAGACGATGCCGAGTCCCCGTGAAGGGCAGCGTTCCTGAGAGGAGGGCGTGGAGAAGAACTCCAGCAGACCAGATGTCCACGGGTTTGCCGTACTGCTGGTGCCGGATCACTTCCGGGGCCATGTAGTGGGAGGTGCCCACACGACCTGGGAGACATCATCGACAGGTTAGACACAGATTAGACAATGCGGAAATAAATGTATATAGAGAACAAATATGTACCTGGAGGTCCTCTTCAGAGAATTGAAATACAAAAAATATATACCGTATGTTCGCTTTTTTTAAATAAATCATCATCAATGGCTCAACATTCCTATGTGGAACAAGGCCTCAAGTACCTGAAGTACTTGTTTCGTGATATGTTTTACTTGCATTTTAGAGATGCAGGTTGTCAGCCTACAGTCTCTGCAAGGCCAACACACACCGAGCCATTGTGCGGCAACCCATCCAATTGGACAGGGCGGGCTATGTTGCTTATCTACACGATCAGACAAGACACGCCACGACCACACAACAGTACTGGCTGACTTTTTTTAAATAAATGCGTAAATAAAATTCTGCGAGTTGAAAGCGAATATACGGTATATTTACATTTTAAATATAATAATGTCTTATTTTGATATTAACTGGTTCTATATTGATGTAATAATTACTGATCATAGTTAATTAATAACTATTATTAATTGATACATTCTCTCTAATCTCACTGTTAAAATATATATGTATTTCAATAAAGGTAAAACGTTATAATAAAATTAATTTTATTACATAATGCAAGGTATTGAACTTTTTTTGTGGAATTTTTTCATAATTTATTACGTTTATTTAAAATTTGCTAAAATTTATTTTAAAATGTAAGTAACACTTTAAGTAAATTTGAGTAAAATGTACAGATATGTACCTACTATAAAATTTATAAATGTGTACACACTCGTATATTATGTTTACACATTGCATTAGTTTGTTGCTCTTGTTGCAAACAACCAATTTAATAGCAAATATTGTATTGTGCATTAAATCATGCGCAAATTATTGCAATTATCAAAACATCAAATTGTACATTCTGGATAATTCCAAATAGTAATTGATAAACAGAAATCATTGTAGCTTTAAAAGTTGAGCACCAGAATGCACAGCAAATGTTTAAACAAGACCAGAGAACAATGAGTAAATAAAAAACAATTGAACACTGAAAATTAGTACATTTCATGAAAATATCGTTGTATAATTTTTCTCTATCAAAACTAGAAAACGGTTTCTATATGAATGTGAAAAAAATAGAATTGTATTAATAATATTAAAATTCACTATGAATCTAAAATGATTTTTTTTAATAATGTATAATAATAATATAATTTCAAAATTAAGGTATGCATCTACTTCTAAATTATTTAAAACAATAAAAATTCCTTTACCGCGGGTTCTGAGTCCGCCTGTTCAAATTCTTTGTCAGTTTTTTCATACAAAATAATCCCTTTCGTGTACTTTGCACATTAACGAAAAACCTGGTAAGTGCTCTCTCCTTTACGGTTGTAAATATATCTACCGAAATCTGCAATGAAGTAGATTTGGTACACTCAACCAAACAATTGGTAATAAATAATTAGTGACATATTTATTTCTTTTATTTTAAATAATATAAGAATTTTAAAAATGTGGGTTTTATTTAATCTCACTCTATATGCAAATGTATGTACATAAATAAATAAAATGTAATTTCATCGTGAAAAACATAATATATACATTTTAAAAGAGAAAATAAAAATTTACCAATAGCTTTTTTTGTAATCAAAAACATTTCAGAAAAAAAGAATATTTGTTCTTCAATGTATAAGCTATTATTTTTTTAATGATCATCTTTAAGAATTCAGTTCTAGATTTGTTGACCATTTGAACTTGTATACATAATAAATATTTGTTTTTCTTTTGTTTACTGCTAAAGTTTTAAACAAACAAACAAAACCAAGTTAAATTATAATTCTAACAGTGAATTTATTCAAATGTAGTTTGCCAGGACTACCAACGTTATTATATTTCCGTACAATACCCTCCAGAACAATACTTGACAGGGTTGCCACAACAATAATATGTGTCCTGTAAATCCTGTAGGATTCAATTCTACCCCTTCCAATTCATCCTAGCATAATAATTCGAAACTTTTTCTAGTATAATACTTATATTAATTTTATGTTATTTATAAAATAAAACTATTTTTAAAAAATATAGTTTATAGCTAGATAAGAAAACCACCTTTGATCATGTATATCCTTAAACCTAAAAAGTATTAAATCCCGAAATGGCGAAGGACGAAATACAGAACATGTACACAAGTAAATCCAATCGTAAATATCCTGTTTAAGCTTCTATACTTGAAAACAAAAGCACAACATTTCTAAGGACCAAAAATTTATTTTGTTCAACAATACTTTGTTACATCACTGAAGCTTTATTACCTATTGATGGATATGCCAGCTTTCTGTGGTTAAATATTTATTAATTTCGATTTTGTTTCAAACTTGAGTTGTCAGAATAAGTTAGTATTATGGTAAAAATTATTTGACCTGGCGTTGAGTGTACCACAAGGATAATTTTTATATGAGAAATTATGAAAGATATCTGCGGGTTTTAAACTTGGATAGTTAGAATCACAACCTGCGGTATTTGTAAAATAATTATGTATATAAAATCTTATGATTATTATGCAGCATACAAACTTCATAAATTCAGAATTAAAACAAAGCTTTTCATACTTGAAAGCTTGTGAACTTTAAGCTCAAATTCACCACGAGTCTAAATTGGGCCATAGAGTTTCATTTCTGGATCGATTTCCATTAAAATTTACCATTGATTAAGCTACAATACCTATACATTCCACCATATTCAAAATTAAAATTTATGTCCTCTGCAGTACACAAAAGTTTATCACACCTGAGGGAGGTAATTAAAGTTTTAGAACTGCTGGATTATTTAGTAGGAATCTGTCAGCAAAATGGATCAAATCCCGCGGGAGGTAATTACCAAGAACAGGGATTCTCAACACTTTGAAATTAATTCGCAATTACAAAATAAGACAATATTATATTTTGGCATAACAGCAGGATAAAGAAATAATGGCCTATATTATAAACACAATTTTATAATAAAAGCGCTTTTAAGAAGCGTGCGTCTACAATATAATTTTCTGAAACCAGATGTCACTTTTAATAAAAGCGCTCTATAATAGTGAGCTCGTAATACGGGCTAATATTTCCTTAGTATTTTATATAACGTATATTAACAACAATCAATAATAAAATAACAATATTATTTTTGTATAAAAAACGGCAGTTCTCAAAAGTTGAAGAATGTTTTAAATGCTTTTGAGAGCCACACAAAACAACAATCAGATTTTTTAACTGTAACAGATAACAAACATGCAACATTTGATAGCATTTGTCAGTTGAGTTCATTTGTTTTATCTGATTATCTACAAATGTAAACGTAATTAAAACTAAGTTAAATTACACACAAAATGCTCATTGTGCGTTTAACGTCATTAGCGCAAAAAAGATTGAAATCTGATATGAATAAAATATGTTTCAGATAGAAAAAACATATCAAATTTCTACAAAATATTTAACAACATTTAAAGCATACAAGCTGTTAAAAAGAGCCACAAAAAGTATTAAAAAACATGCATTATACCAATATCTACACATACATACATACATACTCTATCATCGTGCATTAATGATATATGCTACACTTTAAGCGGCATAGCATTCGTAATGATGATACATGTTTATGTTTTGAATCCATAAATTCGAAGTAATTGTAAAATAAAACTAAAACATCTGTAGGTACATATAATAATACATTGTGGTACTAGACTGCAAATTTTTAAAGCACATGTGATAATTTTAAAACCACGGGACGAAGCCTAGTGCTTTAGTCACGTAAAACATGTGTCAATCAGTATTTTGATAATGATTATTTTCATAATTTTTTATAATTTTTATGAAAATTGGGTAGCATTTATTGTTTACGATTCGTTGTCTCCAAATTTAATGATGAAATATTTTTAAGTATTAAGGACAGTATATGCTTCTTATCAGTTAAGAATGATTTTGAATTATGTTTTCGGATCTAATAATTCGAAACCGATAAAATTCTTACAACCCGTGGTATTTATTATTTTTTTCTTAATCGATACAATAACAAAATTTTAATTTAGAAATTGTAAAAGAAATGAATTATCATTTTAAATTTAATTGTGATCGTTGCTATTCCGATTTCCTCGTCGATAAATATAATATTCAAAATCACTATCTAATGTAATTTTATTTGGTAAATGTTGTATGAAAATGAAATACAAAAATGTGATCTAAGTAACCCTATCTAATAAACTAAATTTTGAATCAAAATTACGTGACCCGTTTTGTGGGATCGGGCGTGAGTTATCAAAATAAATTCGTGAGTCAAGTGTAAAATGTCGTGAGTGATTGGTCGATTGAGTAAAAATAAATTTAAAGAAGGAAATAATTTGTTGTTTAGTAATTTTAAAGCAAAGCATGTTTTATTGTTTTACACACATTTAACGCTAATTCTTAAATGAAATTAGTTGCACATGTTAGTTGTATACATAAGTTAACTTTGTTACTATATTAACACTTCGAACCATTAAATTATGTGTTTAGATTTTAATTTTATTATAAATGTTTGCGAACAACTTTGGTTTTAGTTTTATATTTATAGATTACAGATTAATTAGAATAATTTATGTATAAATATGTACAAAATAACTTCTTCACGTTATAATTAAAATTAATATAACATTTACTTCCAATTATTATAACAAATTCTAAATAACATGGCATATTATAGAGAGGATGATAAAATGTTTAAGATTTGTAGGACAAGGAGAAGAAGTCAGAATAAATCGAAAAGTATTATACAACATGTCAACATGTGTCAAAAAATTAACCGTTTTAGAGATATGGAAGTTTTAATTTAGATTTAATTAGAATTTGTTTTTTAATTTTGATTTGTTGCGTAGTAACGGACAGCCATATAAGTATGAAACGACAGTGTAAACGAATCGAACAATATTACCAAACAGTTCGACAAGTGCTGGGACTTTTATTTACAAAACAAAATATGACTGTCAGAATTTACGTACGATTACATCCGAATTAAAACTCCTATATCTCTGAAATGGTCCATTTTTGGGCACATGTTGAATAATACTTTCGATATATTTTGAATTCTTCTCCATGTCCTATAAATCTTGAACACTTATTTTTTAACATCCTGTATATATGGATTGACCAATAGGAAGGATATGAAAAATGTAGTTTTATATAGTTATCCTTTTTATAATTGTCAAATTGTTAAGAGTGTTATTTTGTAAGTTAATCTCCTGATAAATTTGTTTCAAATGAACTAAAAGGAAAACTACCTTACTGCAGTTTTACTTTTGAAGTTAAGTTATAGCTATTAACATTCCAAGGATAGTTATGAATATCAAAACCGCCACATATGTCAATTGAATTCCAAGCTCGAAGAGTGATGATTTTAAAACATCTAAGGCCTGGTATGATACATAACATCCGTGATTTGTTCAATAGTTTACCGGTCCAATGTTATTAATAAATATTATTTTATAAAATTCTACTGCAAGTAACGTTTCTGAGATCAATCAACAATTATGACTTAGTTAATCTGCTTACATTTGTTTATATAAAAAAGGCTTAATATCGTGAAATCGGAAAAATTATATAAACCTTAGCAACAACTATTTTTGACATTTCAACAATCAAATCACATCAGTTTTGATTATTATGTTAGTTTCTTTCTAGATGTCACAATTAAATAAAACGAACAACTAAACTCAATTTATGAATACTTGGGGAGTGGGTTTCCAAAGAAAAAAATGTAAAACGGGAACTAATGTCATTTATGAATGTACTTTTATTTTGAAACAAGGACTTTGATACTGAAATAATAAATAAATTTCTGAATTTGTAATGTCGCATTTTACAGACTGTAACTAAATAAAAACATTTTATAATAACTAATTCCAAATCAAATATGTTATAATTTAGTACTGAAATGTATTATTATATTACTTGTTATTACAATATAAGAATGATATTGTACTAATGATTTTAGATTGCATGATATAGTTTTATTTTAAAATTGATTTTGTTTATGGATTCGTTTTATAGTCGTGCATTTCTTATCCTATCTACAATCCTGTAAACAGACTAATTCGTCGATTTAACCCCCTTCCCTTGAATCGCGAATCTTTTGCTCGTTTTGAATTTCCGATTCACGTAATTGAATGAGAAAAACGACGAAGCTGGGACAAGTATTGGAAACTCGGACCTGAGATTCGAGAAAGGAAAATTAACTTTAACAATGCTAAAATAAAATTGGAGCCATCATATCTATAACCTTCATTTTAAATAGGTTTCCGGAAGCAACTTACAGACAATAGCCAAAAACCTTATCTAATTTAACATAATTAATTATTTATTAAGAGTTTAAACCTCATGCAATTAATAAAAACCCTTTTTTTCTTTTTCCTGAGGCTTTTTCCGGACACCTTTTAAAAGACATTTTTTTTAATAATGCATTCCCATTAAAATATAATTTTCAACCCTTAATTCTAACAAGCTTTGTTATAAATGTTTTTGAACTCAACAAATAAATATCTTTAAAATTTTAACAAACAAATAAATATACGGACAAAATTTTTATTATTTTAAAATTGCAATTACTCAACAGGTAAATCAAGCCAAAACTAAACCAAAAACTACTTAGGACCAGTACTACTTGTAGAATGTGTAAACTGCAAAAGTCAGTTGTAGAAAGAATATTGTTTATATTTTGTGCGCGAAATGTTTTTTTAGAGTAACGGCCTACAAAATCAAAGGTTCTTACTTCGATTCCGACTTACGACTTTATATATGTTTCATATACTATTAAAATTAAGTAATATATAACAAATAAGATGTTGAAATGCATGTAGTATTGTTTTTATTTATCAAAAACTGTTTTCCCATGTTAAATGCCTCTGACAACACTATTTGTATGTGTAGTAAATAATATTATTATTTAATTTAATTTTTATTGTTTTGTACTGTATACATATAACAAATATTGAAATAAATATTAAATATTATTTTTATAACAATTGTATTTACAATTATCCTTTCTCGAATCCACGTTGTATAAGTATTTATGTTTAGTGTTTATGAAACTCTATTGCATCCTGAAAATCCATCTGAAGTTTCAGGAATATTTCGCTCTGAATTCCATATTACCACCCAACCGAAAACTAATTTGTGTTTTTTGCTTCAAAATTTACGTTTATCGTACACCATGTGTGAATTTTCAAGTGGAATCGTGAAATTTCAAGTGGAAAGAAGAAGTTATTGAGAGAAAAATTCCACGAAAAAAACAACAACTTATATCTCACAATTTATTTAAGGAAACCTACGTTCAAAATACAAAAAAAAAGGTCTACAAAAATACAATTACCGAAAAAGCTCGACCTAAGATACTAAGACAGAAAGAGATATACTACGATAAGACAGAGATAGACAGATACAGAGCACAGATAGTCATTTTTTCAGGCAGTAATGACGTCATAAAACTACATCTATAACAAAAAAATCTTGTTTTTTTGTAACATTTAGATTAGTAAAAAATATTGATTTAAAGAACGTTTGATAATTAATTATGACGTCACTCCTCCTAAAAATCAGTTTCAGGGTGTGACGACTACAACATCGATATATATACCGTAGTAGTCCGGAGGTTCCAAAATTCCTGTCTCAGCCATATCCTCAAACGGGAAAATTACGTCTAGAAAAAACGCTTTTTTTATCCTAGTATAGAAAATAGATAAGGTCGTTTTTTACCATGACATCACTCACTCTATCTTTATTTCTTTTTACAGAACGTATAAGTCAAAAATTTAATATTTTGCTTCATTATACGTTTAAGAAATTTGGAGATTCTATATAAAGACATTACAGACAGTGATGTCATTGGTTTTTTACTATGACGTCACTACCATCTATATCTCATATTATATTTACGCTGTTTTCAATATTATATTGAAGACAATGACGTCAGTGGTTCTAAAATATGATGTCACTCTCACTATTTTTTTTAACTTATAAAAAATACAATGTAATCTTTACAAAATAAAGACTGTGACGTCAAATGGGAAACCATGACGTCACTTCCCATGTAACTATTTCTTTCTATGTGAAATGGATGAAAGCAATGCACATTCAGCTCAGAACATCCAGTGGCGTAGTCAGAGAGCAGGGCTTACCCTTCCGGTCACACTTGAGGTACAGCTGACCCAGGGGACTCAGATGAGGTCGGTAATCTGACACATAGCATTCTAGAAAGAGCGATATTACGTAAAATACACTCCCTGGGTAACAGATTCGAGAAAACGCAAACCTGTACTGGCCTAATCGGAATACTTCAACATCAGATGTGAGCAACACATTACCACCAACTTAACAATTTATTTACATTATATATTAAAATTTACATATTTTTAGCCACAAATGGGTGCTCGATATTTAATTGTGCGTTTAACTGATGAGTCGGTAAGATTTTCTTCAATAGAGATATTCTACATTTTATTTTATTCAAAGAATGCTAGATTTTTCAAAAAAAATAAGGTTTATACAAAAATGACGTCACAGAATTTCTCTAAGAACATGTAGTTCACATTAAGCAGCGCGCGCTAGGTTTCCACGGCAATAGAGTTTTCCCTCAATCTACGACCTACGTTCAAAACGTCAGATCTCACCATCCCTTCTACGCAAGCGCATAACTTCTGATGTCACAAAAGTTCTATGTTAAATCATTAATTATAAATAAAGGGGAACAAAATTTTAACTTCAAATTACATTTTACGTTATAATTATTCATATACTTACAATTAAAAACTATTTCACATGTAATTTCAATCACGCTAAACTCGGAACTAATTTATCCCATTAATATTTTCGAATCAAAAATTATTTCTGCAATATTTCAGGTTTGTGAACAATATTTTTCGTTTATAATGTAAAAATCATAGTTATTATAATTGAAGTATGTTTGCCAATCGTGTACATGTACGCAGAGAAATATTCAAATATAATTAACTTTGTGAATTTTCTATTTCTTACTATTCCGTTAGTTAAACATACAATGATGTTTCCCAGACACCCATTGTGGACTAAAGAAATATGAAAAATTCAAAATATTTTAATACAAATACATTGCAAGATATAAGATATGTACTTGCCACATCTGATATTTTATGTTGTGAACTACATTTTAGTTTAATCATCAAAATAAAGTTTTACAGCTATTAAATATGTTTTAATTATTTAATTACTATAATTTAACATTAAATTCTATTGAAATTACATTTTCCTGTTTTGTAGATCCAAAGCCAGCTCATATTGTTATTTTTATATTTGTACCAGACACCTTTTCTATAGAATGTTACTAAACGGACCGCTCAACAGATAGTTCTATTGGTAATTGAACCCCATATTCTTCGTTTATTAGTCGATGAACGCTTTGTCGCACGAGATGTTCACGTCATTACTCTACCCTTAGCGTATAGAAACTACTATAGTGAAAGAGCGAACAAAAATTAGTGAAACCAAGTTTCATCAGCTGATAATTGTCAATGTCATTTTTGTAGCTACATTTCAAAAGTATGTAATTGAAATTTTGTGCGACGCTGGGTTGTAAAAACCGAAAATGGCGTAAATTTGTCGAGAAATTGTCTACCATTTCTGTAGGAGCCGCTTGAAAACCCCTTCCGTGCCATTGCTTCTTCCCCTCACCCAAGAAGTTGGTAAGTACACTATCTGTTGGCCGGTCCGTTTAGTAGTTTAGGTGGTGAAGAATAAGTATTTTTTAGTATCTAATTTTTAATTTAAATATTTTTTAAATATATCACCAGAATTTTATTTTGCTTTGAGACGTGGCTCATATGAAAAATAAATAATTATATTCTATATACTTTAATTGTATTAAAATATCATTCAAAGCAATATATTAATATAATTTAAACACCTTTATTTAATTTCGACCATGTGCTCGTCTGTGATTAAATTATACGCAGGCGTTAGTTATGTAAGTGTGTCGAAAATATAAACGGTGGTTGCACTTCAGTGTAATAGTTTACTAGTGCTCATATAACTTTTGAACTACATATATATTTTGTGATGGGCTCCATTATTTTACAACATTTGTGAAAGCTTTTGCAGTCCCATAAGAAGGTAGGATTCCAAAATGATTATATGTTCTATTATGGTTGCTTATTGCGTATTTACAAATAAAAACTAATCTTGTGTATTTTAAAATAAATATTTCATTGGAATATTAATACTTTTAATGCTTACACTTAACCTAAAATACTCGTATTAGGCCAGTACATCTTGCAAAGAAAATATTCATTCGAGCTATTTATCTATCTAAACACTAATTTATTATTAAAGTTGAAAGAGGGGCAAAGCCGAATAATTTATATCTGAAATCCCTAGATGTTCTTGTATATTTCATGGACATCCAACGTTGCCTAAAAAATTTACTGAAACTGTTTTCAGGAAAAAATCTGAATATGCAAAAGAAAAGGAAAACTAAATATACCATTTAAACTTTCTGCACAACAATTTTGATTTTAAAATTGACTAACTCGTATCACTCACGTCAGAAGTACAAATAATTAATTAAAATCCGTTCAGCCGAATTTACTCTACATATGTCCACATACATCCATACAGACAGACGGTCAGATATGATAAAAGAAATCAAAACGTATTGAATAAAGGAAATGTTTTACAATACTGCTCTTATACAGTGTATGTAACGAAACGCATAACATAGGACTTTCGGTCCTGTAGAAAATAAGTTTCTCCAATAGAATGAAAAAAAATTATACCTGTTGCTGCGATCAAATAAAATTTTTGATTCCGTAGAATGCATTCCTTTATTAGTTACATTGTTTTCTACCGGTGATTATATTGTTGGGAAAATTAATGGTGATTCGTTGATATTGACGAGTTTTCAAAAGGAAACCTCACTGCAAGCCAAATCGATATTAATTTGGGATAACATTTTTCCGACTTTTTTTGATATCAACTAAAAAGTACCAAAGCCAAGAATTCTTTTTTTGCCTAAGATACGTGATTTTTAAATTTTCAATTTTCTAATATTTTGCTTATTTTACGCTTTTGCTAGGAGTTATCTAACAGTAGTTTCTGGGTTTCTGACCCTACTTTTTAGATAATAAGAGGAAAGGATAAGACTATTAAAATACGTTGCTCGAAAGGAGCAAATTAACAGAATAATTGTAAATTTCAAAATTACATATTTTACGAAAAAAAGCAGCAGTTCCGATATAACTCTGCCGATTCTAAATAAATTCTTTTTATTATACAATCTGGAAGTAATCTATTTTCATCTATTTGTATACATTATTAAAAATTGTGAATTGAAAGTTGGATTGTGAGCCTTATTTAAAAAATATATATTACGATCGAAGCCTGATTTTTAACGAAAATGTTACATTTTATATTTAATAATCTTATCTAATGTAGAATTTTATATTGAACAACTTTGTATTATTGTATTTTCCTCTAAATCTATCAGAAGAGAGAGAGTAGCCGCAATTTTTTGAAATCTCATGTGAAAGTCCTATGTTCCGCGTTTCGTTGCACACACTGTATATGTGGTAGGCGGTAAAAACGGTAACAAGACAAGAATAATTTACCCAGTGCAGAAAAAAATAAACAAAGAGTCTTTGAAAGGCTGAGATGTGCTCTTTTCAATTAATTTAAAAAGGTATTTTCTTGCTTCAAGCTATATTTTTGAAAGGTATAAGAAGTTGACAATTTCTTAAAAGAAAAATACAATATAAATTTTTGTCGGTGTAATTCTTGAATATTTTTTAGCATTAGAGATAGTTTGTATTAAAATTATTTTGTACTAATTATAAATGAATTTACAAAGATATATTTCAGAAATTAATAAAATTGTCAATATCTTTTACCCCAGAAGGTATCACAAATAAATTTAAGAAACCCTTGCAGTATCTTGCCCAGCCCAGAATGTAATGAATTTAATCGAAACTTTTATTGTTAATTGTTCCAATGTCATTCGTTTGGCTTTTATTACTCTCAGTTTTTCCTTTTTGTGAAAAATGTGTTTTTGTGAAGAATTTTCTTTGTGAAAAACTATTTAAACCTCGCATTTCATTATGAATTCTTCTCCAACTTGGATGTTGATTTTGCGAAATTATTAGAGTAAAAAATATGTTAAAACAAAACACAACGACAAAGTACACAAACAAAGAAATGTTAAAAATAAAAGAATACGCAAACAATTAACGGCCACAAACAAGAAAAAATATGGGAGAGCATTATTTTCACTCGCACGCAAAATGGTCATACACTCTTGCATTCAACCGCTTGAAATACATTCCTGAAATAATATTTTATTAAAATTTTTGTACTCATTGTTGAATGTGCCAGTTGACATTATAGAATTTTATTTAAAAATAAATTTATATTGTGTATAACTATCAAATATGTTACTATAAAATTTGTACAAGTGGTATTGGTATAATATAAAGAATATAATATATGTATTGGTGATTTTACAAAATAAATTATTTTGATGCAATAAATGATAATTTAATCATTCGTTAGATTAGTTATATAATTATACAATCCTGTAATTGAGAATTAACAACATCTATTGACAGTTGTGTTTTTACTATTAAAAACTGTTAATCGCAGTGCTAATATTTCAGAGTGAACTATTACAGGAAAAAATGCGTTTACTTTACTATTTTAGTCATTTTGACACCTTATAAGTTGGCATGAGACCATGCAGATCTCAGAGCTGAGAAAGATATCTAGATACTTTTAAAATATACTTACATATTTTTTTTAAAGATACTTAAGTATCCAGATACTTTTTATTCTAAGTATCTTAAGAAACAAACATTTCTTAAAAGTATCTAATATGACTATTTAAGATATAAGATGGTACCTTAGATACTTATAAATAGATAAGTTAAGACAGATGCCCCCTTTTTTAATTTTTTAATTTCTATTATAAATATTTAACATTTTATAATCATTTTAAAAACTTTTTGAGGTAAAAGATACTTTTTTAAGATAAAAGGTACCTACATACGAGTATACTATTAAAAAGTATTTAAATAAAAGATACATTTTACATAAAATAGAAAGTATTTAAGATACTTTATCTTATAACTTTATCATCATCATCATTAAAATCTTGTTTCACCATGGAATAAGATTAATAGAAGAAATGGACTTAAATAACGTCATTGACAATTTTCGAATCTGAAAGTGAAAAAAAGTAATATTCTAGATTATTACAGTTTTTGAAATAATGAATAATACTTTTTCTCAATTTTGCTCTAGTTATAGGTCATTATAATTTTCTACTTTAAGTAACAGTGTAGATTAGTGCTTTTTTTATTTAATAAGTCAATAATTATAAATATCTGTATACATTTTCTCTATACATAATTTTAATTTTCTATTTAATTTTATTAAGATATTTTGGAGAGCGATAAATTGAAGGATCGCCCCGAGCGGCTTAAACTTCAGCTACATCACTGAGGTACAAGTCTTAATATGTAAATAGTTACGAGACTTTGTAGAAGTTTGAAAATATTTGGATATAGTTCTTTTTCATGTAAAGACATCTTACTCTAATGACACACTTTTTACTTTAAAAATTCAAAATGTCCTCCAGAAAATGAATGTGGGAAATAAATGATAGATAAATTTGGCTCGACGAAACTCGAATTTGAGTTCTCAGAACCACATTCCGTTATTCTACCCACTAGTACTAGACCACCAAATGAAGTTTTATGGTTTATATTTTCATGATTTATGTTTTATAAGAGCTCTGAAAATTCCTTAGGGAATAAAATATAAATTAAACTTCTTCTCGTAATTTTTAAATCAATTTGTATAGACCACACCCCAAGCTTTTGAAAGAAAGTTGGCAACTTTAAGTTAATTTGATTTATAATCTGTTGAATCAGATGTTGGGGCGAATATATGTCGGCGGAATTTTGCAACAAACTTTGTACTACACCGCGATAAAACCCGCTAAAAATTTAAATTTTAGATGGGCGCTTAAAATTCAGGACGTAAAGTTTCAGCCGCTGAAAATAGAAACAGGCTGAGGGATAGTTTAGTTATTAACATTTTAATAATCATGAAGATTTTCTCACTGTAAGAATTATAGTTATTTAAGTTACAAGTAAGTACTTTGAATTCAACAGTATTTATCATTAATAATTATCCCGGAAATTGAACTCCAGAATGCTTGGTAGAAGGATAACCTCAAACCTCTTTTATATATTAAAAGTGCTTTCTACTTGAAAAGTAACAGCTAAGAAACAAAGTATTTAAAGTATTAAAACGAAAATTTGATTATTCGAATATAGTCATATTCCCAACACTTTGATCTTATAAGAAATAATTAACTATGAAAATAGAACTTTTTTAATCAAAAGACAATATTTGGGTTTAAAGTTCTGTAAAAAAATTATTAATTTACAACGTTTCGACAGCTCAGTGCTGCCTTCGTCAGGTAAATAAATATTACATGGAATTAATTCGAAACCAAGAAGATTCTTGCAAGAGAAAATCACTGGATAAGAAAACTTGGCTGGAATTCCATAACTTCGGTTGCTATCATTTGAACTTGTTATGATATCAATTGCAAAATATCAACTAAAAAATGTACTTGCAATTCTATGACAGTTGTCATTATTTCTTTTATTATACATAAAAAACACTCTACAAGTCTACACTGATGTAAGAAAATTTGAATTTCCGTCATGGTGACATTTTAACGTTTGACGTTAGTAAATAATATAATAACAAGTACAACTGTTATTTTTAGTTGTTATGAGTTATGGAATCCCAACCCTTATTAGAGAAGCAATCGAAATCAAGAAATCTTCTAATAATTTTAATTTAAATACAGGTTTTGAACTAAATAAGTCGTGGTTACCTGTAATCTGTTTTTAATTTTAATGTCAATGTCATTCGTATGTTGTCTTGACTACTTATTTATATTTAGTTTTGTTATTTACCTGACGAAGGCAGCACTAAGCAGTCGAAACGTTGTAAATTAATAAAAAAAATTACAGAACTATAAACCCAAATATTGTCTTTTCAATATTTATGAATTCTGAAAGCTTCTTTCAATATTTAGAACTTTTTTTTTATTTGGTTTTTAATTATCAAATACAGTATTTGATCTATAGACCACTCAGGTCATGCCGTTAGTACATTGTAACTTTCAAAAAGTATTTTCTACGGTATAGTACCGATTCCTTCAACAGGGCCGCCGAGAAGAATATT
Organism: Stenolophus ochropezus; assembly: GCA_035578165.1. NCBI lineage: Eukaryota > Metazoa > Arthropoda > Insecta > Coleoptera > Carabidae > Stenolophus > Stenolophus ochropezus. The sequence continues at coordinate 25,595,365 of JAQOWZ010000011.1, read as the reverse complement.
AAGTGCTGGAACCAGATTCAGATACTGAGAGTTCAGATTAATAAAGCTTATGTCAAATAATACTACAAGAGGGTTTTGCTATACTATCCAATAATGTTTTCTGTTTAATAATTTGGTTTACAAAAAGAACTGTCTTCGTGGGGCCCCTTTGGGCTCAATTGACCCTTGATTGGAACATTGTGTACTGGCTACAACATCTCTCCTCACATTTACCCTGCAATCCATTGGGGAACATAGTAAATGATATCGATGTAGAATACATCGGTTTTTAGACAATTTTTGTGGTGTAGATTACTAACCTACTACTTCTTTAAAAAACCTATGTTATGGTAGATTTCCGAACCACTCAGACACAGAAATATTTTTATTTGGGTAATTTCAATGGGATTTGATCCGCAGATCTTACTGCTCAGTACTAGTCGGAGTACGATAACCATTTGAACAACAGCTACTTGTAAATTGGGCACACTCAGGAATGGGTACAAAAATAATCTCCCAGTTTTTTTTTTGCATCTTCAATATATTAACCACGTAGCTATATACTTCTCAACATTCTAACATATTTACCAAATGGTGCAATAATACGAAGAGTACTAAAGTACCAAATATTATCATATTAAATCAATTTGTCTGCTCTTTCAATATCCAGTTCACCCCAGTTGTGTACCATGGTACCATTACAATCAACCACCTACTTCCATTCTAAATTCATCTACCACATACTCCAGAATTGCTCAGTCCTAATACTTCTCTATTCTCTCAATTCCTAATTCAATTTCATTTCAATCAATAACTAATATTCAGTTTACTCCAATTTATTTTTCATCACATTCTGTCGTGTTCATTCCGTCCAAAATCATTTACTACATTTTTTAGAATTCCCCAAAGGTGTAATATTCTACGTTACCAACATAATACCCATTATACTGTTCTCCTAATTTCTTATTCAATCCTATTTCAAACAATAGCAATAGTCAATTTCAAAATCAATTTCTGTTATTTACCAACACACTTAACCTTCTTCACAACTTCTTCTATCAAAATGTTTATCACTCCACAAAGCCCTAGGAGTTAACATTAGAATATTTTTCTACTCTCCCATTTCCAAATCTATTCCATTTTGAACACTTAAGAATGCCATTTAAACAACTTCTCCCATTTCAAACTCATTTACCACTATTTACATCATTCTCCAAATCCCTAATGTACCATATTACACCAGTTCTCAAATCTCCCATTTCCATACCTATCTCATTTCGAACATATCAGAAATCCAACTAATTTACATTTCTTTACTTCATCACAATCATTCATCCTCATCTGTCCCAAATTCATTTGCCACTACCCTCACCACTCTTGAAGCCCCAATGTATCCTCTTCACCACCTGTTAATATTTCTCTACACCCCATTTCCTATTTGGATCCCATTTCGGCCACAAAGAACACCAACTAATTACTACAACGCCAACCCCAAAGAATACTAACAGTTTCCCATTTCTAAATATGTTCCATTTTGAACACTTAGGAACGTCATTTAAACAACTTCTCCTATTCCAGACTCATTTACCACTATTTACATCATTCTCCAAAGTCCCAATGTACTATATTACACCAGTTCTCAAATCACCCATTTCCATACCTATCTCATTTCGAACACATCAGAACTACAGTAACTAATTTACATTTCTTCACTTCATCACAATCATTCATCCTCATCTCTCCCAAATTCATTTGCCACTACCCTCACCACTCTCGAAGCCCCAATGTATCCTCTTCACCACGTGTTAAATATTTCTCTACACCCCATTTCCTATTTGGATCCCATTTTGGCCACAAAGAACACCAACTATTCTACAACGCCAACCCCAAAGAATACTAACTTTTGAGGCCCCTACCTCCGTTGGTGACCTGGCCTTCAGGCAGTTGAATGGCTACCCCGAAGCCTCCCAGCTTCACAGGGGCGGAGTTCTCCTTCGTGGCCAAAAGGGCACAAGAGGGCTTGATGTCTCTATGGATGATGTCGTTCTCATGGCAGTAGCGAAGGGCTTCTAATATTTGCCGCATGTAGTGGCTGGAAAAACAAAAAGAAAAGAGTAAGAAAAATTATATTCATAAAAAAAATCATAGAAAGAATTCGAAAATATGCTAAATATAAATGAAAGTAAATGAAGAAAAGTGATATGAGCTCTAAAATATGATAAATAAGGAAAAGAAAATTCTGGAAAGCAAGGAGCAAAGAAACGGAATAAATATATATGTAAAGAGATATAAAGTTTACAATAAAATAGAGAAAATGAATGAAATTAAAATAAGTCGATGTAAAAAAATAAATGAAAAGGGAACTAACGATAATTTATTTTCTCAAGGTACGTCATTACTAGCAGAGGCGATACCTAAATTATTACAAGTACCTGAGATGAAATACACAAGATGGAAATAAATATACAAAGGAAACAAAATTGAAAGCAGTGAACATGAAGAACAGACGAAAAGGGAAACTAAAAAAATAATACATTCGTTCTACGGTACGATATTCCATTGAGGCAAAGGGTTTAACAAATATCCCAGGTTAGGTGTTAAGTATAAAAACACATAATTAGTAACCAGACATTTTTTTAACGAAATTAAAGTAAATGGCAATTTTTTTATTAATTCTAGCATAGTCAGCTACTATTGAAAGATATTTTTTTTTAGAGCTGCTCTAACTACTACAAAAAACCGCAATAGTTTAAGTAATAAGTTTATTAGAAGCCTCGTGTTTATTTACATTTTCTTACCTTTATATTATATTTTGTTATTAAATTGCAGATTAGAATTATTTATGATTTGGTTTTGTAAATACAAGTTTTTATTGAAAATCTCATAGTGATTTCTTTAAACTTACACGGAGAGAAATGGATTGCTAAAATTGTATTGTTAACTTTTTTTTATTAATGGTAGCAAAATTTTATTAATAAGTAACACACTAAATGCCGCCTTCAGAAAACATGCATTGTAACTGTTATTATAAATTTATTGCTAAATTTATATATTAGGTACAATATTAAGGATATTTGGAGGCGCACCATAGTGTATTAAAATTGAACTTTATAATACTTAGATTTTATTTATAACAATGTGTTTTCTTCTTGTAAATATAAATATAATTCTAATATCCAAATATTTTAGTCACAAATATGTGAAAAATATTAAGGAATATTGTGTTGCTACTGTAAATATCGGGTGTATTTAATTGAGGTGGAGCTGATGCGTCAGGTTTAGACTTGTTCAGTTGCGTTCGTGTTTGCAACCGCGTGCATTAATAGATTCAGTTCATCTTCGTATGCTTTCATAGCCAGTATTTTGTGAATATGTCTGACGAGCACGTGAAGTCCATTTTAGAGAGTTTGGGATTAAGTGATTTGATTCCAATTTTTGAAGGTAAGTTGAATTTGTATATGTAATTAAAAATATCAATGAAATAAGTACGATGATAGGTTAGACATTTCGATTTCAATAGTAAGGATACGATATATACATAGGATGTCGGAAAAGTATCTACGTATATATAATTTATCAATAATCATAAATTTTGTTAATACTTCACATTGGTTGTTAAGCCTTACTGAATTTTCTTCTTATATTTTTAATTTATTTAAATTATTTTTAGTCTTACTCCGAACTCCGATGTTTAGCAACGCATTCAAGAAAGAAGAAACAAGTTAAGCAAAACCTGCACCCCTTTACAGCCATTTTGGGCAGTCGTAGGCGATCTTCAAGAAGAAATGTCTTGTTATGTTTTCATAAACGAAGTGACCTACAATTTCTTAAATCCGCTGAAAGCAGTTGTTACTGTCTCTAAAATGATCCACTCAACTAATGCACAATATCTTCCAGATGTCATCACGTATGGACATTCATACAAAAGGCTGTATACAAGATTACATATGTACATATAAACGATATAGGTATTAATTTTAATTATAAAATAAATAATTATTTATATATTATAGGTATATAATATTCTTATTTATTATCCTAATATTGATGACAAATATCCTTATATATTAAAGATAAATATTCCTCAAATATATAATAATTAAAGGTTAATATCTGTTTAATTCCAGCTGCTTACCCAATATTTAAAAAATATTAATGTCAATTATACAGTTTTGCTGCAGTTACTATTGAAAATGTTTGTCTTTAATGATAAATTTATTATTAACATTATCAGCTCAATATATTTACTACTGCAATACTGTTTTTAATATACATATATATTTTCTTTAGCAATTTATAGTGCTGTCTCAAATCGTAATAGAAAATATAATAGAAGATAGCATAAATTTAATACCGATTATTATATATTTCTCTCAGTGTACATAATAACATTTATGAAAAATTAAGTAGTCTTGAAGAACTACTTGATTTGAAATTCGGCTACTACTATTTGACTGCAGCTTGACATGAAATCAAATCAAGTCAAGTAGCTTGAATAACAAGTCAAGCAGAGAAACCCTAGGTGTGTGCGTCCGATAGAACAAAAAACCACGTGAATTCGTTCCGCTCTTCATCTTTCTTCCTAAACCTAACCCTAACTTAACCTAATCTAACCTAGCCTAATCTAATCTAACCTAACCTAAACCACAGGAAAACCCAAACAGATGAAGAACCAAACGAAGCATTCTGTCAGCAAAATTCGAAGTAAAGTTAAAGTCTACTAAAACTTAAAATGACGTTTGTCTGTGGTATAACCTAATGTAACTTATCCTAACCTAATCTGACCTAACCTAACAGACACACATACACGATACATAAATTTTTTATGTTTAATTGCTTCTTTGCATTTATTTCTCATCCTAATCTAATCTGATCTAATCTAATCTAAATTAAACTGACCTAACCTAATCTAACTTACCTTAACCTAAACTAGTATAATCTAATCTGACCTAACCTAACAGATAAACATACACGATACATAAAGTTATTATGTATAAATTTTCTTTGTCTTTATTTATGACCCTTCTTATAAGTTCCGACTTATTGTATCTTGAAGAATAACGAACTGCTGGCTAATATGACGCAAAATCAATTCGTACAAATTTAAGTCATGGATTTATAAATCTACTCGTAGACCTGTTTATTCTGTCTTCTACTCCATATGAAAGATTTTATTTCATCATTCAAGAAATAGTTACATCAAATTAATTAATAAATAAATATTACAATTATAATCCCTGGTGTGCTTTGTAGTGTTCATTTGGTGCGCTTTTGTAACAAAAAATATCATTTTGTGCGTTTTTGTTATACGCCACCGAGGTTAAGTTACAAATAAAATGAGTCTAAATTAAAAAAAGAATAAACGAAAGCCTATATAAAAAAGTAAACAGAAATGAAATATAATTATACCTTTATTATAACACGAAGATGTTTAGAGAAACAGGCCAGGAAATAGTGTAAGTATCACTTACTTAAATTTTAATAGTACTTTTGTCAGCTTATTATTATGTTATTAGTCGATAGTGGAACGAATTTGGAAAAATTCATAATAAGAGAAAATGGACATCGGATCTTGTTGTATGTTTCTAATTTGAACTATCCATTAAAAAGGAAATACTGCACTAATCATATTAGAAGTTATATTAGTTCTTGAACTGATGTAAAGGCAGTGGATAAAAAAGAATGGAAGCTGTTTCCTGATTGGCAGAAATCTATTGACGGCGTTCCCTTATTGGTCATTCCAGCGTGTGTAATTGAAGCTGAGATCGTGCCGATGTTTTTGATGGGCTCACTACACCGTGGATTTATTATTTTTGCTTTTTGCTCGCCCTTGCTTTGCCGACGTTTTTCTCATGTTTTGTTTTTATATTTAAATGGACGACCGGGTTTTTGCTGAGAGGTATAGGATTTAGGGAAGTTATTGTGTGGAGGGTAAATACAATTTACAAGCAAAACTGAACACCAACTACTACCAACTTTTCAGGACACTATTTTACGGTTTGCAATTCCAAACTAGCGAAACAGCTATAGTGTACATTGATAACATTTCTTTTGTTCTCTTGCATACTTTGTACAACTTATAATAATAATTATTTAGTGAAGTTTGTAATCTAATAGGTAGAATGGTCGGCTGTGGTTCTGAGAACCTAAGTTTGAGATCTGCTAAGTTATATATTTTCTATCTATTGAGGTGCACTTTTACGCTAACTAAGGTGGCCCAGAAGAGATGTCTAGTAAACACCCTCTACAATAAATCTTTATCATTATTGACATCTGTGATATAGCAGAGAATAACCATTTTATATATTTACGAATCATCTAGAAATCGAAAATGAGGTCTCACACTATATAAAATAATGAAACATAGTACACTCGTATATTTTATTTTTCCCCAAAATGACTTTTAATAATGAGAAAACTGCTATTAAATATCCTTGAAAACGTGGTTGAATTACCCCTTGCTCAGTAACGTATCGAGATTCTTACCCAACTTTACTTCGTTTCAAACGTTAAATATAATGTTTTAACTTCCAAACTGACAAAATTCAATAATCTTCCGCAAATTTAGTGCTACACAAAAGGCTTACAATGTTTTAAATCACAGACTGTCCACTTTACCAACTTTCAAACGCATCAAACCACAATATTTGAGATTTGGCATCCACACGTGGATTACATCACATGGGAACCTACGGACGTCACAATTTTTGCGACTTTTTTAGTATGATACTTTAAAACGATATTTATTTTATATTGTAAATGAAAAAGAATTACATCATATAGAGCAAGAAATTAGACATTGCAGGTTTGATTTAAACAAAAAAAAATGGTTCACTTATTTTTTTTTGTAACAGGCCTAATTAAGGTATTGGGCACGATTACTTTAAAAATTAGTCTTGTATTTTGATGTTTTTATATAATGGTAAGAATATTCCAATACTTATTATATTATAGTTCAAATCCCAGTTTCGTCAATTTTTATTCAAACAAAAATATGGCTGTGTCCGAATTATTCAGAACTCATAATCAGCTGAAGCTGAAGAGTTTGTGGACTGGTAAGATCTTCTATAAAAATGCAAATAATACTTATCACGAAAAACAGACCATCTACGATTATTGTGCCACAGAGGATGATGACAATGATGATACCATTATTTGTAAGTAGACTAAAATAATAAATTTAACTATAAAGATAATAATAATTATATTATTATCCTTTCTGCGAAAGATTAACCGTAAATTACTAATCAATAAAGTATATTTTTGTTAGAACTATACAAACAATAAGACTACGCGATTAGCCAGTGTCTTAAGTAACTTCTTGATGTAAACTTTTCGAAAACCTTATTTTAATACAATATATTTCCAAACTGAAAACAAATTTAAATATAAATAAGTTTCTCCAGATAAAAAAACTAAAACGTTAATCAGGGGAAAAAGAATTGTTTCTTGTTTCTTTTGAAGCGTTTAAAAACTGTAATTGTGTTAGGAAATTAGCTAGGAAAAACAGATCGCATTCAGGTCTTGTTAATCAGATTAAACTCAATTGGTCTTTCTCTGCTGACAAAGAGCCATTTGCGATGTATCATTGTGAGAAGTTGCTGGCAAAAATCCCCCTATGTTTCAACTTCTTGTGCCAGTAAGTTTCGTACAGAGTATTAGCTTCGTTATTCCTTGATTATTATACTCTCTGTAAGTTTTGCATAGATTTTATAATGAGAAAACTTTACGCAATAAGTAAGAAATAGAACTGGCGGAGAAAAACCAGAACACCAAGTACTTATTAAACAATACTCCATTTACACAACACACTAAATTATTACTTAAAGAAATAATAAAGTCTCATTAACAGATCTCGATTTCGAGTTCGAGACTAACGTGATCTCGTCTCGGTCCCGAGTTAGTCTCGACTTGTCACTATTTATTCACCATTTGCGCAAATAATCAAAATTTTTGTATACGATAAATATATAGATATGTACCAAAAATAAGGCTAATTTACTTTCATAATTCATTTTGTTCGAAATTCTATATTAGTTCAGAAATTGTATTGTCAGATAAAAAAACATTGAAATAGCGTCATGTTCCAAGATGCAACTGTATTGAATATTAATTATAAAAGTCTATTATTCTGATGTATTTGCCAAGCAAGAGTTATATAGTTATTACGAGGCCTAACAATTATATGTTAGTACGATCAATTATATATTATAAATAACTGCTTATATTAAAAATGTTATTTTTACAATAAATTGTTGTTATATATACCCAAAGATAGCTTTATAATGAAGCTTTAGAGGAGAAATAATATAGTTACTGACATAATTAATTTATACATTACTTCTAAAAAAAAACTCTTAAATTTACTGACAACTAAATGTTCGGACGCCAAGTATTTAAATTCAATTTGCTGTTGAATAACCAAATTAATAGACATATAAAGAAACTGGTATTAGCAATAGTAAAAAATATGTGCTTATTATGAAAAAAGTATTTTGAATGATATTCAATAAAAAATATCGTTGAATATCTTGATGTACCATATATTTTAAGAAAGATGTAGACAACCGGACAAAATTAATATTTGTGGGAAAAGTCCAGGGCGACCCAAGGTAGTAACCTCGAGACAAAGTAGACTTCTCATAAAAATTTGTAAACGTTGAAGACGATCCACTCTATACAAAACGTCATCGCAAGAATGAATATATCATGCGAATGTTGTAGAAAATGGATTTACAATTCCGCACTCAATTTTTGTATGGTAATAGATGATTATTTATACTTTAATTTCATTTTTAACATTGAGTTTCGATAATCTAAAGAAGAGCCATTCATTTCTGACGTTTCAAACCAAAAACGGGCTGGGTTGGACAAAAGAAAAAGCTATTTGAAGAGTAGAAGAAATAAGGTTATTTTCAGTGATGAGCCAAAAGTTTGATGCCTGTGTAGAAAATTATCAAAAACGAACTATAAGATGAAAACCGAAACATTTCACAAAGATTATCAAAAACGAACAATTAAATTTCCACAAAATTTATTGGTTGGGGGCTGATTGTCAGCAAAGGAATTAGGAACACTCTATTAATAGATGGAACTGTTAACGCTTAAAAATATCAGACAATTTTGGTAACATACTTGTTGCCTTCTGTCCAAGAACTGAGTACAGAAAACAATTTTAAATTTCAGCAAGATGTCGAATCGTGCCTTATTGCAAAACCAACTAAAAAATGGTTTGAAGATCATGATTTGATAGTACTGAATTGACTTTCAAGTAGTTCTGACCTAAATGTTATTGAAACAGTATGGCAACTGCAAAATGTATGGGATAAAATTCAGTTGATGAAAGCCAAACGTTTTCTTTTTTATGCTGTTAAAAATTCTGACAGTTATAAATCAAAAAAGGATGTTACTTCTTATTAAAGTATAAAAAAATGCCGTCCGAACATTTAGATGCAGGTAAATTTTTTTGTTAAAAATTAGTTTATATGTTGATTAGGTAAATAAATATTTATTTTTCCTTTAAAATATCTTCATAATAAACTTATCTTTCGGTATATGTTAGCTATTTATAATAAATCACTGACTGTTCGAATATATAGTTGATAAGGCTCGTAGTAGAATATTTCTAGAGAAAAATTTCACATTAAATACATAAAGTATTGTTATAAATCTATAATATTTATTTTAAGTTGTCATATAAATGTCATTTCAAAAAATACTATAAGCTGATTTGTTAAAATTATTCGAAAGAAATATTCTCTAATATTCATCAAAAAATAACAAAGAATTCGCTCTATGTTCTCTTTACAATGACATGTCGTATTTAAGTTGTAGTAGTTCAATATTGAATAACATACAAATAATATTTTATACAAAATTTATGACTAATTTATCTATAACTATTTTGACCGCAAATAAATGAAATCAAAATATAATAATAAGAATAGTCAAAACCGATACTATTTGTAGCCTATCTAATGTTTTGTTGTGGTACTTACTTACTGAATATTTTTTTAATTTTATTCATGATTATATTTGGCGAAAGTTTGTGTATGATAATTTACTCCACACGTAAATTGAGGATATAAATTGGAAACTGTTTCAGCAAAATCCTTCGCTGAAACCTGATATTTGCAGTAACCGAAACCGTTAATTTAAACGCTTGGCAGTAGTGGTTTAAATGTATTTGCTAACAAACATTGTTTTAAAGTTCTAGACAAGAGTATATAACGAAAAAACCTTAAATACCAGAAGTCCCTACTGGGTAATTTATCATTTTCTCTGTCCAACAGCAGAACAATAAGACTCCAACATGACATTTGAAAAATATACACCTACAGTTCCATATAAAAAGTTAATTTGCTTAGTATATTTAAAAATTTCATGAGATTTCATAAAAGTAGACGTCTCGGTGTCAAGGAACAAAAAGATTAGCACAAATGAAAATTTGTAGGCGGGTAAAAAAGCTTGCTCCAAAATGAAAGATGATCTATAAAAAACTTTATGAATATGAATGTCGCAAAACATGTCGGATATAAATGCAAACGCGACATATACGTGCCCACACATAAGTTTTTTGCGGAAATTACAACTTGCGCCGTTTTAATTACGGAGCACAATCGGGAAGAAGACATTCATTATTTTCAAACAATTCTCACACCGTTTGGATTTCATATCTAACATTTCTTTTCTGTTTCAACAAAACTAGTTTCATATTATTTTCTTCCAATTTAATTCACTTCCTTTAAAATTTAATAAGGAAATAAAAAATTGTCATGAAAAATACTTCTCTGTTACCAAATAACTATCTTAATCCAAGAAATTTATTATATCTCAGATTAATGATAGAATAAACGAATAAATGGAAATAATTGAATATAGCAACTATTTTAGTTTTAGTTGTATAATTTTTTTATTTATTAAACCCAACATATCGGCAGCATAAATTACTGCCTTCTTCAAGGTAATGACAAAAAAAAAACAAAGCAAATAAACAAGTAACGAATTATAACATATTTAATACAGGAAGCTATGCTTTAGTAAGATGCATGATAGGAGTAAATAATCGCCACTCCTGCAAAAATTTATTCAAATCACTACAAATTCTCACCTTGCCAAGTTTATAAATATATATATATATATATATATATATATATATATATATATATATATATATATATTTGAAATTTGTAAATATATCTTTCAAGTTACAACATAAACACACTTTCCCGCAGAATAAAGATCTGCATTCCTTTAATACTAGATCAAAAAATCTGATCAGAAATCCCATTGTTAAAACCAAACTAGCAACAAATAGCCCAAGTGCAGCAGGTATAAAAAATTTCAATGCGCTACCTTGTACCTTAGTGCGCAACCAAACTTTAATTCTTTCAAAAAACAGCTAAAATCTTACTTGCTTGAAAAAAATTTTTATAGTGTAAAAGAATTTTTTGATTCTTCTTTACGGCAGTCTAATAATATTTAAGGATCCAGGTTCATATCCCTACGAAAAACCAATTCCTACTCGGAAGTTAAATTTAGGTATAATCTTTTTGTAATTACAAAAATTGTAATTTATTATCTTATTTACTCTTGTTGACGCAGTTTATACATATGCATATGCTTTGTATCTTTTGAATTGAGAATGAATTATTATTATTATTATTATTATTATAGTAATTTCCAAACGACCGTTGTGATTGAGATTAATTTTATTCCATTAATATGAGTTCTGAAAAATATTTTATTAATTTAAATGGAAATAATAGTTAAAGACAAGAAACGATATGCTACATATATGTATATAAAAGAAAAACACAAAATGGTTTTACAATTGAAAGCAAAATAAAAATTGTTAACACGAACTAACATAACATAAATAAAATGATAAAAAAAGAATTAAGCAGCTAAAAATTCAGGAAATGGAGAAGAGGCCTGAATAAATGGAACAAATAAATATGAATACATTTCAATAAAATTACATTATTCAATAAAATGTCTGATGTTAAATAAACTTTCATACATTTATATACAAATTCATTAGGGGCAGTCCCTCGAGCCACTCCCCTTCTAATATGGGGAGTTGTGATCCAAAATATATTGAAATCTGGAGAAAGTTGTGGCAATAGATCAATGAACAAAAATAAAATTATTTTAAATAATTTTTATTGTTGTACGAGAACGTTTCGATGCAACCAGCATCATCAACAGTTCTAAAAAATACAAATAATAAAATAAATGTATTAAAAAATGTATAAAAAAAAGTTTGATACTTGTATAATTTACCGGTACTCTCTTCAAATATTTTTTTTTCAGAATGTTCATCTAGTACGTAATATTCACGGATCCTAACAAAGGGGAGAGTAAAAAAGTTGATGAAATTGAGACATTAATGTCACGTGCTACCAACATCTGACCGGCAGACAACATATTCAAAACATAAAGTGCACGACTTAATTCGTGTTCATCCGTTAAAATCTCAATATTGGTATGATCACAAAACAAGAAACTAAAGCAGATAATGAAATGTGAGAAAAGGTGGCAGTGGCTCGGAAAAGAAAAAAAAAATGTTGAAAATATAAGAAAATGGGAAGCAGAGAATAATGATTTTATGATAAGATGTTCTATTGAAGGAATGGACTGAAGGGTATAAAATTGAAGAAAACAAAAAAAAAGAAGAGAAGAAAAGAAAATTTAAAACATAAATAAAATAACCGATAGCAAATTGAAAAAAAAGGAAACTAAAATAGTTATTTATTATTCAAGGTCGAAAAATGCATTTTCCCGGACAATTATGGAATAAACAAAGCCAAGTTTGGCAACCATAGGAGTTCTTATTCGAATGTGTGAAAAAGAAATTAACTCCACATTAAAATAAATAGAACTGTACATCATTTTGTTAGTTGCATTATGGTAATAAAAAAACATTCATTTCTGTCAATTTGTGTAAATTATCACAACCATGTTTGCAAAATTAAAATTAAAATGATGAATGACAGTGAAAGTAAGTAAGGACTAAACAACACCAGAAGTGATAGAACAGATTTTCTTTAGAATTATCCTTCGTCCAAAGGAATTTTCTCAATTCCATTAAATAAAAAAATAATAGATATAATAAATATCTTAACCAAAAAACATCAGCTTTTGGTACATTCAAATAATAGTACATTGTTCTATTAAGAATGAAATTATTTTTTGTTTGCCCAGTGTGGAAGTTTGCACAACGAGCGAAACGAGTCGGACAATTGCATGCGAGGCACACAGACACTTTTACTCTGAATAACACATTCTATTTTTTCTTCAAATGTAGGTATTTAAATAAATAATATACTCCTTAACTTTCAATCCGTAGGTTATCAATTTAAAGCTGTCAGTTGTTGATAGTTTTGTAATGACATTTAGTGCGATATTACCGGTTTCTATTGTACAAATTATCTCTTATTCGTTCATTCTACGTAGTTCCTATGGATACTTAATTATTTTACTTTTACTCCGACAGCGTAAAAGTAAAAATTTCTACCTTGTGAATCGCGTCAGAAAAGATATCAAAATATTATTATTTCTTTAGTTTGTAGTGGATTTCAAAACACTAACATTTTTTTTAATTTTTAGGGAATCATTCATTTTCATTTCCGTTTAACTAAACTGTCTCCTAAATTTTTGTCTTTTAACGACAACCTATGCAATAAATAATAATCGGTTCTGTATTAATTTTTTTTGTAATGAATTTATGGATGGTAAACAGAGTCGGATTTTTTTCTTGGTTTTCCGTGAATGCAGGGATATGTATGCCCAGTTAATAATGGCATATCAAGCCATAAATTTATCACTAGGATTCTGGAGTCGTAGTGTGAACCGGACACAAAGCCTGACCGCTGCCCGCCCAACAAAGCGAAGCCGTGAATGGAACATTTCTTTATTTACACATATGTGCGAAAATTAATCCTCTTCACGCTCATTTCGTCATTTGTTTAACGCAGGGAATTGCCAAAAAGAGTCTAAACTCAAAATGAAAAACGAACATACTAGCAATAAATCATTCCATTTTGACAACATGCAAAATTAAGAGAAATAAAAACATTATTCACCAGGTTAATTTTTTTCGACTTTTTCTAATAATAGGTCAGTAACACACAATGTGCATTCCATTTTTCACTTGGATCTGATATAACAACATTTTTTAATCCGAATATATTTTTCATTCCATTTTGATTCAGGGTTGTTAAAAAGACCACTTATTTTAATTTTGTTCAGGACGCTGGACAAAACTGATTTTAACTGTCCAAAAATGAACAAAATGGCAAAAAGCCATTAATTTCAATATCAAGTTAAAATATCAAATTTTCTTTATAAATATAAGAATTTCCCTCTTATAATCCTTTTTCCAAATTTTTTTCTGAAACTAATAGAATAAATGTTACTGGAAAAAGTAATTGAGTTAAATGTTAAAAATACGTTACTAACAAACTAACAAAACAATCATCACAATTTTGCTTAAGTTTAACCCAAATTTAATAAATAAATGAACCAATTATTATTTTTCATCATGATCATAATATTTAATACAATATACATTTTAATTTCAAAATTTTATCAGTAGAAACTATTTCATATATTAAGGAAATGACAATCGTCAACAAATCAGTTGCGTTTGTATGCATTTAATTTACAAAAGACCACTTTTCACTGCTAGCCTAAACATACACCATTATTAACCTATATTTGAAATTGTTTCTCACTACTGCTTACTCGGTAACCATGGTCCCGTAGGTCAATAGTAAATTATTATAAATAATAATAAATTATTATTGACCTAGGTAGATAATAAAAACTATCACTTTTTAAAGAAATTCAAGTCTCCAAATCCAAATATTGTTTGACTCATTAAGCTCACGAAAAATGTAAGTTATTGATGTACAATTTAAATTCACCAGCTAATTTAAATAAGCAAATCAAATAAAAACAAATCAAGAATAAAAAGTGAAGTTATCTTTCTTATTATCAATATAATTTTTTTAAGTATGATTGAGATTTAAATGCTATTAGTGAATATATATGACATATTTTCCATATCAAAAACATGAAGAAATGTCATGTTTGTTTGATAGTTGAAAGAAATAATTCATTACTTTACTAGTGGGAGAAGCCCGTACATCTCCCAAGAGTAAAGTACGATATTTTTCCTTACAAATACAGCAGCTGTACGTGAATTTAATTACTAATTGAGTATCGAATACTAAGAATTAATTAGTTTATTTAAATTAAATACCAGTTTCCATTTGAATACTAAAAAAATAATCATGTAGATATATTAATTCAAAATTCATTTTGTTATTCCAATTTATATATTTTATAAAGGTTTTATATTTGGCTATTTTATATATGTATATTTTTAAAATTTATTGAACGAGAATGTAAAAAAAATTTTAAATAGCTTTAAAATAATAATAAAAAATACAAATGATATTCCAAACTTGAGTGATTAAACAAAAGCAGTGGGAAAAATAGGCGCTTCAACCGTATGTCAAATTATATCTTATTATCCATTACCCATTTTAGAATGTCAGAACTACAGAAAATTATTTTAAAAATCTATAAATTAAATGAGGATACTAAAGAAAAGAGGTCCTATATTTGTTGGAAACAACTGTAATTCAAATTTAAGTTGGCCAAAAGTTTGAAATGAAAATTAAAGTCAGGGCAAAGTCGACGAATAAAGGAACTTAGTCCCTGAATGAAGACGGGAGCGTTTTAAAAGCAGTTAACTGCTACACAAACAGATATGCGTGATAATCCAATATAATCGCCCCCAAAAGAGGTTTGTAATCTTTAATGAAAAGTTACTTCAAGTAACAAAAGATCGCTTATGTGCCAAAGATTCAAATCTAATTGAAACTCCGATAGTTCGGAAATTGAAATAGTTCCAAAAAGAAAAAACATTAGGTAACAAGTTTGATAAACGTCACGTTACAGAAATTATTCCAAGTTACGTGGGGTAGTTTTCCCAAGTGAACTTTGAAATTAACACATGTATGGCTTACAAAATTTTATCCAACACCTCTTAATTACATGTTATAAAATATATTTATTATTTTAATTTGATACTTCAGATTCAATAAATAATAGAAGTTGAATCAGATTATTAAGTGTTAAAATGTTTGCAAAAAAAATATAAAAATATACCAATTCATACTTTTATTCGTATTAACGAATAACTAGTTATAGTATATTATGTAACAAGAGTTTTAAGATGCATATTACGTATGAACTGGCAAAGCAAAACACGAGTCGCGCAGCGGCAAGTTTGTAACTCCACAAGTGTGTAATTTCTTTACAAACCGAATTACGTACTATACTTTTTCTAGCCTAAGAAGTACCACGTCGGATAGGTACTATCTTGTTCTATATTATTAAGTTTCTGCAATTCTTCAACAATAAGTATAAATGAAGACATATGTAGTATACTTAGAATAAAATGTTTGATACATAGAAATTAACGAAATAAAAAAAAGAATATGTAAATATTTGTTAAAACATAATTTTCTGCTAAAATGAAGTGTGGGTTAAAAATATTTAAAAAATAAGTTTCTGCAATTTTTAAACACAATCAGTGGTATTCTACAGTCACTGTTAAAGTTGCTTAGAGACGATCTCTAGTTAGAGGTGACTCTTAGTTTTTGTAAGTGATGTTATTCTACTATTACACAACAATGTTAGCGCTAACAGCGGTAAAATTTGACTGTAGAATACGTTTTTCTTAGAGATTGTATATGAAAACATATACCGGGTGTCCCAGCTCGACCGACACATGAGAGATTTACATAGGAAATCAGTTAATTATGAATAGTATCTCCCCAGTGCAAGATATTAACTAGAAATTTTGTATGCTTATTGGGGAATATTATTTCTATGGATTACAGTTATTTGAAGTATGTAATTTTGTCTACAAGACGAGATTTATTAAATTATAAAATCTCACATTTTCGTTCAAAATCAGTCAGCCATGGAAATAAAAGAAAATATCTATGTGACAGTTCTGACAGTTAATGACATGCCATTGTAGATATTTATATTTTTGTAATATTGGTATATTATTTACCGAAAAGAAACTAAATTCAACTTAAATAATATTAAAATACAGGGAATAAAAATTAAAATCAGCGATACTTCACTAAACTGTCAGATAAATATTTTCTTTTATTTCCATGGCTGTCTGATTTTGAACGAAAATATTAGATTTTAAATTTAATAAATCTCGCCCTGCAGATGAAATTTCATATTTCAAATGAGTGTGATCTATAGAATTAATATTCTCCAATAAGTATACAAAATTTCAAGTTAATATCTTGCACTGGGGAGATACTATTCATAATTAACTGATTTCCCATGTCAAACTCCCATGTGTCGGTCGAGCTGGGACACCCGGTATATGTAAGTAAGTAAAAATTATAATGAATACAAATTAACGAAATATACAATAAGAATATGTAAATATGTGTAAAACATTAAAATTTCCTGCTAAAATGAAGTGTGGGTTAAAAATATTTAAAAATTAATTTCTGTTCTTCTTACCTAGCTACTGCTTCACTGTAGACGAATCCAGCACTAGCCCTTCTCACGATTTCGAAACAAAGGTCTGATCCATCCATACTATAATCAAACAGATACATACTACAAGCAGAGTGTGAACTGGTGTTCTTGTAGACGACGTCCATATACTCACAATTCGAACACCATGTACAGCATCCCTTCCGAGGAGTATGTTTCCAGGAGTTCCACTATGTGGGGGTGCTTCAACATGTGGCATATCGTTGCTTCTCTCTTTAAGTCTGCAACAAACAAAATATAATTAGCAAAAGTTTTCCTATTTAAAACTAAAACATTACAAATATTAAAGCTGAATTCAGAGTTCACGTAACGTAACTTAAATTAAGCTTACTTATACGTAATTAAATTTAAAAAGAATGATATTTCACAGTTGTCGATATGTCAAACGTAATATACGTTTATTTTGACTTTATAATTACTACGTTTAAATATATTTCTTACGGGTGTAGTACATTATTTGAGCAATTTTTATCCAACAATTTTCTTTTTTTAAATTATTTTTTAAATCTTTCACAGGTTTGCTTATATAGTATCTTATGTTTTTTCACTAATTCTATTAATTTGTCTTCATCTTTTTTTTCTATTTTATAGCAGCAAAAAATAATACAAACTTGACATTATGATCATACTTAATAATTAATTAATCAGTTTAATTATGACAGATGACGGGTAGCTCCGATCAGTAATGTAACGTAAGTTAAAATATAAATTTTGGTTATATCAAAAGTTACGTTACGATAACTATGAAATACTATACGGCGTTTCATTTATTGAATATTTCGTTAAATTAAGTTAAGTTATGTTACGTGAACTCTGAATCCGCCGTAACGCATAGAGGATTTAGTGAAATGACACGTTATTATCCAACTTAGTATTGCAACGGCATATATGAACATAAAATAATTTACATCAAGATTAAGTTTAAGAGATCCGCTGATCTCAAAAGACCCGCATGGTCTCACACCTATGTATGGTGTAACGCAAACGCAAGGTCCGCATGACCTTATAGAGATCCGCTGATCTCAAGAGACTCGCATGGTCTCACACCTACGTATGGTGTCGAAAGGCACTGAAATCACGACTGAAATAAACTAGTAGACGAACTTACCCAACATAATAGTTTGCTCTGAAAAGAATAGACACTGTGATTCACACTCTACAAGAGTAGAAACACAACTGCTCAAAAGAGTGTTGTTCATTTTCGATGACAGGGTTGTGTAATTATTTAACAAAACTAACGGATGATTGAATCATGTTTTATTTTATGCAATTAATTTGTACAGTAATTAATATTAATAATATTACGTTTGATAACATCGCTAACACAATAAATATAAAATAAAATATATAATTCAGGGCTTAATACCAAATGCTTTATAATAAACATCGGTAACTTTTTATGTGAGAACTACATAGGGAAGAATTTAGCTTAGCATGATTCGAACTCAGGTTGTCAGATCTGTCATTCTATCCAATAGATGCCGGACCTACTAGATTATATTAATGTTGGTTACTAACAATAATAATTTTTGGCGATATAATCCTAGGCCTCGGAGAGTTTTGGTCGCAGATGAAATCTAGTAGTAGGTATTATTTTTATTAGTATTTTATTGCTGAAGGTTGACAGCCAATAAATCTCTGCAAAGAACTTACTAGGCTAATAAGATTTAATTTTTAATAGTATATGTAGTTGAGACCTACATCACAGTATATGCCATTTATTCTAAAGCCCTTATTTCAAGAATTTGATTCGTCCGAATAAATATTGGTTTCTGCACATTTCCATTCTCGTAGTGATATAGAGATAGACCTCTAGGTAGTACGTTATCTGTGCATGTAACTGCACATAGTGTGACCTGTGCAATTTCACGATTTTGCCGTAACATATATATAAAATTGGATATAGATGTAAAAAATAACACCCATAATTATAAGTTGAAAAATAGAGGTAACTAACCATATACAAAATTAAACTAGAGTAAATTTTCTACATAAATGTCCAATTCATTTTTATGTTAGTGTCAATAATTTTAGAGATAGAGTTGTTATCTTTTGAAACTATTGTGTATATGTTACGTAAAAATCGTGAATCTGCACAGGTCACGCTATGTGCAGTTACATGCACAGATAACATTTTACCTAGAGGTGTCTCTGTTCTCTCTATCACTTAGAGAATGGAAATACCCAAAATAAATATTCGTTCGGACAAATCCAACTCTTGAAATAAAACAAATATTATTATACGTAATAATAGCTATCTACGTTTGTGTATATTTATAGTTTGAAAATTATTAATAATAATTCCATTATGTATGGCGTAATATCCATATAACCAGATTTTTTATTTTTCATATTTTTTCCCAACTCTATTTCCAAACTATTGACACACTACGACAAAAATGAATAGAATCATTTTTGTAAAGAATTTATCATAGTTTAATTTTGTATAAGATTAGTTTTTTATGAACTAAATAATTCCCATTTTTTGTCCCATTTGACGATTTTTTGTCTAATTGGAGTGGACTAACAGTAGAGGATTCCAAACCACTCGGCATTGGTGTAGCTAGAGGAGGCCAATAGTATATTGTTCTTTTCTGTTATCCGACAATAAAATAAATTATATTTTTCACCCACTGTATATTTTGGTGATCACAAAAAAATATTCTCTTTTTATTTGAAGTTGCAACAAACGTAATCTTTCTATTCTTCAACTCTTAAGAAATCTCCTGTTGTGATAGTCAGGAAAAGCCAATCCATTACAATTTGAGACGTATAATACATTTGTTTGTAGTGTAGTTTAAATGAACCATTACTCCAATAATAGAGTGTTTCTATTAGTAGGCCAGTCATGTTTGATCCCTTAATATGCAAATACCTCAAAGTAGAGGTCGATAGCTCGACAATGATCTATTTTGTTAGGACTGTAACTACGTAACGATGTAAACAACAGCGTCGAAAGCCAAGATTAATGCAACAATTTGCCGACGGACCGATATTGATTATCAATTCTTTAAATAGAATCTTGTGCTAGGCTACAAAGCCTGCCATACATCAGCCCAAAGGATTTCATCTTGTCGAGGACTTTATAAGCGACGAGGTTTCCTTAAACATATTATCGGGGACGCCACAAAAAATCGCTCAAAAAATTGCTTAATATAAGACGCACACGAAGATATGTATATTCTGGTAGTTAAAGAAGAATACATCGAAAGAAATAAGATTTTACTACCTATAGGGTAGTCATATTTATATATATCATACTTTTTCAAATGATTCTAATACATATACTAAATTTTAAAATTCATGTTCAACTCAAATTGAAACAGGAATAGCATTCAGAGTGTATGATTACTGATTATTTATTTGAGAAAAGACTTTATTTCTGTAAAATTACTAATTTAGAAGTTTGTTGCTAAAATTCTAGTCTTAACAGACTTCTATTTCTCGGTCATAACAATTTCATTCATTCATATATTTTAACTTTCAAATTTAAAATGAAATGTATGTAAAACATTGATAAATAATATAAGCATTAAATTTCTAAAAAAAACAGAAATCGAGAACTCTAGTTATCCAATTATTACTGTTATTATACTTTAAAGATGAGTGTTTTTAAGCGCTGTGAAAATTTGGTAATCACGACCTGGGAATTATTGGACTAAATACAGTTAATGCTGATGGGTACCGATTATCAATCTAACAAGACTTATCCGTATTATCTACTAGACTGCACTGTTGTATAATTGTATATTATTATAAGGGATTATAACAGTCATTATTTGCGAAGATGAAGCCGTAGGCGAGTTATGTAAATCATCGGAGTGAATAATAACCATAATCCCGAATATAATACTATACTTTTTCTACTAATGTAAATTCGGAAAAACTCATAAACATTTAAGAAAATGAAAAAATTAAAATACTCAATGACTAAGACTATACCGTCAGCTATCCGGCCATAGAAAGGGTTATCCACTGCAGGTAAGGTTTAAAATAAACGTGAATTATTGATTTCTGGTTCTGTGATTGGCCGATTATAAGTCTTATTTCACTGTCGTAAAATAGGGCTACTATAATTTAAAAAAATTAATAATGGGAATATATTTATAAAGAAGTAGAAAAAAATATTTCAAATACAAGTACCTACCCAACATTAAGTAATACAAGCTTTTATATAATATTTACCATTTTTATATTTGAAATATTCATTATTGGTTTTCAAATAATTTTAAATATTTTCAGTACAAAATATATTTCAAATAATGAATATTAATATTTTGTATTAATAAATGTATTTTAATGTTGTAAAATATAAAATAATTTCTAGATGTATTTTAAATAAGGACAGTGGGACTTTTCTCACACTATATAAAGCTTCAAAGCTTCATATTTTGAGTTAATGTGTGAAAAATCATTTCTCACATTTTGCCAACATTGCACATGTGCAGTGTGAGAAATATCGTGTTTAAGTTTGAAAAATAATTTCTCGCAGTAATTTCCAACATAGCCCATGCATGAAGATATTCTTGGTGACTTTACCGGCGCCATATTGTTCTTTATGTCAATTAGCTTTCAAGCATATATTTTTGTTCTGTTTATCAAACTGGTAGTAGAAAAAGTAAAGTGACTTTATGTGATTCCAGCACTCGACTTCGTCTCGTGTCCAAACTTTTACATCTCGTGGGAAATAGGCAATTTTTTAAAAATTATCAATGTACTTAATCTATTTCAAATAAGTACACACATGTACTTCAAATATTATACAACACTGCAGCAGATTGATGCGGAATTACTACCAGGTATAAGACTGTTAGGGAAACAGAAGTCTGTTAAATATTGACTACCAGGTGAACAGGATTGTTATAGGCTGATAACTGACGTGACAAGGTTTTTTTGTATTGACTACAGCGTTCTTTTTCTATTTTACAATCACTGTTTCAGCTCGGATGAAACAAGCTTCGCATAATATATTTCTATTTGGAAAATCTTGATATAAAATCAGAAAGACTTGTCTTGTTTTGAAAACAAGACTTTTGCCAATCTTGTCTTGTTAATCTATACCAGACAACAAAAAAGTTGCATTTTTGAAGATAATATTTTTTCATAAAAATAACCAATTTTTAAACGGCAATTTGTAGATACTTAAGTTATGTTGGAACGTATTTTTTATTACAATAGTATTTATAACGCATAGTAAACAAACAATAGATTCGCAAATGTGAAGACAATCAAAGAAAGTGGACTAAACCTTAGTTGTGTGTCTATAATGAAAATAAATTTACTTCATCTATGGAAGAAAAATATGTAGCTGCAAACAGCTGTTAACGATTACTGTTAACAATTTATTTCTGTAATTTTAAATTATATACAAATATTAATAAATAATTGACATATGAGATGATTACAAATTGTCAAAAATTGGTGGTTTTTTGGAAAAATTCTTATCGTTAAAAATTGCCCAGCTGAATGAAATAAGCTAATATTTGTGGGAAACAAATTAATACATTTAAAATGACCTGAAAATGTGTGGATTGGGAATTTTTTATGGATAAAATGTTGTCGAAAAGTAGTGGAAATGGAAAAATATATAAAGGCGGCAAACTGAGCACTCGCTTCAGGCGGCAAATATGTGCGAACCGGCCCTGCTAATAATGAAACAAAATTGACCGGTGTTGATGTGGAACTGACACACGATTAAATCGTACTGACAAGAACTAATATGGGACTGTGAGTACTGGTATAAAGCGGTGTTTACATTGGTATAGCAAATGGATTAGTTATTTATACCAGTAATTTGCAGAGTACTTACTAACCTAGAGTGAACCACATAGCAGAGTACAAGTAATCAAGATAGGAAAGAGAATAGTCACCCAAGCTCTCTACTTGTCATTTGCAAAGCCACTAGCTTTCTCCACTGGTAGTAGCCTGCCGACTACCATCTCCAATACCCCAATGATTGCTTGTACTAGTGATAATTGAAGATTTCATTGTCTGTGAAGTTAAAAATGGTCCTACTTTGTTATTAAAAGGTTGTTGTTGCATTAAAAAGGTGGCCAGGGAGTTTGTAGAATTTACCGTGACACGTGATTATGATTATTTGTAGGACACTTAAATGCTTTTTGATTTCAATATTAATTTCTTAAATCAAAAAAATATGAAGACCAAACACAATGGCCCGTATGACAAACTCACTTTTATGGAGCGCTTTTGTTAAAAGTGACGTCTGGCCTTAGAAGATTATAATGTAAAAGAACGCTTCTTAAAGGCCAATGTTTTTAAGATGATTTTTGAGCGAGAAACACGCTTACAAAACTGATTAATTTCTTCATTTAAGCGGTCACAACTGGTACTAACAAGTTAGAAAACTAACTAGGCTAGCTACTGGTACGAGTAACTTAACAGACAAAAATCGTGTTGTACTGATTTATATATTTTATTGCAAATAAACACCACACATTCGAATTGATTCAATACCATGGTCTAATCTGACCGTTACTTATAGTTGTTTGGAAACACTTTCAGGTTTTTTATGAAGCCAATTACGACTCTTGGGAATCAAATTTCTGACCCCCATTGATTTTACAGTATACTTCTGTTTCTATTTCCCCTTCGAAGAATCGGCGGATTCATCTTTACCAATACAGTCCTATACCATTCTCGAAATATTACCATTTTGCAGAAGAAATAATGAAAATATACCTTAAATTATGAGTATTGGTAAAAATATTGTATTATATCGATCGCGACTTATAAGCAAATTAATTTTCTTGTGACGTGCTGTGACGTGACATATCCTGAGCAATTTAATTGGTTGCCTAAGACACACGCGCGACCGCTTTCCTTCAGCTTACAGAAGCGAGAGAAATAAAAATAATAATAATAATAATTAATTCATTCATATACATATAAATTTGTACAACTAACAGTTTGTTCATCACTGGCGAGGACATATCATGTTAGAAGGCAAAATAGTAAATTATTGTAGGATTAATGTTTATATCAAACTAGGTAATGTGAAATTGTATTTCGTTGGGTAAATAGTATGGTTCATAATTCTGATGGAAATTTTAATATCGCAATTTGCAAATCGATGTGAATGGAAACCAGTAATGAGTAATACGCAGTAATGTATCTCCGGAGACCGACTGTTTGTTGCTGTTTTCAGAGAATATAAATTTGAAACCACCCTAATAAATTAGCGTAAATAATTACATGCTATTTTCACCTGTGGCAACACTTAACCCTTTATTTACTCTAGGTACATTATGTTCATACGTGATGTTCTCTACGTTTATTATATGTACTCTGTTTATTTAATAATAAACGAGGTGATAAGTAACTGGTTTTAGTTCTGATATACTCGCTGCACTGATGAATTTATAGTTGCAGTTGTAGATTACGGAAATTAAGCACAACATAATCATATAATTTATAAACTCAATCATGTTCAGTTAATTTCACCATAATTGTAAGAGATTAAAAGTACATATTTATGTTAATATACAGTATGTCCATGGATCGAGTTGCACAGAGGGGAAACATTTAATTTTTAATTTACGAGAAAAATATATTCTTGATAAAAGTGTTTGCATTTTCCAAAATGGCCAGTTAAGATTTGACCTTTTCATATTTTCTTTTAGTTTCAGAGAAAAATCGAAAATAGGTCGACTTAGTTGAAAATTTTTGTAAGTCTCAAAAAATCACATAAAGTGGGATAGGTGATTTTGCAACAGTGGCACACATTACTTTCTCTACGACCACACTGCTAAACATTACAGAACAAAAATATATACATGATAGTTATTTGACATAAAGAACAATACCGCGCTGTTACAAAAAGTTCGTAGTAGCAGATCTGGTATAATCTAGTACCGCTTCTTTTATATCTACAGGAACCTCGTCGCTGTGATTAATTTCTCAAGACATTGCAAATTATTATACGCGCATGCATCAAAAATACACACCTGACAGTTTGGTTTTTGTTTATTTATAATTTTCTATCACCTTAGAAGCGAAAGAAATACTCTACTAAATACTTATAGACTTGATTGACTTTTTAGAAAGAAAATAATAATACATGATTCGTCAGAAAAATGTCTGTACTTGACTCGGAGCCATAAAATATTCGGCACAAAAGTGCCCCTTATTTCTATATGGCTCCTCGACAGTATTGTATAATTTTCCTGGATTTTATGTAAATAACTATTAGTTTTGTTAATTGGTTGGACTATTGATAACACTGTTATATATGTGATAAACTGATAAATCATTTATATATCTGTTAAAACTGGAGTTAGATCTCACCCTGTTGATCTTGAGACAACCCAGGTTTTTCTATTGTCCCGCAAGGTTGTCGTTCTCGAACGACTTTTTAAAGTCATAAAACTGGAGTTTTACTGGAGGCTAAATGAGTGTTCATCCCTGTATTTTGATCCGGTGTACGTTAACCTTAATATCAGAGCGGGTGCAGATGCAGTCAGGTCACATAGTTGGAATGGCTCCGGTCCAAAGCTCGTGAAACTTGTGGTTGATGTATGCCGGGCATGCTACACTTTACCTGCACACCGCCCGAAATCTGTTGCAGCGAATATAAAATACGAGACGAGAATGCATCAATACCAACCATCATTTCACAAAGAAATCTATCAATCTAAACATCAACAACCCATTTATTCAATTTGCCGATTCAGAAAATTGTCTTCTTTAGTTACAGAAACCACTTCTACAATTTCAATAAATAAATATATCACTCACGGCTTATTACGCTTTGCTTCGTGTGCCAAATCTGCTTTATAACCAGATATCGGAAATGATATATTTATATCAGTAATGATACATTTATATCAGTAATGATATATTTATATCGGTAGTTTACTAGACGTTTTCTCACAGGCATTTTAACTGGCGCGACGAATGTTCTACTGGGAAACAATAAACATTTTTTCTTAAGTTCTCAGAACTATACCCGGTTATTTTACCTAGACCACTAACTTCAGTTTTACTATTTATTACCATATAGATACTTTATTAACCATTCGTTAAAGAAAGATATGAAGAAAAAATATTACGTGCAATTGTCAAGCATATTTTTTACGTAAATACATATTTCATTTTAAATATCGGAAACTGATTAAACATTTCTTAATTGTGCTAGCGAACTACTGTACAAGGAAAGATCTCTATAAAAAAAGTATTTTTGGGCTGATGATTTATTTATATTTTAATTAAAACATTTAAATTAGTATCTCGCATTCCAGTTTCCAACAATTTTGATCCAACCTGTCTTCTTTCTCTAGAATTTTTCAATCTCATCTTTCCAAAACTATCTTTCAAGTACTTCTAGGTCTTCCTTTTTTTACCTCTCGGTCTCGAATAAAAGATAAAAAAGTATTATCTGTGCTCATATTTCGTGATGAAGAGTTTTGTTAATTAATGTTTCAGGGTACTTACTATCATTTTCGATATATTTACACTGGTGTCTGTTGGTACATGAATGACCCTTTTTTTCTAGATTTTCTTGATCAGTGGCACATTTCTATAGACGTATGTAAATTTTAATATTGTAGATTGTTAGCATAAACCTTCTAAAAAAAAGCTATTTTTAATTCATTAGTAGTTATTATTTTACATTTAGGTAAATTTAATGTTAGTGATTATTTATTGTCATCTTAAAATACAACTGAAAAGTGGTTTGTTATAGGCTTATGTCACTAAAAAAGAACAACTTCTTCCTTACAATTTATTTATATAAAAGGTATCTTTGGCAAATAAATTGTGAAACACATGTATGTACTTTATTATTAGTTATAAACTCAGACGTCATAGTTTGACATAAAACTAATTCAATTTAAAGTATAACAGAAACACCGGATAAATTCATGTTTAAATGTTATAAGTGACCATTTTCAGCATCTACTGTAATAAAACTTTAATAAAATACTGTATTTTTCTGATTTTCTGTAAAATGTAGAGGCACTTTCCACACTTTGAATACGTTTGATGTATTGTTAAAGAAAACCAGGGTATAATCGTTACTTATGTAATAAATAAGGACATAAAGGTATACTCTATTTCCCGCTGTTGATCCTCACGTCATCACGTGTAACCATATGATTCAATTGTTGGCAGGGGCGGGAAATTGATGACATCATATTTTCGGATGAAATCTGACAGTAATACAAATATAATAATAGTTAAAACATACCAAAAGAATTGTAGATTTAACTAATTACTAAAGTACAATGAAGAACAAATTGCCAACGCCAAAATCACCTTCATAATGACATTAATGACATGAATGACTTACTCAATTTCTTGAAAAATTCGAAGATATCTGTTACAGCGGTTACACTACTGTTTATATTTTATTGTTGTCATTAGTTAGACATAGATAGCGTATATATCCCCTTGTAACACGTACGATAATTAGACAGCGAATAAAAGTCTCATCTATGCCATACGTATACGACAAAGTTAAATAATTCTAACAACAGAAATTGATGACGTGAGGATCAACTGTTGGAAATATAGTGTAGTTATTTTACGCATACGAAAATAACAAAACAAGTCGCAAGCGAGTTACGAAAAGACAAAAGTTGAATAACCATCTATAGTTTCCCTGTGCGTTTTAAACAATATTTTTTCTACTTCTATTTGACTAAGTACAAAAATGGAATTGAAATAGAATTTTTGACATTTTGATGACAAAATAAACAGAAAAGGCAATAGGATAGAGCAATAATTTTTGGGATTCAATCAATATTTTGAAGCCTTTTTTTAGCTCTGATCAATTTCAACCCCACATGGGTCTTCATCAAGCAATGAAAGTCAAAAATAAAAATGTGTCTTTAACTCTCTGAGAAAGACTCATGAGTTGTAATCATTTGTAAAGATAATAAGAATGTAATTATTTTATAATTTAATTTACTAGTGGGGCAAATATGATGAGGAAGTGATTTTGCGATGATATTGCTCTCACGATCAGCATACAGCAGTCGCCATCCTGCGTTTCAATTATCAGAATTCACCTATTGGTTCATAAATAATAAACATTTTTTTAACAAAATTTATTAATTAATTATAATTAACTCAAATGTGTCCAAGAAGATAAATTTTAGGTATTATATATGTTAATATATATTTTATTGTAGTTTCTAACAATAAATTAGTGTATAGAGCTAAATCCACCATTTACACAAGTTACAAACCTAAACATTTCAAGCCTTCTGTTTAATGAATTAAACAATAATGAAAATACCTATGTTAAATTAAGAAATAAAAGTAGAGTTCATTCTTTTAAATTTGGTGGCAGTGGTGAGATTTTTATTTGGCACACCGTTGTTCATTTATAATTATAATTGCTATTTTACGAAACAATAAGATTAATAACCTAACTCAAAAGGGGTAAAATAAACAGTCTTTTATCAATCGGAAGTAGAAAAGTGCTTTTCAGTCACCGCTACGAATTTTCTATTTTATATCTTTTTCTCTATTTTGTTATTATACTATTTTATAAATAAGGATTTCATAACATGGTCCAATTTCTGGTTGTCATATCCAAGTGAACCCAGCGGTATATTTGTATCTTGGAGAAAATTGCCAATATCTCTCAATCTTGTTGTCAGCTGTCGCTGCATTGAGACGTTGGTATGCATGAGTGTGGAGCCGACGTTTAGCCGCTTGAGGTCGCCCAAATTTCATTTCAGCTGCAGGAGTCATGCAGGACTACAAATATACTTCAGTGTCGCACCGAGGGCTTCTAATTTTCCGAACCATTATTTTCGGGAATTGAGGGAAAAATCCCTTGCGTTTCCCTCAACAGAACTCATCGTTTGATAATATTTCATCACGACATCTCCTCTTGCTTACATCAATCTGTTTTATCGCAGATTTCTTTAATATTCGTTACTAGATGTTATCTCGCAGATACTTGTAGAGCCGTAATAGTAATAGAATTAGGTTCTGAGAGAACAAGATTTATAGCTATTAACGTACCTAGGATTGTTTTGAGTATCACAACTGCCGCAGATATAGATTTGAAATCCCAACTCGTCAAGCGAAGATTTTAAGACATCCAAGACCTATATATAGTATTAACAAATAATATTTTCTTATCAATAATATTTTCGTGATCAAGTCTGTATAAGTTGATATAACGTCATGGTTACAGCTATATTGTCTGTAGTAATGTATTAATGCACTTAAAATGAACAAAAATTCTGTATGGAAATATGTGTTGCCTAGAAACTGAATGAGATTGTTTTGATAGGAATTTGATAAAAAGTGCCCGAGACGTAGTCAGAGGTACTTTTTCTGATAAATTCCAATCTTCCTGTCTTCCTATATTCCTATATTATTTCATAAAATTATCCTATTTTATTACTTATTGTTATATGTAATATGTTATTTTCACAAGTCAGTACGGTAAAAATTACTTTTTTATGTAAACAAAGGCTTAATATCTTGAATCTGTTCAAAGAAATTTACATCAAAAAATAATTTTAAGGTTAAAGGGTGTGAATGATGTAGTACAAAATGTTCAATATTTATAAATGAATAATTAAAATTTTAAAAATAATGCATATCTCTCTGTCGTTTAATCCTCGGCTAGAGAGAGGTTTATCATTTGCTTTTATTCATTAAAGGAAGGCATGATTACTTCCACTTCTGTACTGATGCTATGTCAGGAAAATTTGATTAATTTATCACTCTTTTACTACGAGTACATATTGAAAAAAAACATATATTTGCAAAGGAATGTATAGTTTCTGTCATAAAAAGTTAAGGGGTAGTTATAAAACGATTATCAGCCCATATGACATAAAACTACAAAAGAACCGTTTAGCGCAGTACATCGTAAATTACTTTGGATTTGTCAGAATAAATGCAGTGCCCATTGTTGCATTAAAAGAAAAATTTAAACATCTTACGGGACTATAATCCTATGTAATCCAGATTAACGAACCCGAAGATTCGAGGCTACTTATAACAAAAATAAGAAATAACCTTATTGTCTATTGTATTACTCTGATTCGAATTTTATTTAAATAGATCTTAGCTATTTTATTTAATAATATTATCATTAGGAAACAGCCCAACTCTCTGTGTAACAGTAACAGTGCACCTAGTTTTATTTATGAGAGTTGTAAATAATGAATTTAAGTGAGGGGAATTTTAGCTTTTTATGGCGATACCTCAACTTTTCGCGATACAAGTTATATATTTAGTCTGTGACGAAGCGTCACGATACAGTTTTATTTTACAGTATTTTTGAACGTAAATTTGAAGTCAAATTTACCGCAGCTTTACCTTCCAAATATTTTAAAAACTATTGCCTAGATTTTGCAGTCGAGTCAAGCAACCGCGAAAGGCCAGCGCGCGCATGTCTACTAATGGCAGCACAACATGGAGTTTTATTTGTTTACATCTTGTTTTTGTGAAGTTGTTGCTGTAAACCATTACTCTGATTTTCTTGGTTCGAACACCACGAGAAGCAAGATAATGTTCTACGTAGTGTAGTGCCAAACACATCGCAGTGGTTTTTGTGAAAGTGGTGTTTTGAAAAACATAACCATCGAACATGTGTTTTGGTTGTAGTCAAGTTACTCGTTCAGTTAATTTCATGCGGCGAAATTAACTCGTTTAGTAACTTAAGGCAATAGTAAGTGTATTGTTTTTATTATTGTTATATTGTATGTTAAATTTTATTTATTTATATTTATTTATATGTGATATTATTTTGATCTGTGACTATGTTCACCCTCCGGGATGGAGGGGCGGAGGGGAACAGTATAAAAGCTCGGTCAACGACCGACTCATGGCTTTTTTTAGTGAGTTTTTGGCCAAATAAAGACGTAAAAAATAAAAGTTGTGAAGCAGAGTTTTTTATTTGAATTATTTTCAGTTGTTTTCCTATCCTTCCACTAGTGAACGTAAGGTAAGTGGAAGTGAAGTATTTAGAGGAAAATTGGAATAGTGTTTTGCCGTTTTTCACACCCTTATGTGAGCAAAACGTGTTTGTGAAAAAATCGTTCGTTTTCATCTCGTACACGAGTTGTGCGAAAGTTGCGATAGTTTGAGAATTCCGATTACTCGGGGCAGAGAAGAACTAGTGATTGCGCTACCACTATCGAGATAATTTTGGATGAATTTCGGCGTAGAAAGAATCCTCGAATCCGTCATTTTGCTTCGTGAGTCGCGGAACAGGATTCGGCTTGTCCATCGGCCACCGCCAGGACTAATCAAGGATAGTTCTGCTGAATTTGGTTTTGCGTTCGTTTTTACCTCACCCTCGCATCGCGCGCACGTGGGTGAGCGAGCAACGCAGGTTGTAAGAATAACCGATTTTTATTCTAAATTTATTTATGCTTTTATTTACGTCTTTTTACTATCTTTTTTTGGAAAGTCGCTCCGTGATGTTGTGTTCAAGCGAGCGACCAAAACCCATGTTGGAAACCGTACCTTGGACATTTTTCTCCATTGAGATATCCGTGGCCGTCGTCACTGGAAGCCTGCGAGTTAGACGTCTCTACCGTTACGTAGAGTGGCGCCCGAGATTTGGAAACGAGTAGTGCGACAGCGTTTGTATATTTTATTATATCGTGCCTGTCGACTAATTATTGTGCTTTTGCACGAGTTATTGTTTTGTAGGCTGTGACGACGTATTTTACATTGTGTGACGCGTAGGTAACGCCGTAGTCCGTCACACGTTTTCGAGAAGAATACGGACTGATGACGTAACGACGTCACAAGTCATATGAGAAAATAAAAATAAAACTTTAAAAACCCAATAGTTGGCACTTGCTGGAACTTATTTAACCAAAAAAATAGATAGCGTTCGGTTTTGATGTAATAAAAAAAAAAATTGCACTAGATTTATAATTAGCTTTAAAATATTGTGTTCCATCTATTCGCATATCAACAAACATCTAAAAAGACGAAACAATCGTCATTATATTTTTATAAACAAATGTGGACAAATCTAGTGTAAATTTATATTGTTTTGTTAAATTTATAGAACGATTGTTATATGTAACGAACTGGGGATATAATTGAAAACAACCTTATTAAATATTGGAACATATTTTAAGATCAGTAATATAATAAGCCTGATTTCAAATAGTAAACGGGCAACGGTAGCTCGCATGGTTAGCGCCCACCGCTCGAATTAAGCGCAGTATGAGATCTGGTGCTCAGATCCCAGCTTCGCCAATAATAATACCGCTATGTCAGAGCAGTTCGAATATAAACTGTAGAACTCTTGCAGAAGATATAAGCTAACAATCTTCACCATTACCACTTGAGGACTGGTTCCGACTAGGAATGTCTCATAAGATGATGAAATAGTAAACGTACATTTGAATTATCCGTCAAATATACTATTATATAAAAATAATGTCTGATCATCTTCGGTAATATAAAATAAAAAGGACAACTAAACCGGTTTTTAAAAATTTAATTAGGCAAGCGGTCAAAATATGGAATAATTTCTTCTCTTATTTGATATAAAGATGTGTTCCATCTCAATTTGCGTTTAAAAATTAACCTGACTGTTTGTAGCTAACCCCTATCATCCCCTATTTGCTGGGAACGTGCTGAGACTTGTAGGAATTTGAAATTTGGATGCGTCGGTGTGATTTTTCTCTGCTATTGACTTTCCCTCCGCAGTCATACACACGTGGCAGAAACAAGGGTGAGCGAAGGGTGTTCTGGTGATTGATGATACGGCATGTACAAACAGGGAAAACGTTACACGTGAATAATAATAGAAACAATGGGGAGTATTGTTGGACTCAGCAACAGACTGTCGAACAACAATTAATAATATCCTATTAAACTGATTTTGTTCCACTGATCAACAATCACAGAGAAAATTCACAAATTATAGTTTAAAATAATATTCGAAAGGTAAATGGAATAAAGCCTCAAGTATTTGAGATACATATTTTGTAACAATATTAATATTTTTATGATGTGCCCAGCAATACGGGCCGCGGTGACTCATTTGATTAGCAGTCCGACTCGAACCGAGCATTCAAATTTTAAAATTCTTTCCTAATAATAACAAATAAAATTAATCTATTAATCAATTTTACATCAAATATTTAAACGAAGTTGTTTGAATAAATTTGAATTATTTTAAATTTTTACAATGTAAATTAATTAAAAATATGAATTAAATATTGAGATATAGGAACTTATATGTAAATATTACTGAAGATCATTATGTATGTAAAAATAAAAAAATTAAATACTAACATTCTTCAACGAACTGTGAGGTCTTGGGTTTAATTCCCAACGTTGGCGTCGCCAAGTATTAACTAAATTAAATACTGTTCTGTCCCTGTAGTTCTAAATCCGTTATAAGCTATATGTCCTTTGCAGAGGCAATTAAATGACAACCACTCCAATAAAATGAAAGTAAAAATGTCTAGAGAATTTTCAAATCTTGACGCTTAACAGCAAGAGAGTTCATTGAAAAAGAAGATTTGAAAGCATATGGCAAAATACATATAACATATGTAACTATCTCTGATTTATTGTACCAAACATAAACATGTAGTAGATCGACTTTTGTTTATAATTTTTTACCAAAATCTAACATAAAATATTTATGATACAAACGTAACTTGAGTGGTGTGAGCCTCTATGAGCTGTAAATAGATTTAAAATGTAAAGCAGTGAAAATGTACCAGCTAATTATCATTTTTAATTTAGCTTGACTTCATATAGACACGATTAGATCGAACGACTTTTTTAAAAAGTCGAATTAAATCGATATATCGACTTTTTTGCCAGCCCTAGACAAGGTTATAGATATTTATATAAAGATTATAATGAGAATAGTAACAATACGGGAAATTGTGTGTATTGTAGCGAGCGACGATGACATGTCTGGTCAGGTTGTCGCGTTAAAGGTCAAGTGGGATAGGAACGACGCCGCTATTGTTTTTATAGAGTCCAGAATGTTCTGGAATGTTCAAGATTACCTGCCCGCAAGTATAAAAGGGACGCAGGTGGCGCTCGAGGAAGTCATTATCGGTCACATTGAGCAGAGAGTTGCTGAAGAAAGTCAGTGTCGGTCAGTGTATGTCAGCGACTTGTAAAGTAGAAATAAATTAAGAGTTGGTGATATGAATAAATAGTTGGTGATATAAATAATAGCTGGTTATATAAATATTTTGTAAATAAATATTGCGTAGTTTCAAGTGTTTAAATAAGTGTTCTTCGAGTCTTTATTAATAATTATTATTCTTAAATTAGTATACATATTTGTTTATTCATAGTGTTACTAATATTTATTATCTTTTTATAATTTATTATTTTTTCATTAAACCTAGTTATAGACAAATTCATGTTTCAATTATTTTTACACTTCACCCCACATTTACTTATAACAATGTGGTGGCATTTGTTTCGTTTTATTGTAGATCATTAGAACTACAGATACTTTTTGAAAATTTTTCGTAGTTTCCCATTCGTGAATTCCAGGTAAAATTTAAAAGAAATAACCGTATTTCTTATTATAATTATTTTTATGCTCGTATTCATAAACGTTCGTTATATTTATAACTCTTCTTTATCTTTTAAACATGTCGTTAAATTTAATATTTATATTTGCTTTCGACGCAAAAAGTTATTAGATATTGTAACAATCATTATCTTTGAACAAATCGTTATATTTTATATTCATTGTTTGTGAATATGGGTAAATATTTAACGTTCATCAAAGTTTAACAATTCGTTTTTTAAAGAATCGTTTTGGTCATTGGCCAACAAATTAATTTAACACTTCACGCATCAATTTATGACCCTCATGGTTGGGAAAGAATAATGAACCACCAATGCAAAATGTGCTCCATATTTTTACAATACATCAGTTCATATACAAGTGCATAGCAAAAACTGTCATAGAGCTATAATATTTATCCCTTTCTTATTTTGCTTCAGTTATTTTCAAAAAATATACGAAGTATTAAATCTTTTATAAATTTTGATAAATTTCGAATAAATGAAGAATCGCGAAATCCTAGGAATTAAAATTTCCCGTTCCGGATTCCTGAAAATTCAAGAACCCCAAGAATTAGGAATTCCAAATCAGATTAATGATATTTGAAAGAACAAAACGATTGTGAGTCTAATTTTATGAACTAAATACTTATATTCTTTTATGAAGAGCATATCTTGGTAAAACCGGGGTTACCGTATTAAAACATCAAATTTTGGATGTTTGCCACCGCTGAATGTGCAGTAAGTAACTATGTGGCCACGCTGCAAATATTTCAGAAATCCTTGTTTTTTTTTGTTCTAATTGCAAGTTTGAGACATTTAAGAGACATAACAATTTTGTATTGAAAGATTTTTAGTAAATTTATCGGTTGTTTTTGTAATCTGCTGTTTTCTTATCAATATATTCTATTTCTTTATCTATATGCTTTGTGTTCAATATTTTATAATTGTTTTTGTTAGAAATGAAAGACTAGACAAGAAGTATAAACATATATTGTAAAAGAAATCAAACTATGTACAATGTATTTAATACGATGACATAAAATTACTCTCAATATATCTAATTGTTTTTTACATACATGCTCTGATCTTTTTATTTATTATAATGTGATCGCAGTGCTCGAGTCCAAGATGATTTGATTTTTCTAACAGTTTTGTTTGTTTTTCTTATATAAATATAAAATACAACAATAACGTGATAAAAGATATAAATTTAAAAAAAAGATAACCGTGAAACGAAACTCGAAACACTTTCTGATAGGATAGCTGATGATATCGTTGGATGTAAAACTGGCGTTACTTCAACCAATCAGAAGTATTTATTTTAGTGCGCCATCTTCAGATCACTCTTCCCAGTTAGTAAATAGAGTAGCACAGAATAGGTCTCCTGGAGTGACATTATAAATTTACATGTTATAGCTTTATTCAGTGATCAGTTTCATTTCCTCGTTTTACAAAAAACGAATAAAAGAAAGTTGCTTCTCCCTTTTGATGGAGTTGCAATTTTTAAATTGTCGTTATGTTCAATTTTCAATTATTGCTGTGATATGTCATTAGCAAGATGTTACACATCTCAAAAATAATATTTCTCCCAAGTTATAAGAAATAGTTCTCTTTAGAGAATTTTTAAGATTTTCATTTAACTCTATCCCACCAATATCTTAGCTTCTTCATAATATAGCCAAAGTTTTATTAACGATAATATTACATCATTGGATATTGAACCAAATGTTGCCCTCTAGTCTAATATTTCTCCGTTCGATAATAAGAGGAACTAAATCTTATCAGGTGTCAGCCATCCTGGGAGTAATTCCCACAGTGTAGTTGCCAGACAGACGCTCAATAATTAATTCAATCCGGTTAATCCGTTGTAATGGATTCGCAATTACACTGCAGAATGCAGACGGATACTTTATTTATTTACTGCAGAGCAAAGAAACAAAACGCTATGAACCGGAAACGTACAGCAAGTGTATCTAAGTGGTGTTGGAAACTTTTACAGATTTGGAACATGACTTCACTTAATAAAATTACAGAAATGGGTTTATTAGCTGCGTCAGGAAATTCACAAAATAGAAATAAATATGTCACTCACGGCTTATTGGTCATTGCTCGGTGTACTCATTTGATATTTGATATATTCCAAATATCGACGACATATGAAATTTAATTATTTTTTGACCTTTA
Organism: Stenolophus ochropezus; assembly: GCA_035578165.1. Lineage (NCBI taxonomy): Eukaryota > Metazoa > Arthropoda > Insecta > Coleoptera > Carabidae > Stenolophus > Stenolophus ochropezus. Next base: position 25,558,084 of record JAQOWZ010000011.1, on the reverse strand, counting down.
TTATTTTTGTCATACATGTGGCAACATTCACTGAAGTATAGGTCTATACAATATTTTATTACAATTAACAGCACCACATTTATAAACGAAGAAGAAATTTATTTGTCTATATTTGTAAATATTAGAATTTATTAATATAACAAAACAGAAAATAAATAAAATCTACAACATATTTTAATTCAATAAAATTAATTATCTTTACATTACGTCGAACTAGATTCGTACATCACTTACAAGTTAATAATTGCAGTATGCCGGATTTAAAATCCTGTAGCCAAATTTATTTATTATTTGGATTCGATTCGTGTTTCTATCAAAGTTTGAGTTCGTGTTTCGTTTCGCATTGAAAATTCAGGTTCGGGTTTAAGTTCAAAACAAATCATCATTGTCACCATTTCCGGCACAACATTCCTGAACGGAGCAGGGCAGTACTTGAGATAGGTACTTAATTCGTGACACATTTTATATACTTGTATATTAGTACTTTAGTGCGTCATCCTAATCCTACAAAAAAATAAAAGGTTTAGAGACGGATTCAGGTTCGCTGACCTTGTAAAGTTTTGGTTAAGACCATTGTGTACAGCGAAAACATGGTTTCCGCTATATTGCTTTATTCCATATGTACAATACCTAGCAAAGTGATTCGAAATGTATTTAAAAGATAAAGAATGAAACTAAGTTTCTGTAATTATATAATTTTTATTTAATTGAATTTATTGAAATTGATTAATAAGAAATATTTTCTTATGCTGTTGAATAAAATACCCTAGTAATCCAGCTCATTATAGCCACGTGGTCTATCCCCCCCCTTATGCCTTGCAGATGAACGCAGCCTTTGCACAAGTGTACACAATGCTCTTAAGTTCTAGTTTGGGTTCGAAAAAATACTCGTACGTTTTCCTACAACCGTTAAAGTACCTACTTTACACACTGTTTAGAGTTTGTAAAGGGTCACATTTCATCCACTAATGTTTGAAAAGTACTTTTACCTTTCAAACACTAGTGCGAGAAAAATGAATAAGCTAAGTACTAAGAAGGTAAAGTGAAAAATAAATATGAATAAATGTAATAAGTGTATTCATTTTTATTAACAGATTAAGTACTAACCTAATTCTTAAAACATTAACATTTTTTTGACAAAAATTCTAACAGAACCTAATATTATATATGCACAGTCACCATATTATGGAACAGTACCTTACTCACGCCACAGTTGTCAACTTTATTAATTATTTTTTAAGTTAATTTTTATTAATATTTCTTTTGAAGGTAAAATTTGTAACAGTGTTTATATACGTGCTATAATTTTCATTAAACACAGAACTCAACTAAAAAACATCTACTTTATATACTTGTTACATAATTATATAAATACTTTTTCGACGTGCACCATAGGAGCAAATTTTATATATGAAATATCTGTTATAGACTTGTTAAGATTCGGCCCCATTAAAATGAGAATACTTTTTTTGTATTTTTCCTCTAAGGTTTACCGATTGATAACAAACTAAAGTATGATAGACACAATCTCTTCACGGACTTCAAACCCACAATTCAGGCTGAACCGTAACACTAACAAACGATATTGACAAAATTTAAATAATTGAGTTTGTGTATTTATACTTCTGTTGTTCTGAAACTAAAAACAAAATCTTGTCAACAACTTTGAGAAAACAAAATTTTATTTCTCGTATTTCAAGTTTTCAGGAATACTTTTTTCTTTGAAAATAAGTTTTAAACAAGTATGACACAACATGTATAGAAATTTATGAAATTTACATATTCTTAAAGCTGTGATTTTGTACTTTCTCTTTCCTTGATGTTATGCTTTTGTAGGAATTTTTTACTTGCATTTTACAAATTTTTTAACAGCGATACCTATTTGAATTATAGTGCTGACTATATAGAATTTAACCCTTACTTACTTTAATTTTTCAAATAAAAATATTACTTATGTATATATTTAATTTCTAAAAAAAAAAGAAAACGAGATTAATAAATTATTTTATATATTTATTCCATGGCATCACTTCTATCACAGCATTTGAAAGAAAAAATACAACATTGCCAACTGGTGATTTTCCTTTATTAATCAGTCTTTTTAATTAGAATAAATCATACTACAATATGTATGTAGATTTTTATATATCAAATATTCACATCATCGTGAAGGTATGACATAAAAAGAAAAATTGTTTGGATTTTCATTGTAGTTGTCACTTTCATTCTCTGGAGATCTTATGAGGCATTGTAAATAACAAATAAGAACATATAGGTGTATTTGAAAAATTACTACTTTTAACAGATTAATTAAGTAAAACTGCGCATACTGTACAATTTTTATTTGCTGTGTACATTTCCACCAATTCCGTTTCAAAATGAAAGTATCACTAAAATTTTACACGTAGATTACTGGCTTTAACTATTAGATAGTAGGTACTAAATTATATTCACTTCACAAGAAACAAAAAATACGTACCTACATAGCAAAAATAAATTAGTAGTACAATAGTAAACATTTCCCCATAGAACGCAGGGACTGCATTTCAGGGGCATGATTTGCAACACAAAGCATGCGGCTATAGAAGCGGTATTCAAGGATAAAAGGACAGCAATTAAAAGTTATCCAATTCCCTCAAAATATATTTGATTCAATGTGAACATCCGATCCACTGTTGGCACATTGACCCTACGCTCGTTCTACCTTAGTGTATTCTGGTACGAAATGATATCACTTTCTTAGCCCAGAGCTGTATCTCTTGCACTTTGACATCAATCCGGCAGGGCAGATTAATTCGCTATAGAGCAGCGAAGTTGCCAGCCATCCGTCAACCTGGATGAACGGCTGTTGTCTGCCCCAAAGACTGTATTTTATACACGGTCGAATGACCGCACATACCACAGAATATCATAGACGCTAACGAACGTGTAACAGATGAGCACCAGTCAGATACAGCTGGAAAAATAGTGACAGGAAAATATCAACCAATTTAGTACTACCTTACAAAAATATTCCTATCCATGTATTGTACACTTTTACGGAATATAATTACATTACTACGAGTATAATTATCAGCAATTTTATAAAAGATACTTGTACCAAGTAAGGCCCGCTCCAAAATAAGGCCCAGTATTGATATATAACTACCTAAATTTGCAATCATTTATAGCTACATAAGATCTTCGTTAACATAGTGCATATAAATTCTATACATCAGAGTATTAGATAACTTCATATTTTGCGGTAAATCGAAAATATAACACAATTATAAGATTTTACAGAATTTATTGAATTTTTTTCTTTGAAAATTGCTATTTTCCATGACAATTTCTTTTTCAATGTTCATAGTCATTTCATTTCTCTTTTTGCTTCTTTTCATATTACAACTGATAACCGAAATATGTCCTGCTTTCAAAAAGTTTAAATAAATAGTGGATGTAAAAAGTATCCAAGAATTTGTTTCAGGATAATTCGAAACCGTTCAAACCTAGAGAAACGCACTCAGAGTACTTTACTGTCTTGAAAAATCACTCAAAACCCAATACGAAAAGTGCTTAACATGCGAAGGTGTAATACTTGCTCAGTTTAATAACACGAAGTTAGAAGGGCCTAACTGAGATCTTTATTTGTGTAATTCATGCAAGTGAAAGTTAATTTTACTTGAGAACTTTTTCAAAATATAACGTCTTGATGCTCTCTCTAGAGAATTTTATACGTGGGCCTTATTAAGCGTAGTGTGCTACACAATAAGACCCATAAGTAATGTTTATTGAAGAAGAAATAAGTACTTTCATCATTTTTTAATATATACCTACATTATATGTAGGTATGTTAAGAAAAGAGTTAACTTACATTTGAAAACCTAGAATATTGTTTTTGTTTTCTTAACTGCAATTTGAACACAAATTACATGGGATTTATTTAGCTTAGGTACCTTACGTGTTCGCCGATATAGTGTAGGGTGTGAGCTTTTTGTAATATTTTTCATTTAGAGAACTAACAAAAGAGAGAAATCGAAAGACCTGGAGAAAAAGCCCTCACCGTCTGCTACTTGTAACAAACCTGGAGAACCGAACTTTTATTTTTAATTAAATTTTTTGTAATTACAATCAAGACCAGATCAAGAATTTCGTGATATAGGGTTCTTTTTAAACTAAATCACTTCAGTAAAACATACATCGAGGCTAGTGAAATGCAACTTAACCTGAATCCCTATTATGTTCTCGCCTAGTTATACTTGTATGTGACATCATATCAAATGACTCAATCACCTCCACCTTTTGTAGTGACACAAAGAAGCTACTAGTGACTAAAGTATGATATTATTAGTGTTTAATGTTTTGGTTTTATTTGTTCGTTAGTAACCATTGACATTGAATATATAATCACAATACAAATAGTTTCATTAATTTAAATAATAAATTTTCACATAAATTTAAATAAAAAAGTATCTGTATTAAATAAAAATAGTTAAAAAAATTATAATAGTATACAAATATAATAGAAATATAAAATAGAAGTAAAAAGTAAAAAAATATCAAAGTACCTTTAGGCAATATAATGTGTAAAGAAAGTTGAAACTCATTATATATTACCAACATATAGTTCATTTTTCGTATGGTAGGCTTCACGTCAACACATCATATTCGTATGAATCAAATAAGTAATAGAGGAAGAAATTTACTGATAGCATATAAGGTTAGAGATAATTCGAAGTGGTTCTAAAACAGTCACGAAAGTGATAGATATAAGGTTTGTTCCAAATGGATATTCCTGACGGTTAGTGATTAGATCATGTAGCAGTACATGTACCGTGGTTTCTCCTTACGCGGACTATGGGTAGTCCCGGACCATGTTCCTGGAACTGATACTGAACCATCAATGTCACTACTATCAACTGTGTTAGGTTCGTTTTACTTTTCCTGAAAATAAATCGATAAGTAGGGCTTTTATATATACATATCTATATATGTAGGTACATAGGTATATTAGGGCAGCCGTATTTTTTTTACTAACCCCAAAAACTGATTGGAATCGATAATAAAACTTATTTGCGCGGTAAATTCCAAAAAACTTTATCGCTTTTGAAAAACATGTAATTAAATACATTGTATTTAAATGCAAAATACCCCAAAATAACCTGTTTTTCCAAAGGTGGCAAAATTTATTTACCTTAGTAATTTAAACACTGTTTATTTTTTATATATCCAATTTGACCATCCTTGAATATATTTGGCTATTAACCTATGTATGATCTCACATAACTCAAAAATGCACGTTTCTTTCTTATTGCAATCGTCAGTGCCAAATGGGCACTTTCCTCGGAGAGTTTTTGTTTTTCACATGATTGAAAAACGGTTTCACTTTCAAATGAAACAAGTTTAACTGAAGTGAAGTGTATTTGTAAATGTAAGGCTAATTATATATATATATATATATATATATATATATATATATATATATATATATATATATATATATACCTATAGACAAATGCGCAAACGTGTGTATAACAATTACGTAAAGCCTACCACATGAAAAATGAACTATACATCCAAATATAACACGAGGCCCTCAAGATAATATATAATAATAGTATTCCCACCGTCGGAAAGTATTACTCTTACTACAAAACACCGCTGAGTCTAATTAGTTCGGAAACTTCTGTAAAACGTTAAATCAGAATGGCAATAATTTCGATCTCCTTTTCCCAAGTGGAAAGTAGACTCAAAACCGATCGCAGTTAAAAGGAAACTTCTGTTTTAATTAACTAAATTTAAAAAAAAATCAATTCATTACCCTTTGGTATCCACAGAAAGATTTAGAAATTTATTTTGTTGAAATTGACTGGAAGAATTAACGATTTTTATCCCTATAAAGTGTAGAATCTTTGGCAACATATTGGAAACTCCTGTTTTCGTCCAAATATTAGAACTAGAGTTGTATGTGCAGTCTGTTGCACTGGGAAGTAACTGTTTTTCTTTTTATTTGTTTTACTTTTATTGCAACATTGTTGTAGTTGTCAGAATTGAAACTGTATAAATATAAAATGTAAAATAAATAGAATAATAATATTTTACGCTTACGTTTACATAAAATTAAATTATTCGCACATATGTATTAATAATTAAAGAGACGACGAGATTCTATCCGAGAATCAGAACTGACACGGAATCAGCCTATAGACGTTTTTCAAAACTAAGTCAAAACAGTGGTGAAACTATACCATTTCTAATAGTGTTTCAGAAAGCATTAATCGATGATGATTTCCGAAGAAAACAAATGCAGTATATAATATAACGTATTCTATGTGATATTTGTCATTTACCAAATTTCAAAGAATAAACATTTATTTAGCAATTGTAAATCAATTGAATAATTACATGCTAGTGTAATAATAGATAAAATATACAAAAGAAGGTTGTAGATTAAACTATGGACACTACAAATACACAATGAAGCACAAAATGTCGACACCTAAATCACCTTAATTACAACACAAGAAGGAAAATTTATAGATATCTTAAACACACTATTCTAATAACTTTTCTGAGTGACCGGTTTCGACATTTAATAGTCATCATCAAATCGGGTAATTCTTAATTTTATCGGTCTGATAATGATGAGTTATTAGAACCGTGTGATTTAAGTTTATACCTTTATATTTTCTTTCCTATATATACCGTTATCGCGGTTACACTACTGTTTCTATTTCCTTCTTTTTCATTGTAATATTTACGATAATGAGATAGCGAATAAAGATGTCATATATTCCTTGCGTATACGACAAAGAGTTTAATTGTATTTGCAACAGAAATTAATGAGATGAGGATCAACTCGTGGAAAAAGATTTTACATTTGTTGTTTTGTGAAATACATTTACGAATCTGAAGAACATTTGCTGCTTTCTGAATTACATATAGTGTTTTTGGTATGTCATTGAAGAACTTAGAGCAGATAAAATCGATATGAGAATTCCATCTGTTTTTAATCATTTTACTTATATTTTAGTGTCGCAGGTCGTCAACCTCCAGCGTCAATAAGGGACGTAAGAGTACAGCAATGCATTCAGACACCTCGGAATTTTTATTTGGCTATAGATTTATTCGTAGCATGTTTATGAAGGTAGAACAAAAACTTTTTCGTAAGAGTGGTGATGAGTCTATTTTTGTTCTCTTTATTTGGCATTTCTCGTCATTGTGTGCGATTCGTCCAAATTATAAGGCTGGTATTCGGCCGGCGAACTCAAGCATTTTTCCTCTCGGAAGGAAATCGTTCTGACCTTTTTCCATTGTTCCAGTCCTGGAGAGTCTGGAAAACGGCCAGTTGGCTCTGGAGAGAATTTAAACAATGTAAGAACCCCAGAAAAAGAGCAGCGTATGACTACATAGCTACTCTCATATCCTAGGATCTTGTTTCAGGTTTTCCAAACTTATTTTCATCAAAACATAGCGTAGTGGATAAGATTGTCTCCTTGTATAAGATGTACAAAACATAAAACACGTCGCTTTTAAATTTGCAAGGTAACAAAAAAACGACTTTCTTCATCCATTTTCATGGAAACAAATTGCAAATTAACGAATCTACATACTTAGTAACGTAAACAACAAGTGCTAACCAATTTCCATGTAAATGATAATACCTCACATGAAATAAAAAGAAATTAATTAAAATGAAAATGCTACTGTTCAATTTTCCCAAATTGTGATGTCGGTATAATAAAAAAAGCATAACGTACATGTTTAATAAGCCAATTCTGAACAAATCTGTAAGTCTTACAGATCTGTAAATCTGTAAATAATGAACAAATTCCTAACGAAACCAGTCACTCTTATGCATAATTTTACATTACTCAACAAAAATTGATGCGTTTTTTTCAGTTTTTTACAGATTTACAGATCTGTAAGACTTACAGATTTGTTCAGAATTGGTACATTAGTGTGTTTAAAGCAATTCTCCAGATCGTACCATTATCGAATTGAAACAAAGTATTACAACTTTTAAGCCTCAAAAGAAAAATATACGAAGGAATGAGAAAATAGTATATTGTTCAACAAGAGTGAATATGATGCTCATATCTCTTGAGGATAAGCACGACACCGTAGGCGGAGTGCCTTAATCATCCGAAAAGGATATGAGCATTCCACTTGAGTTGTACAGTACACTTTTTTCTACGACGTTATGAACTACTGTTAATATTATTTTGTAGATTCACTCAGTTAAGGTTATAATCACGTAAACAAACATTTGAAACATTTGGCTGTCAAATAGTTTATGACATTTTATGAAATAATTATTTTAAATAAATATTGTGAGTTCTGATGCGAGTTTAGATATAATTAAATTAAAATAATTTTTACATAAGATAATTATTTGGCATTTTTTTTTTTCATTTTTAATAGAAACAAATATATTGCGACAATGACAAGTCATATGTTTCCCATATCCACTCTAGGGTGGATATAAGCTATAGGTATGTATCCGTTCTATCAAGCGTAGAAAAAAATAGTAGGTATATCGTTTTAAAAAGTAAAAATTTTGTTCTTATATGTTTTATAATAAAATTAAGTACTATACTTTCTTTCATTGCAAAACAGTTTAGTAAACCTTTTGCCCAGAAGTAATAAAAAAGTTGAAAAGTGTTGAAAAAATTTTAATCAAAAAGAAACCTTCATATTTGATTAGATAAATTAAAGTTTACTGATATTGACTTATATATACTAATATTAAAAAAATAAGAGAAACTTGGTATCGAAAAAATACTGGTATCGGAAGAACAGTATTGATACTGGCAGGGCCGATTCTGGCGTACGTGCAGAGCGTGCCCCTGCACGTGGGCGGCCAAAATTTGGGGCGGCAAAATATTACTTTTATTTTTCACAAATGATTTCATGAATAGTAAGTAAAATATAATCTTATTTTTCATATAACTTAAGGTTTAACAACGCAATAAATATCAATGCTCTATGTATTATTTTTAATTTTTTACGATTCGTGTGTCAGGCACATGCGCACATTATTTTTGTGCATGACAGAGAAAATCGAGAACCTTCCCTTAAAAAATGTAATCTTTAATAATAAGTAATTTTACCTTAGGTAAATGGAAAAAATATCTTGCGATTCAATTTCATTTACTCTTTCATCTACATTTGAGGGGCGCCAAAAAATTTACTCGCACGAGGGCGGCCGAAAGTACAGAATCGGCCCTGGATACTGGTATTACAATAACAGTAAGGAGTTATATTCGTTCTTGTTTACATATTTTTTATATTTTATTTATATTACTAAACGCTCTTATTAAATATTAGTAACGAAGATGAGATGACAAAAACACACACACAAAAATCCTAATTTTTTATATATAAAGTTGTATCACTTTCATTGCGTCACTTTTTCGTAATAATATATTTTTATGGGTATAGTCTAATGGATAAAATCGTTTATTACCATCTATTTCCTACATAAAAATGACCCCTGTGGTGCGGTCGCTATGTCTACTAGACGTCTGGTAAACTCCATTACGGTTAGTGATGCGAGTGAATTAAATGACAGTGGTCAGTCACGATCATTTTGAGAATGATCGTCAGGTCATTTTAGTTCCATGACGTGACCGTCACTTTTCTGTCATTTTGAAATTGACACAAGTGTCATTTTTAAAATGACGCGTTTTTCGTTGTGAAAATGACGGTCACGGACATATACGAACAAAAACGAACTGCTACGTACAACAGAACAGCGCGAAAGGGCGAGTATAAGCGTGAACATTCAATTCCAGTCATAACAATATTATTATAATTCGTGATTTTTGTGATAATACAAGACTGCAATACTATACATATACGCATTTGCCAATTTTTTTAGAGTTACCTTATGTTTTGTTTATTTTTGTAATACGTTTATTTTGTACTAAATTAATAATTCTATCAAATATATATATATACTTAATAATGAATTTATGTTACATTTTTTCATTAAAATATTAAAAAAAGTAAAATGACCAAAATGATTCAATATGACTGAAAATGACCTATAAAATGACTGTCACGTCACTTTATATTAAAATGACTGTCATTTTACATCACTAATTACGGTATAAATATATCGTTACTAATATATGCGATAAATAGATAGGCACATCCAGTAACGGGTTTTAAACCTTGAGTGCTAAATTTATATTTTATTTCTTAATATTAGCTCGCGAATAATGAAATATTCTGACGCTGTTGAAAGGAAATATAAACATAGTTTTACTTGGTTTTCAGTGTGTACAAAAGGAAGAACAAAAATACAGATTAAAATCTATGGTATTGTCTACATTAATCAGTATTCAAGGCATCGTTCTGAGATTTGTTTTATGAGCATCTTGTATTAAAATTCTTTTACAGAAAGAATTTTTAGTGCTATTAAAAACTCTTATCAAAATATTACTTTGTACAAGAAATTAAAAACTAAATATTAAATTAACTGTATTCTTTTTGATTCATTTTACTCAGAGTTAAATAAAGTAAAAAGAAAAATACTTCAAGTATATACAAGTATGAAATAAGTTTGTAAATAAAAAATTAAAATTTGAATTTGTATTTACGAACTATTTCCAATGACAATAGGCTCGTAATAATTAGAATTTTGAAGTTTTAAGTGTAAAATTAAATTTACTTGCCTGAAATAATCAGAGTTGTAGGATTTTGGACACAGTGGTTTTAACCACGTGGTTTAAATCGGTTACAATCGTCCTGGGCAAAATTGTTTTTGGTCAAAAAGTTAAAAAAAATATATGTATATGTTTATAATATAGTTCACAAGACAAAAAATCTTGTCTTGTGCAAAACACTACTTTCGGCTTACAATTTTGGCATCGAATAATAACGGTTGATGAAACCTGGAGACATAAATACACACCAGAAGTGAAACAACAATCGAAGCAATGAACAAAAGTTGGTGCAAGTGTTCTGAAGAAAGAAGACCGAAAAGGTAATTACCATTGTCTTTTGGGACTACGGTGGAATTCTACTTGTCGATAATTTACAGAACAGTGGAGAATATGCATTCATTTTAGATAAATTAAGCAAACGGACACAATGAAAACAGAAACGAATTCTGTTTCTTCAGAATATGCTCGCGTTCAGACTATGGTTATTGCAATGGCAAAAATACATTAATTACATTTCAAACTGCTTCTGCATCCACCATATTCGTCAAATTTAGCCTCCTCGGCTTAGTGGAAAAATATTTGAGTTAGATGAGGAGATGACCAATGAAGTTAACAAATATTTTAACAGTTTGATAAAACTTATTTTTCTAAAGGAATGAATAAACTAGAATATCGATGGGCTAACTGTATTGAGTTACAAGGAGATAGTGTTGAAAAATAAAATAAGTTTTTGTCGATAAGTTTTTGTTTTTCTGTCTAGGCAAAGTACTTATTGATCCACCCTCGTAGTTGAGATTATATCTCTACCCTTTTTTGAAATATTCTCAATACTTTTTTAAAGAGCAATTACGGGGACAACTATTTCAAAAAAGAAAGAAAAAATAAATTTCGTTCGAAAATTTTTAATCAACATATCGGAGTCTTTAACAATAAACAAGAAGAAATTTAGAAATTAGACGATTTTACGGACTACAAAAGAATTGAAGTGGAAAATCAGGCACCTCAACATTTATTTATGTGATGTAATACTTATATAACAAAATTAAAACAATATTCGTGTCAACACATACCTACATACATATATATCAAAATTCTAAAACCAACTCTAGTAAACGCCCTTTATAATTAGTAAGTCTGGTGAGACGAAGTATTTCTCAAATCTCATTTCTCTCGAAATATCTCATCTCGGGCAAGACAAGAAAGATTTTAAAAACAAAGCTTTGAGACGAGAAAATAAAATCGAGATTCTCGAAATTCATTAATTTCGCCGAGATTTCTTGAGGTTTTAAAATTATTTTTCTTCAAATGTCATAAATGCGACATAATTTTTACTTGATTCAAGAGGTAAAAATTAAATTTTCTACGCTGCCGAAATAGGAATATAGCTATTTCTACGCCGCCGATGTAGGAATACAGTTATTTCTACGCCGCCGGAACTATGTAGAATCAGCGAATAAGAAATAATTTGTATACAATAGAAATCTGGATTATCTTTCTAAATATCACTATAAAACTAGATAACCTAACAATAAAGGTACTAAAAACCGTCAACAACTGATTTAAATTGATAACCAAAAAATTCCACACGCTGTCTAACAGTAGTAACAGTGTACCATTAAAAACACAATCAGAAACCAAAATTTTTAAATAACTATTTGATACGCAAAGATAATTTCGATAAAAAAAATTTCAATTTCTCTAGATCTAGGTTCTTGATAGAGAAACCTCGGCGAGATTTGAGACCGCGACGACATAATAATATTCGAGACGAGAAATACACAAGACAAGATTGAATATTTTACATTTAAAATGAGACGATACAGGAAAAAGAAAAATCTCGTCTCGTCTCATCTCACAGAATCACTACATATAAATATATCACTAACAATATCTCAGATAAAGCAGGCTGCCGACTAGCAATGACTTTTAAAAGTTGTTCGGTTACCCATCCAACTACAACCTCATCTTCTCTAGCTTGACACCCTCAGAATCTGAGTCCCTCTTGAACAATGCACCCTCCTTTAACCAGCAGATCACATCTCTATCCCAACTTATGAAATGTAACCTGAATTTGGGATAAATTAATTTGGTGTTCATCCCCCGTTGAAGCGTTGGGTACAGGGTTAGTTAATTATGCAGCGCAAGGGGTGTGCAGCACATTCACCCTCAATACACCCCTGACAATGTTTACTATGTGCTGAGTACATACAGGGTGAATACTGAAAACCTTGACATAGGGAATTAACATGGGAAAACAGTTTTTTGCTGTTTCCATCTGTCCCGCTAAATAAAATCGGGTGTATGTGGTATCGTTAGTTAGATTACTTAATTTTGCATCTAATAAAACCAAATGTTGTGTAATATGGCCTTTTCTAACTGAAATATTTGAGAAAATAAATTGTATTTTGAAGGTTATCCTTTATTTTTTCGAATAAGAAACGTCTAAACAAAGTGTTCCATAGCCGAGTGGATACGATTGTGGACTTCTAATACCAATTGCTCTGGTTCGAGACCGCCTCGATCCAAATGTTTTTTTTTTTAATTATATTTAAAATATTTTTATTATATTATATCTACGTATTTTAATAAAATTGCAATGATACATTTATATTGAGAATTAATATCAGCTGCACAAATGAAATGATAAATTTAATAAATTATCAAGTAATCGTAAAAAAAAAATTCAAAATAGTAAACAGAATTATTATTTACCATCTGTCAAACTTATCAATTATTTCGAATTTAGATTTTGTAGTTTCATTTTGTATTTCTTGTTTCAAAATGGATTTAGTATTAGAAGATAGAATAAATATTATTAAACTTCATTATCAGGGCAAAAGTTTAAGAGATATTAGAGATTATTTTGCTGGTATGTATCCTGATCGACCTTACCCGTCTCATGAAATGATTCGTAACCTGGTATCAAAATTTGAGCATTCTGGTTGTGTGAATACAGATCATAAAAAAACACCTGATTACAACACCAACTGTGACACAGAAATGAATATTCTGTCTTTAGTTGAAAGCAACAAAGAATTAAGTACGAGATATATTGCGGAAGAAGTTCAATGTTCGCAGGGACAGGTGATGAAAATATTAAAACAGCATAAATATAAAAGTTATAAATACCAAAACCATCAAGAAATTAATGAAGATGATATGGAAGCACGCAGATTATTTTGTGAATTTATGTCTGACAAAATAAATAACAACAGAAATTTTGTCAAAAATATATGTTTTACAGACGAATGTACATTTTTTTTTGAAAATGAAACCAAATAAACAGAATTGCAGGATATGGTCTCAAAAGAATCTGCATTTACAAAATTATACTCATACGCAATATCGTCAAAAAGTAAATGTCTGGGCAGGAATTTTTGCTGGAAAAATTATTGGACCTTTTTTTATTGATCATAGTTTAACTGGGGAAAAATATTTGAATCTATTAGAAGAAAGAATAGGGCCAAAATTAGTCGACCTCGCGGGTAATAATGACAGAACTGTTTATTACCAACAGGATGGCTGCAATGCACATAACGCAGCCTGTGTACGGGAATATTTAAATTTTTCATTTCCTGGCACTTGGATTGGAAATTCAGGTCCAATTCACTGGCCTGCAAGATCGCCTGATCTAAGTCCATTAGATTTTTATTTATGGGGAAAACTGAAAACCAATATTTATTCGCATAGTAGACAGTACTACAGTTTAGAAGAATTAAAAGCGGCTATTTCAGTAGAATGCGAGAATATTAAACCAAAAGAACTAAGTAATGTACGAAGAGAATTTTATAATAGAGTTCACTATTGCTTAGCTCAGAATGGCTCACATTTCGAGAATTTGTTATAATTTATTTTTTCACGTTTTTCTTGTTTTTCTGTTATTATTTAATTATTTTTTATTTGCAATTAGTTCTATATAAAATAAATATTTAAAACTATCGTTCTTCTTATTTTTACATTTATATAAAATTAAATTTAATTAAAAAAAATATTTGGACCGAGGCGGTCTCGAACCAGAGCAATTGGTATTAGAAGTCTACAATCGTATCCACTCGGCTATGGAACACTTTGTTTAGACGTTTCTTATTCGAAAATATAAAGGATAACCTTCAAAATACAATTTATTTTCTCAAATATTTCAGTTAGATAAGGCCATGTTACACAACATTTGGTTTTATTAGATGCAGAATTAAGTAATCTAACTAACGATACCACATACACCCGATTTTATTTAGCGGGACAGATGGAAACAGCAAAAAACTGTTTTCCCATGTTAATTCCCTATGTCAAGGTTTTCAGTATTCACCCTGTATGCTTTACGTGAACGTACGATAAGGTGGAAATCTTGGAGAATATATAGCGTTGGCAAATGTTCTGCTGTAGTGGAATATCAAATTTAATTTATTAAAATACGGTTTTTACCTCCCTCTCGCTAAGAAAGAGAAGTGTACGGTTTAACGAGATTTTCACGAATTAGCAAGGTTCCTACAATCTGAAACATTTTTGTTCTATTGGAAAGAGTTGGTTACATTCTGCCTTCTGCCATTTTGGCTATAATTGTTCACCTAAATGGTTTTCGTGAAGCTCCAAATTGTCCAGAAACCTTCAAATTAAGCTTCTAAAAATGTTATTCGCAATTTTCGCAATAAAAAAAATGTTATACAGGGTAATCCTGATCAATCGTAAGTGATAGTCACGTGACCAGCAATTTTCTTAAATGACATCAAAACTATACTTCTAGGAAAAAGAAAATTTCATATTTAAGTTCATAGACTCGAAAGTTTTAATTATAAAGAATTTATTTTTACTAATAACTGAACAAGTTACAAAAACTTTTCCAAATAAATAAAAACCGTAATGGATATATTAAGTATTGACAGCACCTTGACAGAAGCATTTTTATGTAATTTATTATTTTATTGCCTATCAAAAATTAACTACTAGCAATCTGAAGATCGATCATGCTCCTTCGAGTGCCGAATGATTTCGAAGTGTAAACCTAGAAAAGATAAGCCGCCAACTTTACATATGGCTTGTATAAATATTTTTTGTGTAGTTAAAGCATGAGAGTCTCCACTTTAATAAAATTAATTTTAAAAATTTTTGGTTTATACGATAGTATATACAGCACCTACCGCCTTCCTTCAATTACTTGTTTTTTTTTTGTAAAAAAAAAATATTGCACAAATAAAATGTACCTGCCGATATGACGATAACATTATATAATTATTAATTATCTTTTATTTTGCTTAAAAATGAAAAGCAAAGTAAGTTTTTTTTTATAATTAAAAACAGATTAAATGATATTCAACTTTGAAAAAACCAAAAACATGTTTTCGAAATTTTCATGTTTTTTACAAACCCACATACACCGACGAATCGCAAGAAATAGGCAACACTTATTTATGGATGCTTGTGAAAATCTCGAAACGTCAAAATAGGTTTATTTAAAATACCTTCCATATTTTTAAATTGCATTGGTAAAAATAGTTGCTTATGTATACACAAATTACAATCGAATTTGAGCTATTTCATTTAAAAGAATATAATATAAAATTAAACATAAAGTTAATCTGAAATAAGATTACAATGAAATATATGTATGGGAATGAAAGCCCGATTTTTAATAACATTTTTATTTTATTTTTCTCACCAGCAAAACACCTACATATATATGTACCTCCAAGTATATAACGGCAACATATATTTAGATCCCGTACATATGTTTTTCTTAAATTCATTATTTACTGAATAAAAATTATGTTGGTTCAATATTTACTGAGAAATCCAACCATAAAGATGCGATTCGGTATTTTCTTTAAGATATCATATGTTATCAATGTCAAATATTGTCCAGCCAAACAAGTCGTGCAAACAACAATATTTATTTTGTATGAAACGGTAGATTTCTTAGTAAACTCTACATTTATTAATTATTCATTTTAATTTGAAGTTGAACGCATATAAATAAACCGATAATGACAATTGTTATAAATTCATTATTTTATGGTCATTGCATACAATATATTATTTATAGTTATTAATTTCTGTATTTTATTGAAATTTATTTCATTTCCATTATTAATCATAGATAATTATTATTATAGATTTATGCATTACAAATACACTTTGCTGTTGCAGCATATTGAAACAAATTTATTTTAACGATAATGCATTATGAACAATGAAAGAAAAATATAAATAGGGTTAATCCTAATAAATTATTAGTAAAATAAAAGTAAAATTGTTTGTTTAATTAAATAATTTTTATGTACAAATAATTACTATTTTTATGTTGCCACATTTTTAAAAACTTTTTGTATTCGAATTTTTTTTACTGAATGGAGTGAGATCTTGGGTTCGATTACCATCGTCGTCAATCATTAACCAAATAAAAATACGGCTGTGTTCCGGTGTCCGAGTGGTTCAGTATCCACTATAAGCTGATTTAGTTGTAACCTGGCAAGTTATCTTATATTCAAGTATAACTTGTCAAAAAACTTTCTTTTTTTTTCTTTCAACAGCACATACCTATGTGAAATAGGGCGTCAAATATCTATCGTACGTGTTCTGATCTGTGTGAGCTTATTTGCATTTTAGTGATGCAGTTTGCCAACTTATTAGTCTCTGCAAGATCAGCACATCGAACCGTTGTGTGGCCATCCATTCAATTGGACAGGGCTACTTTGCACGATTAGACAAAAACTATTTCCATAAACTTTTATTACGCGAGAGTATACGGTATGTACCAGACACACAGGCTAGCATAAATACTTCTCACTAGAATTCGGAAAATATGCAAAATGCATATTAAGTGCAATCTTTTCGAAAAGATCAGGTGTAATAAAATTTTTAGTTCAACTGAACTCTAGGATGCTACATGTCTAATTTGTAGTTATCTGACAATCTTCACTTTTACCAAAGAATTTTCCCGTTCATGGTAATTTCAACCCCTCTCTTTAGTTTGGATTTTTCAATTTTCTACAATTCTACAATCAACGGACATTAGTTATATTTAAACGTTCGTGCGAAATGATTGTTAAAAGAAGTTTTAAAGATTCTGCAAGAACCTCGGCAAGAACTATCAGATAGAAATTATATACTCAGAATGTAGATACCTGGAAAAAGCATATATAATATTATATTATATTTAATTGTTCATTAGAATGATTTCCCATATACAAATACATGTAACATCCAGTTTTAAATATCGAAAAAGTTGAAATTAATGTTAATTCAAAGATTAAAAATTAGTAAAATTAAAGATACGTACTTATATTTTTTCTAGTAACATAATATTTTGCATGTATGAAATGTGCAAAACTTTTTTTATTTTAAGATGCAATAGCTTTTTTACTTTTTAAATAAAATAGTAGGTAATACAATGCACTATATAAACTTTGATCTTCATCCACTTTAAAGTTTATTTTACATTATAATATGACATAGTTTAAATGCATCATATATAAGAGCATATTTTACTATATTTTTAACACATATTTGCATGCATATTTTTAGATTTTTGTTGCTTATTTTCCGAACTCTATTTATCAGGGTAAAACAGCTTTTTGTAAGGACACTAGACAATACAGATTGATTCATTACTCGAAATATATAAAAAAGAATTAAAAATTTTCATCTTATGGAATCAAGGATCTTCAGTTCAATTCAGATTTTTTTTTGTAAATTTTGATGAATTGTGCTAATGTATGTAATGAATCAATATGTGTTAAATAAAATTGAATACATGTAGTATTGTTCTGTGCAGTATAGTAATTTAGTTAAATGTCTACGCCAACCTTTGCCTGGCAGGTAATGTATGTTGCCGCATGTGTTGAAATACATCTATGTAATGCTGGTCAATAAAAATAAACTGGCAACAGTAGCTCAATTAGTTGCGCTTCGACTACATTGAGTGTAACGTGTAAGATCTGATGTTTAACGCCCATTATCGTCAACTATTAACCAAATAAAAGTACTGAGTACAGTAGATTGGAATCTATTATAAACAGTAGGTCCCTTGTAGATGCTATTTGTTGACAAGCTACACCACAAAAGTGTAAAACAAGAATCAACGAAACAAGAATCGGGAAGACTTGAAGTACTGTTCCATCTAAAATTGATGATGATAATGATATGTGTTCGTTTGAAAACAAATTTGATTTGAAACGAATTAAGGGTTAATTTAAGATGAGCAAAAGTTTTAATTTGTAAAACCAAAGTTGTAATTAGATTCTGATGAAGTTTGAAAAATGATTTGTATTTGCTGGATGAGTTACGCTATCCAGATCCACATCAAGTGTCATTTAAATTCACCGGCAAGGGAGGCTGAAAGCTGAATGCGTTCATTACAGATGTAACAAATATGCCGGTCTGCATTTGATAAATTTTTATTTCAAGGTGCGGAAGTCATTTCCAACAAGTGCATAATTAAAATTTTAATTATACGACAAATTGAGGGGAAAAACTGAAAATTCACTTGTATGTTGTGCGGGTCACTTTTTTTAACTTTTTTTTTAAACCATAGGGAATATATTTATTAATTTGATTTTCCGAGAGAACAATTTTTAAAGAAATTTATATTAAAAATACATTTTCGCGTTAAATTAATTATATTGTTATATAATATAATATAAAATGTTTAATGTAATAATAAAGAAGGTATATACATTCAGTAAAAGAACAAATTTGTTTTGTTTTCACTTATTTTTTATTAATAATAATAATTTATCACTTAGTTATTTTTATTCTATAAAATAGCAAAATACCTGCAATATGTAATACTACAAAATTAATGTATATAAATATCAAAATATATTGCCTACCCCATTTAAGCAATACAAATTTTCATGTGACCAACGAATATACAATCTACATAAATACTTCAGGATCATCTAGGCTTGAAATGTATAATGGTAATCTTCTTACCGTCGATCTCGCGAATCACAATATTTACACTATTTGTTTATTTTTTCAAATAAACATTTGGAAAGGTAGGAAAGAATATTTGCATGAAGTTATTTTATATAAATTTTTTTTGACAAAGCATTATGCTTCTTACTAGAAGTACTGTTGTCCTGTTGTAGTTCTCGTCATATTCTTTGACTTTTAATTCCTAATTATTTTGTTATATTAACAATATCCAGGTATACTTTGTTAAAGCTGATGGCAAATGAACTTAGATATATTCATTGTAAAAAAATATGTCTGTTCGAATTCAATGCAAAAGTAATCATGACGAATATAGGCATGTATACTGGATATTTCAATCTTTCAATTTTCTTTTGTTATTTATTTTTGCGGATAGAAATGGCTCATTTGGTTAGCGCGCTCCGACTTGAATTAAGCGAATTTCCCAGTTTCGTCAATTTTTATCTAAATATAAATACCGCTGTGTTCAAATGCTTCAGAAAGATATAGGCTGAAAATCAACACCAATAAAACACAAGTAAAATATGTCCAGAGACAAATATTTTAAGGTACTTGAGGCCTAGTTTTATCCATGATTTATAAATTTAAAAGTCAAAGAAATAAATTTTACTAGAACTGGAGAAGAAAGTAATAGTTTTGAACAATTTTAGATGTAAACTCCTACTTTTTCGGGTGGACTTATGAAAGGCTCTATAAGAAGGCAATAAAATTGGAAGGAACAGTTCATACTGCAAAAACATGCCAGACTTTAGTTAGAAGTTTAATTCTTCTTCCTCGACTATCACCAAGGAGTTAATAGCTCTCAACA
This sequence comes from Stenolophus ochropezus, assembly GCA_035578165.1. Lineage (NCBI taxonomy): Eukaryota > Metazoa > Arthropoda > Insecta > Coleoptera > Carabidae > Stenolophus > Stenolophus ochropezus. The sequence goes on along the minus strand of JAQOWZ010000011.1, from coordinate 25,537,693 downwards.
CGAAGGAATTATGACTTGCGTAGTATTTGCTGGTCATTGTTCTTTAAAACATCGTCGTTGACAAAACTCTTAAACTTTTATCCTCATTAACATCACATTCTTCTGTACGTAATCATCTTTAAGATGTAAGTAACTAAACCATTATAAGCCTTACTTTACTTTCGTGTTATCTCCACTAAAAAACTAGAGTTGTGTCTGAGAAAGCCGACTATATCAGACGAACTAAACCAGTACCGCTGTATAAGTATTCTCGATAAGAAGCACATCTGTTGTTATTTCTAAGTGTCCGTTTGGGGTCCACATCTCAATCCTGAACCCTGCGCCCCGCTGCGTCCTGCAATCGATACGCGGGTTGTTCGCTTTGCTCAGCGAGCAGTGGAAAACAGCGTACAGCGTAGCCAGTCAACATCACCTCTGCCTGACTGCCGCTCCAAGTCACTGGAGATAATTAGGGGAGGGCTCAATCGCTATGTGTGTCAAATGAGAATTATGTCATCACACCTTCACAACACCCCCAACGCATACGGTTGTTTTCCTCTGGCTGTAGACAGCCATTCCGATGTGGATGATTGATTAAAAACAAACTTAATTACATTTGTGATCTTACACATATTGGTCATAAAGAGTTTTGAATTTTTTTAATGATTTTTATTGAATAATAAAACGATGTTGGGGTGCAGTCAATTTATTAAAATTTAATCAATCTCGACGGTTTCGGTCCCACGTGGATCATCATCAGGAATTGATATGTGTAATAAAACGCCTGATTGTGTTAAACAGATTCACCGTTTTGTTCACTTCACTGTGTGATTGGTTTCAAAATTCTTTCTATTGTTGTAAAGGATTTAGAAACTCTGTTTGACATTTATGTAAGTTAGTTTTTATTGTGAAGTAAAGTTTACTTGGAGTTGGAACGACCACAAACCATCAACGATTGACAAGAAACCGTTTCTGATTCTAAGTAGATGCTAGTAACTCAAAGAAGGTGTGTCGTCTGACGTAAACAATTGAAATTAGCTAGTAATTAGTCACTCAGAGTCAGCGAGTAAATAGAAAGGTAGTCAATCATGACTCGCCTTGTAAATAGTTCTTGTAATGATATAGTAAGTAATCTTTAATTGGTAGTTTTAACTTTTATCACCACATTTGTACTTTTGTTTATTTAAATTCATTGTTAAGTTTTTTATTCTCGTTTAATCAAAATCAAATTCAAAATTCATACTTTTAACTTCTTAACTAACATATGTTAACAACTTAAAGCCTCTACGATGGACATACAGATTATAGTGAGTTCCGAACCATCCGGACACAGTTATGTTTTTATCTGGTTAATATTTACCGACAGTGAGATTTAAACCACATACTCAGTTCAAAACCAAACGCAATAATCAACTAAGCCACTGCTGCCTGTTATTTTTATTGTGCCCACCACTACGTATAAATATGTATTTTAAATAGTGACCACTTATTTTTTTTTCATAAAATCAGTACAAGATCTATGCCTATGTTGTATGTTCTAGGGCAAATAATGAACAATTTGTAGAAATACTATATTGCTATTGTTGCAGTTACAAGTTCTTTTCAAAATAAAAACCAGTAACTAGGAAAGCATTATATAAATTGTTTTATTACTAGTAGGTTAATTAATATTTAATTTTTACAAAAATGCATAAAAAATGGAACATCAACACATTCAGTACGGTATGTAAAAAATTAGTACAAAATATGTTTCAACAAAGATTTGAAAATAAGTACCATACTAACAAAATGTGGCAACATATCTCTTGGGTATAATACAATAAGGATACTTTTAAACATTCCATTATCCTCATATAGTTTTCTAACCGACCCACAGAACGGTGGTAGCGTTCACGCTTCACAAGCGCGAGTGCTTCAGAGTTCAAATAGATATTGGAAGTGTCTTTTCATTATTTAATCCATATCAAAATAATATAGCAACGAGCAATGTTATAAAATAAATGTAATAAATTGTTACACCCATCAAAATATCACAGTATATACGTAAAACGTATGAAAAAGGAATAATATACATTATTTTATTTGTCCAACACAGTGTAATTATAACGCTCTATCTATAGTGTTTTTAGATAAATAAAGTAGGTCATATCATAACTCACTACTGGGTTAAAAATAATAACTGTTTTAGAAAACCTTCTCTACATTATACCCCTATTCTGTAACTCAGTAATTATTTTTAACCAGTTGCTAATTCGTTTTCCAATGAAAATAGATAGCACTGGAGAAAATATCAGAACATTACTAGTAATGTTTGTTTTTATTTGTCAAAAATTTTAGCAACTGGTTAAAAATTAACCACTGAGTTGCAGTATAGGCCTCTATATTTTATTAAATGTCATTTTGAAATGTCAACAAAAACTTTCATTTATTTTATATTAATTATTAAAAGGTGTTGAATAAAATATTGTATGACACATGTGTGTTAATTATTTATAATGTAAAACACTTTTCTAAACAAGTTTACTACTACATACTTGTATTTACGAATTTGTCGTATGTAAAATAAGTTTCATATTAAAGTGTGCGAGCTCTCAAGTTAAAGAGTTCTGGAAAGTCAAATATTTATTCAAGGCACAACGTTTTTTCATTTTCCGCCGAAGATCCCTAACGCATTCTATAATTACTTTCCGTTTAAAAATCACTTTATCGAAATTTTAAATTTTCTTCCATCACAAAATTTTACCACTCTACTATATATTTTCACTAAAAAAACCAAATAAAAAGAAAATATATGACCACTCAATGCTCCATTAAATTAAACCACAAAAACCTCCCCTAAACAATTCTGACTGGGAAACAAATGAATAAACAAATGCCGGTACTATAGGAAAATAAAACCCCAAGACAGTTCCATTCATCATCCCCCCTCCGGGCTTCCCCTGTCGAGCCACAGCCTTCTTCTGGACGAATGTCAGTCAATACCTCAAGAGGTTCATGTACTGAATATTCCACAAACCCAAAGGATAAGTAATTAGGTTTTTATTGGGGTTTTATGATTTCAAGCGGTAGGGAAATTGGATGGAAATTGTGGAGAGGAAATTTGAAGGATAAAAGGATATGAATATGAAAGGAAACAGAATAAAATAAATATGTAAAGATCTACATATTGCCTGTTATATTTTTTAAATTGAACAGAGTGGTGTCGTTAAACTCAATCAAATTTTTACAATGAAATACAGAAAATAAAATACCTACATATACATATTATTATTATTTAAAATCTGTCTGTATCCTTTCGGGCGTCGAGATTATTATTATTGTTAACAGATGTTTCCAACGGGCAGTGGTGGCTCATCTGATTAGCGCATTCCGACTCGAACTAAGCTAAATGTGAGATCTGGGAATCGATTCCCAGCGGTTCCAATCTTTAACCAAATAAAAATGCTGTGTGACCGAGTGGTTCGGAATACACTATAAATTATAAGTCCCTTGACAAGTTTTTAGACTGACAATAACCTTTTCTACCAACAATGTAAATAAATATTGTCATAGAACTGGTGAAGTTGTCTCATTTCGATTATCGGTGTTTTACTTTTAACTCTCTAATGGTCAGTTGCACCGATATTACTTAAATTTTAAGAGTGTCTTAAATGGACAATATCACATCAAAAGAATAATTCAACATTGTTGTCAAAATATCGATAAGCATTTTTTTGTTCAAGTGTTGCTTAAAATTTAAGCCTTGTTGGTGCAACTGGACATAAATCATCATCCATGTATCGTTTCTGTAGATTAATATTTAATTTTATTTCATAATTTCTTCGAATTTGTTTCTTGTGTAAAAAAATTTTTTCTACGACCACTTTGGCAAGTGGCAATTTTCTTACATTACATCAAACTTGAACGTATTTCCTAGAAACGTGAGTTAAAATGTGAGAAATCATTTCTCACAGAAATTGCCGACATTGCGCATGCGTAAAAATATTTTTGATAGGTTACGTGCCCCACATTTTGTTCTATAACGTTTAGCAGTGTGGTCCTAGAAAACGTACAGTATGTCACTTGTGCATAATCCCTATTTCCCACCTTGTGAGATTCCAGCACTTGACTTCGTCTCGTGCCGAAACTTTCACACCTCATAAGAAATTGCCGACTTTCTGCACTTGTTGCACAATATTCTATTGTTTATTGTAAACCAGCTTTTATTAATTACATTATTTTCATGATGATTTGGTATTCTAGGATATTTAGATTGTACATACCTACGAATTAGATTTATTATACATTTTTATTCTTAAACTACTTAAACACAATCGTGTTCTATTTGGCATATAAAATTGCATTGTAACGAGGTAAAGAGGTCATAAAACAACTACAGCGCTCTTTTACACCCGTAATTAAATGGGCGTAGCGAACAACACACGTAGACTCTCATATGTTATTCGATTGTCGGTAATTACGTGCTAATTCAATAATCACCACATGTGTTACCAATTATTGGGTAATTAATAGCTGACATGATAGAAATATTAGATAGAAAATTATTGCTTTAATTGGAACATACTACGTACTAGTATTAGTTTTTAATTATTGTTTATAGTGCAATAAACAATGCAAATAATTTATTTTACCTACTAACGAGCATAAAGAGTTTGTAAAGAGTCGCTTTTCACGCCCTAGATGTTGAAAAGTTTATGTTGCCTGGCAACGGCTACTTTCACTCACTGGTGGCATAGTTATCAATGATTTTATTTACTTTTGAAATTAATAATTATTAATATTTCAATTGTAGGAAAAATGTTGTATGCAACATAGTGTTTTTATCTCGTGCTATTATTTCTGCAGTCGGCTACAGCACTCAACTGAAATAAACACTTTACACGCTAGTTTCATAAATAACTATTTCAATGAAACCAGCAATACCGAGATGACTTTCGGGATATGTGGTAACTTATACATACAGCTTATTGCTGAATATTTACTATATACTCGTATAGATACTGGCAATGTTATACCTATACCACAATGGGTATTTACCAGAAGTTTAGCTAATGTAGATTGTGCACCACAAAGATTATTTTTCTGTGGGAAATAGGTAGTAAAAAATTTGATTTCGGAAGGAATCTACATTATATTATCACGTCTGTCATTCTAATATAGTTAATTGTTTTTGTTAGCCTACCTCCCATTACTATGAAAGGGAAAATTATGGAATTTATATGTAAACTGGAAAGAGTTTGATTAACTTTCTGCTATCTTTATCTATCTACGAGCTCAGAATCATATAAGTTAACCTTAACCCAACGTAATTTTGTAAGTAATTAAAGAAAAAAAATATTTTCCTACGACCACTGTTAAAAATAGTATTTTTAACGGTTGCTTAGCAAGTTAAAAATAACAGTTTATAACACAGTAAATACTTTTAAAACGTTGCCATTGACAACGTGTCAAAAGTAAAAAACAAATTTACTTTTAACACGTCTTATGTTCAGTTGTTCATAACAAATACATCATGACCTGTCATAAATGTCATTCTAATGCTTAGTTTTTATTTACTAATAGGTACATAACTGTGGTCGTAGGAAAAATAGTGTATGATATTTGTGTTAAAAGTGATTTTATTTCGTTCGTGGGGTTTGTTAAACTCGGCTTCGCCTCGTTTCAAACTTCCCCACTCACTCATAAAATGTCACTTTTAACACTTATATCATAAATAACTATTTATCCAAATATTTCAGTGTAATATATATTTTTATTTTTTTGTAATATCTTCGGCAGAAAATGTGACCGCTATTTTTATATAGAGATGTGTAAAAATGGCCCGCACGTCAATTAGACTATTCGAAATGATTTTTGAATTATTTAATTGGTTTATAGTTTTCATAGATTGCATTTGTTATTTTTGTAATGTAAGTAAGCCAATTTATAACATATTGTCCTTATGTACATTAAGAAAAGTTTTTAAGTAGCTGTTTTGTTTCTAATAAAATCATTTAGCTTTCATACTCTATCTACATGGGCCAACTCGTATTAGTATTATTCCGAGCTTGTATAGCTACCATTTGAAATGTGACCATTACATGTGGCAACAAAAATTGCAGTACCTTTTTAATAAATACAATGAAGAATATTTTTAATATTGTGTAATAATACCAAGTTTACAATTTCACGAATATGTACTTAACTTATATTTACTAATTAAAGAAATATCAAAACATTGTGTACTATGATATGAAAAAAGTTGTTTTGCAGTAGTTCAGACTATATATATACCTATCAAATGTGTCTAGGAATATACTACAAAGAAGTAGTTTTTGGTAGAAATATTGTTTGTGTTTTAAGAATATAACCCCAAAATATGTACTTATTTACTTCAATCAATTATCAAAATTAAAGTATATAATGATGTATAATACTTACATTCTTAATAAATAATTTTATTAAACTTTCACATAAATAGTCAAATTCTCTATTTCCATAACCAAAACACTATGTGATATCAAATATGTACATAGTTTGCAAGTAGTACGGAAATAAACCATTTATGATAATGTAGTAATGTAATCTAAAAAATATAAAATACAATTTAACTAAAAGAGTGTATAAATTTTTGATGTTCATAAGATAATTTCTAGTGTTTTATATGAACGTTAAGTAGTCATGTTTTTCTGTATAAATAAGTTATTATATTGTTATGATACTATAGATAAGATATACCACTGTGTGCTCTTATTCTGAATTTTATATCGCAATAATTCTTATCACGTGTTGTAAACATAAGTGTTATCTTTTTCCTTAAAGTACCATTTCGTATTTTATATAGCCTTCCAAATACAAGGCTATATGATTATATTTTCCATTACTATATTAATAATTTGTGGTGTTCTGTTTGGTGTCTTTTTGACAATGCCTTTAACTTTGCATCCTCTCCGCCAGTGTAAAGTTGAGAACAAATCTGGATCACGTGCGCAATGCTCGCCTCAGTAAATTCCGGCCCAAGTTCGATCTCGAGGAAATCTCGATGGCTACATTCACGTCCAGAACTTGTGACAGAGGAAATCCCCTGTGGATAGACTATGGAACGCAGGGACAAATAAAACAGAAAGGGTGCATGAATCTGTTTGCTATTTATGGCTAGGGATTTTCATCTAGTTATTGGGTGTGCTGGTAATTTGTACAGACATTTCTAACAATACATCTAACGAAGTTATTCTTGAAATGATAACTTCTTGTTTACATCTTTCTTGTTTTATAACAAAAAAATTTTTGATTCTTTAAACCAGTGGTCGGCAATGTGCGGCTCTTTGACCTTTTTTTATCATCTTTTATCAATATAGGCATCAAGTAAGTATGCTTTTAGTGTCACTCAAATATTTTTTTACCGTTTTCAACAATTAACTTATTGTTTAAAATCAGAAAGTTTCCTCACATCTGAGAGAGAGATAGGGGAAGAGCACAAATTTAAAGGTCTACACAATGCTTCAAGGTCATAGAATTGACTAGGGGAACATGAAAGGTGCCGACACGGAGTATCGCTTCTGTGTGTAACTATTCTGTGACTGCACTATCAAATCTTACAAGAATATGTGGAGTTTAAAATTAACGTTTTTACAAGAAGAAGTCAGCCAGTACGGTTGTGTGGTCGTGGCGTGTCTTGTCTGATCGTGTAGATAAGCAACATAGCCCGCCCTGTCCAATTGGATGGGTTGCCGCACAACGGCTCGGTGTGTGCTGGCCTTGCAGAGACTGTAGGCTGACAACCTGCATCACTAAAATGCAAGTAAAACATGTCACGAAACAAGTACTTCAGGTACTTGAGGCCTTGTTCCACATAGGAATGTTGTGCCATTGATGATGATGATGACAAGAAGAAGTAGGAAAGAGAAAAAACGAGTTTAGTCCTGAACCATAATTGGATAGAACTTCCAGATACTCAAAAGTGTTATAATTTTTGCAACATGAATAGCCATTCCAGTTTGTTATAACCAACTAAAAACCATTGCATTTGACATAGTAACAATTTTGTCTACATATTATTGCGAACAGATGTTTTCCAACATTAATGTCATCAAAAGAAAGTTAAGAAGTAATCTAAAAGATGAATGTCTCGATCTCGAAACCTATTTAAAATTAAGTCCCATGAACTTCAATTTCTCTAGAATATTTTTATAGTTTTGATCCTAATAAAATTAATTAAATTTTTATTTATGACTTATTTATGTTATTGTAATTTTTTTATTGTTTCAATTATGTCTTTTATTATGAGAGATTTTTTATTTCACCTTCTGTACATATAGCGACTCTTTGTAAATTTTGAATTTACTTAAAGATGAAATAGCTCTTACCTCTAAAAAAGTTTTTGGAAAAAAGTTAAAGTTAAATTACGACCAAATAAAATTCTAGTCAGACCATATCGTGGCATAAGCGAGAAGACCAGACTGGGTAAACATAAATGTCTCTAATTTTGTTCCCAAAATCAGGGCTGTTCTAAGCGAGGATGAAAGTGATTCTCAAAACACCGGCAATAGACTTTGAGGGGCGGCAAATAATATAAAATAATTTTACTATTTATTTTATTGTTACTGTACAAGAATCATTTTTCTTTTTTTAATAAAAATATTACACAATTACTTGAGAATATTAACAATGTTAAAGTCCCACATAACCTCTAAAAAAATTAATATCTTTCCTGAATAATTACCAAAAAATATAATTCATATCTAATAAGATTTATTTTCAAATATTTTTTAATTAAAAAGTTGAGTTTTTGAATAGCCAGTAGATTCATGACTATAAAATTTTAATTTAAGGAAAACTATTTTATCTTTTACATTTTACCTTATATTATTTATGAACAATAAAAATCTTTAAGAAGTGGCAAGTACTTTCATGTGAATAGTTAAACAATAGGTAACTAAAAAAAATAACCTTCATAATACGTAATACAGTGCATATCTTTTCGATTGTTTATACTTGGAGCATACACACAAAAACAAGCTATCTGTGCTAAATGTAATACGTATTATCATTTTATTATACTTGCGTATTCGAAATAATTATTTCTATTAATTTATCATATATTTACGTATGCATTACAAAGGCGAAATGAAAACAAGAAATCATTTCCATAAAGGCCACTTATTAACGTATTTAAAAGTTTATGTACCTCTTTTTTATTTGATTTATCACTTAATCCGTTGATTAAAGGTAGGAGTGATATTAATATTCTACCGTTGCGTTTATTTGTTAATAATGCTTTTAGAGTATTTTGTGTTTAAATTCCTGTATAATCAGATCTGCATTAATGTATTCATTTCTCCTACATCCATTAAATTAGATTAGTGTTTGCTACAACATCCCTCCACCAGCCAAGGTCGTTCAATTCATATTACATGCTGCATATACAGCCCCGCTGAGTACATAGCACGACCAAATATTTTCTCTCTTCTAATATTCCCTACGTAATTGCAAAGTACATACCAAGTGTTTCACACTAACAAACTCTACGTTTTTTGTTGACTAAACTTAATCAAATACAAGCCATTTGTAGTGGTTGTTGAATGGTTATAGGGTTACAGTTTGTAATTATTTTGGTAAATATTTTCATAGTTCTTCATTACGTTATGTCTTATTATTACTACTTGTAAACTCAAGGAATTAATGATAAAAACAAGAAATAATCGGAAAAATAATCCTGGAAACCATTAAGCAAGAATTAATTTATAGTAATATGAAGAGATATTGGCAATTGTCTTAAGCAGGGCTTACAACCTTTTTTGGAGGATTGAGAATTTTAGTGGTCTGATGCAAGGCCGGATTTATGGGGCCTCTGGGCAAAAGTTTGATGGGGACCCTTTTTATCAACGCGAAATAAAAAGTGAAATTCAATATTTGGTATATATATTTTTTTCTTAATAAATGATAAAATTTTATTTCAATATGTATTATATATTATTTATTACATACTAATATATTTTGTAATAAATGCAATTTTTTAATGTTTTCAAATGATAATGCTTTTAAAATATCATTCAATACTCAAAAGTACAAATTGATGATATAGGTCATAGTTCTTCTCAGCTTATTTTTTGTAATTTTAATTTTGAGAACAATTTCAAGATAACGTCCACGTCTAAGTAGTCGACTAAAGAAATGATTAGTTTCTTCTACTAAAAATTTGTTGTTGCATACAATCATTTTTTATTTAATTTTTTTTTTTAAATAAGTCATTTTCATTTTTTAGTAGTGTATATTGAAAACATCACTTGAAGAAAAAATATGAGCCGTATTAAATAAATACATACTGAATTTGCAATAATTGTATTTCTCTATCCCTCTGGTTCGTAAAGTGAGTGCCACGGCACTTTCGGGTACCTATTTTGACAACTCTTGGATCTGATTATTTGAATATTCTTCTTCAAACTGATGTCAAATGTTGTGTAAACGTAGGACTACCTACTAGGAATGACGAAACCTGAAAATTTTGGTACCCGGGTATCCGACATGAATACCCGGGTAGAACCGGATACTCGATAATTACCCGTTACCCGATAATTACCCGATACCCGATAATAACCTGATACCCGATAATTACCAGATACCCTTAAAATATCCATTATTCTTCCACATTCATCTTTTTAATATAAATTTTTGTTATTTGCATATAAATTTATTAAATGAAGAAAAAAATATTCTTTTCTGGTATGAAAATAAAAAAAAAGATTGTTATTTTACATAACATACGAGTATATCATCAGTATAAAATTATAAAATTAAAACTTATTAAGGAAGTATATTTGATTTAATTATTTAGGAATATCTCATATTTCTCGCAAATATCAGCATGGATGATGTATGTGCACTCAGTCTTGATCTTCGTGTGGTTACAATGTTTCCGGCAGCTGAAAACTGTCTTTAACTGGCAACAACAGATTTTAGGTAGATTTCGGGAAACGGGTAATAAACGGGTAACGGGTACATTTCGGGTAATCGGGTACTATTTTTGATACCCGGGTACATTATTATCGGGTAGGTTCCGGGTACCCGGGTACCCATCGTCATTCCTACTACCTACTCACTTTTTTGAACAAGAAAACAAACTCGAATTTTGTGAATTGTTGAAAAATTAATTTTGATTCCAGTGAAATTAGAACTACTAAAGACAAGATAGAATTTCGGAAAATGAAGGCTAGTTGCATATGTTTACAAGAACATCTAAAATAAGCAATATTCTGAATTTTCATTAGGATCCTTTTGGATATCTATTCAGAATGAGTCAGAGCACTTTAAGTTTTAGTTCAATTTACTACTCACCTCTTACTTGTGTAAATGTGACCTAAGATTTTGTACGTTTGTTAACATGAAAACTAAAAAGAGCGAAATACTAAAGTCAGAAGAACATGAAATGCGAGAATGTATAACACTTTTTTTTGTGTATATTTTGTTCTTATTTAAAAAATATATTTTTAATTAGAATACATAAGAATAACGTACCTAAAATTTTACAAAATCGATTTGAGGTGCCTTCACATCAAAAAGTTTGAGATACACTGCTTTATCCCTACAATAATCTCCTTTCAAGTTACAACTTGAAGAACATTTAAATGCATTATTATTAGAATACTTTAATCTAGATTTAAAAGTACATAATTATGAAACATCTTGAACACAAATTTCGGGTTATGGACCATAATATTATAGAACAGAAGAAAGTACGTATCTAAAGCAATCTTTACCGCAAGTCCCATAAAACTATATAAGGGGTAATAGCTTATTCTATAGTTTTCAAATATTTCTTCATACAACCATAGCTGCCTTACTTCTACTTAAGTTTTTCGTGTGTATTTCTAATAGAAATAAATTGAATTAACTTCATTTGTTATTAATGCGGTTTTCGGTTTACCTTTCGAAGTAGGAGATAGAGATGGGCACGTAAGTGACTTTTCATACTAGCTCACGACCAATCACGAATAAATAATTTAAATGACGCACGATCAAACATCAAACTGGGAAAAACTCACAATCATACCCAGGGGTCCTGTTCTTATTCCGATTATAATTGTTTGTTTTTCATTTCCTCAGTTTTTTGTGATTTTTTTTTTATAATAATCATATAAAAATATAATTCTTAGGGCCGGATTTTCAATGCCCTGTTAAGTGTTTGGTAAATCTCTGTTAAATTAATCCTCATGGCACCAGGAATTTCGGTTTTTCAACATCTTGTTAGCGATACTAAAATGATAAGTCTCAGATAGACAGGAGGATAGACTAACAGCTATTTTACAAGTAGAATAAAATTAAGTTGGTTCGAATGTCCCCGAAAGTAAAATATTCTGTAACATTTGTCAAATTTTTGACAGTTTTTAATAATATTGTTAAAATATGGAGTTCGTATATGAAATTATATTTTCTGAGAGTGACGACGAAGGGGAAGAATTAAAAGATTTTATTGATGTGACGTGCAGAAGACCTTTCATTGTTGGACGTCTACTAGATCACTTTAATTTCTGGAAGGATTATGTTTTTTCATCCAATTTAATTCAGTAAAAATTGCAATGTATTTATTACAAAATGTAGAAGATAATATAATTTAATGTGTAAAACAATTCTCTCTCTATTCGAAATTACTTTTTATCATGTTCATGTACATTTATCAAAAAATTGTCTTGCAAATTTATTTGAAACAGCACAGATCCTGAAATGTCAAACGTTTATATTTTTTAGTCAAATTTTCAAAATGTGTTTAAAATGGCAGCTGTTTACATAAGAATGTAGAAATATATAAGTTAAAATTATTACCAACTTGACAGTTGATAATTAAATCTGAAAAAGGGTTTTCATTGCCATGGGATTTACCTGCCAGATAAATTTTATCTTTGACAAACGATTGAAAACCCGACCCTTAAACACAAATAGCGTGCGGGCTTGAACGTGAATAATGGTGAATTTGCCAATATTCGCGTTCACGCCTGATCACTGCTAAAACATTGAAATACAGTCACGCACACGCAAATTCACGACCACGACCCGTGCTCTGATGCTTTGGTGTCTAAAGATGAATGCCTCACAAAATTATTCGTACACCTAAGTTTTCAATTTCAAAACTGAAAAATAGAGTACTTTCAAATTTAATATTGAAATATTGACAGGATCATATTCTTTCAAAGTCCAGAAATAAAATGCAATCATCAATTATGACAAAAGTATTATTTTTCTTATTTAAAATAGGCAAATAAAAATGGATATAAGAAATAAGTACACAAAATTATTCGTTTGTAAATATAAAACATCGATGATGGCGTAAATATCATTTACTTGAAAAATTTGTACAACGTTTTTCCAAAAAAAGGTCAGAAACAAGAAATTACGATAGTTGAAAGGCGAATCTGTTTGAAATTATTTTACTAGTGTAAATATTTAATGAAGGTTGCCAAAATTATGTGAAAATCGCACGTAACTATTTAGAACATTATAATTTATAATTAAATATAAAAATGAGCACTAGTCAAAAATTTGAAATCAGCAGAACGAACGAAATACTGAGCGTTAAATGAAATTAAATCCTAAAAAAACCACAAAATAAATTGACATTAGAAATATCTGAAATTGTTGATGCAATGAAACCCTCCAAAACGCCAATCTTATTTCTATTAAAACTATAACACTATAAAGAGTACGCTCATGCATTTCATGTTTCAAACCTAGGTTTTTAGAAAATCCATGTCTTTCACATATTGAGACTTATTTGTTTGGCAATAAATTTAGAACTTTAAGTCTGACATCGGATACCCTGATAAAATGATTTAGAAACATAGTTCTTCAAAATAAGATAAGGAGTGAAGAAGGTGATTTCTGATCATTCCGTACAGTTTTACCTATTTTTAAGTGAAAACTGAATCCAGTTGATCGGTTTTTGTTGTTCAAATTTCCCAAAACCGAAAACCGCGTTTTTCCGACCGACCGGTAGTCAGTTTTTTTTTGTTCTTAAATGGATAAATAATTTTATTTTTCTGTCGTTTCTGTATTAACGTTTAAAATGTATTCCTTATGATATTCATTGAAGTCGTAAAAAATAATTTTAAGGATTTATTTGGTACGTGGCATGTGATCTATTTTACGAATTTAATTTTAAAATTTAGTTGTGTCACAAATTTCCTGTTGTGAACAAGTCCGATTACAATGTTTTACATAAATATCTTGCGTATATTGCATTTTAAGGTAATTGCATTGAAAATGCATTTATAGTTATTAAACTAATAAAACATTATCGCAAATTGATAAAATTAATTTATCAAAATGTTTGGTTTGTTTGTGATACACAGTAGCGGCTGGATGACAGGATAAGTGGGGATTAGATGGACCACATTTGGAAAAAATAATTGTTACCTACTCCATAATATTTAATAATATTTAAAAAATAAATTTATTTATAACATATAATTTGGGCGTACTTAGAATAAGAAAAAAAATTTAAACTGTGTTGTGAAAACTAGAAAACAATATTTTCGGGTTCACAAAAGTCCAACCCTCCTCCACTATATATAGGTGAGAGGTTTTGAGGGGATGACCTGGTTAACAGATTGTTGTCATTTGTCATATGTGATACACACTTCGTGAAACAGCGACCACAAATTACACATTTTATTCAATCATCCTACTTTATCGTTTTTTTTAATAATCTTCCTTGCATCCCCCACATTCGTTTTCATAATTTTTAGCTTCTCCATTATCATCACCATCAGATTAACCATTAAACAATTCTTCAGAACTCGTGGAATAACAACTAGATATTCTACCTTTCTATGAGCGATTTTTTTCTGTTTACCAGTTGGATAAATCCTTTTAACAATAATAGTACTCTGGTCAATCTTTCCTCAGCATAGGTGCTCCAGAGCAGAGGGTAAATGGACCATTAAATTACATATGATTGTGTAGCAGATAGAACCAAACTTTTAGGTTACATTAAGTTTGATTATAAATTATGTACATAAATAATTTATTTAAAGTTACATATATATATATATATATATATATATATATATATATATATATATATATATATACAGGGTGATCATGCGAGAATGAACCAGCTATTATCTCCGTTATTAAGGGAGATAGCGAGTATCTTCTTATAAGCTAGTTTACTATAGATAACATGGGCTATAAGATGCGGTAGTTAAAAGTGTTCTATTACTTCCGGTTCCGGAGTATCTGATATCAACTTTGAAATTTCAAATGGCACATACTACTTTGTTTTATATTTTTGAAAAGTACCCAAAATTTTGTTTACAATGGTGGTAAATAAGTAGTATGTTATGTTACTAAAAAATAAAATGGCGGGCGTTTAAAATATTTTATTAAATTAGTGTTTACTGTTTGAGATTTGGTTGTTTCTAGTTCATGGATGATGTGATATTTAAAATTAATTTCATTTATTTTATTTATTTTTCCTTTATTTAACCAAGTATATCCATATTTAGAAGAATTTAACGCTAAATAAATGAAATTAATTTTAAATATCACATCATCCATGAACTAGAAACAACCAAATCTCAAACAGTAAACACTTATTTAATAAAATATTTTAAACGCCCGCCATTTTATTTTTTAGTAACATAACATACTACTTATTTACCATCATTGTAAACAAAATTTTTTGTACTTTTCAAAAATATAAAACAAAGTAGTATGTGCCATTTGAAATTTCAAAGTTGATATCAGATACTCCGGAACCGGAAGTAATAGAACACTTTTAACTACCGCATCTTATAGCCCATGTTATCTATAGTAAATTAGCTTATAAGAAGATACTCGCTATCTCCCTTAATAACTGAGATAATAGGTGGTTCATTCTCGCATGATCACCCTGTATATATATATATATAAGGTACAAAATTTTTCTGACAATTTTTTAAGTAAATTTTATGTTATTCTGAGTTGACTGCAATAATTTTCAAGCGGCTATTTACACTGTTTCTAAACAACAAAATTAACATTCCTAATTCTCCACTTCAATAGCTTCAAGTAATTATTATCTTTTATTTTTGCCCAAAATATGAAGAGCAAATTAGGATTTTTTTATAATTAAAAAACAGTTTAACTGGATTTCCACATTGTAAAAAACCGAAAACCGGTTTTTCAAATTTTTCTGTTTTTTACAAACCCTAGTTAGGCTCTCATCGCGGTTTGGTCTACCAAATTGGCTAATCAGAACAATGCTTATTACATAATTAACATTTTTATTTTGCTAACATTATTTAATATATAGAATTCGTTCC
Source organism: Stenolophus ochropezus (assembly GCA_035578165.1). Lineage (NCBI taxonomy): Eukaryota > Metazoa > Arthropoda > Insecta > Coleoptera > Carabidae > Stenolophus > Stenolophus ochropezus. The sequence goes on along the minus strand of JAQOWZ010000011.1, from coordinate 25,521,437 downwards.
CAAGGTTAATTTTAATCTTTGTTAGTACAAACATATAAACAAAAAGAATTTAACTTACATATTTGTAGAGTATTCATACAAATTCATATTAATCGTTACATTTTATGTTTGTGTGTGCTATCATCGCATTTGCAACTGATCAAGCCCCCACCCTCCCCCGTTTTTATTTTTATTTTGCTATTGTTTAACTGCAACTTACCGGCAGTACTAAGTCCTGGACTCGATGTAAATTTGGCCACATCCACAATTTTGACGGCGAACTGTTGTCCTGTTTGCCGATGTATACATCGTCGGACCAAACTGAATGGACCCCTGAAACAACACAATGGTTAGCATCGGAATTAAATGCTACAATTATTCAGAAAAAAAAACTGTCCGACATTACTCGAATAGTGTTTAGTTTGAGATGTATGAATCGAATCCCAGCGTCGCTTACTATTAATTAAATAAAATACCGCCGTCTCCGAGTGGTTCGGAACCCACTATAAGATTCAGACCCCTTGCAGAGGCATAAGCTAACAACTTATATTAGTAAAATGTAACGAAAACGTATCACTAAATAGGTACCTTATTAACTGTTTTTACACAGTAAAGTATATAGCATTCAAAACTGCGTAACGATTTAACAAAAAATATATATAAATATAGGTATATTCGAACCCAGGAGCCGCTTATGTCTAGAAAAAATAGCTAAAAATTGTGAAAAAGTCATGTACTTCATGGGAACTTGTAGCTCAATTGGTAGTTTATTGCATTTTCATATTCTTTAATTCTTAATTTAAAACTTTTATATACCATGTGTTATGTGACCAAATTTTGATTTCTACATATATTATACTAGACAAAAAATAACCGCATATTTTTAAATAAATACATTATTCTTAGTTTGCGAGAAAATAATTATTAAAAATTTAGGAAAGTGATGCTGTGACGTAAGTATGGTAGAATCGCGAAAGAAGAGAAAGACTGAGAGCGTAAGAGACAGACTACCTGTCTTTTTCCACGATCTTACCATTCTGACGCTGATGTTACATATCCTTTCTCCTAAACATTTAATTGCTAATAAATATATTATTGCAAATTAAGGTTTAATTTTTATTATTATAATGAGGAGAATATAATGTATTTATATTTTATAACATATACGGAAAATCGATTTTGATCACATACGCTATTGTTTCATTAAATTTTATATATTCCCGTTAATTCCGTTTGTGTGTTTTTTTATTATTCCTATAAACTCAATGGGGGTTCTTTTCTTGTTTGCACAAACATGAACGGAAAACGCGTGTTAACGCAGGTCCTTTTCTTTGAGATGAACTGTAGACATAGGAAGATCCGTGAAAATTTAAATATATATTTCTTTCATGTACCTTTAGATCTAGAAGTTCTATTTTATCTAGGATTGTTGTGCCACCGACGGTAAAGAAATTGTAATGTTAAAAATAGGTATATTTATATATAAAGTTTGGTGAAATTGCCCAGGGAATATCGCTACCCAATTTTGGGTAAAAAATTTGCAAGATTAAAATCCACGTATTATAAAAAGTGAGTATTTCTACTCTGGCACTCTTATCGTCTATCGGAACCCTTGCGTAATATAGGACATATTTTCCGGTAGCTTACCCCTTTAGGGTTGAAATTCGCTTATCATTTGTTCGCTCATCTTCACTTGTGCGACTGTCGACTGTTCTTTAGCGTTTTCCAATTTCGTGCCGTTATCATTGCCCATCTCTTTCTAACATGCAAAGAGGCCGGAAATATAAGAGCATACTTGATCTATAAACGAGCGGGGAAAAATGAAGAGTTGGACGTCATTTCCGGGAGCGAAAATTGAAAATTTCACGCAGATTTCAGGAGTCATTTGATTGTAAATTAATTACGGAGAACAATAAAATAGACGCGTGTACTATGAACAATTAATCTCAATAAATTGCCTCATTGAATTTGAGCAGCTTTAATAAAATATCAATACAGTAAATAAATAAATACATCAATCCCTGTATAGTACCCATTACTGTGTATGCCACAATTTATACGGTAGAAAATATTAACAAACTTCTAGTTGGTGTAGAAAGTGTACCACAACCACAAACAGCTATTTTTATATAGGAAATGATATATTTGGTCCAATAACATTTGGTTGACTTTGAAAAGAAAATAGTCTTTATTTGCAAGCTGTTTAAGATTAAAACACTTACGCTTTTACTAGAAAAAAAATTGACCTGGAAAATTGAAGATTCATACAGATTTGTCTTGTTATGCTTTTAAGTGCCATACTTGTTTATATTGAAATTAAAATATACACATAATAACCTGTTTTCACAAAATTATTTATCGGTGTATCTAATGCGATTACCAGATTACTGGATGATACTATGTACCGAATTCTGCCCAAGAGAAAAATAGTTGTCGGCTTTATAAGCCTATTATAAGATTAAAGTCTGAATACGTTACGACATTGAAGGAAAGCAGCAGTGTAGTTATCCTAAATAAAAAAATTTCTATAATATTTTATACATTACATGAAGAATTATCAACAAAAATTCCAGTGGCAGCATACAGTTAATAATGCAAAGAAGCATAGGGCAAACGAAATCATCAAGCCGCAGTTCTTTCTGCTTTACTGTGAGTTGTTTCTTTTAGTAGCGCTACTTCTATTGAAGATATATAGATGATAAGTTTATAGCATCCGAGTGCGATAAACATAACAAGTTCTTTAATAGGTACATGGATAAACATAAGTAGCTGTGTTTATTTTATATATAACAAATCACACGTTGTCGATCACTAAAACTTTAACTCCCGATCTCATGTTCGGATGACATCTTAGCGAGTTAGAGATACGACCTAGCTCTCTCAGTCATCCAGTCGAACCCTAAAAGAATTAACGACCAGGACTAGAATTATAAATGTGTTTTTCAAATATGCTAAGGCCTTATAATTATATCATTATTTGGTGACAGCTCCGTTTATAGATAGATCTTACAGATTTTGATCAGCATTATATATGTATTTAAAAACATAATCATATTTTCAGAACATATATTTGCGCTGTTTTCATAAACAGATCTTCCAAATAATATTCTTGACTCCTGAGGTGTAAACATATCAATCACTGTATTACGGTGAGGTAAACTCGATTTTTTAGGTTATAGAGCTTATTAAAAATATAATAATAACTGTAAAAATAAAGATAATTACAAAATCGCTATCACCGTAATTAATCATTCCATAATGTCTTCGAGAAATACAATTTTTATTTTATTTAGACTGACAATTTACTATTTTACAAAGGATCTTGTTGTAGAACTTATACTACATTTTTTGGAAGGTGTTAGTTCTGTACATCATTAGTTTATTGAAGTAATCCGTTTCACCTTGTGCTTCAATAAAAAACGTCGCACTCGCATTTATAATGTTAATAACTAATTTTAGTTTCGTGAAATTACAGAATTATTTGTCGTGGTATTTTACACTAGTATTGTTCATAGTAATACCACTAGAGGTTTGTATTGGCCGGATATTTTTTTATTTATATGAACACTTGGTTTCTTGGTAGTAATAATAAAAAAATCCGCGCTAAAAATCAAACCTCGAGTGATATTTGTCAATGTAATTCCACGATTAAAGAGCATTTAAACCGAGTGTGTAGTATTAAACTAATTTGAAAATAATTTAATATATTTGACATATCAAAAATATTGAAAATAATGTGTTACCATGGAGAAGGTAAAGAAAAAATATTAAATTTATCCACTTGCATTTTGTCTTCCTTCCTAGTAGTGAAATTATCATAAAAAAATTTTATATTCTTTTCCAATCGTCTTTTACAATTAATATATTGTGGAGTTTGAGTTGAAGTAATATAAATGTATGAAAAGTATGACCCAACTTTTCATTTATTATTTAGGGCCTCAGTTGAAGGCAAACCGTATATTATCTTATTCAGTAATACAGCAATTAGATTCGCAATAAATTACGTATCTCGTTTTTTAATTATTTAATTACAAGTATGATGCTGAGAAAGAGTTTTACGTGTCGAGTCTAAACTTCTAAATGTGGTTCAATTAACGAGTTGAACAAAAAATGTAATTATTCGTAAACAATTCATTGAAAATATTTTAACAAACGAAAAATGTGTATTCACTTTTGTCATCTAGTTAGGTCCATTTTATATTGTATTGTTTCATATTCTAGAACTGGTGTTAGTATAGTCTATAATTATAAAGGTGTATGTGCTAGAAACTATCTATATAAACAAAAATTTTAGGGGGAAATGAAACCTTATTGAACAGTTACAATGTTATTTAACAATTGTAATACTTGTAATAATAACAATGTAAGTTGTGGTTATTTGCCTATCCTTGCTCCCGAATTCTACACCCTGCAATCATCGTGGTTCCGGGAAATCCGGAACCCCCACCCTTTCAGCGATCGTGTCTTGTTTCCTCGGCCGCCTGTGTTATTATCCGGGAGATACGAGCCTGATGATGCGAGAAACAACAGAATAACGCCCCATACACCCCTCATCTTGAACACGTCATCTTAGAGCCGTACAAACGATGTCATTGTTGCCAACAATATAATAAATACATCTGTTTCAACACGTAAGTAAATACCGCAAATATTGTAGTTCACTGCAATAGATTCAGTAGGCTCCTTTTCTCCTATGCCTATGCATAACATGTTTCTAGGTAATAGATGTAGTGCAATGATTTGCAGCCTATAGTGCCTCTCAAATACACTACTTTATTACAAATAGATTGAACAGAGTTTCTTTCCTCTTTTTCCTATTTGCAAACAACGGGTAAATTCTTAAGAAATGTACTTAAAGAGTCAATTTGTCTAAAACAACAATCTTAAAAGAATGATACTAAAAGAGGCCGAAGAAATGAAGTGAAGATAATGACAACAAACGAATACAAGATCAATTATAAACGAATTGGCAATATTCTTTGATAGGCGTCTCAATATTCTTTCCATCATATCTCATCGTTTTTCCATTTTCTTTTATATCATCCACATCATTGGTATTTTTTCAATTTTCATTTGACGTTTTCTCAATATTACCTTCAAATGATATCGAATCAATAATTTAATTTTTCTTTAAATTGGAAAAAATGTTTGCATACACAATTTTTTATTTACTTTATAAAACTTTTTATGTTATACATATTTGCTTTCAATGACATCAATATACAGCTTCAAGGCTTGGTTTAGTTCATCTGTTCTGTAATACATCAGACCAATAAATTAGAGTATTTACTCTAATTTTTGCCTCATGGTACGCCTTAAAAAGAAGACTTAAAGCACCAGGTGTAGAGCTAGACAGTCTTGAATTATCCAATAGTCAGGAATAGCCCCGGGCCTAGAGACACCATGATTGGAGGGACATGAATTTTTTTAACATTGCTAGAAATAAATTTACATAACAAAAAATATACAAGTATGAAGTATGATTCAAATTTTTTTTTCTATTTTTTTGGTAAATCTTAAAAATTCCAGACTTTTAACTAAAACAAGTTGTTTTTCATATCAAAATAAACTATTTTAGTTTCATAGAATGAATTAATCGAAACCAATATTTAACTTAATTTATAAACATAATTTTTATAATTATATACACTCACCGGCACAAAATTCGATCCATGGGCTATATTTGATTTTACTCATATAGATTTCTTTTGATTTATTCACAGTATTTTATTTTGACTTATTTAATTAATTTAGAAGGTATGTAAAACAATTTTAATATGCAGTAACATTTAATTTTACTAATAATTAACATTATACAAAATTTCTTAATAACGAACAAAACAATTATTCAAAACAATAAGATGAACAAAATGTTAGTAGCGTGTATTGCCTCCACGAGCTCGAATTACAGCTTCAATACGTCTTGGCATCCCCTCAATAAGGTCCTGAACAGCACCTTGGTGAATTTCTTCCCATACTTGCACTATCGCTGCACTTAACTCTCCTAAGTTTGCAGGAGCGGGAATTCGGGCTCGAATTTGTCTTCCCATCATGTCCCAAACATGTTCGATCGGATTAAGATCGGGACTTTTTGCAGGCCAAATCATGCGCCTTATTTCAACGTCCTCCAAGTACTCATTGACGACTCGAGCAACGTGAGGACGGGCATTATCATGCATTAGCATAAAATTATTGCCCAGAAGAGGGACAAAAGGCACAACATGTGGTTCCAGAATGTCTCTAATGTACCTGTCTGCAGTCATTGCACCTCCGTTTACAACCACTAACTCTGTGCGAGCTTCCATGCTAATGCCGCCCCACACCATGATCGAGCCCCACCAAAATTAATTTTTGGCACAATGTTGCACTGGGAAAACCTTTCTCCAGCCCTTCGCCAAACTCTTTGACGTCCATCTGGAGAACTGAGGCAAAACCTCGACTCATCAGTGAATAGGATTTGGCTCCATTTCTGAATACCCCAGTTTTGGTGTTCGCGACCAAAGTGAAGCCGCGCTACTCTATGTTCCCTGGTCAATTGTGGGCCATTTTCAGGTCTTCTCGCACGTAACCCGTGTTCCTCTAATCTTCTTCTTACAGTTCTTTCGCTTACTGCTACTCCCCGTACCTCTTGCAACTCGTTTCGTACCCTAATGGCAGTAGTGTCCCTATTTCGCAAAATTCTTAATGTTAAAAAGTGATCATCCCGAGCAGTTGTACATCTTCTTCTGCCTGATCCAACTCTTCTGGTGTAGTTTCCAGTTTCGTGAAAACGTCTAACAGCCCTTTGGACACTACATCTTGAAACACCAAGAACATGAGCCATGTAGTACTGCGATCGTCCTTCTTGAATAAGAGCGATAGCTCTGGCACTGTCGGTCGGGTTTAAAACCATATTACAATTTAATGAACACTAATGCAACGATTCTTGACAAGATTGGGAACGTTGATATAGAAACAATGTCAAAAATGATACAAGAACTGGAAATAAGAAATTAACAAAAAACATTTTAATTCCATAGTGAGTTTGGATTATTTTTTTTAAATTCCATATTACATAAAAATGTTTTTTGTCACAGTTTATACGATATCTACATATTTTTTACTTGATTTATCCCATAGAAAAAAAGTTATGCTAAAAATTGTAAATGGATCGATTTTTGTGCCGGTGAGTGTATAATAAGAAGTAAGAGATTTCCATACAAGATATTGGGAATTATTTTGGTAAGGGGCACCATCTTGTTTGGGGGCCAAGGGCATCACACGGTGTTAATCTGGCACTGGAGCTAGTGCTTTAATTTTTATTCTATTAAAACCAGTTTACTAAACCTAGAGTTAAAGCTAGTGTTCTCATTCTTACCAAATTGAAATCAGATCACATTTCTATGTACTCTCCTGCTTTTGATTGCACTCTAATTTCAGGGGGGCAAGTGATGCAGTGAAGTCAGAACACATTATGAGTACAAGTGCTCTGAAATGCACCCAGTTCATTTATACAACACTTTTCAAAACAGTTACTCTAATTTTTTGCTCTTGTGAAACCAGAACACATTTCAAAGCAGTTACTCTATTTTTCCCCCATTAAAACCAAAACAGATTTCAGAGCACGTACTTCCTCTGGGATGCACCCCAGTGAAGCCAGAATACATTTTCTCAGTTTCGGAATTAGAATATCATATTCCAGCACGTTTATTGATGTTAGAAGGAGCTTCATTCTTAAACGATTTTTGGTTATATTTTGTTATTTGAGATTGGCATGACAGCATTAAATACAGGAAATATCTAGGCAACTGACAAAGTAATTCTAATTTACCTAGGTAACAGACGAAACAGAAATCACTGTCACCAACCTAACTATTCTATCAAAAAATCGCTTAATGGAAATTGTCAAATATTATTATAAAAATAATGTAAATAAAAGCCGAAACAGAGAAAATAGTTTAAAACATTCGTTATAGAAGGCAATTCAAGCACTCGTTCGTTCGGGCACTCGCTGCTTCGCGCTCGTTCCCGATATTCAAACTCGTGCTTGAAAAGGTTGCCTTCTACAACAATGTTTTAATATACTATTAGATTACCTATTCCTCTTAAAAGCATTGCAGTTCACTAGGACACATTTTAGTGCACCCATTTTTTTTTAAATATACTTTAGTTCACTATGCTAAAGGTAAGCTTAAACTATACGGTTTTTACCTGGAGGTAAGCTTTCCGGCAACTAAACCGGAGGACTAGTCGTATCGTTAGTGGTCGGGGCCAGGATAACAAACCCGAACTCCCAGCCTTCCGAAAAACTGTCCGCGCTTGGATTCTGCAGTACGGGCGCGCCGTAACCCATGCGTGTATATGGGCGGAGAGTATTTTCAAAATTTCATTGAAACAGTTTGAATAAAGAGCATTTTTTTAGTAAAAGTACTATAATAGCTGATATAAGAAGAAATTCTTATGAGTTTATAATAAAGTTTATTAAGCTATAATGTAAAAAACAAATAATATTCGAATAAACCATTGAAATTAGCTGCTTAAACTGAAATAGTGGAAAAATTGAAAATGGCAGTCCTTTTCAAAAATGGATACATATTCACAAATGCACATCAAACAATGGCATTTGCTGATGATATTATTGTCATTACGAGAAACAAAGAAGAACTTGAAGAAACATTGAAAAGATTAGGAAAGAGCAAAATAATGGTAACAAGGAAAAGACAACAAACAGAAAATGAAGAATTAAACATTGATGCGTACACATTCCAACAAATGAACAATAGTGTATACTTAGATGCGACACTAAGCAAGAACAATAATACGTCGGAAGAAATAAGTAGAAGGATAATACTAGGCAATAAGAGCTACTTTGCAAATATGAAAATAAGTCGAAAGCAGTGTCACAAAACATTAATATAAAAATATTAACACACTAATCAAACCAGTGATCACATATGGAAGTAAAACATGGACCATAGCTAAAGAAATTTAAAGACTACTCTTCACACTTGAAAAAAAAAAAATATTGAGCAAAATATATGGGCCAACGGAAGAAGAACAAGGGTGGAAAATTAAATTTAACTCCGAACTATATGAACTAAAAGACTCAATATACTCGCGACAATAATTTATAAGTATAACCAAAGAGGAAAAAGAAGTAGGGGTAGACTAAAAAGTAGATGAGCAGACCAAGTATTACAAGATATTAATAAAATAGAAGTAATAAATAGGACAAGAGCTGTACAGAATAGACCAAAATTGAAGAGAATAGTCGAGGATCTAAGCTTCAACTAGAAGCATAATGCAGAATAAGAGATGTCAACATGCCACTCTTTAACAAGAGAAACTTAAACTCACTGCAAAAACGTAGCATGTATGTCTAAGTCGAGGGTTCAGGTTTAGCCTTGCGGTTTAAAGGCAAAAATATAAACCGTAACCTGCATGCCTACCGTTAAAGTCTGGGCAGTTGCTTTAATTCTTGCCCTAGTAAAACCAGAGTACAATCTGGAGTATCCGGTATGTGGAGTGGCCACTAGACTAGGACTAGACCGGAGTCTAGTCGAAGAAACGGACTAATATATTATTAGACAGATGTCTCAACCACCCCGGAGTCCAGCCAGAATCGAACTGGATCCGAAAAATTTAATGGTGCAATCAATAAAAATTTCAAACCCATTTTTAAATATAGATTGATATCTCTGCAGAATCCTGCTTGGTTGTTTTATATATTTGTGAAAAATATTCCAAGAGAACCTTTAAGGATATTTTTAAAAAATGTTTTACATAAAATATAAGCAAACAAATGTATCTGACAGAACTTTTGATAGAAATTTCACATGTGAAAATATTGAAATCTCTATCCGTTCTACAAATAAATTTTGTTGATTCCCACCTTTTTTTGTTTGTTCTTTTTGCTTGTTTTGTGACACACTAGGTACTAATTGGATGACGTGTTGACTAACAAGATGTAAGCAAAATTTGCTGACACTCCTATTTCTTATTTAGCAAAGGGAAAAATTGAATTTAATGAAAACTGATATTAAAAGACAGAGTACACATATAGATTGAAGAAATTTGATACATAATAGAATACTTTCTAGAAATAAAAGAAACACTTTGATACAAATTTAAAGTTGAATTAAATTACGACACACCATCAGACGTCCTTTACCTTTTCATAATTAAGTTAGCACAAACGTTAATGTTGCATTTTGTACAAAAGTTTTGAGGTTGGAAACATTTGTTTTGTTGTTTTGTTATAAGATCACGGCATACTAATATTAAATTTAAATTACGAAAATACATAACGTAGTTATTAAAATGAGAAATATATAACAATGAAATGAATTTCAATGTAACAAAAACAATATAGTACATATTTTTACTATTTTTCAGAAATAATTACCGTAATAACTGAAATACATAAAATAAATATACCAAGGATAATTAACAATTGTTTTGTTTGTCAATCTGCTTGATCATATTATTTTCTTAACGAAAAAGGCGTTTCTCAAACGTCATCCCCTGTATATTACAAGCTAGAATGGGAAGTGTACCACAGAGAATATATTTCAGGGAGATTCAAATTCAAGTTGAGGACCAAGTTTGATCTATCAACTAGATAGATATATGAATTTCCTTCTCGATCAATAACAGTTTAAGAGTTTAGGTTCAAAACCGATGGAACAGCAGTTATAGAATTAATTAGAACTTCTCTTCCAATGTCATTTCAATTGCGAGCAATTATGTAACGAGGTGCCAATTGCATTAAATGAAAGAGCAGGGCTGTCCAAATACGACAAAGTGCATGAAAGTATTGGAAGAATGTGTATACCCCTGTAGAAAATAATTAGATTTGTTTTCAAACGACAGATATTCAATTTAAGTAACGCATACTGTACGGACAGATTGGATAAAGAACCATGATTAAATTCGGATTTTTTTATCCTAACGCCTATATCGTTTTTTTCTAACAGATTCAGTAAAATTCTTTTTTCTACGGCTTTCTACAATAGTCTGTTTCTATGTAGTGAATGTAATGCGAGGATTGGGAAAACCTTTGGAATAGCAGTTATTTAATAAATTCCAGTAAAACACCAATGTTTCGACAGTAAATCAGTCTTCATCAGGGTTGCGATAACAGGGGCGGCGGGTTTTAATTTTACCCGTGGGTGCAAAATAAAAAAAAATAATATTATATAATATATATGCAGTGGCAACCCGTGCACCAAAGAAAAGTCAAATGCCTTAAATTGAAAGTTAAATTTTTCAGAGGATGTTTTTCCTGTTTCATGTACAAAAATAAATTGCTAGATCACAGAATGTTTTAGAAAGAGATTATATTTTGCGGATTGTATGTATTCTGTATCGCACACAATGTTAATTTTTACAGCGTGTAAAAATTAGTAGTCAATAGAAACAAATGTATTATCAGTCATTTAAATTTTTTATTCAGTGTTTACTATTGGTAGTAAAAGATATAAACCGGATATTAAGAATAATTCAGTAACAACTCGTTGTTCACGACACGACGCAACAACAAAGATGGTAGAATCTACAGTGAAATTCATACATGCCTAATAGTTACCCCCACCATTTTTGTCCCTGTCTGTGATATAGGATCGATATTATACTTCATTTCACCTAAGAAAATAGCAAATGGCGCGAATGTTCAAATTTCTCTCGCTATCGTAAAAAGTTTATAGATATAGTTCACCGTGAGTGCATTGCACCTTCATTTTTTTGTCCATGGATGCACCTGGATCAATGCACAACGTACTAGCCACCCCTGTGTGATAACATATAAAACATAGAATCAAATAAATAAATAAACATACAATCATACATAGGGAATCAGACTTACATTATTGATTATTAAAAATATTACAGAATAAATTACTTTACAAAAATCTTTTGTCAAATGTAGATAAAATTCACACACATACATGCTAGCTAACAGATGGGATATTCGAATCTTTTAAAAGATTCATATTCATTTGACTCCGTACCCAAAAGATTCGAATCAAAAAGTACGTACATTTTGTACCATTCGTACCATATAGGCAACGTCATCTGTACAACATTTTCGAATATAAATACTTAATTGCTTCTTATTTAAAAAAATAATCAAGCGTTTATTTTTATGTCTTCTTTATCAATTTCTACAATTAAAACCTTGTTTCTTGATACCTACAACTTAATAAATTTCTTTGAAATGTATTGAGTATACAGATTAAATTTATCAATTATACAGTACCTATTACTTAAATAAGTTATAATAATTGTATACCAAACGAAAACATTGCAATTCGCCCTATTAACGTCATCCTGTCATTTTTATTTGTAATCGTATTGCACCCACGCCGTTCCGAATTTCGGAGTCACATTCAGAATATAATGTTTATACTATATCTATTTAGTGCTTTTTCAGTAACACGGATCAATCTGCCACCATGAGTCATGCACTATACCTGTGAATTTATATACAGAACTGTCGGGCGCGCATACCTCGATATTCCAGGGATACTGATTCGTAAGATGCGATTCTTTTAAAAGATTCGTTCAATTTATACGAATCATACTGGCTTAAGCAAGAAGATTCTAGGTAAGTAATAGTCAAAAAGATGTAAAAACTAACTAACAGCCAATAAAAAGCCAAAGCAAAAATGTATAGGATAATACAGTTAATAAAAAACTAATTAAATATCAAAATTTATATTAACTAACTATTAAAGCAATTATCCGTAGGGTTTAGATAAAATCCGTGAAAAGATACTACTGAGATTTTAAATATCAGTATGGGTGACTGCTTGTGGGTCTCTTAGTAGAAATAACATCTGAAGGGTAAGATTTCAAATTCTTCTCCGTAGCTAGTATCTTAATTTCATCAAAATAAAAAAAAATGTTTTTTGTTTGACTGTGTTCTACTAGGAAACTAGAGCACATTTGGAGCTCAAATTGGGTTTTGCTTAATTCCATTTTACGTTCCTTTAATCTAGTGTGTAGGTATTATTCAGTTTGTCCAACGTAAACTTTGTCACAGTATTTACATGGAATTCTATATCTATATATAATGTTTGATCTTTCCATTGTGTCGATAGGGTATTTGGAGTTCTAAATCTATATGGAATAGCCTGTTTCTAAACTTGTATTAAATAATTTACAGCTTTCAGCGCCCCTCCTACACTTCACTATAATTATAATAGATTCAGTATTATTTATTGTTTCATAATGTGTGAATACCTATAAATGTAGGCTGTAGAAGGGGAAGGTAGAATGATGTATTACTTGTTATTTTTTTAACTTTAAAATTTATAACCGTAAGATTTCCCTAAATTGCTCATTGCTGCAAATCCTTACATCTCCATCTGGAAAGCTGTGTAATCTATACGCCTTCATTTGTTTAAAGCTTGTTTTGTTTCGCTGTGCTTATGTTACTCGCCTTCTTGCAGTCTGATTGGTCGGAGAATGTTTTGTTATGCGTGAAATAAATGACTGTCTTTTGTTAAACAAATGCGAATCGTGTGTTGCATTCTGTTACAGAAACTGTGGTTTTTCTGTATTTGTATTTAAATATGGTAAGGCCCCCTTCTGCCTGGTATAACAAAGGGACAATTATAAACTCGTAACGTACAAAAATGAAAACATATGAAAATATATTTCACCCAAAATTCAAGAAGATATACTCGTATTATTTGTTTTTATGTATAAATACTGTTGAAGTATGGACTAGTGTTATAAAACTGTATCACCTGTAAGATCTTCCTAAGATATGCAATGTGTAATAATATAACATTATAAATGTTTTAATACCTTTCGCCAAGTAGAAAAATGCGACGCTCAGTAGAAGTATCACTGTACAATAATAAAAATTTTCAAAGTATTTTAATAATTTTGCTGTATACAATTACAACGATTTTTTTATTCCTATGGTAAAAATAGCAAACCAAAACTAACCTAATCTAACCATATCAAACCAAACCTAACATAACCTAGCCTAAAGTAACCTATAGTGAAGTAAATAAAGAAAACAAAAACTTTTATTTCGTCAATTAAACAAACTCCGTAATATAAATTCCTAGTATTTATAGAAAATATCATAACCAGAATAATCAAAAAATGACTATATTAAAAATATTTTCTCAAATTTGTATATAATATACATTTTTTTTAATATGAGAATATTCTTGACATACGGGCTGGTATTACGTTAAAATAAAATACTCGTGTATCTAAAAAGAATAATAAATAAATAATATGAAATAGAAAAAGGTAGACATTGAATAATTAAAATAAGAATATGAACTACACTATAGACTGACATATGAAAATTAATTGATGGATATTTTTAAAATAAACTCAAATTTCAGAATTAATGATTGATGACCTGTCTATCATGTAAGTTCACTGACAGAAAATCCTTTGAATTTTCTGATAAAAATCTCCAGATTTTTGCAGATCATGCACATTCTTTCAGACTTTTAGATTACACTTGGAAATTTGTTTAGTTTGTTTTTCTAATATAACAATTAAATGTATATCTTCCACAATAAATACAAAAGAAATCATTCTAAAAATTTACATCGTATAAAATAGCTGCTTATTTACATAGGAGAGAGTTTCTTTGCTTAATTATTCGCTAAGTACGTATTAAAATTGATTTTTCTTTATATAACTGAAGTACTTTTGTATGTAAATCATCTGAGTCACTAAGTTATTCAACTTTGAAAATCTATGCAATTTGTAAACGGCAATTAAATTTATCTTCAAATAGAACAAATGTTTATTTATTATATAACAAATTGCATATGTACATATACGCTGTAGTTCGAAGATTAAAGCAATTTTCAACAATTGCATTTCGCTGTCAGCTATGAAGGACAACAGTTGTAATTTTAACAGAAGTAAATATTTTTAACTATTTTTAAACATGAACAATTTATTCTCTATACAATTTTTATTTCGTAGAATTATTCATATTACTTTCAAGATCTGTGATTTTCATATTAAAAATTTAAATAAAGCATATAGATTTAAATGTATGAAGGTTGCAACATTCTTTTAAGTAAACGTTTATAATTTTGGCCACAAATATTAAATGTAACATCATTTTTACCTCCTTGTACAAAATAAAGGAAATATTGTAATCGCGAAAAATTTAGGTTTTCAGGTTGCAAAGGAAATATCAATTTTTAACTAAGTGACTAGTTTCGGCGTGACGTCTGTACGTACGTATCTCGCCTAACTCAAAAATGATTAAAGGTAATTTTTTTTAATTTTGTTGGTATATGGGACAGCTATAACCTCTAGGTGTGCACCTCCATTTTTATGGTAATCGACAGTGCCAAAAGGGCACTTTCCTCGTAGTGGTTTTTTTTTAATTTTTCGCATAACTCAAAAACGATTATTAGTTAAAATTTTGTTTATCGAATTGCTATAACATCTTGTTGCGCACCTCCATTTATTGTTCAAATCGGTCTTTTAAAAATGGCGCTATACTTTGGGCAGAAACTTGTTAATAAATTGACAACAAACTGTGAGAATATATTTATGAGAAACTGTGAGAAATATATAGGAAATAAATGGAAGCAGTACGAGTATTTCTTTCTTTGCTAGTTTTTGAGCGATTAAAAAAATGCAGTAAGGAATATTCATTTTAAATTTTTTTGCAAAAAATGATCCATTTCGAAAAGAAGTTCGAAAATATAAAACGAATGGAAGCTGAAAAATGATTAGCCGTAGAATGATCTCACATTCAAGTAAAATAAGTTTAAATGAGTATAATTTAACATATAACGTCATGTTGTGTCCATATCAGATTTTTTTTACTATAAGTTTGATTTTATTTAAAATTAATGTATATTTGAAAGATCTGTATACAAACAGAACTGCTACCAATAGTACCAATATATGTATAAATATAAAGAAATATTTCAATGTAACATAAGATGCTTCAATTTTTTATTAATATATAATTATATAATGCTGCTCACAAAATATTGGATGGTATTAGTTCAATACCAAAAAAACATCACGATTTGTTTGTAAATTAGGCTACCATCAAAAATATAAATAAAAAATTACTGTAACACGTTCTGTCACATGCTTTAAACAACTATATGTGTAATACAGATTACAAATATCGGCTGGTATTATGTGAAGATAAAAATTTATCTATGAATATAAATTATAAATAATTGCGTTTAACCAAATTTTAGACACAGTGATCCGTATACTCACATACATTGAAGTAGCGCTAATTCAAATTTTCACTATTTCAAATGCCAAATGTCAACTTTCAATTAAGAAATTCTGAATTATATCGTGAATTACATTTTAAAATTGACATTTCTGAAACAGTACTACTTCGAATGTGAGCATAAGGGCCAGTGTAAGTTGGACTTAAATTATAACATGAAGCTCAAATACATTTTACAATTATTTTAAACAATGTGTTGTTTGAAAGTATTACACCATTATTTTATTACATTTATGTCAGTTTATTCCCATTAACGGATGTGTCAATTTGCTTTATTATAAGTTTCCTTAATAAAGAAAAGGGCGTTTACTAAATGTCACTGCTCGACATTTATAGCTGGTTTAAAGAGTTCACCACGGTCATAGAAGTCACAGACGTTGAATAGCAAATAAAACATAATATTTCTCTCTAATAGTAGGCTGTAATTTACGATTTAAACTTTAGGTTGTCGTGCATGGAATAAATTCCGAATGCATGCAACTTCACCCCGCACAACAACGTTAGGTCGATGCTAAGTGAAACTTAGTCAATACCCACTTTTCTTTTCAAGTTCATTACCTTCTTTGTTCTGTCTTATCATTACCACAAGCGCAACATTAAACCATACAAGAATTCCACGCTCGAATTTAAACTACAGTTTTATACGCCAGAATTCCACGGGGAGAATCAAAAGAGGGTGGTGAGAACTGAGAACAAATGAAGAGAGAACAACCTCAGAGAAGGAATTTTATACTACACAGACAATATAAAAGAAAAATTGAAGAAATATTTATTTATTAATACAAATAATGTATTCCACAATTCCTATGTGAATTTCTGAGCGAATGCTCTTGAGATATCGACTGGTATTAAGACAATATTTTATCTTCAGAGATTTATTTATGAACACAACTGCCACCAAAAAGTGAAAGATGGAACTACATATTTATATATTAAAACGGTGGAGATAAAATTTATATTAACACTAAAACATATCATATGTACGATATATGTATGAACAGAGTTATTAACAAATTGTATTTCAGTGTAATATAGGATGCCAATATGTTCTAGTATTACTATAGAACTAAGTATGTCTGACATCGTACAATCAATGGAGCTGCGAATAATATTTGATGTAAATGTAAACATGATTTCTTTTCTATTACTTTAAAATTCAATCTCATTATTTACAAAGTATGTCTATGAAAAGAGCACAAAAATATGAATAGAAAAATGTATTTTTAACTGTAATACAAAAATGTGAAATATTAGGCAGAAAATATCAGTCGATATCACTTCAAGATTGAAAAGTTTTATTGCAAGTTTCATTACAAACAGAGCTGCCATAAAAATATGAATACGTAAATATTTCTTTTGGTGTACTATAGATTGTCACATAACTTTTAATCTGTAAAGTTACCGCCAAATAATGATATTTGTAATACTGACAGCTATACGCACATTATATCGAGTGTTATTTATTCCAACAATAAAATTCACTCGAAAATACATCATCTATAAGATATGTCTACGAACAGAGATGCCACCAAATAATCGACAATTGTGATAAACTGAAAATTTGAGTTTCTGATTGTGAAATACTGATCGTCTTCGCGGTTAAGATTTCCAAAAGACACTGAAGCAGATCTGTCAAAAATAGTATTATTTAATTTTTATTTTGTATCTAATTTCCCAGGAAGTATTGAAATAAGGACATCTTTATTATTAAAATATAAATTAATTAGGAAATAATATCGTGATCGTAGAAAAAGTATAATGTACATTTCGCTTGGTATGTTCATTTGGTGATTTACAACACTCGCTTTTGATAGTGTACTACTATTATTTATTCTACTATTTATATTTTGTATTAACTTTAATAATAACTACGTTTTAATATTCAATTGTTTTTAATAATCGCATTGCATTCCCAACCTTCCCGTGTATACTTTTAAATGTCGTTTTGGTTATTTTCCTAAATAAATAACCTGGTCCCAGCGAAAAAATTTCCTTCTCTCTCTTCTCCATTCAAAATGAAATTGATTTTTTTTGCAACTTTTCTGTAAATAAAAGAATCATACACCGTTGACGTATACGGTTGTTTAGATTTTACGCACCGCGGTGCGTTGAAGTAACTCGATATTTTTAAACTTTTAGAGGTTATTAAAAAAAAAATTGTATAGTAATAAAGATGCTTACAAAAACGCTACCTGCCACAAGTTATCGTTTAATACAGTCTTGAAAAAACACAAATTTTTAATTACATTGACGTTGCAGTGTTTTTCTAAACGTTGCAGAGCCTCATATTTTTTTTAAAATCACCTGTTTTTTGGAATCTATGATTTAGTTTAAAGAAGTAACTTTTTTTACGAAATACATATGTTGGCCAAAAAATATAATACTTTATGAGTGCGTTAGGTACTTATAAATTGCTCTGTTTTATTATAGCACTCCGTTTCGTGTCGTACTTCAGTATAGAACCTCGCGCTGTAATGTACAACCTACAGAACTTGTGATGTAAATAAATATTACTTTTTAAAGTGGTATTTAATACTAATACTTAACTTGAATAGGCCTATTTATAGTCGTCAAAATTTAGAACATTTTTTATTTTTCCTATTAAAATATATTCAATGGATATTTTTATTTACTCACAACTCACATTTACCACATTTTTACTAATTTAATGTACATGGTTCCAAATTTTGTATATATTAATTTTATATCTATACATTTATTAATTTATTCTCTTTTCTTTTCCGAAATAATAATAAATACTTATAGTATTGTGCAAAAAGTAGTGTAAGTATTACTTTTACTTAGGTATACTTTAGGTACTTTTCTTAAAGATCTGATTTCTTAATACTTTAACTACTATTTCATAGTACTTATTCTAGCTTTGGCTGTCACCAAATAATGACATAACTATAATATACAATACCAGAAGCTTTTGAATACACCTGGATAATGTTAGTCACAAATAATACATATTCCACACTGAAATATAATATCTGCAAGATCAATCTATGAACACAGCTGCCACCAAATGATATGAATGTAATACATACTACCTCATACTTTTACACACATATGTAGTGCTGGTCACAAAATACTGACTGATATTACTCCAACATTAAGAAAATCTTCAGTAAGATCTGGTATATGAATGAAAAAGCTACATCTTATATCATTTATCGTAAGTGTAATGTTAGTCACTGTATCATCCAAATTTACTGCAAATTTATATTCCCCAAAATCTGTGTAGGATTAGAGTAAACACTACATAAAATATATCATCTGTAAGATCTGTCTAAGAACAGAGCTACTGCTATTATTCGTACGCCTTTGGACCATTATGCCTATAATATTTCCCACCCATGCTAACCAAAACAAGTCACCACGGCTCAAGTTTCACCCGAAACCGATCCGCGGTTGTGTAACCGGAATTGCGTGACCGGCATCACAGCTTCCGGTTAGTCAATAGTGATTTTAGTTCTAGTTTTTGTGAGTTTTGTTTAGCAACTGTCGAAAGCCGATTGCAAAGCTAATCCCTGTTTATCGCGGCAAATTTAAATACAGGGGTAGTGGATACATTTCAACTCCAAATACTACACAGGGAAGTTGAAGAGGGATACAAATACAAAACAAAAAAAAAATTACTGAATGTGCTAAATCTGCTTTTTTAACAGATATCAATAATATTTACACCATAGGGGGCGTTTACCCTTCTAGTTAACGTGGAGAGTGAATCACATCAGGAAACATTTTTATACGGAAAGGAAAATTAAAACATAAAATTCATTACAGTTTATATTTTTATTAAATTTAATACAAAATAATATAAATAATTATAACATAAAAATACCTAACAAAAACACAAAAAATTGAGTTATGCACTCTGTTGACTAAATATAATTTTCAATAAAAATTGCGTTGACTACGAACAGAGCTGCCGCATTCAAAAATATGAAGATTTACAGAAATATGCCAACTCAAATTTTGAATTATTTTAAACATAAATAAATTCAAATCTAAACTAAAAAAATTGAAATAATAAATTCCTATTCGATTCTTAGTGGATTCTGACCCAAGTTTATAGAATTATAAATTATAATTGCCATCTAAAAATAAACTTATACATAAAATATCTCATCTACCTTACAGTATGTGCTCCTACACCTAAATTTGGGTATAGAATATGACGATATATTTTTTAATATTTTAAATATTTCACACCTTAATATACTTCTCTTTTGAATTATCTGTCGTTTAAATATCTAAAACGTAAAAAATTTCAAGTACTCACCAGTATTTAAGGGATGTAATAAGTAAAAATTTCGATGAGAATTTTGGACACGAGCCAGAGAACAACTAGTGGGAAATTTTGTTGAAATATACAACGCTTACAAATAAAATTAACATTTTAAATTATTTGAAAAAAACGAATGCATAATTAAATGCGGAGCAAACATATGAACGTGAAAATAAAAAATAATGACGGTTTTCTACTGTTTATTACATTACATATTCATCATACTCTATAACCGTAAATTTAATTTTTTTTCTTTATTTTTCCTACAATATATATCGATTGAAGAATACTTTAAGATATTGATGGAAAATTTTAAATAAAAAGTCACTGAACTTAACATCAAATCTACACATAAATATTCTTACAATTTTGAGTGATAAATATATCACCCATTTTTGGGTGTGCCAGTCAACTTTATCGCAAATTATTTTTACCGAAGAGGGCGTTTTCCGTACGTCAAACATCACCTCCCGGGCACTCTACCTGGCATGGAGAGATCACCACAGTGGAACGATTTTTATTTATATATAAATAGTCTGAGAGTAGAGTTACCAAACCCAAACAAAATCCACACCCATAAATATGAGTATATTTGAAAATATTATAAAGGGTTGTTAATTTGTTAGTATTTTAGGGGTGAAATGAGACAAATAAAAATAAAACAGGGGTACATTAATTAACATACTAATTAGGATGTGAAAATGGGTGGTACATTTGGAAGTTTGTGAAATAAGCTGCCACACCCAAAAATGAAAATACAAGGCATGGTAAGAATTTGTGATATTTTATAGTAGGGCAGGGTAGTAAACCCTTTACATAACCTATGAAATAAAGTAGTGCAGAGAAAGGGCTGAAGCGTGTACGAGTGGTTGGGAGGCCATAACCTCACTTGTACTCACTTTCCAATAACCTCACACAGTTCGTAAACATCGTCGAAGAGCACCTCGTCGTCTGCCATGGTGTAGGTCACGATCACTCACTACACCCACTCAACATGAAACCAAACAAACTACGGCACGAGAGTAAATACACTGCACTAGCTATATGGGGACGAGCACCGGGTTAGTGACTAGAGCTACGCCTACGCGACATTCCGGAGAACACACACGACCGAGCACTAGGTACCGGGCACTACGAACAGGGCAACACCCTCCCAACGACACTAAAACACCGGGATACGCACACTGACAACTGACAGCAGCGGGAGACGCCAGAGACCTTCACGGGAAAAGCCGCAACTACGGAGCATGCGTTTGGAGCGAAAATTTACACTTTAAATTTTAACCACTCTTTATACTCTTATACTGACTCTAAAATATACATTTGAAAATTTCTATCACCGATATAAGTTATCAGTTTAATTAATTTTTTATTTAAAAAAAAATATATAAATAATCAGAACAAGAAAAATTAATTTCCACAAAATTATTATTAGTTCGCAATTTTACTAATTTTGTAAAAAAAAAAATTTTCATTTAATTTCAAATATTCTAATAATTTTTATATAAACTATGTATTAGACCAAGCAACAAAACGAAAATTGGAATCTAGTAGTCTATATAATTTGACCGTTACAGTTAGAAACAGCAATTCAGTTGTTTGAGAATATTGGCATAAAAAAAATTTTCGTGCTCAATTTTATTAATTTTGTATAAAAAAGCAAGTTTTTACCCGTTACAACAAACAAAATTAGTGGAGTAATTGTATTAGTAGTGATCGGATTCGCTCTATGTAATAATTATTGTTTTAGCGTTTCTCATTAAAAGTCAGTAAAAATGTATGTGGAAATATAAACTTTAATAATGTTTACCCTTATTACAAAGTTTGTTGGTGGTGAAACATAAATTTTTCTACTTAATTTTCAAAACGTACTTTATTAGTAATGGTTATTGAATTTGAAATTATGTTTACAGATTTTTTACATTAATGAAATGATTGTTTCCATTTGAATTACAGTGTAGTTAAATAACAATAATCATTAATAAGTGTAAAAGTTTCCAGAAAAATCAAGGGTGCTACAATGGTGAGTTGAGTTTTTTGTTCTTAAAATTATTAGTTTATGTGCATATTTATTCAAAACAATAGCAGTATGTGTTGCAATGGTAATGGTTTATTAAATACATATATGTATACAGATTAAGAGAGAATAAGCGACTTAACAAAATGGCGAATTGGTAAACAATAACAACTATGCTATAACGTCCTAACTTGGAATAAAATTAGCAAATATTAACATTTACTACAACGATTTGCTATTTATAATAAAGATAGTTGCCCTGTTACTGAGTCTACTCGTTCACATGGTCCGAAAAGAGCGAGAACTGTAACAGAGTTTGGTGGGACTTGGGTTCTTCCAGCGTCATGGATTAGATAGGAAAAAAGTTGGTTAGTCTTTGCTAGGGTTTCTAGTTCTTGGAGATGTGTGTGGTTGTCTCCTTTCAAAACTATTTTCTTTTCACCTTCTGATTCCCAGTCATCTACGATTTCTCGCATGTGGTCAAATTCGGAAAGCAGGCGGTATATTCCTAAACAAGCATGGGCCACCTAAAATATAAATTTCAGTATATTTCGTTCTAGTAAGGGTTTGGTTTCATTGATTACTTGTGAAGCTACTTTTCCTATTCCCATATTTAAAGCTATATTAACAACAAAAACCATTTTGTAAGAATCAGATTGTTCTACGTCTCCTTCTTCGTCACTACTGGATTCAGTCTCATTTTCAGACTTTGGTTGTTTAGTTTTACGTTTACTCTTTTTGGGTTTTACTAGTGGGGGCATTACATCTATATCGGGATTATCGAATACATAGCTAGCTGCTGCTTCGGCACTTTGATTCCCAGTATAATATAACGCCTAAAAATTAAAAATTAGATATTGTAGTTATTAAATTATACCATCATACATGTTCAGCTGCTATTTTCGATATTCCCATCCCTATTAACATTTCTAATAACTCTTCATTTGGCTGCCAAGCCGTAGAAGATTCCGTTGGGTTGTCCATTTCGTTTTTCACTACAGATATGTTCAGGTTATGTTTACTACACGCGAGGTCACGGTTGTCAAACTCATGCCTCGATAATCTTTAATAAAAATGGAAGACGAAAGAAAAGATAAAAAATCTGTTTCTCGAAGTAGAAGCCGAAGCCGTAAAAGATCTCATTCTTCAACATCAAGTTCCTCAACATCTCCAGAGCGAAAGAAGCACAAGAAATCGAAGAAGAAATATAGAAAGACTCGAGATAGAAGCTCCAGCTCTAATAGCTCTTCTAGTGAGGAATACAAGAAAAAGAAACATAAGAAAAAGGCCAAGAAGATAAAGAAAGAAAAGCGTAAAGAGGAACGTACCAAGAAATGTAAAAAAGACAAGAAATCAAAAGAGAAAGAGACTTGCAGTGATGTGCCTATAAGTTTGATGGACAGGGCAAAAGCTATGGCTCCTATGACTAAAGAAGAATGGGAAAAGAAACAAAGCGTTGTTAAAAGAGTATTCGATGAAGAGACTGGACGACATAGGTAAAAATAGTAGTGACTACCATAGTACCGATCGCCACATGCATATTTCAAATAAACTTCCACGTTTGGTTGACTAATTTTTAATAAAAATTGATCAACTCGTGCTATTGGTATCAGAAACTAAAATATAATATTTTGTTAAGATCTGTTTCGCCGAATATGTTCTACAAGTTCATACCTCCACACATTACGATAAAAATAATAATAATGCATAATAAAGACTATTATTCGTTGATGTCCCTCAAAGTCTTTTATATGTGGCAATCGGAAAATTAATGCTTAGCTTACAAGATTTTATTTTTCAGATTAATCAAAGGAGATGGAGAAGTTTTGGAAGAAATCGTCAGTCGAGATCGGCACAAGGCAATAAATCGACAAGCGACTTTGGGAGACGGAAATTTCTTTCAATCTAAAATAAACTCCTCGTTGAAAAAATAAATAATGAATAACTTCCAATATATTTATTTTACAAATTTCTGCCACAACATAAATCACAGTACATCTAAATACTATACATATTTACATCTCTCAGTCGGTAGGGAATAAGCCCTAAGTTGCGATACCATAACATCTATTTCTCTATCCTCTGGGGTGCTTTCTCTAGAATAGTTGGGTAAAGTAAGTGGTAGATCCGTCCCTCCAGCTGGGGTCGTCGACGACTTTAGCCCGACAAAGCGGACAGGTTTGTTCTCGATCGAACCAAGTACTCACGCACGCCTCGCAGAAGATGTGACGACATTGGAGAAGCACTGGAGTGTCGTAGTCGTCGTGACAAATCGGGCACTGGGAACCCGCGCTTTGGAGTTGTTCTTTGTTGGGGGACGAACCCAAAGTCTAAAGACAAAAATTTGAGACTTTAGCCAGATAAACAAGAAATTCTTAACGGCAAAACGACTCCTCAAAAAATATTTAACGGTCACCCATTCATGTTTTGACCGTGCCTCTTTTGCTTGTAGTTATTTTTGTTAATTAAAAAAATATAATTAATAAAAATATAAATTCCGATCAGTTACCCATCCATATATTATGTCCCCATTTTCCTTGCCTTATAATTTCGATTACTACGTCTAAATGTTATCTTTATCAAATAAAAAAATAATGATAACATTGACTCATTAATTGATATAACATTAAACTGAGTCATACTGTTTATTATTTAAACTCACCACATTTTGGAAAGCTTTAAAAACAGCATTTCTAAACAATCTAACCCTGGACATGAGATCACTGCCTTTTGAAACCATGTAGGCTGCTGAGAGGAAGACACCTGCTACTTTTTCTGGCCCCTGGTATGATTCCAGTAAATAGTATAACCAAGGTTGAATTGGGGCTATACTTCTATATAGTTGAGATGTTGCTTCTATGAGAAGATAAAACTTACCCTGAAAATAATTAAATTATTATAAAATCACTTTAATTGTGGATAGAAATTACCCTTTTTTGATATGGTATAAGTTGAGCTGGTAAAGCAACAATAAAAATTTTAAATAAAATAGTTATTAACTTTAAAATAAAATCTGTAATGCCTACAGTCCACAATAAGTCCCAAACACTTAACGGCTGTGTATATGGTGGAATAAAAATAAGATTAGAAAATAAATTTTCATCCTCGAAAATATATCCAATGAATAAAATACATCCAACTATATAAAACATCTGGACAAACAACGAAGTCATACTTCTTCTTTGCTGCTTCCCTGCCTCTCTTTTTACAACAGAATTTGAGTGTGAAAAACATATAAACAAAATAATGAAATTCAAGATTCCTTCTCTATGGTCATATAGACATTTTGCTAAAAGAATCAGCACAAATGGTACATATTTCTGTAAAATCTCCAACAAAGCTCGAGCTTCTGGGACTTGTCTCAAAGCTTCTGCAGCAGTTGCTTCTTCCTGATTGTTATTATTTGTGGTTGCCTGCTCCAAAGATACACTTGCTTCTCGCATATTGTTCAAATAGTTATCCGTTGCGTGGTTATGAATATGTATGTGTGTACCCCCTGGAGGTAACGCTTGCTGACCTGGACTAGTGTCCCCCAGGTTGATAACAAAGCTATCTCGAAGGTCTGCAGGTGAGGAAGTGCTTTGACGGTTGAGCAATGTTGAAAGTGAAATTCCATTTTGATTGACAGTCCTTGCTTGCTCAACAAGTGGCCTAATTTCTTCGAACACTGTGTGGAAGTTTTCACGAAGAAGTCTGGAACCTTCTGCAGTTCTTCTCTGGAAGTTAACACGGCCTATGCGAATGTTACCCACCAGGGAACCTTGGTCGGTTGAAGTGTTTCCCATGTTGACATTTTCGCTCGGGTTTTCCATGGTAAAATAAAATCATCAAAACGCACACAAATTAACACTTAAGACTTATCTCGAATTATCACCAAACAAAAATCAAACGTCAGAAAATGACATCGTACCATATTTGCCCTATGTACGCTTGCCCCCCCACTTGTTTCAGCGGTACCAAACTGTTTGGCCTCGAGGAAACTCGATATTGACGGATTTTTTGCGGTTTATAATTTTGATATGACTAATCTAAAGATAAGCAACTTAGATTAAATAAACTTAATTTTTATTCTACGGGGAAATAATATTTTACGCCGCCTAGATACATAAAAAAGTTTTGCCGGTTAAGGAACCAACAAAGATACAAAAAGGCGTTGAAGTTAGAAACTAATTTTGCAAGTGAATCCACAGATGGCAGTCGTACTAATGTGGCCAGCACATTACCTAAATACTAATTGGAGCTATATTATAAATTTTATTTTAAATTTACCAATCTTTCATATTATAATAAAATTTTAAATGTTGAATTCACACAGAAGATACAAAGTCTATTTTAAAATTTAAGTTTACGTATAAATATTTTAAGTTTTCAAACTATAAAAAAGAGTGCGATTAATCAAAATTCAAAACAAAAAATGAGGTTACCAATAAAAGAACAAACAACTATATTTCGTAAAAGTATTATTTTTAATCACATAAATTACAATTTGTACAATTAAACACAATTTTCATTTCCATGGCGGTTTGTTTCGCTGTTCCCTCATTTTGTCTTTTTGCATGGACGTCTGTAACTAATAAAATGTTAATTAGGTTAGTTCGAACCCATTATTCTAACATACTTGTGGCCATGAAGAAGACATATCTGCAAAGTCCGTCGTGGAACTTTCTTGAGAGGAAAGATGAAACTTTCCTTCTTTTGTAGCTTTGTCAATCGGCGGATTCATCGGCAATTTGTCCAACAACTAAAAAGAAGAATAAGTGTTATATTTGTAAATAGTTTATAAGTAATGGAACTACCATTCGAATATATTTTTGGAGTTCGATTTCGTTGTAAGGTGTTTCCTCCATTTTGTGTCGGCTTGTGGCTGGCGTTTGAAACATTTCTTCAGATTGGTTTCTAAACGACATATCAGTGACTGTATGCTTGGTTTTATTTTTAGCTGCATACCTCTCATTAGCAACAAATTCCTCTTTCTTTTCTCTTTGTTCGTTCACAAATAACATATTTCTCAACTCAGCTATTCTGGCATCGGTGGTGTCTCTTTGCGATTCGTGCAACTGTCTGGGGCTTTCGCCAAGAGGGCTTTTCTGGTTGTTGATGATACGCAAGGCTTCCAACCATTGCTGCTCCATAACCGTGTGGAGTTCTTGCGCTAGATTGGTGCGTTTGGTATGATAGGTTTCAAGTTTGTTTTGCAAAAGTTCAACTTGTTGTTTAAGTTGCGTGCACTGGAGGTTGCAAAGACGAACTTCTTCTTGATGTTTTTGCTCAAGGAGGCTTATTTCTAATTTGTGCCTGGAATTTACACACAGGAACCTTACAAACATTATTTATTTTAACAAATAAGAGAATTCCATCTTGGAAAATTTTCCTAAATCAGATATAGAATTAAATTTATAGAAAGAAAACCTCAAAGATAAAATGGTCTGGTGTAACCAAATTTGAATATTTTTTTTAAAACGCTTAGTTCACAAAAAATATGTGAGATATATAATTTCTTAGTTTTTAAAAAAAAAAAAAAAAATATCAACTAAAACTTATAAAAATCAGATGTGGATACCACATAACTTCCTTGTAAGCCTAATAAATCATATATATTTCTAGCTGCACTGCCGAAAGGGCACTATGCTCGAAGGATTTTTTGAATTCTTCGAGCATATTGCCCTTTCGGCACTGCCGATTGTAATAAAGAAGAGAGGTACACAACTATGTATTGTAGCAGTCTCACATAAAAAGTTCGTAAAAGGGAGTAAAATAATAACTTAAACGACTAGATCTACAATGTATTATGACCAAATTTTAAACCGAATTACGATTCTAGATAAAAAATTTAAAAATCGTATTTTTTAAGTCTTGTAATTATTTATGAAAATAGGATTTTATTTTTTTAAGAGGAGACAATGACGAAGCAAGTATGAAAAAAGAGTCAAATTAAATTTCACTTACTTTTCGGCCAGTTTTTGAATTTGTTTTGCAGCAGTTCTTGCTATTGTTTGTTCCCTGGAATGTAATTCTTTCTGTAAACTTTTTTCAGCTTGTTCCAACTGTTCCTGAAACTCTTTCAACTTATCTTTAACCAGAACTTCGACTTGTTGCTGATAGAAATTTCGTAGTTCTGTTTTTGTTTTTTCGGATTCTTCTTGCAAAGTTTTTATTTGTTGTTGAAGAACCGCCTAGAAAAGATAATTAGACAATGTGATATCGTAAAATATTTTATTTTTACCTCATGTTTCTGCATGTTTTCTATTTTCATCATCAAATTATTCTTTTCAGTTTCCAAACTGAAGATTGCACTTTGTTTTTCTTGTATTTTTTTCTCTATTTTGTTGTATTCATTTTTCAAAGATGAAAGCTCATTGTTGCAAGCTTGGTACAGAACTTTTTGCTTAGCAAGCTCATTTTGAGTTTCCATTAAACATTTTTTGTCCTAAAACAAATTATTTGTGTATTTTATGGTTTAAAATAAATAAGATTCGTTACTTGTAAGCTGTTCTTTTCCAGCGCTGTTATTTTTTGTAGTAATGCATCTTTTTCGTTTGTATATAGTTGTACAGTTTCTGTTGAAGATGACAATTCGATTTGAAGTTGACTTAATTTTCGGCCGAATTCTTCCCGTTCTCTTTCCAAATTGTTGCATTTATCTTGGCTATTTCTTGCTAAGTCTAATGCTTTCGAGACTTCTAATTCATATTGGACAACTTTCTGTAAAAAATAATTTGTACCTACTTAAGTTCAAAATATTTTTTTACTACCTGTGCGGCCTCGGCTAATTCAGTACTAGACTTTTCTTGAATAGATAAAAGTTTTTGGGATAGACAATTTCTTTCGGATTCCAGAGATTTCCATCGGTTTGCGACTTTTTCCCAAGCCTCATGGAAACGAAGAATGGCTTCATCTTTCGCTGTGTCAACCTGGACAGCAACTGCTAAACGTTGTTGCATTTCCAAAATCTTCATTTGAAGATCTTGGATAAGTTTTTCGCAATGCTGAAAATATAAAAAAATAACAATTTCTTAAATGTTTTCCATCTTACCATCGGGCTTACTTTTCTTCGGCATTTTTCTTCCTGAAGTTTAGGTAACAGTTTTTTTAATTCTGTTTCGCTAAGGGTAATTTCTTTTTTATTATTAGCATTCCAGATATCTGCTAGACTAAATAAATTTAGACTACTGCTGGCGTAGCTCGGATCAGGTACGGCTACATTTGTAAATTGTGAGGGTAAGCTTTTTACGGCTACTGTTGAAAAATTTGTTTGTTCGCTACTTTCATTTACATTTACTACCTGTGAAGTTAGTGTATCTGAATCATATTTGTTACGTGATTTTGAAGACGCGGTTTTAAATAATGGGGTTGATTTAGATTGAGATAAGTTGGGTTCGGTTTTTTGTTCAATTACTGTATGGGGTTCGGATTCGTCTGTTGAAGACGGTTTGGGGTTTTCGTTGTAGTACATATTGCGTACTCCATACCCTAAGTCGGGTACTGATTCTCTGTTGTCTCCACATTTCCAAGACTGCTGACTTTTGCAAAAGTTTTTATTTTCATAAAGTGCTTCAACTTTGTTGTCCTTTAAGTTCATATATTTTTCTCCTTCGAATTCAATTCCTTGTAAACTAGTTTGACTGAACCTTTTACTCGATTCATCGTTAGTTTGTAAGTCACTTAAAGTTAAGACAGGTTTGTCTAAATTAACTTTTTGGCTCGACAAGTCTTGTATGACTTTCACGTTGTTTAAAAATTGGTCAATTTCCATTAAAACATGTTTAGGGTCTCCTTTTTCCGGACTGCTGGATAAGGTACTGTCGTCACTTTGATTAGACGTTTGGGTGGCCTGGATTCGTGGTGTTAGTTTGGAATTGAACCTGGGTGCCCGTCTGTATTTAGGCGAGCCAGGTTTAGGTGTGAGAGGAGAATTTGGTAACGAATTAGCATAATACCTGGATTTAGGTTTCTGCGGAGTACTTTTCGAACTTGACATGTAGACGTCTTGGTAATTCTTTATAAATGGTTCGGACATTTCAGAGTGAGGTATTAACGTAGAACATGAAGAACTGTAGTTATCAGAGTTTTCTATTCTATTCACACGATTTTCCAGTCGATGAATTTGCGAAATTAAACTATCTACTACACAATGGGTATCGCACTTTTCATTGTGAGATTCATCGGAGTCTGTGTGCAGAAAAAAATCAGGAGGAATTAACAACAATACGTCTGTATCATCAGTATCACTCATTATACACACACATAACACTCATATTTAATACTTAAATGCTGCTTACACTATCAACGAAGAAATGTTTTATCAATAATTTGAATGCCCCCTCATCGAAACGTCAAAACAAAATGAAGGAAAACTGTTTTACCAATTTAGCAATTATAAAATTTAGTACATTATTATTTTACACTATAGTAGTAAAATATACCTTAAATTTTTAAATTAGGACAGTTGACACAAAGGTTAGAAAATTGTATTCATTTTAACTGTCACCATAGTTCAACATTCTGGTCAGAGATGGCCCAACCGTTAAGTTAACGACATGTTCGATATTATATTTTTACCTAAATAAGCTCTAAATTTCCACGTTTCTATTATTTTCTCTGCTACTATCTTTTGAAATTCCATATTAATAATAATAAACAAATTATTATTTTGTACTCACTTAGATTATTAAAATATCTTAAATTGCAAGTATTGTTATAATAAAATAATAATTTTAATCATACATTTCTATTTTTATAAGTTGGAGAGTAGTATGTAGCTATTTAAAGTCATATATGATACGTTTAATAAAAAACTCACTTCTAAATCTATGAAAAACTTGTAAGATAACTTCTTCCAATTTACTTTTTCTTCTTCAATACATATATGTATCAAACAAAAGTAAATAACACATGGATATTTCTTTTAAGGTTTAACACTTTAAAAATACAATTGGATTTAGTAACAATTAGTTTAACAAATATTGATGAAAATTATAATATTTATAGTTATAAAATAACACACAATTTAAAATAAATAGTTTTTAGACAATCACCCATTTAAGTATTAGCGGTACTTATCATTGGTTTAACTCTTCAAAGCATTGACTATTCTCTGTATTTACACATTATTACAAAAATGTATACTTTGTTTTAATAATTATTTTCAATATTATGTGACCAGCATTATACATAAGTATTTCCTTTTATGTGGCAACATAGATTTAGAAATTTTTCATAAAATGAAAAAATTACATTTTATAAAATGTTGAATACTGTCTTTCTGTTTATGAATGTTTTTCTAACAAATGCATTTTAAAATTTAGTATTAATGGTATTTTTAGGTTGTATTACAAATTCATTTTTTATTAATTTCAAAGATTTTTATATTTCGCAAAATAAAAATTAAATAATGAGCTCTATTATTAAATTTATAAGAAAAAATAAATTTCATTAACTCATAGATATATAAGCTATAGCTTTTATTGTTATAATTTTTTATTTATTTCATTGAGTTCATTAGAATATAAAAACTGTTTTATACCAACGGAAAGAGATCGCAGGGATATGCTCTTTTAAAATTAAATATTTATGTATTATAGTTTTTGTAATATTCTTTATTGCTTTATAAAACCACTTAATTTACCTTTAAATATTCCGTGATCTAGTGAGTTGGTACAATGATTGGTGGTGCACTCTCCGCGCTAGTATGAGTGCTTTGAAGATGACGTCTGTTATACGACCTCTATGGTATAAATATATGATTAACGACATCTACGATCAAGCACACCCAGAAGTAGATAATATGTCGTCAATCCAATTGTGAATATAATGCAAGTTTAGTAACTTATGTACTATATTATACTTTGGTATTTTTGTTGTGAGTAAAAGGAAACAGTTGCCGGTGGTATGTAAATATTTAGACGTTATTTATGCGTATACGTATGCGTAATAAGTAATTATAAATAAATATGTAATATATGGCCGTCCGAAGACGGTAAATTGCTTTGTGAATATAATTTAGTAACGGGAAACAAGTCAAGTAGCTAAGCAGCCTTCCTCTTTCTGCAAATATGTACCCGCATTCGATATAATATTGATTTTATTTTGCTCGAAGTAGAACTAGGCTTATGTAGGTGACATCTACTTCAATATTATTACAACTTATCAACTTGGATTCATAATCAATACAAAGTATGAACTATTATTTGTTATTCTATACTTTTTTTGCTTCTGTACTAATATAAATATGGCAAAAGATCTTTATTGTTTGGTACATTTTAGTTGATTATTAATACTTTTTAATGTAAAAATATGAAATAAAATAAATACATCACTCAAAGCTCCTATTACCATTACCAGTTTAATTTATTGCAGATTTCGGTATTGTTACATTTATAACCCAGGGGGCGTTTACCAAACATCAAGTATGTGTGGAAAGTGCACCACAGAGTCTATTTTTATAGTAAAATTTGACTTGGTGGGATTGAAACTCGGGTTTTTAGAAACACAGCCTGTTAATGTATACTAGACCACCAAATAAAAACATATCATTCGTTTTTTTTTTATATACAATGTCCAACAGACCGAAGTCCAATGGCAGGACAGAGGACCTTCAGCTTATAGTGGGTTCCGAACAACTCGAACACAGCGGTATTTATTTTTGGTTACAGATTTGTCGTCACTAGGGTATTAACCCTAGATCACACTTCGCCCAGCGAGTCGTAGCGCGCTAAGTAAGCCACCACTGTCCGACTGACCTATTACATGATATTATATTCTTTTTTATTTAGATTATAAAAAAAATCATTGTAAAAGATATCGAATTTGTTGCATACAAAGAGGGTTGGAAAAAATTATTGGTGAATGAAAATGAATTAAAAGAATAAAGATTTTGTAGCAATGAGAATGGTGTGATAGTATTTTAGAAATATTAACATTAAAATATTTTAATATGGAAAGTGTATATATTATTTATGTACATCAAAATATTATTAGCATTCTTTTAATTATCCTCCTCATATCATCTCAGTTTTAAAGTGAGATGAGCTGAGATTTTTTAATACTAAAAAAGATGATAATAATAAGAAAATATGGTTCGTATCATTTATATTTTCTTTTATTATTGCGCGTAACAATGACTTTAAAACATTGTTATATATGTTATTTCATTTTGGAATCATAAATTTCTTTACATGCCTTCAAATGCGGGCGTAATCTAGCTTTAATCGCCCGAGGGCATATAAGTTACTCAAGCAAATTAGAATTGTGGTTAACGAATAAATGTCAAACAATACAATAAATTTTAATTTTGATTAAGTACTTAAAATTCACAGAACTTTTAAAATTTCTTTTCATATATTTTTTTTAATTTGGAGGTAAAAATTAATTGGTTTGTAAATAAAAATATACGCTGCCAAACAATAAGATCAATCAACTGACAATTGAGAGATACCTACATGGATTACGTGTAAGAATATACGCAAAGTTCCAGAAATTTCAATAACCACAAAGTAACCACGGTCGATATGCGATGTTTATTACGATTGCTAGGCTTTAACCAGGTGGCGAAAGAATATATAATTTTTATAATAAAAGAAGTGATGATATAAATAACAGTAATAATAAAACTGTGAAATAATAAAAAAGTAATGCTATATTTAATTAATAAGTAAAGCAATAAAAGAACTATAAAAAATAATGAGAAACATTAAAAATAATAAGCGATTTTTCCAAAAGATTACATTCATAACAGTTGCAAGCCACGAGGCCATATTGCAAGCGATTATTAGGTTGCACAGTTACTTCAATAATTTACTGTTTATTCAATTTTAAATACTTGTATTATTGAGATATTTAGCGCTTGATATAAACATGTCGTTATGTTCGACTTTTCCCATATACATCAGTCTGTTCCTAGACAGATCTTGCAGATGATATCTTATAACTCTACAATAATACTAGACGATATCTCAACAGTCATCAGTGTTTTTTAAAAAATAGAGAGAAATTTATGGGAAGTATCTGTTCTAATATCTCATTAAAGTTTCCAAATTTTGCATCAAAGATCTTTCTTAATATATCATTGAAATCTCCAAAATAATATGAAGATTTGTAAAAAGTCTCTCTTAAAATTGAAATCTCTCAAAATTTGATTCTTAATGTATCATTGATATCTCCATTGTCATACATTATTTTATTCACCTCATTTTTTAACGTACTATTGAAGTTTTTCATACTTCTTTGCAACTTTTGTCGCACTAATGAATTTAAAAAAAATATTTGGTTCTTAATAATCACAAAAATAAAGAAGACTGCATTTATTTTTACATTTAGCGTTTCAGCTTTTTAACTCCTCTTTTGATTTAATTTTTTTTTGATTTACTTATTTAAATTATAGATGATACAAAATTGTGAATATTCCGTTTACACTTTTATTTAGTTTAAAAATAATAAAATAATATTTGGAAGTTTGAGTTTCGTTAAAAAGTGAGTTTATATTATTGATCTAGGTTACCAAGTAAACAGTAGTGAAATCTGAAATCTATTTCTCATGTCAAATAAAGGTAAATAATTGTGGGTGTTTAGGTTAGCAGTGAATGTAAATAAATATATCACACGATCTATTACAAATTGCTGGGTGAATCAGATGTGCTTTATCGCAAATATCAGTAATGATATAATGAAAAGGACGTTTATCAGACAACTGGCTATAGCATTATTATATTTTTTGAGGAATGGAAATAGATGATAAGGAATTTGTCTCTGTAGATAACCAATATCTATAATATGAGCTGTTGTGTAGGCTGATAACTTGTCCTTTAAATAAAATTAAATTTATTTATAAAAGATGTACACGTGGGGCTCCTTTCTGCGGCAACATTGTCTAGGAGGACTAATAAATAAAATGCTGATTACAATATGGTTTTTCAAGACAACATATTTTTAAGATAAGTTCATTGAAAAATTTTAATGTTATACAGGATGCTAAAAAATAAGTGTTCAAGATTTGTAGGACATGGATATAAATATAAATAATTATTTAAATTTAACTTTATAAACAGTTTTAATCTTTACAAAACAGTAATTACCAGCTAAATGAGATGTGCGAGATGTCTTACTTCCATTTCAATACAGGTAGTTCATCTCCAGAAAAATGAACAACAAACTCATTCTAGAAGTTCCGGTATTTGTCGAATTGCTTGGCAACATTGTTCGATTCGTTGACACTGTCATCTTTGACACTTACAAGGCTGTCTGTTTCTACACAACAACTTACCAAAATTTAAAAAAAAAATCATGGTTATGATGATGTATTTACGATTAGATCTAAATTAAAACTCCCATATCTTTGAAATGGTTAATTTTTTGACACATGTTGTATAATTCTTTTCGATCTATTTTGATTTCTTATAAAGAACTTTGACACAATACACATAATGTATATAAACATTACATATCAATCAACTACATAAAAAAAAGTATAAGTAACCTGATAACAAAACTAATCTTAATTATATCTAGCTGACTTAGAGCATGCCAACTTATTCAATACTTCTTCTCCATGTCCTATAAATCCTGAACACTTATTTTTTAACTCCCTAAGGCCCGGTATTACAGTCACTACTTAAATATTGGTTTAGCTAAACTTAAACTTTCACTTAAACCAATTGGCAGTATTACAGTACAAAGTTTAGCTAAGCTTGTTTCGATTATATTTTCGTTTATGTTGGCAATAGAATATTTGTTTTTGACATTAACAGATAAATTATTTACACATGTATTTTGGTATATACACATTATTGGAATATCTGTTGTGAGTTATTGTCTTTGTATTAGATAAATACCATAAGAGTGACTAAAGTTTTACATTTTACATAATTTTTATTACATATCTTACATATTTTATATCCTCATGAAAGATATGTAACAATAATTTCCTATCAAAAGAGCTAAAATTAAGAATAAACAGTTTATTTTTCAGAATTATAGATGAAAGAGAACGGGCACCTTAATTTTACATTGAAGAAAATAGAGAAATTGAAAGCTTACCGTACAAAAACTTTGACCTATTGTGTAAAGAATAAAATAAATAATAAAAATATAATATATTATTGTTAATTTTGTTGATGCATTCTGATTGTAAAGCGTGATTGCAAAAATCAAAGTTAACAGTTTACAAAAATCAATATTCTTCAGAAATTGGTACTAAAATCGAGTGTAATTAAAATGCATTTTACTAATGAATTCTTACCAATTACTTTTTTTTAATGTCGCTAAATATTAAGTACGTTATAAATTAAACAAACAGATAATTTTTCTAAACGAAATCTATTAAAAAAATCTTTATCAGGCCATATATTTATATTATCAGGCCTAGTGCCTAGAAAGAATACGTTATAGTCATCTAATTATATTGAGAATATTTTGCTCGACTTCGACTTCACTGCTGTTGCTCATTTCTTAAATTTCCGTATTATAATTCTCCACAACGTCCATTCTGATAGTTTTATTTTGACAAAAAAAAGGTTAAACTTCACCTTAAGGTTTAAGCCGCTAGGATCGACCGCTTAAGTTAAACTAATAAATAAATGCTAAACTCCAACTGTAATACATCGAATTTACTTAAACCGTGGCTTAAACCTAGGATCGAGTTTAAACTTCCACTGTAATACTGGGCCTAAATAGAGTATAGGTAATGATGTAAAAATTAGTACTCGTAAAATATGTTTAATATTTATAAATAAATTATTAAATTTTAAAAAAGTAAGCATGTTCCTGTGACGTCGAATTTTCGGCTAGAGAGTGGTTTCAACTTGTTTTCAATAAAGGAGGACATCACTACTTCTATTTTATTAATTAATCGTTTATCTCTTATCTATTATCTCTAATATTTAAAGACCTTTTCTGAAACCTAGAAGCACTAATAAATGCAATACCGAACAATTATGCTCTGTTGATCTTTATTGAGAGCATATAGAATCTTTTCACTATCCTTATTCCATGGCCTGGTTATGAGTATGAGTATGTGATTATTGTGTAATGATGAGCACGGCACAGCGAGTGTAAGTAGCAATCGCGCGGACGGCATACCGGAAACGGTTGCAGCCGCGATCTACGGATCCATAAAGCACCGTAAGTGATCCAGTTTCCTTGATCCGCGAACCAAGCGGATGTACAGGATTCTAGAAGCGACGGCTGCTGCAATCGCCAAGTCATTGTCAAGCAGATAATAACTTTATGATCTCACATCATGGGTTAGAATTAACAGGTGATCTTTAGAGTTAATCAAGGGAACAGTTAGTAATTCGATGTTATTTATTTGTCTTATGGTACTTATATTTATATATAAATTTCAAGTTATTAAAAATGTTTTTTCTATAGCAGATGTTAAAGTGCAATTTTATCAACTCAAAATAGTGGATAAAGTAGCACTTTAACAGCAAGGGTAGATAAAGTAACACTTTAACAGCAAGGGTAGATAAAGTACTTTAACTTTTGTTTATTAGAAGTACATTTCCATAACAACGCACACTACTGACATTTTAAAATTGTTCTTAAATAATAATTTAATTTTTGTAATTCTACTCTCTTCAAAACCTGCTATAGAAAAAAATAGAATTTTATACACGACGATAAAATTAAATTATCGACTCGCGAAAAATAATTCACTCGCGATTATATCGCTCGTGAATTAACACT
The DNA here is from genome assembly GCA_035578165.1 of Stenolophus ochropezus. NCBI lineage: Eukaryota > Metazoa > Arthropoda > Insecta > Coleoptera > Carabidae > Stenolophus > Stenolophus ochropezus. The sequence continues at coordinate 25,483,229 of JAQOWZ010000011.1, read as the reverse complement.
TTCCGCTTGTCGATAAAATATTATTTTATCGTCTTGTATAAAAAATAACTATTGTTCTCACATGTGTATGACCGGGTGATCTTGCCAGTTTACATCTTAGCCCTTTAAGTAGGGTGTTAGGTTTTTATGTGAACATTAAAATATATATTTTTTTATTGCAATTAATTCTTAATTGAGTCACGCAGATACCTCATATACAGCGCAGTGATTCGAATACCCGAACATAGGGATTTAACATTTTCGTAATTTCCTTTTTCCTTAATTATTTTAGGTAAAAAAGTTTCAAATAACAATTGTAAAGTATAAAATTCTGCATCTGAATCAATAAGCAAAATTTATTTTATGTGCATTGTAACCTCAGAAATTAGGTAAGTCATGCCAAAAATAGCGGTAGCCCTAGAATTGAAATAAAAATTAACTAGTGGTATGGTTTATCTGTCAAGTTACGCTAAGAAATTAGCAATTTTATATTGTTTCTATTTCTAATTTATGTAATATAGTGACTTCAACAGTAATTACAAATAATAATAAAATAAACAAACGCAGCGTTGCAACGTACCGTGACAAAAAAATTGTTAATTTTTGTTACATTCCACGACTATTCCTATTTTTTGAGTGATTTGTGTTAATTTTTGAGGTTACAAGGCACATAAATTAATTTTGCTGATTGATTCAGGTGTATATTTTACACTCTATAATTTTTATGTGAAACTTTTTTACCTATAATAATTAGGGAAGCAGGAAATTAGGAAAATATGATTTTATATGTTAAATCCCTTTGTTCGGGTGTTACAGTCACCAACTAAACAGAGTAATGAAATTTAGCCTACAAACAAAAAGTGTAACTAAAAAAGTTACAGTTAGTATAATATTTTCCAATTAAGTTCGCTTTATTGTTCAAACTTTGGGAAAGGGAGTCAACTTCCAACCCTTGCACTAAAGTAATAATCTTATCTGTTTTGACATTTTAGAATTTTATCGAATATCCACGAATTAGGTCCTTATTTTCTGAGTATTTTCAGTGTGTTGTTTGTACGTCCGTGCAGTCCGTATGTACCTATTTGTGCCCATGTAGAACAAATTCACATCTTACGACAATCATTTTGTCTATTTTATTATATGTTTTCACATGTTCCATCAAGAATCAAAAAAAAAAATCAATCTTCTGGTATTATTTCAAATAACTCGAATTACCGACCACTATACAATAAGGGAGGTGTTCGTACCAATTTTGACATTTTAACAAATGTTTAGTAATTAAAGTGTTCACAATAAGTTTCGACTAATTATAGATGACGTGAGGACAAGTCATGTCAATGTGATTCTGCTAAGTATCAACATACTACTTCTTCCCTCTTCGGTATCTTTATAATAATCAAATTTTTTTCGTTATCAACCTTTCAAAATTCTTTCAGCGGCACATTAGTACGACGTTTGTCCGTAAATCCAACTATAAGGCATATATCATTTGCCATTTTGAATTGATCCAACTTACACTTTTGAATTTGGATCACATATTTTTAATTCTATTTGACTGGATCACTCTATCCTCTTTACTGAACAAAATGATCCTAAGTAATCCACTCGCCGGGGTAGATCACTTGGGTCAGTTCAGATTGCCACCTGTTTTTGCCGTGTTTTTAAATATTTAAAAGGCAAAATCAAATATAATTTACTTATACAGTGAAATAATAATAATAGAAGAAAGAAAAAAAAATGTGGTGGCCAGATTTGACTTTTGTAAATTATATTTTATGTTTCATGCTAGACTAAAATTTAGAACAGTTATTTTTTAGAATTAATAATCATAATTTATGTCCAAAAATATGGAGATGAATTGAACGTCAGCCAGCGTAACTCCTTAATGTATTCATTTCTAGTAAAGTAGATCAGAATAGCATATGAACTATACGAGCTCTGTAATTTTAATTGTTTACATATCTGTGCGCATTGTACTCTGCTAGCCAATTAAGACCATAATTGTGGCTTTACTACCGTTTTAACAACCAATCAAAATGTTACGCTCTGGAGTACTCCAGGTACACTCAAATTGGTGCATTAGAAAATGTATTGGCTGGAGACTTCAACGACTAGTTAGACAACATTGAAAATTAGTTATTTTTAGCGCTAGAATTTGGAATCTAAAAATTCTAAAAAAATATGATATTAAGAATGGTCTATACCAAGTTTTTTAAACGCAATTGTCAATCACTTTGAAAGAAATAAATAAAATAAATGTTATAGTATGTGGAAAATCAGCAAGCTGTGACCTCAGATCATTTTACAAACTGCTTAAACCTGTGACAGATAATTCAACACGGGTTGAACTGCTGTCATTGTACAGTGATATACGATTCTTTTTTACATTTTTGTAGTCAAAAGCTATTTTTTGCATTGGTGTAATTTCTAGCATCCAGTTTTCGGTCATGTTCAAAAACTTTCGTGAGACTGAGCACTATGTGAAAATATCCCTAGATTAAAATAAAAACACCAACACCTCATTTTGTACAAATCTGTCAATCATGTTTACAAATAAAAAGGAATTAATATTTTCGAACAACAATAAAAAATAGTAAGAAACAACAAAAACTGATCATTTGGCATCTAATATTGTCAACTGAAAAGAATTAGGTAAGTACTCAAGATTTTTATTGTGTGTAGAACAAAGCTACACGGGTACGCGACCGCGCACTAATTTTTCAAAAGTTGCTCAGCCGTTTTTGTATTCTGCGCACAATGGGTCTTGTTCACCATTTTTAAATTTAATTTAAAAAATAAAATTTAGAGGGTCAAAAATTTTTTTGATATCGGCCTTTGACATTTAAACGTTAAACGAAATATCTTTGCTTTACATTCAGTACGTCATCGAGCGTTCGCTTGGTTTGCTTTATGTTCGTGAGATGAATAGGTAGAGGTACTACTAGGAAATCTGATTTAATTATTAAATATAAAATTATGTTCTCTTATTATCAAAGGTTTCGAAAAAAAAATGAAGACATGATTCGTCGGAAAAATGTCTGTAGTTGACTCGGAACCGCAAAATAGTTGGCACAAAGTGCCTCGAATTTCAATATGGCTCCTCGACAGTAATGTACCATTTTCCGGACTTATGTAAATAACTATTCATGTTTGTGTTTTATTAAAATGATTTAAAGTGTAATTTTTAAGAGTATTTATTAGAAAAAATGACTTCAAACACAGGCAAAGGACCCTCCCTCTCACTTGCACACTTTTACATACGTTTTGAATATTTTCGTTCCCGTATACTTTTGTACCGCGCAGTCAGCGAAATAATTAAAAAATGTCGATTTCGAAGTCGTCAGTACCATTCAGTCGTCGATAATATTATCTTGTGATAATATCTTTATAAGTATTCAATCAATCTAATGTATTAATCGACGGAACACTAGTGTGGCGACACTGTAGTGATCCATGATTTATTATTTACAATTTTTCTATATAGTAAGCGATGTTATTATGACAATATAGTCACTTGTTGTTTATGTGTTTGATTGACTGGTGTTTTGAAGTTTGTATAATTTCATACCATTAAATTGTTACTATTCTATATAGTTTTATTATTTTATGTGGTTCTAAAAACCCATATTTGGTGACCCCGACGTGATGGAGAAATTCAAACCACCAACATTTTTGAAGGCCAATCCAGCACTCTGTTTTACGCAAGTGGAGTCACTGTTTGTTTTGCTGTCAATAGAAAAAGATGATATTAAATTCCACTGCACTGTAGCCAATCTACCCGCTGAAATCTTGCTGGAAGTACAAGATATCCTGTCCGCCCCGCCGAAGATAGGGCAATTTAAAGCAATTAAAGATGCCATAATTTCACGTCTAACTGCTAGTGAGTCAAACAAACTGCAGGAGTTGCTTCAAAATGCTGAGATGGGAGACAGAACTCCATCATCTTTCCTTCGCTACCTCCGAACCCTCGCTCCAGACACCTTAGTTAGTAAAGATCTGTTGCGAACCATCTGGCTTGGTCGGTTGCCGTCTGCAACCCGAGAACTATTGCCCGTCATTGGAGACGATTTGGACAAATTAGCCCCACTGGCAGATAAAATTCAAGAGCAACGCAATGGGGGTGCGTGTATTGCCGCTGCTAGCCCGTCATCGCAGATCGATGTACCAATGCAACGCATAGAGGAACTAACGAAGAAAGTCGAGAAACTTTCTGCTAGAAATTCTCGTAGTGAATCTAGGGACTTCGAAAGAAAATCTAGTCGCCCTAGATCGAAATCAAGATTATTAAAAGAAGCCAGTGAAGACGAATGCTGGTATCATACCAACTTCGGTCAGAAGGCCAAAGAATGCCGCCAGCATTGCAAATATTGGGAAAACTTCCAAAGGAGTCAGTAGTGGCGACAACTGATTCCTCTTTTAAAAGTCGTCGCCTGTTCGTTAAGGATGTTAAGACTTTCGACAGATTTCTGGTGGACACCGGTGCGGAGTGCTCCGTATTCCCTAAATCAAGCTGCAGGGAAGTGCGACCAATTGCTGCACGGAAGTTATACGCTGCCAACAGTACTGTCATAAATACATTCGGTGAGAAATTTTTCAAGTTAGATTTAGGTCTACGACGCATATTTCCTTGGAGTTTAACAGTAGCGGATGTAAGCTATCCAATATTGGGAGCTGATTTCCTTGAACACTATGGCCTGTTACCGGATTTGAAAAATAACAGGTTAGTGGATCAAGAAACACTACTTTCTATAAGTGGTCGAGTTTGTAGCGTTGAATTTATGGAAATTAAGACTTTTTTAGGTAACTCATGTTATCACAAGATCCTTGCCGAATTTCCAGAACTTACTCGCCCGGTCACGAAGCATAAGGTAGTCAAACACAGTACCACGCACCATATTAAGACAACCCCTGGACCGCCTGTGTTTTGCAAGTCACGCAGACTTAGCGCTGACAAATACAAGATAGCAAAAAGAGAATTTGACTATATGATTGAAAAAGGGATCTGCCGACCTTCGAAGTCAAACTGGTCATCTGCATTGCACATGGTTCCAAAGAAAAACGCCGAATGGAGGCCTTGCGGAGACTATCGTGCATTGAATGCACGGACAGTTCCGGACCGATACCCGGTGCCGCACATTGAGGATTTTTCTCATAATCTACATGGCAAGAAGGTGTTCTCAACAATTGACCTTGTGCGTGCCTACCATCACATTCCGGTAGAGCCGGAAGATATTCCCAAAACTGCCGTCATCACACCATTTGGGCTCTTTGAATTTCCATTTATGAGCTTTGGATTATGCAATGCCGCACAAACTTTTCAAAGGTTTATAAATGAAGTTTTGCAGGGTCTTGACTTTGCATATGCCTACATTGACGATATCTTGATTGCATCAGAAAATGAAGATGAACACAAGCAGCACTTACGTACGCTATTTAAGAGGCTGACAAATTATGGAGTTCAGCTTAACGTTGATAAAAGTAAGTTTGGACTGGATGAGGTCAGTTTTCTTGGATATTTGGTAGGCGAAAAAGGCATTCGTCCAATGCCTGATAAGATTAAAGCCATCCTGGAATACACCACACCGTCAACTGTCAAAGGTCTTCGTCAATTCCTAGGTATGGTAAATTTCTACCGGCGATTTATCCCTCACGCTGCACAAATTATGCATGAGCTCACTGAGATGCTTAAGAGTATCCAGAGCGAAAAAGAAAAACTGGTTTGGACTGAAGAAAGCAAGAAATCATTCGAGAAGACTAAAGAAGCTCTTGCGAATGCCACTCTTCTTGCCCATCCTTCACCACACGCGCCGCTCTCAGTCATGGCAGACGCTTCAGACACTGGCATTGGCGCCTCTGTTCAACAATTTGTGCATGACAGCTGGCAACCACTTGGATTCTTCTCTAAGAAACTGTCACCAGCGCAAACCAAGTACAGTGCCTTCGACAGAGAGCTCCTGGCAAGCTACTCTGCAATCAAACGCTTCCGATTCATGCTTGAAGGTCGTGAATTTATTCTTTTTACTGATCACAAACCTTTGGTAGCGGCACTTTTCAAAAGTTCAGACAAATGCACACCGCGACAGGCAAGACATTTTGATTTCATCGCGCAATTTACCAGTGATATTCGACACTTGCCAGGTAGTGATAATATTCCAGCTGACGCACTATCACGCGTTGAAGCAGTGACTGAACCCATCAACTACGGCGACTTAGCTGCCGCTCAGAAGACTGACGAGGAGCTTTGCAAGTTCATCGCATCGTCTGATTCTGGTATGCGACTTAAGCTGGTAGCTACACCTGGTTCAAACGTTCCAGTCTACTGCGACATATCGACCTCAACTGCGCGTCCGTTTGTCACTGTGACCTTCCGTCAGCAGGCTATTGCTTTAATGCATTGCCTCTCACATCCTGATGCTAGAAAGACCGTTCGTCTTGTCAAACAAGCATTTGTCTGGCCGAATATGGAAAAGGACGTTAGGAATTTTGTTAAAACCTGCATCCCTTGCCAGCGAGCGAAGATCACTAGACATGTTTCAGCTCCACTAGGAAACTTTGCTTCTCCTTCCGCCAGGTTTGAACATGTTCATATTGACCTGGTTGGACCGTTGCCATCTTCCCAAGGTTTTACGTATTTGCTTACGTGCGTGGATGCTTTACCCGCTGGCCTGAAGCAATACCGCTCATCGACATACGTGCTGAAACCGTTGCAAACGCTTTCCTTTCTGGATGGATCTCCCGATTTGGTACACCACTCCGAGTCACTACTGATCAAGGAAGACAATTCGAAAGTCTCTTGTTCAAACTCCTCAACAAGTTACTCGGGACTTCGCACATCCGTACCACTGCGTACCATCCACAAGCCAATGGACTCGTCGAAAGATTTCACCGACAGTTAAAGGGATCGATCAAATGCCTTTCTACTGAGCGCTGGGTGGACGAATTACCACTCATTTTACTGGGAATCCGTTCGTCTCTGAAGGAGGACATTGGTCATTCAGCTGCAGAGCTGGTTTATGGTCAAACCTTACGCCTCCCTGGTAAATTCTTCGTCTCAACAGAGGACAAGACGCTGGCTAATTCAGAGTTCGCTCTTCGACTTCGAAATTCATTTCGAGACCTTCGTCCTACAGAGGGCACACGACATATAACCCAGAAATCCTTCGTTTTTAAGGACATGACGACTTGCAGTCATGTCTTTCTGCGCAACGACTGTGTTCGACGTCCGCTTCAACCCCCGTACGATGGCCCGTTTCGCGTTGTTTCTCGTGAAAACAAGCAAATGGTCGTCGATTATAAAGGACGAAAATTAACCGTTTCTGTTGACAGATGCAAACCTGCCTTCATTCATACAGAAGTCACTGAGCCGCTTGAACCAGCTGAAGTTTACATCAGACAGTCCGTTGTTCCAACTTCGCAGTCTACTTATGTGCCTGCTCCGGCACCTTCATCTACTTCAGTGCCATCTTCGACCAATTCGACAGTTCGAGTAGCTTTTGCTATTCCAACTTCACGTTATGGACGACCTTTAAAACCTACCATCAAGTATATGGAACCCAAAAAAGACACATCATAAATAATTCATTATTATTATTGTTGTTGTTTAAAAAAAAATATTATTCTTTATTTCACTTCATTGTTCCCACATTCGATTATTGATTAATTGTTCTTTTTCTAATAACGCTAGCTCGCTCGGAGGGAGCTATGTGGCGACACTGTAGTGATCCATGATTTATTATTTACAATTTTTCTATATAGTAAGCGATGTTATTATGACAATATAGTCACTTGTTGTTTATGTGTTTGATTGACTGGTGTTTTGAAGTTTGTATAATTTCATACCATTAAATTGTTACTATTCTATATAGTTTTATTATTTTATGTGGTTCTAAAAACCCATACTAGTCTCATAATTATTATGGCAATGGGTTATGGCCTAAAATTGTCCATGTACAAAGAGTTATGTTTGGGATATTGAGCCATTGACTTTTACATATTACTTTTATTTAACAGATATTTTTTCCTGAACCTTTCCTGAGTCTTTTCAATATTACTAATTGTAATGGCCGACTAACAAATCGCCGGGTAGCCGGGTGGGCCAGTCCGCCGAGTCCGGGCCCGAAATTGGTAATTTACCTAATTTTAAAAGTTGATAAAGGAATGTTTTCAGTTGGTTAGTATTAAAATGTTATAATTAAAAACGCAATGGTATTATCATTTTTTCTGGCAAATTTTTTTTACTTCTTTACTTTAACTTACACATAATTTCATTTTCTCTGGAAGGGAGCGTAATGTGAAAATCACAAGTTTAAAATTATTTTGAAACTAAACATTTTTCCAAGACACAAAACGATGACGTCAGATAAGAAAACATCTTTAATTTTAAGCCGTAGAAAAAGTGTAGTATGAGACTGTTTATAACTATTTTTATTGGTAGGTAATGAAATTCTTCGAAATAAAAACTACAAAACAATTTCTTGAAGTTTAGTTAAGTTAAAAATGAAATTTTTCTTGTAATATCTTTGTGTGTTTCTGTGTCACGTATTACAAATCTTTTCCTTTTCTTCTTATCATGTACAAAGGCCTGTTATCGTGTTGGTGTTGTTCAGCAGTTTGTTGTATTGTTGTAGTGATTTTTTCGCCGGTTCCGTTGCGATTTCCGGCAACAGACTGGGCTGCAGAACATAAAACGTATATGCGGGTCGCTATGTGACTAATGCCATTAACACTACATGCAACACGGATGTGTGTACGCAAAACGTACTTAGAGAAAGAATCAGCAAACCGAAATTCATGATAGTGCTTGTAAATTGTTATCAGCGTGAAACGTACTCTGATATATTTACTTTTTGTACATAAATCTTTGTGATACACTTCTAGTACTCGCTTTGAAAAATCGAAATGAAAAATGAAACCAACTTAAAATTAAATAAAAGACTCTTGTCTCATCTGCAACATTATTATAAATAATAATAATAATTATTATTAACATTACAACTATACTTTGTTGATCAATATAAAAATATGTTTCAGCATTTATTATAAAATGAAAATTTCTTAAAATATGATTCCAAGTATTGTCTGATAATATTAGTCCAGTATCTCCAAAGATTAAAACAATTGTTTTTGGAATAGCTTTTTTTCAGACTTCTTGTGCTACCAAATTAAAAAACAAAAACAAAACAAAAAACCCTCGATCTTTTCATTTGGTACCAAAAGATGTCGGAAAAAAGTTATTCCAAATAAATATCGATTATCTATTATGTAGCGATATTCCATTGAAAATAATCACTAATACCAGGTCCTGATTTAAGGGTGGGTAGACCTAGGGGCCCTCACCAAGTTAACAATTTTGTCAACAATTTACATTACTGGAAAATAAGAAAAAGTCAACCTGGAACACATCAAAATTTATATACTTGTAACTTTACTAGTGTGCAACGGAATGTCGTAATTTTTAATAGTAGAAAATAATAGTGCCTTTACTCGAGAGCTATTTATTTATATAATATAATAATAGAAAAAAAGTGCAGTTTATTTTTCCAAACGTGGAAATCATCTTGAAAATTTATTTTGTTCTCATGATAAAAAATTGCCTCGCAGAAAGATCATTTTCAAAATTAACAATATTAAATATGGGCTGAGAACGTGAGAACTATTATGATTGAACAACGCTTAAAACCTAAAACATCATCTAATACTTTTGAGCATCAACAATGATATTTTAAGAGTATTATCATATGAAAATATTATAAAATATATTACAAAGAAAGCAAGAAATGTGCCAAAATTTTATGTTTATCAATACAGAATTTGTTTTATTCGACTGGATAAATTAGTAATTAGAGAAAAACATTTGGAGTAGCAGCCGCTACCACTACACCAACGTATTGATTTTAAATCAGTCTTCATCAGGGCGATAAATGATATAAAATATCATTTAAGTGTTTGTTAAATTAACAATTTATAAAAAAAATCATAACATGAAGATTTTCAATTTTTATTTCATCTTGAAAAAGGGCCCTCACCAAACTTTTGTCCAGAGGCCCCCACCAACATAAATCCGGCCCTGACTACGACACCAAACAAAACGTTGGAGAGAAAGCTGGATAACTACATCCAAACACCTTAAATTGTGAACAGAAAACAGGCATTCGCCGAACTAAGGAATAAGACGTAGAAGAAAATAGGCTGCCACATGTGTTTCAACACACTCATGTAAAACTGGTCACAAACTGACTAGAATTGCATCAATCTGTAAGATCTGCTCGTACCTCATAATCCATTAGCATACGATCTTGTGTTATGATAGTTGCGGGATGATATATGCCTGGGCAGGACAGTTCGCACATACACTGCGGGGGGTCAGGGGTCAGCGAGCCTGACAAATTGCCATTGTCCGGGTCGCGGCTGGACGTGCTCCGTGATATACCGCTCTCTGCGCGCCTTTGTACCGTTTAGCGATCTGACGGCGATGGCTTCATAAACACACATATACCAGCCAAGATATATCGGCCAGACTTATTATCTGCTAAACTGTCACGAGCAAATTAAATTTCAAGTCTAGAGTTTTAGCCCTGATCACATACAATTGTATAGTGATCAGTGGTTTTAGTAAGTGTGTCTAGTGATGTAAGGAATATTCCTCAAGAAGGGAAGAAATGATTCTGGTAACAAAATAAATTTTCTTTTCTTGAGAATTTTTTTATTGTTTGAATTTCAAAAACACATCTATACAGATATGCTGCGACATGCTTGCAGTATGTATTATGGCAATTTTGTCAAGTTTTAGTCTGAATTTGTGACCTGTGACTTTATTAAAAAATGAATATGAATTTACATTTATTGAATTGAGTGATGCGAAAATAATAAGTAATAATAATATAACATGAGAGTGAGAATAAATTAAAAATAATTTGAAATATTCTTCAAAAACATTGTGCCAGGCAGTTGTCCCGAAAGCCCTATGGTTTGAGCGGTATTGCCAACTGATAAGATTGAGAACAATATGGAGAATCATTTTGTAATTTAATGAACACTCACAAATTTATTTTAACAACACTCATTTTACTAATATCATTGATTTTATATATTATGTAGTATTTAAAATCAATGCTTATATGTTGATAACTATCTGACATTTCAATAAAAACAAATGATACAAATATAATAATTCCCGGGAATAAAATCTGGAGCTTTATTCTCACTATAATCATGACAGGATTGGTTAAAACGCAGACATGTGACAAACAATTAAACATTTAATTATTTGAAAGAAAGGTCAAAATATAATTATGGAAAGTGCTCTACAGAGGCTATTGTAGCGTGAGAAATATGTGTAGTTGCTAAAAAAAATGGACCAGGGAGGAAAAACAATAAAATAAATAAATAATCACTTATTTAACATTATAAATTCCACGCTCATAAAACCTAGTAACAGAACAGGAAATGCGCAAGAAAATAAAATAATAATTTGCACAATACATTATAACAACAAAAGAAATATCAAATTGTTTTAAATGACACATAGCTGGGGCTACAAGAAATATCAATATAAGTAAATTATAGCAATGGCAGTTCGTGCTACATATTTGTGAGTGTGCTGCATTAATGAAAAGGAAATAAAATATTAATCAAAAGAATTAATTTTTGTTTATAGTTTTAATTTAAATTTTAAAAGAATAAGTGTTTCCTTTTTTCGGCAAACTTATTTATTAATTTTTCAATGTAGTTTTGTGGCAATAAATTTTCGGGTTTCTTTATTTTCTCCGTGAAATACAACAAATCTCTCACAATAGCTTTAGTTTATATTTTGTTCATCACGATCGTCCATAAACAGTGAACACGGAAAACAAAACGTAACATTCTTGTCATTGCAACCGCAAATCCAGTTGTTTTTTGAATGTATGTCTTTGTTAAATTGTCTTTTATACGATTTACCGCAAATTTTATTCGAAGTTCCTATGTTTAGTTCAGGTATTATTACCATTTGTTCCTGATAAGTAAAGTTTGGAATTTTTTTTTATGTAATTGATTATCTTCATTCATTTTGAAACATGTATTTAAACGTTAAAATCAAAATTAATTGAAAGTAAATTTGTAAATACTCGTATTGCTTCTATTGTATGATATTCATTTGTAACAAATAAACGTGAATTGCGCCAGATATCTGATTATGGACTGCAATTTTTGCAACTCGTATGGAACATAACATTGTGCCGCCGAACTAATTTCGATGGTAGACGACGTCTATCGAATCAAGTAAAATACTGTAGCAGAACATCAGTCAGAAAAGATGCGAATGATGCTGTGCGGGTAAACTATTCACTGATCGTTAAGCGAACTTGTGCTTTTTAAGCCACAATATAATATATAATTAAAAAAAAATAACTTTGTTGTTTGATTTTTACAGGTATTTTAATAATATACATATATAATTAATTAATAATGAGCATTTTTGTTTAAAATTTTTCGTGGTTCTGCAGCTCCGCAGCATTTAAGGACGAGCCGCCACTGAACTATAGTGATTATAGATGTTATATAAACGAGACGTTGTATCTATAATAATTAAACTAAAGAATATGTGAGTGAGGTGTTGATAAAATATATTTATATGCTGCCACATGATTTTAAATACACATATGTAATGCTGGTCACAATATCGACTGATATCATTCCAACATTAAATTACATCATCTGCAAGATTTGTCTATAAAAAGAGCTGTCATGCGGATGAAATATTAATTTTACTTTCATTTCAATTATTACATTTTTCTTACTTATTTATTGACATCTCATCATCTGTGGCACAACATTCCTAGATGGAACAGGGCCCCAAATACTTAGTTATGTAGGTGGTCTGCCAACAACGTCTGCAAAGAAGAGCTTATAGTGGTTCCAAACCACTCCGACACTGAACATCAAAACATACATGTATATATTAATTTCCATATAACATAAACCTAGGCTACCATATGCTTTTAAATATCCATGTATAACGCTGTTCAGAAAATATTGGCTGATATTATTCAATATTGATCCATTCGTATATCTTCTAAAAATTATCTGTTAATATTTTTCCTTCCATCTGCTTTTCTTCGTCGCAGAAGAAAGGCGTGGTTAGATCTTACTTTACGAGCTTTACGTGTGAAGAAGATTATTATTATCCAGCGATAAGAATTCGTCGTAATAGCTTTATAATTTCTTCATATTTTTCTGCAATGTAGCATTAAGTTTTATTGTTATTACTTGACATCTATTTCGTGTCATTATTATATTATAGTTAGCGAAGAAACCGTTAAGAAAATTGAAGTAAATTATTGAAATATAATCATATAATGCTATAGTATCCTGCAAAAACGTTCATATAGTCGTCACGGTCTAACATATTAGATTAAGAGTGAAAATAATGTCGTAAATAAATGTCTTATAATATCTACATTTTTTGTTGTCTTCTAATGTGTTTTTATGTGAAACAAATAATAAATAAAATCTAACTTATGTGTTTTAATGTTCAATCTAATAAACTTCTGTACCAATTCAAAAGGTTTCACTGAATATTGTATTTTTATTATATACGAGTATGTACATATTTTCTTCAAAAGGAAAAGAATGACTTTTAATTTTTTTGGTAAAAACGTAGGTACTTTTTCTTTAAAAATCTTAAAAACATATTTATAAGTAAAACTAGAGACGCTAATTTCAAACTTGTAAACTGATTTTTCCGTGATATTGCCTAATAAACTTAAACATTAAAAATTTGGTTTTTGATTTTTTTGGTACACATTCGTTACGGTTACAGAATGGACGTTCGACAAAATGTTGTCTTAAACCATTTTTTTGTTTGAAAGAACAGAGTAAAGTAAGAATATTATTGAAAACGAGAATGAAAAATCTTTCATTATAAGTTACATACCAATTTTTAAAGTGAAAATTTTGGTCCGTTTTCCTATAAATAATATTCAATAAATTTTAAAAATATACATTTCTTTCAGATTTAACAAAAATAATAATTACAGTAACTTTAATAATTTCAAAGAAAATACTTATGTCAAAATTGAAGCTTTTTTAGTTTATTCTCAAAGAGGGGAGGGGGGGATTTCTCACCATACCACCCACCCTCCTAATCTATATCACTTCTTTCGGACCTTTACGTAGACATATCAACTTTTATAGTTTTTGAACAATAGATACAAATTCTAGAAGCAAAAAAATTAAAATGGACGAAAACTGAAGAAAATAATTATGTTTTTTCCGGAAATTGGTATACTTATGTAATTTTGTCTGTAGAATTTATTGTTGATTGAGCTCATAAATTTAAGCTGTGTATGGGGTAGAGGTATCTACAATGCCTAATTTACCAAGTTTAATTTTATAGTTCATATTTTGAAAAAGGAACAAGATTTCCCAATTCTGCTTCGAAAAATTTATGAATGTGTTGAATGCTACCCACACTAGATACATATAATAAGAAAAATATTTTAATTTTTTTAAGATACCTATTAACCTTAAAATAGGTTTTTGTCTTTTGGGGCAATAATTTAAAAAATTAATAAAAAATATAGACTCCTATTATTAAAATATCTACTATAACATATATTTAATTTATTAAACTGAAAAAAAACTTTTTGGCCGTCTAAAGTGTAAATATAATAATCACACACCGTTGACTTCTACGGTTGTTGCGATTTTACATATGCAGTAAAGTAACTTTTTTTAATTTTTAGAGATTATTTAGAAAAAAGTTTCTTTCTAATAATAAACTGTACCTATAAGAACGCTACCTACCGCAATTTATTATTTAATAAAGTCTTGGAGAAATATTTTTTTTTGTTTATTTTGACGTTTTATTGTTTGCTGCTCGCTGGTTGGAATCTGATTTTATTCTAGCAAGCAATTTTTTTTTCAGAAAATTCGTAGATCGGCCAAAAAATATATTAAATTATGTATTTCAGGTATTTGTACATCGATCTGTATTGTTAAAGCTTCGTACCGTGCTTCAATAAAAAACCTCTTACAATAACATGCAACTTATCGAACTTATATTGTAAATATCTATTGCAGAACATAGTACTGAATAAATAATAATATGTATATATCATTTATGTCACATCAGGAATGCGTAATAAGGCGTGAAGGATATATTCATAATTTATCTATAAAATAGAAAAAAATATATTTCAAAGTAAGCTAAAAACATGGACATAGCGTAAGAGGCCAGGGGGACGCCTGGGAAATTATACGTTGCTATAATTTTACTTAATAAATTAACAAAGAACATAAAATAGGAACTGTGATGTTGATATTCACTAACAGACGATTGGCGCAACGTAATTTAAGTAAGTAAGTAAGTAAGATTGTACGAGAAACATATTTTTAGTACTTAACCTTAAAATTTAGTTTTACTGTTTAATATGGATCAACGAAAATATTTCAATGGAAACATTAATTGTAGTGATTTTGACACTAGTAAAAATATTTACAAAAATTACATAAATATTATTCTGCAAATTCAAAATTAAACACATCCATTGATTTATGGTTATTAAAAAAGAAAAATCGGAATATTATAAATTATAACTATTTTTGCCCTCCCTGGAAAAAAATCCTGGCTACGTCTATGGTACAAAAATATATATTAATAAATACAAACTTTATATGTACTTCTTGTAAATATTAAAAAGTTTTTCTCATATATCTAGTAATTCTATTAGACATTTAGTTTGATTGCAGTGAGAATAAATGTTAATTTGAAACATTGTAGCGTATTTTGCGATGACAGAATAGTATTCAACTTTACGCATGCACGTAGCCTTCGCGTCTAGAATTGGCCGTGAAATCAGAAATCCTACGGATGACGGAATTGCCGGGTACGACTCCTCGGCAACACTACAAGATGTAATTACACCTCTGTATAAATTGATTTCGTGCTCTTGTTTGACGTAATTACGGCTGTGCAATCGGCTGGAACAAAGTGACAAATACTCGCACTCATATGCTCCATTAAAACAATTCCCTCCCATTTGATATCAGTTACTCACTAACTCTGCTATATTAACCTAATATATATAGTACAAACCAAAATATATCGGCTCCATTAGACCCTCGCACTTACAATTAATAACCAAGAAGATTATAAGGATAAATATAACAAAATTGCATTCAAATAAAATATTTTTTTGGGAAATTTATATTGTTATTATTGAAAATTAATAAGCAATTTGAACAAAAATCTTTCATACCAACCTTTAAATAATAACCTGCACAAAGCGATGATATTTTGATCGGGGTGATAGTTTTTATATCTATTTTATAACATTTCTCATTGTTATATTTATTAATGGAGATGAAATGATGAAAAAACACTTACATATCCATACCTTACCTGAGATTCGAAAGTCGAAACCAGAAAATACAATATATCTTTCTATCTAAGTCTATTTGGAATAGCCTGTTTATATACTAGTACTGCAAGAAGATGCAGCTTAATAGTGTCTTCCAACATAGCGCTATATTACAATAGATTCAGTGGAGTTCCTTTTATATATAAAATAGAGACAGTAGAGTTAATTTTCTCTACATCTATCTGTCAGTGAAGGCTCGGGAAGTAAAATTTTGGTGAGGCAAGCGATAGGAACAGAATCAAATCTATGAAGTGTGAACTGCATACCAGAAGAACCTGCTGCCATTTTGTAAAAGTAAACTTAAATTGAAAATCAAAAGATATCCACGTCCACCTTCTTGTGCAAAATTTGAACAATTGTAAATTCAACTGCCAATATTTTATTCGCTTTGTTTGCTTCGTCTACGTGAAACAGACCAATCAGAATGCACTGGAGGCATGCCTCAAGATTCCCTTTTTTTGAAGAAGGTAGTGCAGCGAGAGAAAAATCGATTAACGCTGTGAGCATACTAAAGTAGCACAGCCGTACGCACACATTGATGAAGTGTGAAGCAGGAAAAATTTTGCCTCTATACTTATGTAGTTGGCATCGGCATTGCAGTGTGAATTTGAAAACTAGATCTTATGGATATACTGCATACTAAATTTAAAATTTCTAAAAGATTAAAATTTAAAATTTAAAAATACAATGCAAAATTCTCCACTTCTTATTTTATACACTGAGGCACTGTCTCATCTGCCTCCCCTGACGAGCCACCACTCCTAATAAATTCAATAGAGTACTTTTTCTCTTATTTCTATCCGGAATGTTCCTATGTAGTGAGTGTAGTGAAAGAAGTCGCAACATATAGTGCTTCCCAAACATACTGCTATATTATAATAGATTTAGTAGATATCCTTTTCTCCTGCTCCTATCTGGAATATCCTGTTTCTATGTAGTGAATATGAACAAGGATTTGCAGCTTATAGTGCATCCCAAACACACCACTGTATTACATTAAATTCAGTAGAATTAGTTTTCTTCTGTGCCTATCTGAAATAGCCTATTACTATGTCGAGATTATAGTGCCTCCCAACTACACCGCTATATAACAATAGATTCAGTAGAGTTTCTGTTCTCCTATGCCTGTTTGGAATTATGTAGAGACTGTAGTGCAAGGAGTTGCAGCTTATATATATAGTTAAATAGATTTAATAGAGTTTCTTTCCTACTTTATCTGAATGGAATATGCTATTTCTGTATACTGATTGTAGTACAAGTATTTGTTTTTTATAAATACTATGGTATTTCAATAGATTCAGTAGAGTTTGTATTGCTGATTCTGTACTCCTGGTTTTATTTTCTTGGCAATCGTTCAGCTTTGTCGGTTGACGAATGTTGTCGCTTACCCTGAGACGCGAATATTCCTCTGGTTTTTGCTCCCGTGAAATTGGTTTTCATGCATGTTAATCTGTCGCATTCCCTATGCTGTAATTACTGATTCTTTTCACGTCTATTCATTACATTGTTGCTAATTGCGGGAGACGGACATTTTTTTAATTAGTTGCCGTTTTTCTATACTTTATTTACAAGTAGATGTGCTGTTCAGTTCTTAAGAAAACAGATCGTTGTGAGAAGAAACTTGGACAGAATCTCAAACTTACATGACATTTTTTTAAAATAGACATATCACATTGATCTTATTTGTGATCAAATTATACTACTTTGATTCTTAGAACCTTAGTTCGAGTCCCGTAAAATGAAAATCTATATCACGTGTTTCCCAAATAATAGTTGTCCTTATGCTGCATTCTTCACGTCAACTAGAGTGCCCGGAAGGGGACGTCTGATAAACGCCCTCTTTGGTGTAAATTAATACCCATAAAGCAGATTGGCACACCTAATAATGGGTAATAAGTCGTTGAATATATTATTATTATCTGAAAACGGTTTTATACTTATTACAGGGTGTATAACTATTATTGAAAATGCCCCACAATATTTTATATTTTTACACATGCACTACAAGATCTTGTACCTAAAATGTGTACGTAAAATACTTTATTGTTTTAAAGTCTTCAGTAGATGTATTGTTCATGTCCAAAAATAATATACACTCGTATTTTATATATTTGTCAGTTTATGTAGAATATATTTTTAGTAATGTTTGTATTTTATTACAGGCACTGAAAGCTGTTGCGGAGTATATGTCATCACAAAATCTCAATCTATGTAAGCGTTACTTTTGAGTAAAACTAATTATTTATTTTAACGTGTAACACCTTTCCAAATACTAATATTTGTTTATATCTTCAAGTATCCCAAAATGTAGAAAGAAAAAATGTATTTGCTTTCGAATTTCAATAGTGTGTAACGCCATATTAAAGCTCATCTCCTTATTGACTCTTGAAGTCTGGTTTGGTTTCGCGGTAATGGGATGGTAAACATGGCTCTATTAGCACTTAGTAGGATAAACTAAACATGGGTAATGTACCTGGATTATACAACCGTATGGTAAACAGAATAATCAAAAGAGAAAAGATGTGGAAATAAAAAATATCAACATATCTCATCTGTCATTACTCAAACGTCATCTTCTTACCTGACTCACCAGATGAGTTCTATACGTCCTATAACATTCATTTGAATTGTTTGGATAATAAAAAAAAAATGAACTCAAATTTGGCACAACATCCAAAACGAGGTGGGTTTTCCACATACTGCAACATTCACTTGATTTATCTCGACAATTAAAATCAAATTACAGATTTTTGACAATAATATTGAAAACGTAGCTTTTGGGCGTGATTTTTTTTAATTTCTTAATCGTGATCATAAGTGAACTTGAATCTTGGCAAATTTACCATATTCACGTTCACACCAGCACAAATTCGGAATACAATTAATTTTAGTACTGTTTTGATACTTTTTTTGACTTTTTTTTGGCATTTCATATGTGACAAGTAAAAAGTAAGTTAATTTATTATATGTAAGAATACAAATAATATTTTTTTTCGAAATCGATACTAAAGCACACGATATCACTCCGCGAAGTTAGCTAAGTAGATGTTAAAGTACAACTTTAGAGACTCTTATGTCAAAATTTAACTAATCGGACTGATCTGTCAAATTGAATTAACCTATAATAGTATTATATTTTAGCACTACCTAAAATAACAAACATATTATATAATATTATTGGTGAATTTATTTATTATTTACCTTTGTTAATAATTTATCTGATTTCATGCAAAGAACATCTAAGTGAGTGTAAAGGTAAATGAAAATTATAAAGAAATATTTGATACTTTGACAGTACGTTTGTTATCAAAGCCATCCCCGTCTCAATAGCTAGCTGACGTTTTACAAACACATTTAACGATTTCAGAAAAATTATAATGTTTATCTGAGGACTAAAGTATTTTTTATTACTCACATGGTTTATTCTCCGCGGTTATCGCCTTGTAGAATAAATTCTATATGCGTAAAAAAAATTACACTTTAGTCCCTTGATATACAAATAACTATTTGGCGCCTATGTCCGATATGACTAGTGTTACAGAACTCAAAATCGTTCAGATACACTGTTTGCCGGCCAAACAGGCATAACGTAAAAATGTCAAATTTAGCGTTATATTCTGTAATGAGAAACGTTAATTAAAATCACAATTTTTGATTAATTATTCATATTATACTCATTGTACGATTACGATTACGTTAATTGTAGAAAATATTAATTCACATTCGTTTTACTTTTCAGATTTTAGTGCCAATAAAATATAATCGAGATACGTAAGTAATCCGTCATCCGTGAGCGTGATTCTTAATTTTTTCCAGTTTGGTCGTGTATAAGCAAATGTGACTTATTTTCACTAAAGGAGGATATAACTAGTTCTTATATTTTTATATATTATGCTGATAGTTTCCAAAGTACGTAGCGAATATTTTATTATATTATTATTTTTTAATACGTTTCATTTGTAAATATATATTAAATAAAGAAATAAATGAATAAAAAACATGGAAAACCCCATTTCCAAACTTACTGAGTGCAAATTTAGTACAACAACAACTTATCTGAATAATGCAAACTAAATTAAAATCAATTTCTATACAAATAATTCAAGAAAGAAACTTCTATTGACCAGCTGAGTTCTACGTATACTTATCAACTAAACTCAGGTTCTTGACAATTAAATTCAAAATGAGACTTATATTGACATCTATTGATAGATCATAAACTTACTGACTGATCATTTGGCACTTACTTTAACACGATAAATAATTTTAATTGGACATTAATTTGCAGTGTCAAAACCAAAGAGATGATATATTTAGTTATTAGAGAATGTGTTACAATGTATAAAACAAAAACCAGCAAAAAACTGGTTCAAATTAAATCATAACCATTTCCAAAAAACATGTTTCTAAACTCTGTTCTTGTCATACGAACAAATGATGTCCCTTCAAAATTTACCGCTACTTTAATATAATTATATGCGGTTTGCCCGACAGTTGACACTGATAACTCGCGAAAAAAAACCTGCTTCTTATGCTCATTTAAACTAAACTAGAAACTCATTCTTTACTTGAATATCACTTCACTTAATGCTGAGCGTTTTTCTTCGAGTTTTTAGTAAAATTGTGGTTTGCAAGAAAAGCAAGATTGTTTTTGTAAGGAGGTAACAAGTAAATGATGAAGAAAAGGTGAACAATTGTTCGAAGGTATTATTCTTGTAGGCATTTACTCTGACGTTTTTAATGTTATACAAAAACGAAACATAATTTTAATTTGATTTAAAGATATATATTTTTTAATTTAATTCGGCTGTTATATATTCAGCATTATTTATCATAATAAAATAATCCTTGTGGTGTTTTCTCCTCTACATATGGAATATTCGGGAGGTTAGTAAACATCTATGTGTTATAAATAGATAATTAATTCATCAAGCACCAAGTAAAGGGTAAATGTGTACTCTCCATACTAGCTGAAGTCCTGAAGTACCTAAGATGATACGTAATAAGAGCTCATTCATCAACAAATATATTTTTGACTATATTTCCGATAAACCTTTTTGACACATATAGGTACCAATGAGTAATAAGCCCTGAGAATATATTTATTCTCTTGATTTAGCAGATATATTCCTGCACCGTGTTTTTTAGAAAAGTGTTGTCATATGTATTTAACATAGGAAAACAGTTTTTGGTAAATAAAAACTGTCCGGCTAATAACTAAGCCACCGTACTACACAGGACAATACTAGATTTGTTCCTAGATAGTGTGTAATACAGATTTTTGTTTTTAATAGCATAATTCTAAAAAAATTACAAAAGAGAACAATATTTTTTCGACTGATTTTTTCAATTAAATGTTTTAGAGAAGGTATGTTACGTCAGCATGGTAGGATCGTGGACTGTCTCTTTCTCTCTTTCGCTGGTAGTCCATCTCTGCTAAATTTTTAATATTTATTTTCTCATACACTATAAATAATGAATTGATTTAAAAAATACGGGTATTTTTTTTTGTATAGTATCTTATATGTAATAATCAAAATTTGACCACATACCCCATGAGGGTTATAGGGTTAGAACAATGACCTATGAATTCAAAAATCTTCAGTTCTATTTCAACTGGAGGATATCACATATCAACTCCCACTCCTGTGCTCCCCCTACGTTAGCTAAAGTGTCCAATAGGTGAACGCATTTTGTAGTTGTAGTATAAATACATTATTACCGAAATCTGCCATATAGCAGATTAGCACACTCAGTAATATACAGGAAGTTTCACGGATGCAGAATACCTAGATTAATTTCTTTATTATTGTGAATACAAAGAAACAATCATTCAAATAAAATTTTTGGTAGTTGAAGGAACAAAAAAAAATAATTAAAATTAATGGTCTTCAAACCATAACATAAAGTTATATTTTTGAAATACCAGTGTTGAATTTAGTTCTCCTAATCACAATATCCGATTTTTGTTTTATTTTTGATCATGGCTCCTATTGTTTTGTTATTTTAAATAAAAATTTTCTTTATTTAAAATTCTTTTTTTTTGTTTCTTTTAAGGTAGCAACATAAAAAGATTAATGAATGAATTCAGGAAAAAATATTTTTCAATTGAGTTAAATTAATTTATAGACTGTCATTTAAAAATACAACTTTATGTTATAGTTTGAGAACCACTGATTAAAAAAAAATAATTTAAATGAATGTCCCTCTTGATCTACTACAAATTTTATTTGAATAATTCTCTTCTACTCCTAATAATAAAGAAAATAATCGAGATGTCCCGTATAAGTAATAGCATCGTGTATAAATTTACAAGACTATACTGATATATACATATATTACACAATAATGTACAATTTAATTTTTCTATCAATCCAATTTTGAATGTTTATCGTATTATTTCCCCCCTAAATATTTTTCGTAAATTTCTTTATACGCAGTGTTTCCTAACCTTTTCTTGCACTTAATGTTTTCTAATATAGCATATTTTTTATATTTTCAAATTAACTCATTTCTAAAATGAACAATACAACTAGATCAGGACATAATATTGCTCCCACTGAAAAAATCATATTGCTCCTATGGAGGGACTGGGACCCACTTTGACATACACTGTTTACACTAGTTTTAATTAGGGCTGCAAAAAATATTCAAAATAAAATCAGATCGATGTGATCGAAAGATCGATCGAAATGATCTCAGTAAAAAAATATCGATCTGATCTTCTGATTGTCTGATCGATCTGATTATTTGATTAATTTATAGTCTGATCGATCTGATTTGGTCGATTTGATTGATGAATTAATTTGATTATTTGATCCCGATTACATAAATCGAACTTTATTGTCTGCTTTTGGGACTGGGTAGAATGCTTTCAACTCTCATTTTATATTTCTCGTATTTTTTAATTATGGATACATCGATTGCAGTTTTATTAATGGAGATCGATCTGTAGTTGTAGGATATTTTTTCTGATCGATTAAAAATAAGGATATATTAGATCAATCAATATAAAGATCGATCAGATCAGTAAAGATCTGATCAAAAGGGATCGCTATTTTCTGATCATATAGCCGTAGTTACTCTTGTAACCATTCAACCATTCTCTATGTTGTAACTATATCATGACCGAAATTTGTGACAAAGAAGATTGGCACACCCAGTATAATTTAAAAAAAATCCTGATTTTTTTTGTTAATATTTCCAAAGAATAATGATAGACTTTGAATTAAATTTGGTACTAACTGAACCATGTAAAATAAAATATTATATATTGTTAATAATTATCGTGGTTTTTAGATTTTTTAAGAATTATAAAAAATATTTTTCCTACGACCACTGTTAAAAGTAGTCTTTTTAACGGTTGCTTAGCAAGTTAAAAATAACAGTTTATAACACAGTGAATACTTTTAAATCGTTGTCATTGACAACGTGTTAAAAGTAAAAAACAAATTTACTTTTAACACTTGTGTTAAAAAGGAACTAAATCTAGTTACCTGTCAAAAATGTCATTCTATAATGCTTAGTTTTTATTTACTAATACATAACTAGGGTCGTAGGAAAAATAGTGTATGATATATGTGTTAAAAGTGATTTTATTTCGTTCGTGGGGTTTGTTACACTCGGCTTCGCCTCGTTTCAAACTTCCCCACTCACTCATAAAATGTCACTTTTAACACTTATATCATAAATAACTATTAATAATATAAGAACGAATTAAAGTGTAAATTTGGGAATTATAGAAGTAGAGGTTTAACGGTGCTCCAGTAGATATACAGTTCCTGGGTTATACGCTCTGATGGTGCGATCAGAAGCTATTTAATTAAAAGATATAATTAATGTAATTAATTATTAATTACAAACCATATACTTGCGCTGGGCCAAAAACTACCATCAAATTACAAATTAGATATAGTTTCCAGACATTATAAATTGATGAACTGACGTAAAAGAATTGTCCTAATAATTTACTTAACGATAAAGTGACCAGTGCAAATGAAACACACAATATTGCTCAGTATTATAAAGTTCTTTTAATTGTTTCAATTTCTTTCCATTGAAACTATTCTTTAGGTAATTACTCAATTAATATTTTGCTCTGGGAGGAAACTACAATGCTCCATTGTTGGATAATACAAATTCCAACTCAGTGTATGCTAATATAACTTTGTAAAATAAATGAATTTTCAATCAACAAAATAAAACATGAAAATTAATATGAATATCCTAACTATGGATGTGTTTACATTGCATCGAAATTATTATGACAGAAGTTTAAAATGCAGTCCATATTCTGCAATAAGAAATGAATAATAAACTTTGATATTACCTATTATATTTCAAGCAAACTTTGAAGATTTCAATGATGAGTTACAAAAGAAACCTAATATAGAACCATAATAATAAATTGGATATAAAGAGTGTATTATCTTCTGCTATTAGATGTTTAATTTATTCTTTTTTATATTTCTCTAATGCCCGGTTTCACCATTGTAGGTTAAATCTTCAGATAGTTATCTGACGAATAAATTTTATTCATCGAATAGTCAAAGTTTCGTTTCACCAACCAAAATGGTTGGATAGTTAGTTATTCGTAGAATAATACTTTTCCATAATATTTCTGCATTGAGTGTACAACATCGTTTAGGCGATGAATGCAAATAACAACTATACAACTGTCATCGAAAATTGAAATTTGTAAAATATTTTAACATTTTTACTGGAACGTATTCCAATTGTCCATTTCGTTATCAAATTCAAAATGATTAAAAAATTTGACTCTTCTGTTTTTATAAACGTATATCATATTAACTTCATCACTAATGAATTAATTTGAGTGTTATTCTTATTTAAAAAATTGTTACAATTCAAAGAGTTGATATATTCTATGAAAAATATCACCGAATTTGCTTTAATCAAAGAAAATATTTGATTACGCAACAAAATTTTGATTACTACAAGTGATGTTGATACACGGGGTGAAATTAACATAAAATACGATCCATTTATTGTAATCAAATAAAATATTTTGATACAATGTTACAAGGGTCAAAATTAGTAGAACTTAATATACATTTTAAATAATCGAAAAATGGAACTGTTGAGGTATCGAATCCCTACTATGCAATGAGTTATGTTTATGGAGCCATAGCATCCACTCGGCTATGAAACACTTAGTTTGAAATTTTCTTATTACATAAACAGCTGTCAGAACTAATTTTTTTATCCAATATTTCTATTTAAAAAGATCTTATTTCATAATACTTGATATCAATAGATGCAAAATTAAACCATCTAATCAATGGTACAACATACACCCCATTATTTTAGCGGAACAGATGATAAGAGTAAAAAACTGTCTTCCCATCTTAATTCACAATCTCAAGGTTTTTCGTATTCACTCTATGTTATATATGTAAATCAAATTATAGATACAAACGAAACGAAAATAAAATAAAAAAGAGAAAGAAACAGTTATGTTGAAGAAGAAAAATAAAATGTATTAAATATAGTAGAATATTTGGAAATGATCGAAAATGGATCGTTCATACTTCTCATCGTTCTTTGCTGTTGTACTCGTTAAACAATTTCTTCGTTAGAAAATGTCAACGACGATGAAGATAACGATAACATAACATTCTGATATTGACAGATTTATTATCAAAAAAAGTAACCTAAAAATTTATAAATTTTTACAGTACCTAACCTTCAATTATTATTCCTTTTATACATTCTTTTTTGCAAATATAAATATATAACTTAATATTTTCTATAACAATTTCAAGAAATATTATAATAAAAATTAAAAAATATTTCAAACGTCACACTATTTGTCGAATAAATATTCAACTGGCCAAAAATCGTCAGTTAACTTAACCAACGATTTATTCGTCGAATAAACACTAACTGACGTTGGTGAAACAAAATAAGGCAGTTTTATTCGATGAATAGTTTAACTGACGAATAAAATATTTATTCATCGATGGTGAAACCGGGCATTATTTAGTTTTATCTTAAAATAAAGAAACTTAAATTTTTGTAAACAATTATAAATTATATCTTTTGTTAAATTTGCATAGTGTAACAATAAGGAATGTTTTCCATATGTTACTGAAAACCTGAGCGTAAGGAAATTTGATCTCTTGCATTCGGAATCGACATGTGTTAGTTTTTGGCAATAAAGTTCAAAATTTATCGTTTCACTGTCATTCTGAATGCGTGAGAACTGTATTTTTAAAGATTAGTTTTTACAAGATCTGGTAAGAAGGGCAGAGGGATGATTTCTTCTCAGCCCTCGACAACTTAACAGATTTTGTAGACTCGCGTATCCACGTCTCATGAAGACGCACGTTAATCGGAGCACTTCGCTCTGATCGCGGTATGGACAATCAGACGGATTGTCCATACAATGTTTAGTCTTGGTAATAATTTTAGCATAATTTAGATTAATTGTGAATATGTAAATAAATTGTATCCTAATTATAATTGTGTGTGTGTTCGTCCAAAGTTCTCCAATCGAGTTCCTTAGTGTTGTGTTGTGCATCATTGTCATTCTGAAGTTATCATCGTAAGTTAATAACCATAGCATCATACCTACCCCCCCCCCCCCCCTGTTACAATAGTCTCAATCGTTAATTCCATCATTTATTTCTAATGCAGTCTGATTTTTATTTATATTTATTATATCTCGTACAGCAGATTTTCTGTTGCTTGAATTATGAACCTATCTAATGTATAATTTAATTTTGAACAACTTTGTACTGTTGTAGTTTTGCTCTAAATCTATTAGGAGTGAGAGTATCCGCTATTTTTTTAAATTCCATGTTGAAGTCGCTTCGTTTCATACTCTATGTATTGGCTGGAAATATAAATGATGGTTAGCAAATGACTCCACATTGATTAACAAAAATCATGATTTGCATTTTCATTGGACGATATTTAAAAAAAAAATATTAAATTCGTTTCAGAGATTTCATTCTTAAACAACATCTTGCAGGAAAAAATATTAATTTCATTTTCTATATCTAAATCGTACTAAGAACTGTCGTTTATTGATATCTTGTTTTGTAAAATTACTTTTTATAAAAGGTTTGTAATACTATGATTGCACCAATTTGGCTTAATTTGATTTGAATAATCAAAGTACCAGACAATGAATATAATAAAACATCTTCATTTCATAATATTGAAAATATTGACCTTTTTTTTCGTTATCGGATGCATATTTATGTTTTTTGTTCCCTACAGCATATATTGGAGGCATGTGTCTCCATATCCTCTACAACTCTATGCCTATGCTTTGAAACATACTCAAATGTTTCTGTATTGTTTATTAGATTTGTGAGTAATCGTATGAATAGTTTTGGACAGGGCCGAACTAGAGGGCCCTAGACAAAATATAAATCGGGTCCCATTACAATATTTTTTGTATTGGGAATTTAGGCCGTCAATCAGAGGAGTATTTGTTACCAAGTAAATTTATCAAAAATGTAAGTATAAGTGTAACCAATTTCATTTGTAGAAGTACTTTTGTTTACTCGTATAGTGTACCTCAAAACTATTTTATAATTTTCTAATTTTCCAACACCTTGTATTAAAAGTTCTGTTTTTTATTAATTTTTCACAGCTTCAGTATTTTCCTGCATATTATTTTCATTATTCCACACATTTCATTTTCAATCAATCAGAATGCTTTATTTGATGGCCATAGATAGTTTTTAGTGAGGAAATTTGATAATACCACAGTATCATAAGTAATGGTTACATTTTGTTGATATCAAATATTTCATGTTTGATCTATAAAATTTACTCATAATTCCTGCTAAGTTACGAAAATTAGGGCCAAAAATGACTCTTAAATCACTGTAATGGATCTAAACGTCATTTTTTACTCTCGTTTATCTGTTACTACGCAACAACTATTCGTGAATAAATTCATGGCTTTTATTATATTACTTATGAAAATATAAAGTTAATAAATGAGTCATTCACTTAAATTCTACCCTGTGTTATACGCCGTAATTTCAAAACTAGTGAGACAACATAATTTTATCATTTTAATAATAAATATAAGTTTATAAAAAATAAGTATACAAATTTTCACAAGCGTGGTGTCCAATTGAATCCACGTCCTTCCGAATTACGGACCCTAGTCATTAGACTTACTTGTCTATTGTTTAATCCGGCGCTGGTTTTGGGCCAAAGTGGCTCGTTGTAGTGAATATTACAAGGGAACGGAGTGCTGAGAGCATCTTGTGCATCTCTGGTCGCGTCGTGCAGCAGGCCGGAGTGCAGCGAGGCAGTTTTTGCCTGAATTCTTCGTCTATGCAGTTGTGTCTGGCCGTTACGTGGATCGAATACTCTTCACGAGACAGCCAACGTTTCACTATCGACTTGCCAACCACCTCATCATACATACGACATCTCAAAACTCTATACGAATCACATTAGATTCTCATTCTGTGCCAGATTTTTCTTTAAAGGGGTTCCCAGAAGGAAAGTTTGGAGTTTTGTTAAAATAAATTTGTATTTTAGATTTTTCCAATTTTTCATAAGTAATACAATAAAAAGTATGAATTTATTTTAAAAAATACGAATAGTTGTACCGGAATAACAAATAGACGAGTGTCAAAAATGGCATTTAGATAACGATAACAAAGCTGGAGTGATTTAAGAATCATTTTCGACCCGAGTTTTTGTTACTTCGCAGAAATTTTGAATAAATTTTACCAATTAATTTCATAGCTCGAACTATATATTTGCTTCATTATCTCACGAATGACAATAGTTCAAACATACAATTTTTTAACCATGGCGATTGTTACTGTGGTTTTACCAATTTTTACTCTAAAACGCTAAGGGAAGAATCAAATAAAGCTTTCTGATTGGGTGAAAATGACGTTTGTGGAATAATCAGTATAATATTTACAATTTTTTATTATTATTTGGTTAGGTCTTACTTTCGGATAAACACGAGAGTAACCAGAAGTGCTTCGATCGTGAATTTAGTAAGAAGTAAGAACATTATTATGATATTTGATATATTGTTATAACGTTATGTTGTACAATACTTAACATTGTTACGTTACATTGTTGACCTAGAACAGGAGTCAATTTACGGTATTCATACTATAAAACTGTAATGTGTATTATGTACTATCAAAATATTAGTGCACTTAGAAAATAAAGTTTTAAAATGAAATATAACATTGTTTTAAAATCTTAAAACACATATTTTTATTTCCTTGTCTATTTAAAATGTTACTGAAAATATTCTTTATTTTTATATTAGGTTTGATACATTTTCTATTCTATTTAAAACAAATACGAATATAAATTAGTTTTATTTGTCTACTATGTCATCGTACAATCTCGTAACAATATTTAAAATTTGTAACAATTATGAAATATAAAATCACGTTTCTTTAAAATGTATTCAGTTTATTTTGAACTTTATTACACTTGTAAATGTAAATTTACAATTTGTAAATTTCGAAATTTATGATATATTTTCACCTCCTGATTGTTTAAAAAACAAATACAAATAGCTTTTATAAGGTTTCATATCTAAAGTCTTGTTAAAATTTTCAATGTTTTCTTAAATAAAAGGTTACATTTCGGGCATTCATAGCTCCAATGCACAACGATTTGTGTATAAAAAATAATTAGTGATTATAATTTTGTTACGTCCAAATTGAGAAAACTGTATTACGTTTGCATACTTTCTTGCTTTCTTCGTGTAGTAATAGTTACATAATGTGAAACTTGTGGTTATATTATTACATCAACTTTCACGTAGTCTTGAACTTGAGATGTTTGAACCAGACCTGTCTCAAGTTCATTACTATTTTTTCCTTTATATTTAAAGGTTAGTCTACATGTTATGAATTTTTTATTTATATACATTCTACATCATAAAAATTTACATTTCATATTTCAAAATTAATGTGTATCATCGAATATTATTTAAATTATGATCAAATTTTTAATATTCTTTAATACATAAAACGGTAAAAATTTCAAGGATACCTTTTTCAAAACTTTTAGTAAATATTTAATGTATGTACAGTTTTGACTACAAAATTTCATTGATAATAATTTTCCATTTATATCCCAAAGAAAAATAACCTAAGTGAACTTTTTGCACCAGTTATGTGACATTTGCAAAATGTTCTTTTTAGAAAAATATATAATCTAACTCATCCGTGGCACATACTTCCTATGTGGAATAGGGTCACATGTATCTAACGTATGTGCTTATTTCTTGACTAATTTTAGTTGCATTTTAGTGGCGTAGATTGTCAGCTTACAGCCGCTGCAAGTTATCTACAGGGACTTGAACCCTAGATCTTACAATCCATTCGATTAGAGTTGGAGCGCGCTAACCAAGTGAGCTACCACTGCCCGTGGAAGTGACATTTAATAAATGTTCTTTTCAGTAATATATCATAACTACCATCATCTATGAAAATGCAAAATTACATACCCTGCAATGAGTGATCGTTGATATATTTTTTGATTATTTACTCTAGACAAGAAAAGGGCGTTTAATTGTTCTTTATCGCGTTCTAATTTTAATTTTTAAATGGGAGAAGGTAGAGTAATGAGTAAATTTAGCATTTGAATTCATTGAATAGTCAGTGAAGTACCGCTATATGTTACTGCGGTACAAGTTAGTAATTAATAAAAGCATAAACCGTGAAAATTAAATAATTATATAGTTATACATCGGCCACGGCCATTGTTCTTTGCTGCTTTGATTTGGAATTAGTTCGTTATTTATGCCACTGCTTTTCATGAAGCGAAGACTTAGTTTTGTTATTTATACATAAACAAATGACAAGAATGAGAATCTAATTCATTTTTAACATTTGATAATAGAATTTATAAATAATTAATATTTTATGAAGTTATTATAATTTTTAAATCTGTCTGTAGGTATTTGAGTGGCTAAATTGATTGCATGTTTACAAGTTTACATATTGCCATACCTATCATTGTAATTTAACTTGCTTACTTAATCCGTTCCTTATTTATCGGCATATTGCCCATGTTGAGGTTTATTGCCTGGTACTAGGTTTTTGAGATTCATCTTCTCCACTCGTCTCTATTTTTTGATATCATTTTAGCACTGTTCTATTCTAGGTCAAGACGTTTACGTGTCTTTTAACTTCTTCATGTCACTACAGTTGTAGTTTTTCCCCTCATTGCCTTTTTCGTGTTTTCAATTCTCCAAAAAATTTTTGTCGATCTACTTCCCTGATCGTGTGTTCAGATTAGAGATGACCGAAACTGCTACTTTTGAATAACAGTTTGATCTGTGATTAGAGACGTAAAATTAAATCTCTTTTGGTACCAGAAAAGGGTGACTTTAACCAGGGTAATTGGAGATGAATAATATTGATCAGTATCTTTTGCAAAATACTGCCAAAAAATTTATTGGATAGAATAAAGAAAAATGTTGAGCATAAATGAAGTAGAGAATATGATTTCCGAGAAGGAAGATCTTGTTTAGACATAAATACAATCAGGATAACTATTGAGCAAATGTACAAATTTTAAGCAAGTATAGAATAATTACTATAATATAATTATTATAGTGTGTAAGAATAAAACAAAATAAAATAGAAATCATATTCTAAACATTTTACTAAATATAGACTCATTATGCAATAATTAAATTATATTTTATGTGATATTCTCAAACACTTTGTACGAAATGTGATGTGGACTATGAAACAGTAGTAAATTTCATTTTTATCAGGAATGTTCCGCTTTATCCTCTCCCTCCAGCAACCTCTGAATCTGTTAAATTATTTATACATATTTATTTTGAGTGCAGAAATGCAATCGAGGACAGTATGAAGAATATTCTCTCACGATGGAATTGCAAATAGCTGTTTGGTTGCTTCTTCTGTGTTGACCGGTATCGTATGTTTTGTTAGGAAATGTTTTCTGTGAGGCTTGTGCATGGGAAATATAAGCGTAAATAAAGTAGAGAATAATATTTTTGAGAAGGAAGATCTTGTATAGGACACAAACACTATCAGGATAACTATTGAGCAAATAAATGAAATCCAAGAAATCTTTTACCTAGTGTCTATGGACAATAAAATCTTCCAGGACTCTAAATTGCTTTAAAATATTTATTCCTAAATTGACTTGGTATATTCTTAAAATTTTAAGGAAATTTCTAGCTAGACTCTAGTAAGACTGTATTCTTAGCGTGACAAAAATCATCTCGTGCCATTTAGTGGCACGCGCGTCGTTGGTTGCCGACCGCTGGTATAAGTAAATGACAGATGTATTCATTGCTTCCCATTTTGAGCAGAGTTTTTTTTTTTATTTGCATACATTTTATTTACAACTAGCTTAGTTAGCCAACGAGTAAATTTGATGGTTTCTGTTTGATAGGTGAGGAGTCGTCCTCCATTGAAGACGCTCTGTTCTTTATTTCATGTTTATTGCATTAGTTCCAAGGGTTTCCTCCTGATTAGTCTTCTTGTTTCTTTTTCGTTGTTGATTAGGTTTAGGGTCAGATGATTAGGATGGTGGTTTAGTCTCTTTCCGTATCTATTGGCGTATTGCTTAATTTGTTCTTGGACGTATTTAACCTTTAGGTCATTGTGGACCAGAGATGTGTTAAAATTTTTATATGCCCTGAGCATAAAATTGGCGCCTTAATCAAATTGATTGCGCAAATGCGTTAAATAAATATGTATATTTTTGCTAATATTTTATCAGGAATTTTTGAAATAAATATAAATTCTTTTAGAAAAGCAATCAAGGAATCATTATAACATTAACATTAATGGTTTGTTTATTAGCTGTATAAAATTTTTAGTACGTCCCTTGAAATTGAAAAGGTATACATTCTTGTAATAATTATTCCTACAAAACATCTTAGATGAACTGATTTCTGCTCGATAAAGATAAGCAATTATGTACTTATTATATTCTTGGATATTGTTGACCTAATGTTACGGATTTAAAAGACAATGGAATGAACTTGACGAGAACCGTAGTAGATAGATAGAATAACGAATTAGAAGTAAGAATTTTTTTGAAGTTAGCTAAAACTTGTAAAAAATCCATGTATCGCCTCATGAAATTTTGTAGTTCAATTTAAAAAAATATTTCTTCAATACTGTAACAGAGTTTATGTTATAAATTTAGTACTTTTTTTCATCCGCCTTATCTAACGTCAGTTTAAAGTGAACTGAGTTGAGATTTTTTATTAGTAAAAACGGGGGCGGATTTAAACACGGGCGATACAAAGGGCCCCCTGCTTCGGACAATCAGAATAACCCCACAGACATATGCATCCTCTGCATAGATGCTTAAACAAATTTGCGCAAAGTGCACTTGCCGAAACCGGCTAAAACTATCTATTTGTCTTTGCCCATCGATGTCGCTTTCGATAATTTTTGATTAAATAGGCATAGAGATAAGGGGAGAAGACACTTAAGCGAAGTACGCATTAGCGCCTTAGAAAGAGAGGTAGATATGATAAGATATATGTTCTGCATAACAAAGTGCACGTAATTTTGTTTACCAATTTTTCAAAATTGGTATATAATTTTAAACTTTTTTTTGGCGTTACCAATCACTAGCTGAGGGCGGAATAAGCCTTCTTCAGGATGCCCTAGGTATAAAGAAAAGAAATACAAAACAACTATAATGAATAAAAGATTAAATTATTTATTAATTCTTTCAATAAACAGTGATTAATCAAGGACTTAGATGGTAACGAGCAAAAAAAAATTGCAGCACAAAAATACAGAAAAGTTAGATTTTAATCAGAAAATTAATAAAAAAGATTAGGATAATCTTCATTTTTGGATAAGCAGAAAATAGGACACATTCTTATTTATCTAATGTACAAACAATTTTGAATAACCTTTTTATACATCTATCTACAAATCAATTCATAAATAATTAAAACTACTTACAAATTTACACCACGATGAGAAAGCATTTACACACAGTAAAACAACTATTTCACTAAGAAATACCAAAAATCAATGCTTCTAACAAAAAAGTGTGATTTGGACCTCTGGAGTCCCATTTATTAGTAAAAAGCCAGGAGTTTTCAACCACTATTTATCCAGCTCTATTCATCTCTTAAGTATGAACAATCCTAATATATTCCAACATTGATTATCCACCGAGGACATCACTTAGCGAAAATGGACAGGAGCCAGATTCGAAGACACAAAAAAGCTTCCTGCGCAATAAATCTATCTACATACATATATCTGAAATGTTCTACTCTCAAAAATTTACAAAAAAAAAACATGCGCAGTCGCTAAGCAACGGTGTTACAAATGTGAGAATATTATGTATGATGGAAATGGCTGTAAGCAAAGCTGCGGAAGATAACGAAGCCGGCGAGGTCAAGCTCAGCACCACGTCCGCACCCTATAAGGCGATAGAGTCGCCCGGAGCTTCCAGGAACTGCGGCCGGCAGCAACAGTACTGCACGTCCACCGCTGGATAAGGGTGGACAGGACTAGGACCAGCTACAACGCTCAGGAATGCTGAATACTGCTGCCTGCTTCGAGAACTAGCGGTTGGACGCTTTTTCTGCTTCTCTCAAGCCATCACTTGCTTACATCTACAAATAATAATAAATAAATACCTACTTTATTCGCTACACAAATATACAAATTTTATGCACGTATCTAATAATTACTATAATATAATTATTACTATGTATAAGCACAAAAGAACATAAAATAGAAATCATAATATAAATATTTTACTAAATATAGTCTCTTTATGCAATAATTAAGTTATATTTTATGTGAAATTCTCAAACACTTCGCTTTGTAAGGGATGAGGTATGGTCAATGAAACAGTAGAGCATTTTTATCAGGAATGTTCCGTTTTATCGTTAAAAAGAGGTTCCATTCTTGGATTACATAACATCCTCCGAGACCATAACATCCCCTTCACACAACTAACTTACTAACTCAAACTGTGAAATTATTAACATATTTAATAAATATGGTTTCATTTTGAGGGCAGAATTGCAATAGAGGACAGTATGGAGAATCTTCTCTCACGAGGAATTGCAAATAGTTGTTTGGTTGCTTCTTCTGAGTAGACCGGTAATATATGTTTTGTTAGGTAATGTTTTCTGTGAGGATTATACATGGGAAATATAAGAAGGAAATGGATCAGGGTATTAATGTCGGTTAAGTTGATAAACTACATATTTTCCTCCTCAAATTTGTGAAAAAATCTGTTATGAAATATATGTGTAGCAGATATTGACAGCGGTTTTTTTTATAAAGAGAACATCACTGCATGTCAGATCGATATTAATTTGGAATAGTTATTTCCGACTTGTTTTGGTACCAAATGAAAATTCCCAAAGCCAAAAACCTGCGAGCTTTTTTTCTTAAGATGTTTGATTTTGAAATTTGCATAAATTAAAGCACTTTGAAATATTTGGTTAGCTATATTGGATCCACCGTTTTGAATTTTATCTTTTTGGTATCAGATTCGTCTTCAGCGACCCAAAGAACATACTTGCAGGTAATTCGCTCAAGCCATTAAAATGCGTCGCTCGAAGAGTGAAATTGAAAATTTAAAAATTTCTCTTTTTATGAAAAAAAACGAGGGTTTTGGCGTTGGACTTTTAATTTGGTACCAAAAAAAGTCGTAAAAAAGATATTCTAGATTTGGCATGTAGTGAGGTTTCCTTGTAAGTTTTCCAAATAATTGTAAAATTTTATAAGGAATATTTTAGGATAGCTAGTTTACATTGGTACACTGCTAGTATAATTTTTGATAGAAATGATTATAAGTGGAATTTATAATTTTTTGGTATATTCAACGTACAGCAATTATTCATTTAGTATTTTTAACACTGTAGCTTTGTTTTTCTTTTATATATTGACTAATATTTTGCCGAGATTATATCAGTTGGATTGTTATTTAGTGCTAGTAAATTGTCGTAACTGATTTTAGCGTTTCTTTCTTCCGGTATGAATAAAATAACAAATATACATCACTGAACTTAAGAAATCATCATATATGGATAACATTCGTAGGGGAAATTGGTGTTCAAGTACCTGACCTAATTATTATGTGAAACCATCTCCTTTTATTTTAATGGTGTAGTTAATGATTTCGCCTTCGTTGGGATTTGAACCCCAGATGTCAGCAATGATCCACCGCAGATATTGGTATTGATACTTCCCTTGTCACTCTAATAATACAGAATTTGCCTCCACGGAATTCGAAATTGAATTCATATTAATAATACCTATCATGTTGCCATTATTGTGAAGTGTACAATTAGATATAAAAAGATATATTATAAGGACAACCATCAAAACAGAAGGAAACTATATCAGTAAATGAAATTAAAATTGTTGATAACCCTCTTACGATACGAAATTTGTTCTGAATATTCCAACAAAACATATCAAAATGTTTAGATACTGAAATATGTATCACTAAAACAAAAATAAAATCTGTACTGAAAAAGTATAACAAGTCTTACTAAGAAATGTTTCATTTTTACATAATAAAAGCTGATTGAAAAGTACAAACAATATTTGAAGCTCTGTTCCTCCTAGAAATGTCTTATCAAGGATGATTAATAAAATATAAGGACATATTTTTAGAGAGTTTAATAGTATATCTTAAAACGAATTTAAACCATTTTTGCTGAAAGAACAGAGTAAAATAAGCATAGTAGTGAAAATGCGTATGAAAAATAGGTCCTGGTAAGCGAGATATCAATTTTTAAAGTTAAAAGTTTAGTCTCTGACGTCACATGTCTTCGCCAGTTATACAGGGTATCGATTATGTTTATATTCGTATAGCTAAACTATAGTTATATACAAATTTGTACGTACATGAATGAAAAAATATATTGTTAGATATACCTAAATAAAATTTATTTTTCTTAACGAAAACAAAAACATAGAGTAACATTTTGACTCTGCCATGCCGCATGCATGATTCCCTTCCTCAAGTTCTAAGAAATGCAGGCGCGCGTTTTTTTTTTTAAATCAGGCAACCAATGAAATTACTAAAGACAGAAGACATCACGGGACATGACAATAAAATTGAATCTCTTATATTTGGCGAACGAAATAATATTTAATGAAATATTTTCGCTATAGTCATTAATTATTCAATATTTTCATATTCTTCTGCAAAAAGGTAATATTTCGACAGTGGTTTAAGACCATATTTTATAAAAATAAAAATATGAATTTATTATATTATAGATAATGTAAAGCAGTACTTCATACGACTTTTATAAAAAATTGGTTTTATATTATTCCTGTTTGTGTGCTGAAAACCACAAAGAATAATAGAAATAAATGAATTCTTTCATCATTGCCGCCATTACTAAAGCTACATATGAAGTAATAAAGCAATGTTCCATGGTCTGCAATTTATTGGGGAAACATAAATAACAAATTGTACAGCGAATTTGTGTATAATAAGTTGATTATTTTCCCATAGTTGAGTACTACGTTCTTGTAAATAGCACAGCATTTTATGAGCTTTTCTGAGAACGCTAGACTTGCTATGGAATTTATAAACAACGGAAAGTGTGATTTTGTCGCAATATGTGTAAAATCTACAATCATTTCTTGGAAATACATAAATATTAAATTCTGAGATTAATTAAATTATTCTCGTTTAATAATTAGTTAACTGTATTTATAAACGTAAAACTTGTAATAAATTATATATCAAAGAATTCAATACTAATATTAAAAATTACACGTTTCTGCTAATATTTTAGATTAAAGATTTTTTGTTTCAAAACTATGTCTTAAACTGCAGATATTGTTTGGACTCCTATTTTGCAGCAACTATCCAGGTTGTGCAACTGTAGGTATAATAAAAAACTGTATCTCCAACATTACTCAAATTGTAAATCCAAATTAATATTGTAAAGAATTTCCATGAACATGTAATTTAATCTTTAAATATAATTTTTTTAAATTTAACCTAATATTTATTTATGTATTTATTACAAAAACTTTATGTAATTATTTTATACAGATGGAAGCTGGATCTATTTAAAGTCCGAAACGACCACCTACTTAAATAAAAGATACAAATAAATAAAACTATAAATAAAAATAAAATAAAAACATTAGGTTTTGTTTCACAAATTTAACAATAGTCCTTTATTGTACAATTTCGACTTTTATACCATCCTCATAAGGAATACAAAAAAAATATATATAAATATATTTAATAGCCCAGAGTTTAAGCGTCACTATCTTCATATATCAATTTTAACGTAAAATATAAAAACAAATTATTTATAAACAATATGAGCATTCAAATGCATGCACTTCGAAAGCTTTCATTTTCCTCTCTGGAAATGTCTCGAATTAACACTACATATAAGATTAAGATCTGATCAGTTTTAGTAAAATCTGGACCTGAACAAACCCATGAAGCAATGATAAATACATTCGAGAGAAAAATATTGCATAAAATATTTAGCGCAGTAAAAGTGAATCCGAATCTATGGCAAAGAAAAATTAGTATAGAACTTCGTGAAAGATGGCCCGGTCATGTCGATCGTATGGGCGGAGGAAAGACTCGTAAAGAAAATTCTATTTAGTATATCACAACGAAATAAGGTAAAAGTTCGTCCAAAATTGCGATGATTGGATTTCGCCTTGCAAATATCGCACACTGTTCGGAACTGCCTGGAATCTGATGCTATCCTACACTAGTCGACAGAAAAGTACAGCAGACGGTTGATAAAAGATAAAAGATGAAATAAAAAAAGAGAAGAAAGAAGAACAAAAAATGGAATAAAGAAGGAAACAATTTTTCTCCACTTTATGATTTGTCCGCATCGCCCCGCTGCCGAGCCGACTAGTGTGAGCACCACCATAATAATCTATGGAAAATTATTTCTGCCGATCTGGTCGTTGCCGGTCTGTGCCGGTCGGTGTCGAACAGTGTGCGATAGCCTTAAAACACCTAAAAATTATTAAATGGAAGACTACAGTAGAAGATCGAATAGAATGGAAAACGAAAACGAAGTCAGTTAGAGTTCTTCAAGGGCCGTATTGCTAAGATGATGATGATGTAGTAAATGGTACTACAAAGCCCATGTCTTTCAAACTGAAATATATCTGCTAAACTTCCACCTCTGTCCTTTTGCAACTTGAATCTACCTTCAAATGGGTGCACTGCGACCCGTTACAACTATGTATGTTCGAACGTCCAGTGATTTATTATAACTAGCTAGGAAATGGATTCACATGTCCGGATTTAATTTTTGTTAGTTATTATTTGGTTATTTATTATTTAATTTCGTTTCTGACATTGAGTTTTACTTCATACTGACGTTTAAACGGCTGGCTTCGCAAAGAAAAAACGACCTGGACAGTAGAAGACTGAAAAAAAGTTATTTTCAGTGATGAGTAAAAAGTTTTATGCCTATGAAAAAAATATTAAAGAGGATAAAACCGAAGTATTTCATAAATATTGTCAAAAACGCACAGTTAAATTTCCACAATGTATAATGGTTTGGGGTTTACTGTTAGCAAAGGAATTGGGAACACTCTGTTTCATAGGGCTTAAGACTTAAAATATCAGACAATTTTGGAAACATACTTGTTGCCTTGCATCTAAGAACTGAGTACCGAAAATAATTTTATATTTCAGCAGGCTGGCGCATCTTGGTATATTGCAAAATCAACTAAAACTTGAATATAATGGCTTTTAAGTAGTTTTCACTTAAATATTATTGAAACATTATGGCAGTAGATGAAACAATGCTTGCGGAATCCCCAGCGAACAATTCCAGAAATTATAGTAAACTATAAGATATATGGGATAAATTTGTAGAGGATGAAGGCCAAAAGTTTGTTTCCTTGTTTTTAAAAATTTTGACAGTTATAAAATCAAATAGATATGTTACTCCTTATTAAATTATAAAAAAAATAGTTGTCAGTTACTTTTTTTTGTTAAAAAATAGTTTATAAGTTAATTATGTCAGAAAATATTTATTTTTCTTTTAAAAGCTTCATGATAACCATATTTATAGGTATATATTTGTAATAAATCCCTCAGCGTTTGAACATATATTTCTGCACCTCCACCCCTATTCCTGCTGCACCCCTTGCGCAGAGGCACCGCAGAGCGCTCTCAGCACCTCCCGGCTTCTCGGTGTCGTTGGCCTTCCCCTCCACTGGCCGCGATTGGTCGGCCGGGCGTCTGCACAGCGCGGCTGTGGCCGACCAGTACTCCCAGCAGTACCGTAGCGCGTGCGGCACCAAGAGCTCACATGACACGGCAGTGCACAGTGCAGTGATGTGATGTGTCAAACTGGATAACACGATCACGGCCAAACGGTAAGCCAACCCCTGCATTCTACTATTACCATACAGTATAACATTCCTTCCCCACAAATATATCAACAAAGTTAATACTGTTATCAACTCCAAAACCAGAAATTCCGTGCAAAATATATTACTATTAAAAAACTTACAATATTCATTCGTAGTACTAAATTAACAAAATTAATATTATATTCAACCTAATTGTTTTTTATGTAATAAATTTATTTCTGCACTGATTATTTATCAATTAATTTCAGTGAAATATTAACTAAAACTAATATATAATATAAATGTTGTTTGTGGTACACTTTCCGCAGTAGATGTAAATGTTCGCTGACGTTTAGTAAATATTCTCTATGGGTTCAGATTAAATAATCAAGCAAATTGGCATATTCAGGTTAAAAAATCTGATTATATCTTGAAAGTAATACAATGTAATAATTAATTGTGTAAAAACTAAGCTTGTTATGTTGAATTTCGAAAGAGATTTGAATGACAGAAGAGAGCAGAAACCGGAGTTATTTAATAAATACGTGTAATGAGGTATACTTATTGAACAGCACACTTTCTGCGTATATTATAAGTGTGGTAGTTCCGTCAGTAAACAGACTATTAGCTAAATTATAGGTACACACTAAATAACGGAGATTTCAATGCGTGTACACAACAAAACTAAAATATTCAATCACTATTTCAATTCTTCCTAATTGCCATTTGAATAAATCAATTTTCCCAAAGGAATCATAAATTCTTTCTTAACATTACAGACTTACAATAGTTAGTATAATTAATTTTGGATACGTTAACTTAGGTGTATTTAAGTTTTTGAATTTACTAATGTGTAAGATTTAATACCGAGATAATTTTTCCTGATTTAAAATGTTTGAAATTGTATGAGACATTTTTTATTTCCCACATGTTATCTAATTTGAATACTGTTCTTCTAAATCACAGCATCTTTAGAATCACAGTTACTTGTTTTATAACAAATTCATTGGTTTTAATAACGAAATTTAATTTCTAAATTATATTCTCTAAGTATTTAATAAATCATAGATGACTTAAATAGTTTTTAAATTTACTTATATATTAATTACAAAATAGAACCTCAGATATTACCAATTGAGCGTAATTTTATTACCTATTTACTTTCCAAAACTGTACATGATTCAAGTAGTGTTATTCTATGGCATAACATTCTTAGAAGGAACAGGATTTCAAATATCATAAATACTTGTTCCGCAGACATTTTAGTCACATTTTAATAACAAAATATAATTCTCAATTTTGTGGAAGTTCAACATTATTGTTAATTGTCCTTCCAAAACTATAGATAATTTAATTCATTTTCTTACAAGACAAAACATTTCTAGAAGGAACAGAGTTCAAAATGTTAAAGATAATTCCTAAAGCTATTAATATCTTATATAATATTGGTCTATGGCACAGCATTTCTAGGTGGAATAGGGCCTGAAATACCAAAGACAATTGTCACGTGACCATATTCATTTCATTTCTGTTTTAAAACAATTCTAATTTTAAACACATCTTCTTCTGTGTATATCTAAAATCGTAGATTATTTTATTATATTCTCTTTTATATAGAAACGATCGTAGAAGGCATAAGGTCTGAAGTACTTGTTCTATAACAGTTTCACTTATATTTTAATGATGAAACAGTGAATCGTTCTGGTCCCAAACTGTAGTCGGCTGTCGAGTAGTAGAGAATGTTAATTCTCCATTATTTAACCTCTCGCTATTAGCCCATTGAATGTCCAAATCATCGGCCAACCGGTTTGGTTCATTGAATTCTTTCGGAAGTGTCCCGTCCTCTCGTGCTTAACCCATATAACTGTTCGGCTGGGACTTGCGACTCGCGACTCCCGACAATTCCTCTCAGTCCGGTCCTGGCCAAACAAATCTACTAACCTAAATACTTTCTTACAGGTGATCATATTAATTATTTGCGTTAACGGCATTTCCAGTTTAAAAGCAAAATTTTGTACGAAAGGAATTTTATTCGAAGTAACATTTTTCATTTGAAGGAACCAATGCTTCTATTTATAAACATATTTTACATTTTAACTGGTACTAACAGTTTGTTGTTGTATAAAGTAGGGTAAATAATACTCGCCCGGGCATTATGAGTTGTTAGGGTAATATTTAACTTCATCATCATCATTTTATGTATGGTACAATATTCCTAGATAAAACAGGGCCTCAAGTACCTTAAAGTATTTATTTTGTGTTAATTTTTATTTACATTTTAGAAGTGGAAGTGTAACCTTATAGTGGCTTCCGAAGCATTAAGCCACATCGATTTTTTTATTTGCAGAAAAATTAACGAAACTGGGATCTGAATTCTAGATCTCATACTCTGCTCAAGTAGAGTCGGAGCGCTCAAACCAAGTGTGCCACCTCTGTAATAGAGCTAGACATAATTTACATAATTCCTTTATATTTGGGTGTACTCTTATTTTGGACAAACGTACTCGCAATGTCATGTTCTACCAACTTCAATCTATCTCTTTTTTTAGTTTCGATATTAACGAACTTAAAAAAGCTTAATTAATTAAATTAACTAAAACTTGAAGTGCAGTGAAGGAGTTACTCCTATGTTAGGATATTCATTATGAATAAATATATCCAAAAGGATTCTAATCAAAATTTAAAATATTTAATTCGCAACCTATTCATCAGTCAAAACTATGTATCAATAGATATATCTGGAAAATACTAGCAAATCTTTGTACTTTGTATTAACAAGCTTTTATAAATCAAAGTAATTATGTTTTCGTTTGTTTTAGATGTTCTTGTTAACATTTTCAACTTGCCTTTATTTGCCAAAATGTTATCTTCTATTTTTTTGATTTGTATTGAACGATATTAACAAATTTTCATCTCTTACTTTTTGCATATTGGAATTTACTTTATTTATTTCTTCAAGTACATCATTTGTGTAAAGAATTTAGTAAATCAAAAATAATTTTTCAACAATTCACAAATTTCAAGTTTGTTTTCTTGTTCAAAAAAAAACTAGTTATTTTAATTTGTAAACACAATTCAATACTCATTCTTTGGACATCCATTTGACAATACTATAGAGGAGAAGGTTGAAATACTTAGATCCAAGAGTTGTCAAAATACCTACTAAATTACACATAACGCTCGCGGCACCCCTATATGTAATGAAAGGCACCCACTTTGAGAAACACTGTTAGGTAGAATAGCATTCATTGGCTACTTTGCAAATTTTATGATTTTTTAAAATTATTTTATTAATTAGGTTATCAAGAAATTAGAGTAAATATTAATATGCATCAAAGAACATTACTTGTACTTTATACATTTGAACATAAAAATGCCCTTTGTACATAATTGGGGTATAATTTAGTGTTCCTTATATATTTATTTTTTTGGGTCTTACAATATAAAACCTTCATATTTAATTATATTTCTTCTGGTATTAATAAACTCACGAGCAACTGGCTGAATTGGTTATCGCGCTTAGACTCTAATTGCATGGAGTGTGAGATCTTGTGTTTGATTCCCAACATTCTCAACTATTAACAAATTAAAATACCGCTGCGTCCTAGTATTTAGGAACCCACTGTAAGCTGTAGGTTCTTTTTAGAGGCTGTGTGCTATAGGCTCACAACCAACACTACTACAAGGAAATGTTGTCACGAAACAAGTATTCTAGGTATTTAGGATGATTATGATATTATTTTCGCACCACCTTTGATGTAAGCATGACTTATTTCCATAGCGACTTAAATCATACGTTTCTGATAACATTTATTATTTGGTTATATTGACATCATACTAATTACAATTTGGTTGTCTTGCAACGGGAAAAATCAACTATAAAGGGTTGCAATAAATAAATCTGAACTATCAAGTGGCCCACATTTTACAAATACTTTACCATTATTTGAAGTTAATTGCTACCAATGGTGCGAAAAAATGGGTTAGAGAAATATTTGAGTCTTTGAGCTAAATGTTGTTGAGTTTGCAATTGGTATTTTTAATGAGAAAAGATAAGATTTTATTAGAATGATTGACCTAGGGAATGCACCATCATCAGCATATTCATTAAACGTTTTCAATTTAAATGTATATTCATCCTTTCTT
Source organism: Stenolophus ochropezus (assembly GCA_035578165.1). Classification (NCBI taxonomy): domain Eukaryota; kingdom Metazoa; phylum Arthropoda; class Insecta; order Coleoptera; family Carabidae; genus Stenolophus; species Stenolophus ochropezus. The sequence goes on along the minus strand of JAQOWZ010000011.1, from coordinate 25,438,366 downwards.
CTCTGCATTTCCAAGTTAATGAAAATTCAATTCAAATGACTGAAGCTCAGTCCATTAATGAAATAATTCGTATGAAATTTGTTCGCTCATCTAATGTCGGTGATCGGAATTATAACATTGATTGCAGCTTGTGATGTATAAATATTTATTACCTTATTACTTGGAGTAATTGGATATTTTAGTAGACTAGGAATTTTAACTCAAACACTAATGCCCCTGTATTTATTTCCATACATTTTATTGTTTATTTGCTGACATCATCATTAAATCATTATTCTTGGGTCTATTACCCAATTTTTTTCCAAATCGAACTAAGTCAAGTGTGAGACCTGCGGTTCAAATCTTTTGTTTATGCCCGAGTGGTTCAGAACCCTCTATCAAATGTAGGTCTCTTACAGTGATTGTAAGTTGATAACCTACTCCAAAAACAAAAACTTCTTACGAAATAAATATTTAAGTCCCTGTTCCATATAGGAACACAGAGGGTGATGATATTATACAAAAAACTAATTTAAGTTCAAGTTGAATTATTATTCTTTTTATAATTTAAATCTTAAATATTCATTGCAGTACTTCTTCAAAATACTTTTTTCACAAATGGATCTAATGCTTAAAAATAAAAACGCTTCCTACGAAATCCATATATTGAAATATGAATATACTACTCATGTACAGTTAAAAATTTTGAGCTTTCTGGACCAAAGTGCAGAGCTTTTTATATTCGAAGATATTCTGGAGTATGATATATACTGAAGAATGGTGAATCGGTGTTTGTTTGCGGATGTTTTTGTTTAAAATTTGTTGGATTTCTATATAAAAGAAAAGGAATTATAACTATTATTAGTTATTAACCGAAATATGTTTGGTGGTTATTATATTTATATGAAGTTGTTGGTAACGTTGTGGAGCTTAGATTGACAACATAAAAATAATAAGTATATTATGATACAAATGTATAAGGTAATTTTTAAAGCACGCAGTGATAGGTTTAAGAACACGAAACTAGGCGGAGTGCTTTTAACGGCATTGGTGCTTTAAAGTCTTATACACGTATATTATGTGCTATTTTTATTATACCTGCATCATAACAGATCTGGAATGCAGATTTCTAAAATTAATTCATTCCTAATTTTGTGTATTTGATTTGATGTTTATTGCCTTGGAGGTTGGTTAGCACCACAAAATTATAACTAAAGTAAAAGCGAAATTTAGTGAATTGATCATTATGTTGTTCGTTAACAATTTTAAAGCACGAGTGTGCTTTTATATTACATATTTGTAAGTTTTTTTTAGATTGTGAAAAATATATATTATGCAGGTATAATAAAAAATATGTTTTATACATTCGATCATAAACATTGTGACGTGTGACATGTGATAGTAAATATTCCATCTGTTATTCTGTACCAACTAATTAATTTAAAAATAAAATAATCGAAACATCAAAATTATTATTTCTCAATGTAGGAATAACTGAAGTGTGTGAACATAATCAGACTTTCAATAATAGTGTTATAAAAATTTTAAACAAAAGTGTTCTTCCCTTTAAGTGTGTTTCCAAATTTTTTATTTTCACGATTATCACGATTTAAAATTTTATTTTTTATAAACAATATCAACGTAACAAATGAATTATTATAACGAACACAACCGCTACTCTTCAAATATACTTGAACTCTGAATTTGTTCCCTGAATTTTTATATTAAACATATAATACAGTAAAACAAGCGCTGAAGATCTTAGAAAATATTAAAAAGTTGATATTCAAAATCAAAATTTGTACACGTTAGGACATACCTATGTATGTCTAAAATAGGTATATCCACTTGAAATATATATTTTTTAAATGTTGATTTGTCTACAATACTTTTTTTTGAATTTCGTTAAAAATTACTACATATTTCTTTTCGATTTTGCTATAGTAGAAGTAGTTTCATTCATTGAGTGTGATGTGGTGGTTTCCGTAGAACTGTGGATGTCTTCCCCGTGCGGTTTTCCCGGTGGCTGGCTGGTATAAATCCGGCGTGTGACAGTCCGTAATTAACGGCAGCACGTGGTTTAATTAATTCAGTAGAGTAGACGCTCGCACTCTACTTCCAGCGCAGGCTCAGGACGGTCTAGTCCACTCCAACTCTGCAAAAATCGCTAAATTGCTTGCGCTTTTTTACCTGACCTGCTTGGATGCCCGCTACTAGTTTTCCAGGGGCTTCCAACATGTTATACAAAGTGTCTTCTTCACAAAACGACCTCTACTAAATCTATTGTAATTTGTCAGTCATTCATAAGTTCTTTCTATGACATATCATTGAATATTCCAATGTATTTCTAGGACTGAAACTATTGAAATATGTAGTTCTAACAGAAATATAGTGAATTAGTTTACCTTTTGAAGTTGGAGTGCATGCAGAGTGTTACGAAAGACGTATTTTGTTAAATTTTATTGTATGACCTATTTTTTTAAAAATATAATGGTATCCTCTACTACATCTATCTAATTTGAAAGCGAGAAGTAGTATCAGAAATTCTTAATTTTTGATTATTATGCCGTAATATTTTTTTAAGTGTTCTGTGACGTAGATTTTAAGGCAGTTTGGTTCTCAAACCAGTAGGGTTCGCTAAAAATTTCAATTACAGAAATTGATCTATTTCAACTGTTCTAAAAACATATAAATATGTTTTAAATAACTATTGTATTACTTACTTATGGAGTATGCATAAATAATAAGCATTTTAATAAAAAAAAATATGAATGTTACGAATAATATAGTGCGAGTTTTGACAGCCACTGGCAGGTTTTTGCTGCTTATGTCATTCAATATTTCTATACCGTGAATATATTTTTTTTTCATAAATTTTCCTCTGAAATATGCTTTGTATTTTGTATTTAATTATCACCTATAGATTAATTGTGAAATATGACATCTGACAATGACAGTAAGGTTGGATGTATCAAGAATTTAGAATTGGATAGATGTTTGAAAGAGAAAGGTATAATATTGTGACATAGATGTTAAGGGAACTAAAAATTCGAATAACGAAAAAACGAATACTTTTCAAACTTTGGTGGTTCCTGTCATACAGAATTAAGGTCTGGAAGTGATCAATTTCCTAATTTGCTACTATGATGGAGGATCCCATTGTAATCTTTACTATATTTTTTTACTTAATTATAAAGTGTATCCGTACCAAACAGGACGTATACCAAATTAATTTTTCTCATAAGAAATAGAGGGAAAATTATTAATCGTTTCCCATGAAAAACACATTTATTGTTATTGGCTAATTATACATTGATGGCGTTTTATAAAACAGTTTAAAAAATGCTAAAGGTAATGAAATAAATGAAAATTTTCTTTTCCCTACTTGTACCTACCTGGATGAGGATCTTCATGTTTGACGTTTATTAAAAATTTATCTAAAGAACTTTCCTTTTGACTTCTTTTCTTTCTTCGGAAATGTGATTTTGTCTGCTCATTCCTGCTATTATGGTTTGTTTAAGCTTTCTTGGGATGGTACTTTTCTGCAAAGTTGACGCTCGCGAGACCAAATAAAGGTAGTATACTAAACAAAATGTTACTCGTCCGGACAAGATATGTCAAGTTGGTCTTATTCCAAGGCGGATGTATACTGAGTAAAACTGTATATAATTTATATCTTCGAATATTCTCACCATTATATTTCAACTATCAAATAAAAGAATCTAAATACGACTTTGATTTTTGAAGCATATTAAACCTGACACTTTTGGATAACTCTAAGCTAATGGCATGCAGTTAAACTCTCTCAAACAATAAGTCACTATATTTCTTTTAGAACTATTGCAGTTTTTTATCATTTTTATTGGATCGGTATAGGATAATAGGAATTTTTCTGAATCTATTGAAACATAGTTTTATTTTCCTAAAAAATTTACCCGTTGCTTTAATAAACATCATTTAGCTTTGCTGTAAGACAGTTCAGTGCTCAAAGTGCATATGTGTCCACGTTGTACAGACAATAGAATTGAGCTGTAAGCTCGAAGGGAACCCCCATCGTTCTAGAAATTTACAATGAGTACAGCAGATCGTGCATTCAGACGCTCTAATGCCCACAAACAATAATTATCTATCCATTCTGCACTATACACTAACGTGTCAACGTAGAACAATAATACTTCCAATAAAAATAATAACCTCGCTTAATGTAGCATTAAAATCTCCTGAACACATTATTATATTACAAACTATCAAGTGACGAGAGAAGGTGTAGGCTTTGCGAATAGGAACAGGAATATCTGAGGCAACTAAGAGAAGAAGAGGTCCTGTTAGATAATTTAGGGTCAGGACAAGAATGAATGAAACAAGTAATTAAGAATAGAAAGGTTATTACATGATACATGAAGTATAAATGTGTACCACCACGAATTTGTTATATATATTGTAAGTTAATTGTGATCATAAAATGTAGATTCTAATCCAATTGGCAATAAGAATAAATAATTAAATAATTAAAAAAATACAAAATATTCACTAGGGTTAAATTTCTCTTATACTCAAGTCTCAAGTACCTAAGGTATTTGTTTAACAAGTTTTACTTGCATTTTAGAGGTGATCATTGACAGCACAACTTCTGAAACGGACTTACAGTTTATAGTGGGTTTCGAACCACTCGGACACAGTGATATTTTGTTTAATAGATTGGCGATACTGGGTTTTGAACCTCCAGATCTCACACTCCACTTAATTTCAGTTGGAGCGCGCTAGCCAAATGAGCCACCGCAAAATATGTAGATAATTATTGACGAAAATCATTTAAAAATATTGCAGAAATATGAATATTTAAAAAAATCCTTTGGAACTGTAATATGAATTACACAGGGGTATTGTCCCTTAAGATGTATATTTTTTTTTTAATCCAACCAATCGTGAAAAATCGACTGAAAAATCTTTCGTAATAAGCGAGATATCAGTTTTTAAATAAAAAATTTTGGCCTATGACGTGATAGGTCTTGTCAGTGATGATCAAGATGTTAGTTGTAGATGGTATTAGTTATTTTCATATTCGTATAGCTAAAATATTTATATGTATACGAATGAATAAATTATTATTAGGCTGATATAATACTTAGGTATTTTTCGTAACAAAAGCAAGAATATGTAGTAACATATTGACACAGAAAATCGGGCGCGCGATTGTCTTTTTAAAATGAGGCAACCAATGTAATTGCTCAGGACGTATCATGACACAGCACGTCGTAATAAAATTTAATCTCTTATAATTGGCGAACGAAGTAATATTTAAATACAATATTTTCAATATCAATCCTCATTAATGAATGTATATTTTCATTTTGGTACCATTTCGACAATGGTCAAAGACAGCCCAGTTTCCTTTTCCCGTTTGCACCCTTCCCTGCTGGCGCGTTCCCCGGCGCGCGCGTTTGATTCCTGACCCACTTGGCACGGAGCGCCCCGCGCGGCCCCGGGGCAGCAGGTCCGTTAGAGCGCGATGCGCCGTTGTTTCTCCGCGCGAGCCTACTCGCCACGCCACGCCGAGCCGCTGCCGATGCGCTGATGTTTGGTAACAGAGGCGTGGTCCCTGCGACAGGGTGTGGGAACGGAATGTCTGCCGCGGGCTCATTCACAGGGATGATTCACAAGTTGTGTTGAGGTATCAACTCGAGGTGTCAACTGTTGTGTCTGAATTGGCAGATCAGTGGTGCACAACTTTTGATTAACTTGAGTCAATTTTTAATAAAAAAATAAGCGAGCTATAGGTATATATTTTCTATGTTTTATCAATAATTCCGAAGAATTATAAGTTTTTCACTTGTTTCTGGTACACATTGTAGCCAAAATAAATCATTGGGATTGAATATGGATTGCAAATTTTATTTTGAAATATTCGTAAATAATCCGATATACATTTGAATAGTTTTCTTTATTAGTAAATATTTTCTTTTATTTACAAAATGTCCATAAACCCCAAATACTATATTGTTCATTCCTATTTCAAAGTGCTTCTTGCAATAGTAAATCCGGAACAGTGTATTCAGTTGTATTTTTTCATCAGTTTTCCGTCAAATATTTATACTCCTTTTTGATAATGTAAAAATATTATTCATCGCAAGCTACAGATTTGCAATCCATACTAAAATCTACTAGAGAGATACATTCAAGGATCTTCAAATTGGTCTATATTCAACTAGAGTTGACCACTACTAGGTATATCGTATTGATTAGGAAGATACCATATACTTATAAGTTATAAAAGTATTGGATTGTTAAATCATATTTCAGACTTTTTTCCGCTAAGAACTATTAACTAATTGCTTCGTAATACAAGTATTATGATCCTGAAACCTTGCTTTTTTAAGAATGTTGAGTTATACAAAAATGTATCGTTGTAATTTGTAAAAGTTTGATTATCCTGTAGGTAAACTTCCATTTGTTGTAATCTATTAACTGCTAAAATTATAACTAAACCTGTAGGTACTTGAAAGTGTAATACTTCTAGAAGTGTTATGATTACGTTAATTGTTGGAAAATATTAATTTTATTTTTTAGATTAAAACAAATGTCACGAAATTTTTACAATAAAACAAGTGAATTGTTTATATATCTATGTGAATCGAAAATGTTACCACCATAAAAACCTACAGTTTATAAAATTTTAAGTAGTAATAATATTTCTTTAATAAATTAAAAGTGTCATCAGTGCAAAAATCTTGTGTATCACACCCCCAGAAACTCTTTTGCGAGAGAGTGTTTATATTGACAAGCCGAACCGAAAGCGAGGTCTGCAAATGCGAGATCTCGCAAGATTTTTTTACTGATGACACATTTACTGTATGTATTCATTTTATTGACATTAAAAACTAAAAAATAAAACGAATGTGAATTGATATTTTCAACAATTAACGTAATCGTAATTTAGTTTTCTGGACTAGTGATATAAATAACTATTATATGTTTAAAAAGTGTCAAAAATTTGTTGCTTATTTATTAAGCTAGGAATATTAAACAGAATACAAGAATAATTAAAAATGCGAATTAAAGAAAAAAATAACTAGTGGTTTATACATATTGAAAAGTACTGCTTTCAATAAAACTTTAAAATTTCCTAATTTTTTTCGTTTTAATAGCTATATAGTTGTGAACAGGAAAATAAAATTTTAGTAAGATCCTTTTCTGATTTACTGTTAAAGTCTCCAATTAAACTGAAATTCAGAGCTGATTACCTATTGCTGGAATTACCAAATCTTCTATTTACTACCGATTTTTATTGGAAACATAAAATTAAAAATTAGCGAGTTCCCTTTCTAATGTATCGTTGAAATCTTTCTTTTTACAATTTAATAAACTGAATAATATTTAAGGTAATTGAAAATATAAAATTATACTGAAGTATCGTTGAAATCTGCAAGCATTTTATTTGAATCTTGCAGCAAATTGCTGTAAACGGAAATGAAAATTCCTAACAATTCGGAATGAAGTGACGCGTGTGTAGAGGCGTTGCCGTCCACTCCATCCTGCAGACCCGACCACATGCGTGTCTGCATAGCTATGTTAATTCTTCCATCAACTTGCCGCATACGACGACACACACTCACACACTCAGCTCATATTCTCCATTGATGACCACGGTACAAACTCTAAACACTACCACGACATAGAGGTTTCATTCTTCAAGCATCATTGATCTCTTCAAATATCTTATTGTACAATTCAAATCAAATGCTGTTGATATAATATAACAGTATTAGTAGTTTATAGGGCATAGTTCACACAATCACACACCCTCAACTCATATTCTCCATTGATGACCATGATACAAACTCTAAACACTACCACGACTTAGAGGTTTCATTCTTCAAGCATCATTGATCGCTTCAAATTTCTTATTGTATAATTCAAAGCAAATGCTGTTGATATAATAGAACAGTATCAGAAGTTTATAAGGCATAAAAAAATAAATGCAGGGTGTTCATTTCCAAGTGGTACACTATTGCTATTTAGAGAATTATAAAAGATTCAGAGTTAGTTAAATTACCAAACAATTTCTGTATCAAGAGGCTATTTTAATGAACTAAAGGAAACAAATTTTCGACTAGTGGTTCTTACAATATGAGACCATTGAGACTCAACTTTTTATTTTAAATGACAACCTATATATCTTATTATGTCATTCGATAAAGACTTTTTTCTGTTATCAACTATGTAACTTGTTTATACTTTCATATACAGGGATCCCCATGCTTAACAAGTTATTTGGGATACAAAGTATATATTTTTAAGATAGATTGTCAAATCAATTATTTATATTTTTATTTAAATAGTTTCACGTAAACTGCAATGGAAAAACAATGACATTTTTCAAAATTTAACACCCAATTGCACCAACAAGACTTAAATTTTAAGCAACACTCAAACATAAAAAATGTTATCGAAATTTGGACAATAATATTAAGTATTATTTGACATTTTATTCGGCTGTGAAATTGTTCATTTAAAGGAAACTAAAAATGTAAGTAATATTGGTGCAACCGGCCATATATCATAAAAGTGCAACGAATAAAATATACAAATTCTTTATAGTTTTTACATCAAATATAAAATTGTTAAAACAATACTATTACTGATAATTTTATAACTTGTTTTTTGTTGGGTTTCATATTTCAGGATCATTTTCGATTTTTTTTGTTTTATTCACTAAAATACTCTCTTTATATATACATTGTTTGCTAATTTAACCAATTCTTTATCTCTTATAATTTTAATAACGTGCCATTTAAAATACTTTGTATATATAATATAAACATTTATGTGACTGACCCATTACTCTTTGAGGATATATTTATACCTTAGAGGGCATTTAACAGACGACAACTCCCAGGCACTCTAACTGATGTAGAGAGCAAACTACAGGGACCAGAAGGAATAGAACTTGTGCATTCATTTCAAAAATTCTTATTGTAGTTTTAAAAATTCATGTTCATATTCGTTCAGTTAATGACTTGTCGTTGAAATCCTAAGTTATACAGGATTTATTATATTCGCCTGGATAGTTACTAACAGAAATGTACTTTTGGAGTTAATTATTTAATAAAATCAGTCTTAATTAGGGTGATAAATGATATTAAACTGAGTGTATGTGTGTGTATATTTTATCTACTTTTGACTTACAATTTCTGTAAAGCCTAAAAAAGCTTAAATTTTAAGCGACACTTAAACAAAAAAAATTATGTATACATTTATACAAATATATACATTTTTGATGCACTTCATTTAAACTTAGTTCATACTTGAAAGTGAGATCATTCTTTGGCTAATCATTCTTCAACTATTATATCTTCGAAGTTCCCTTTGAAAAGGATCATCTTTTAGAAATTTTATTAAAATGTTTATCACTATTCCTTACTATATAACCTACACAAAATTATTTTAGTCGCTCAAATACTTGCAAAGAAAGCGATATTGTTTTGTCATATTTTCACGAAATAAATTGTCATATTTGTCAGTCGATTTATTAACAAGAAAGCAAATGTTTCCTTCAAAAATTATAAGCCATCAGATTATTATTTTCACTAAGTTTCTGCCAAAAGTAAAGTGCCCTTTTGAAAAGGCCGAATTACATGAACAAAATTTCAACATTCTACGGCTAATTTTAAGTTATGTGAAAAATTAAAAAAAAAAACACTACGAGAAAGTGCTCTTCTGGTACTGCCGATTACAATAAAAAAGTGAGGTAAAGAACTAGATGTTATAGCAGTCCCGCAAACAATATTTCAAATTTTTACTGCTAATCATTTTTGAGTTATGCGAGATACGTAAGTACACACGACGCCGAAACTAGTAAAAATGGATTCAGGTATAGTCAAAATGGATATTTTCTAGGAATCTGAAAACAGATTTTTTTCGCGATTAAAATACTCCCTTTACTTTGTACAACGAAGTAAGATGCTATCGAAATTTTGACGGCAATGTTAAATAGTTCACCTGACATTTTATTCTGATGTGATATTGTTTATTTAAGGAAAACTTAAAAGTGAGTATTTTTAATAGGATTTATCATCGTGATGAAGACTAGTTTACAGTCGAAACGTTGGTGTAGGTATTAGTGGATTCTATTAAAGACTGCAACTCTAAATTTACTTTCCTTCTTCAAACTTGTCATTATGTTTTCAAATCAAATTTATTAATATTAAGCAATACTAAAAAAAATTATGGGGTCGGTACTCTAGTGCCGAGTTTTTATCCTACTAATCTTCACTAAATATTTCTCATACAAAATTTATTCCTATAGTTACTTTCTATATCTGCTAAAATGTCCAAAAGGTGACGTTTGGTAAACAGTCTCTACTATACATAATCGCTACTAATATCTGCAATAAAACAGATTGGTTCACCCAATAATAATATGCCGCAAGTGATTTTTTTTTTGTTATTTAATGATAAACTAAACAATATCAAGTTTAGTTCGTCAGCCATCATTTAAATCTCTAAAATTCGTACGAAATATTTCAATATCAATATTCTTCATTTCAGGGACGCATTGATTTAAACCACATGATTTAAATCAGTAATTTAAATCATATTTAAATCACATCGATTCTTTTAAATCGATGATTGGAATCACTTGTTCTGCAATTGTTTTAACCAGTTTGTCGCTAAAAGCGGTATCATTATAAACTGAGTTTACTGTAGTTTTTTATTGTTTCTTTAAATTTTTACTTATTCTTTACAATCTGTTTTTTGTTTCTCATAATAAATGCTATGTTGTGAAACACTTTTTTGAAATTATACTATATCTCATAAATGTGTTTAAATTTGATTTTTTTTGCAACCCTGCTTCATTTATTTGTGATAATTTATTAAAAGTTTACTTCGTAACGTAACATTAAAATCTCAAAAATTGTGTGACATTCAAATTGAAACGCTACGTAAAGTTTTACATAATTTTAATAATAGAATGGGCAGCGGTAGATGTGCGCGTTCCGACTAATATTGAGCAAAATATGACATCCAATATTCAAATCTCAACTTAGCCAATCTTTAATCAGATAATAATACTATACGGCCCTAGTCTGCCAATGTATAACACTAAAATTTAAATAAAACTTGACACGAAATAAAAACCTTAGGAATTCCTAAGTCCTGTTCCCTTTAGAAATGTTGTGCTATGGATAATGAAGAGAACAGTTAAAACTTGATTAGCAATAAGCGTAAATTGTGATGTGGTGTATTTATAGAAAATATATATCCCTAATTGGAATTGCTAATAAGTGGTGATAATTTTTTGTGTAAGAATGCTGGTAGGATATTAAAAAGAAAATGAAAAAATAATTGCTGAAAACGAAACTTTAAAAATGTATTTAATTGCACTAGTTCGATAAGGTATTATCAGACTTTCTACAAGTTCAAGTGAACTACAACTTTCATTGTTTCTATTCCCTTATATTCTATACCATCATGCATTACTTTAAATTTGCTATTTAAATAATTTCTAAAATAATAAACACAGTATATCTATTGTTGTAAGTTATGTGTATGGAGAAATCAATATTAAAGTGAAAAGTGATTGAGTTCTAACACAATTATTTTTAATTAATACAGAAATGAATTCTCTTGCAACATATCAATAAAGAAGTAATATCAGTATGCAAATGACATATCGTTAGCAGTTGCTCATCAATTATTTAAATTCATATTAAAATTACACGGGAAAAATTCGTGTGTATCGGCATAACAATCTTCTGTACCTTGCGACACTGACTCGCTGGAGATCTGATACGGACTTTGTGACAGTTTGAATGAGGACTATTTTGAAATAGTAGGCGATGCTTACAGTTGAATAATTACAGAGGAACACCAAGGTATTAAATTGGTAGAAGTATATATACCTTCAGTATTTTAAATATTTTATTATACTGGAATTGATTAGATTTTAGGTTAGGTCAACCGGAAGTGGTACTTTACTTGCAGCTTGGAACTGCATTTCTTCGCAAATTCTTTGTAATACAACAAAGATTCTCTATTCTTCTTTTTACATTTAACAAATACAAAATTATGAATTATATTGGTTTTACTCATCGTTCAAACTTCAAACTATGTAATTTTAACAAAACAGAGTTCCAGTGGTTAAACTTAAAGATTTTCTTGTAAAAAATCAACTGTGGCCATCATAGAACGGACTGTCATCAAATATGTAAGTCATATGATAAAATTTTCACTAAACTCAATTTTATGTTTTAATTTCAAAAAAAGCAAGTTTCTTTTAATATTTATTTTTCGGAATATTAGCAAAAACCTAAAAATGGCAAAAGTAGATTATCACATCTAACTGACTGATTTTGTTGTGGATTAACTCATGCCATGCTATTAATGTTAAAAACCTAATATGAAATTTCATTGAACTTTATTTAGCCGTTTTTTTTCTGCATATACATTTACACATGCATGTAAAAGGACGGACGCTAAAGAACAATCAAAACGTAATATCTAAAAGTTAAAATATTGGAATGTCAAAATCGATATGATAACAATAACAGCATTATTAAATGTGGCGGTCAGTAAAATGGAAGAAATATATAAATGAATGATTTATAATAATAATAATATTGTAATAATCGAAACTCCTGTTACAAAAGTATTTATACCCCTGATGTTATCAACAGACATTAATTTTAAATGTGCTTCTAAGAAGAAAAATCTGTATAAATAAAATATTATAAAGGATTTCCAACACTGCTGTCAAAATTTCAATTTGCTTTTTTTCATTAAATTCCCATTTAATATTAAATGTCTGTTGATAAACATTTCGACGTACTTTTTTTCATTAAATACGCAATTAAAATTAAATTTCTGTTTATAACATCAGAAGATAATTTTATAAATGTCTAGGCCTTTCCAGTAGGAGGAAAATTTCTTCTACTCTTTTCCGACCTTAGAGTTATACTTTATTTTTCTTAATACAGTTAAAAGAAAAAATGCTGAACAAATGTGTGCATTAACAAAAGGTATTTTTTTGGTAGCTTGTGAAGTATTAGGCAAGGTTAGGTCCGACAGTAATGATTTCCTGAATGAGTACAATTTCCTGCAGTTTGGGCTGCGTGTGTGTGCGTGTGTGTGTCGCGGTGTTACTGTTAGTTTGAAGAAGCGTAGCGTCAGCCGAGCCAGGAATGCAACGCAGCATCCGTCACCGGACACCGGACTTAGAACTGTTACACACTTACTTACCTCTACACGTATACAACTAGAATTGTTACTATATTCTTCCCCACATCGCCTTCACAAATTTGTGTTCCACAATCGCAAAATAGTAATAAAATTATTGATAATTATAATGTATATCGATTTAGTATTGTTTCCTATTATTGTCATATATAAATAACAGAAACCTAAAATTTAGTGTCTTTAGAGGTAAAAAGAAATCAGTTGTAACTAACGCAGTACCGACTGCTACTAACTACTATTATATTAGAACATTTATGCTAAAAATTTAATGATTAAAAATGCAAGGTTCCGGGTCGAAATATAAAGGTCTGGCAATAATATAAAAATTGAAATAGTATTTTTAGTCCGATTGAAACATAGGTATACCCCCCTATTCTGTAACTCAGTGGTTAATTTTTAAACAGTTGCTAAATTTTTTCTTCAATGAAAATAGATAGCACTGGAGAAAATATCAAAACATCACTTGTAATGTTTGTTGTTATTTGTCAACAATTTTAGCAACTGGTTGAAAATTAACCACTGAGTTACAGAATAGACCCCATTATTTTATTACCCACTTAGGAAATTAGAATAAACTGACACACACATTGACTAACTCTGATAATATGATAATTGTGACTGTTCTTGAAGTTAACGTTATACAAATGCAAATTATATGTTACCATCGTTTTTTGGTACTAGGACTAAAAATAGTATTTATGAAATAGCTTTCTACTACAGTAAAAATTGAAATAATACATGCGTATTACAGAAACTTTCTTTAAATATTTTTTGAACTATTTATGTAACACGAAATATTCACAAAAAGATAATACATATAAAGTTTTATTAAAATTTGTTCAGCGGTATTTTTTCTATACATCTACAGATATCATGCTTAAAATGGTGTAAACGTATTACGAAGATGTTAATTCCTTGACATCCGTTAAAATCTTGAAACGTCAAAATTTGTAGGATTACAATATCTGTCTTATTACCTATGTACGTATATGACGGTCAATAATCGTTAATCTAATTTAAACTTAAAAAATAAGAAAATATGAAATGTTTAAAATCTTCTATTCTAAAGATGATATAAAGAAGTTCATACCAGAAAAAATGCTTCTATAGATGTGACTATCATAAAGAAAATTCCTGTAGAATGTTTCAGTGGAGAATGTAATGGCAAGATATATGTCATTTGCAGTGATTCTTTTATTTGCGTTATACACCAGTGATGGCGAACCTATAACACGCATGTCAAAAGTGACACAATAAGATATTTTCGTCGATAAATAATATGAAACTGATAGAACGTAGTTAGTAGCGTTTGCTTTAGCTTAAATTTCACGAAATGTCTGTCTCTAACTGAAGATTTTGCAAATGCTATATTCAGCAATAAAAAGTCTTCGCTTTATTAATAAATAAATACATCAAAAATATAACTCTTTTTTAGTAGAACTCCCAATATCACAAAATTATAAATATTTCTAGAAGTGACACGACAACCCAGTTATCTAAGTTCTTTCTGAATTTTGAGTTCAAATAAACGTTATCACTGCAAGTACATGCCTGAAAAAATACAGGATGGATATTGTATAGTAGAGCCTCTTTGAAGATTGCAACACTTATAAAGCAAATGGACGTCTGAAAGAAACGATTAAGTCGTCCAATTCTTTTAAAATTGGAGTACTAATTAGACCTTTGTAAATTTTGAAGATAACTTCAATCAATATTAAAGGCCTCTGTAGCTACAAGGAAACTTCGGTACCCGGAAAGGAAAGAAAGCAATGCATTTTGTTGTACAATCTTGTAATTGTAAGTCAGATTAGTGGAGCTCAGAGTGCCAGAAATGATTTTGTGCGAAAATAAAGTTGATGCAATAAAAAATAATGAATGTTTCTGTTAGGTGTGTCGTCCCACGTTCATTGAGTAATAATAATGTAGATCTTACTGCTTGGTGTGTTTACCCGAAGACTGTAAACACAAGAGACGTGCTAGTATTTTACGGCATTATTATTTTCCATCATTAAACAGAATTTATCACTCTGCCTTACACACATTCGCCGACATCGCGAATTCAACCTCTTCCAATTCATCCATCAACGATCTTAACTATTTCACTGTTAAAGGCCAGACGAAGATGACTAAATTACCAGCGAATAAAGTAAGGATGAACATAAAGAACTGGAAAACAGACAACTTAGGACCTTTGGACTCTAAAGAAAGTGAAAATAGAAAATAAAGGTAGAAAGGTAAAGCAAAAACGACCTGAATAGATAACAGAAAGAAAACAAGAAGTAAAGTATCTGAAAACCATTGCATAGGACAACTTGGAAAATATGGTGCGAAACCAGACATCGACTTTGGGGCTATGAGTGCCAACATAGGAGGGACGCTAGTTCACAGGTTTTCTTCTAGAATCAGACAAACAGCCGACGCAAGTCAACAATTAGAGCAAAAACGTTAATACATGAAAATCACAAGTATTGAAAAAAATTAACTGTCAAATAGTATTTCATTTCATACTGATCACATTTCCTTGTTTACAATTGAGATTTCAGTCCGGTAAATGAGATTTTATGTTATTATTATTCGTTACGGTATTGTACATAAATTTTTACTCATACGTCCTTTAAATAATTTTAAAATATTTGTACATTTATATTTTTGTGGCAATAAATTTTAATTCTTTAAATTCGACCTTGTTTTAATATAATTATGTTGAAAGTTTGTGAATGACATGTCATAAGTGACAGATAATAGCATTTTCTTCTTAAATTTTTCAATTACAACTAAGATTTTTTTGAACAAAGTAACAATATTTAAATTTATAAATATGATACTGCATGAAATAAAATGTACGTCATTCGTTCGTTAAATGATTTTCACGGTACTCATTTTGAAATTACAGACTTTGTTCCTTAGTCGCCTCGTTCGGAAGCATTTTATTCGTACTATAAAAACTCATTTACTGGACTTATAACGTAAAATACTATTATAGTAATAGCGAGGTAAAATGGTTTTTACTGGTAATAGGAGAAAAGACTGACCTCTCACCTCCTTGAAGCAGAACTGTTACGTCGTATATATTTTACAATGGTTTATTTGTTATTATAAATAAAATTAAAATTAAAACCAAATTCTGACAGTAACTAATGTTATGTCAAAAATTTGTATGACAAAACACAGTTTTCAATAATGAAACCATGTTTAATGTTAGCTTTCCTGATGAATAAACAGTTCCAACAAATTACGGTTAACAGCAACAAAATTAATTGTTGTAATTTTTTTAAACTAATTGATAACGTAGATCAACTGCTTATCCAATTTCAGTATTTTTCAGCTGTAGCTATAGGATTCCTATTATAAAGAAAAATTCAACCAAATAAAAATTTATAAGCAAAAAAATATTTACCATCAAACTGAGGTACTTAAAAAAATGTTATAAGTTGAAATAAATGTATTACTGAGGTGGATTTGCAATGATGAAGGAAGATTCGAATCAAAAGCGGATGTTCTGATTGTGGAAAGGCTAGGAAGGGTTTGAAAGTATGCTCGCGCTTGCGCCTTGAGCCTTGATCATAATTATTGTATAAAACCAAATGCATCCATGTAGTCATGTTAAGGTTCGTAGCTCCTAAAGATAAAGATAATAATTATACCACGGTCATTACTTTATCTTCGTACTGAGATAAAACCAGCATTGCATTGAGTTACATTACTGTACAACAATAGTATTATTTATTCTAATACATTTTTTGTGAAGGGCAAATAAGCTCTCCCAATTACGAAGTCATTTAGCAATTTTCTTCTCTCAATTTGAATTTTGCGATACGTGCGGTAGTTTAGCAGCGATTCAGCAATCATTCCATAAGGGATCAGCCATCAAGCAATCAGCGTAATTGGTCTCACATACTTGTCTGTCTCACCGGTTCAAACACACATACACACACTGAATCGGCCACAATGGAGCAATGTATTCTGAGGTACAAGAATTAAGCTGGAGAGCAATGGACAGAAACTGGATGGGTGGAAGTCGAGACGAAGTAAAAGAAATGGAGATCTTTGGTTCTATTCCCAGAGACATTATTATTTTGTGGTAATTAAGTTCTGGATAACAGTCACTTATATTTTTTTTCGGCCTCTGCTAGTTTCGACTCCCCTTGCGACTTCAGGAGGTGAAATTAATGAAAAATACAAAACATTGAAAAACAAAGACAACTAAAAATAACTCGAAAAATATAAATAACACACATGAATAAATACGATAAATACCTACATTAAAAACACTCAATGTTCGTCAAAAAAAATGAATATTCAGTAACAATTCCATGTAAACCATACGCACCTTTCTGAACGTATTATAATTTAATCTAAATTATGTAATGTATTTATATATTATTTTAATATTGATGTCCATACATATGTGTGTGTTATTTATATTTTTTGAATTAATTTTTAGTGACTGATATAAAAAACTTCATTACACCTTACTATTCCATTCCAGTCTAGAAATATTAATACTTCATACGTTATTATTATTCACTCACGGCTCATTACTTATTGCTTGAGGTTCTAATGATCTCTGCCGCGGATATTAGTCATTTTTATTTTATTGTTCAAGTACTATGGCTATCACTATTATTGAGATATTGATATAACATATAATTGTCAGTTGAAACGGGGGGCAACATCCTACAAAAACTGATTTCCCATGTGGAACTTTAAAAGGAATTAATTTCTTTTTATTATTATTATTAGTATATTTTTATTATATTATTTTTATTCTTAAGTATATTTTATAAACATTAATTACTTAATTACTTAAAATAACGAAACTATCCTCCGATATTATCAACAGACATTTCATTTTAAATGAGTATTTAACGAAAAAGGCCTGTAAAAATAAAATATTATAAAGGATATTCACCATAGCCGTCAAAATTAAATGTCTGTTGATAATACGAAAGGTATCAATTTTTAATAAGTACTAAAAAAATAATTTTTAAAATATGATAGTAAATTGCACCCCAGGAAAAAAAAATCATGCATATCTCTCTCTTGATGTATAATACACTATAGGAGTTATACAAAGTAAATAAATTTATGTATTTTTCTCAAATTATGTATAACCTAAATTGTGAAAAAAAAATCAAAACAAAAAAGGAATGAACGCATTGTTGAGTATAGTAACAGTAAAAAATTGTCCATTCTTTTCCGCAAGTCTCTGTTAAGTTAAGATTCAACGTGGGATCGCTTTCTTAGATGGGCTGTTCTTACATTTTTTTTATTTTTTTTTTCAAAAATAATAATAAATAATAAATAAAAAAATACAAATTAGCTCGTGACGTTATACTGCCATTGACGTTTTAAGAGCGTCGCAATGGAGATCTGAGGTACCACAAAAACAAGAAAATGAGAATTATTCTTTTGAAATATATAAAAAACACAAAGAATAAAAATATAAATATAATTTTATGTAAAAAGTAGGTTTTTGTGTGTTTACAAACGAAACATCAAATTTTCTGCGCCTTGTTATGTGTTCGTCTCTTTCTTATTGCATGTCCATTTCTTTATAGGCACTGGATACGTCACAGTTAAATAGCGGTTTTATTGTAAGTAAACTATATACTTCTCAAGTGAAATTATATATTTGTTAACATTGTTTTGTAGCAAATTATTGAAAAGATATTAAAAAATTGTTGAATTTGGGCTTGTGTTGTAGACATGAAATTTGAGGTGCTCTATTTAGAAAAAAAATACATGTGAAGAAGTCATGAGACTGAGGGATCCATAAAACGTCACGTTCAAATGAGACCTTTGAAAAACGGAGTGAGTAATAACCATTGACTTTATGGAGATTAGCAAAAATACGTCAAGGAAAACGGACATCACATGTCAGATTTATTTTCTCAGTCTTCGTAACTATAAAATGATACATTATTACATATGTTGTATTTTTTTTAAGTTTTCTTTAAAACTTAAAACTACACTTGTAGTACTTGATGCTCATTAGAAAAATAGTACATCATACCAAGTATATCTAGTTATTAATTTAACAGAAAATATATATTGAAAAACTGTTGAAATTTATCGCAAAATCAACTTGAGCTAACAAGGCAAATAGAGCATCAAGACATCCCTATTTGTCAACGCACTTCTCGGCTTATTAACTAGAAATATTGAAAACAGCATACCGTACTACCAGACAAATTCTCCAGTACTGGTTGTCCATTTATTTACTAGACATGTGCACATATGTTCTGGCATGTGAAAAAGAATATAAGTGTGTAATTTTCTGCAATTCACACATCTAATAAACAGGAAACATTAAATTGGAATTCGTCAATAAATATTTTGAGTATTGCAGTAACTCACTTAGTTATTCCACTACTTATTATTGCTATTGTTTTGTCCTTTCAGGATGGTTTTCACGTATTTATTTACATTCCTTCACATTTTTATTGTTCGTCCCCATTTTATTTGCACTGAGAGAAAGGAAATATTTGAATTTAAATATTTGTGCGGTTTATTCTTTTACTTATTATTTTCAGATATTAATAACTTCAATAAAAGTGACATATTTGTAACAAAAATTAAATCATTTTAATTATATGTATTTCATTTAAAATATGTAAATTTTTAAAAGACATTTTTCAGTTTTAATCCTTTCAGTAGTATATTTTCGATCAAATATTAAAAATAATACATACTGAACACAATTGTTTAAAGCTTTATTTTTCTAGAACGAATATAAATTATGCCTTGCACATATGGAAAACGCAAAACGTTTTGTAAAAGAATGTTATATTTAATTCTAAAATTTTATTTTTCTCAGTTTGTGATCAACTTTTGTGCACTATTTCTTTATCAAATGTCAAATATGGAAAAAAATATTTTAAACTATTAAATTGAGGGGTGTAGGTAAAATTTTGTATCTTACTTGAAAAAATACCCTACACGATCAAAAAACTATAATATATAATAAAATTTCCTCATGTGACTTACAATATAACAGATTTATATCATAAATTACACTATTATTTAACGTACGGCACAAATCACAAAATGATAATGATTACATTCTAAATATCACAAGTGGGTAATTTTGTTTTTTACTCTCCGTCGGAATCGCATTTAAGGAATGTTCTACTTTCCACTGTCCTTAAGACTTTGCACAAAATAAGTATTATATAAATTGTTTGGTTGCCAATTTTGTTAGTTCATTTACTGATCCTAAAATGAACCACAGCATTCGTAAAAGATAAATGACAATATTTTGCAGGATGTTACAAAAATGGTCTTAAATTTTAAGAGTATATAACTACAATTAAACTTAATATTTTATGTCAAACAAAGGTAAATAATAGGGGGCGTCTAGGCTTATAGTGCAAATATAAATTTAGTGTTTTTTCACGTATTTGAAAACAACCGATAATAAAATTCACAAAATAATTTGGATCATCAAACAAAATAAAAGAAAACACGAAAATATCTCTACCTTTTTGTATATAATGTATTAGCAACGGTGACCGAAAGGACTAAATGTTCGTAGCAGTAGTAAATAAGACAATAACAAGATTTGTTACTTTATTGATGTTACATCATGTACCAACTATTAATCCTCTCTCAATATGAGTATTATAGTTTTGATATGAATTCAATGACTGCGGAACTGTTCTTTAGTTTAATATTGTCAAGAAATCATTTAGTGCCCTATAATTATCCCGATACAATTAAGACCAAAATTAAATTTCATATAGCCTGTAGTAAGATCTAAACAATTCTAAAAGTGAATGTAGTAACGATGAAGCGATACCGAAATGGTCTAAATGTAATTGAAATAGCCCAGAGCTGCTCACAACAATGGACTTGGACTGGAAATGAACGATGCTTCAATAGATACAGAGGTGGTCCTCACATTCGTTTGGACTGACCCAGTACGCCTAGCACTGTTTCAACCCGACTATATTTTAATACACATAGCACACGCTTTAATAATCTGTGGCACAACATTCCTGTTTGGAACAGAGGCTTCAGTAATTGTTTTATTTACATTTTAGTGCTATACAAGGAGTATGTCATTCTAATAGATGATTAGATTTATATATTACAAAATCAACACTTTTTTAAAGGATTCTAATATTTTAGATACATTATTTTTACACAGAACATCATATTATATCAGTTATTTCACTTATTGTCACCATTATTTTTGTCACAAATCAAATATGAAGTGATGAGATTCCTTCCCCATTTCAGACGCTGTCTGATTTAGTGAGGTTGTGCTTACTGAGTTTTTAATATTAGAATATGTTATTGTTTCAAATTAATAAAATATTTTACCTAAAACCGGATATAAAATACATACCTTATGTTGTCTTTAGAGATTGTAAAGAGTCACTTTGTATGCACTAGTGCTTGAAAAGTAGCCGTTGCTAGGCAATGTAAACACTTTTCGTGCACTGTCGGCAGATTTATCAATGGTTTTATTTACTTTTGAAATTAATTTGTATTAATATTTCGGTTGTGGGGGAAATGTTGTAAGCAATACATCTGTAACAATGTTTTATCTCTTGCTATAATTTCCGCATTCAGCTACATCTTATGCATTAAATAGCACTCGACTAAAAAACACTTACTTTACATATTATTTGCATAGATCACTATTTCAGATCTCATAATAATAAAATTAAACAATTTAAAAAATATTATTCAATTAAAAATTGTTTCATTATTGAATTTAAAATATTGTTATTTTATTTGTAATAATAACAAAATTGCCTATAATATTGAAGATATTGTTCTAATTTTATTTATAAACAAATAGTTAAAAAAAGACATTTTGAAATTAACAATGTTTTTAACCCTTATTAAATGATGATGTAAATGATACGGATATTTTTATCTTATTTGTATCTAGTTGTGTTCGCAGATACTCCCGGTATTATAGTGTTTTCTCATCTATACGGAGATTTCAATAATACATTAGACAAGAATGATCCAAATAAAATACTAAATATCTGTTATATACGTAGAGACGTATCTTTTATAGTTATATACATACCAATTACCTTATGCCCAATGATATAAACCGTTTTGTAGGTAATATTTTACGTATTACTATCATTTTTTAATAATGTAATACATATGAAATTTTGAATAAAATTAGCAAAATTGTCCATGAATTGTTTATTACTGATGTAAATATTAGGTACATTATGTTAGACACACACTGATGAGATTGTCTTTAAATTATCAGATAATTTCAGTATTATTTGTTTATTACCATTAACAGACATTTTCAAAAGGATGTAAATTTTAGTTGTAAATAAAATTTAACATAAAATTGCAATTAATGTAATCAAAAATGTAGAATTTTATTTACTTTGAAGTAAGTATACTATTAATAATTTCTGTAATTTTTATTTATTAAAGCTTTTCCAAACGTAGCAATTGTACTGCACATTTATTTAACTTTGTCTGTTTTGGTAGCTTCCGGCGAAAAGAATTTTTCCGGATTTAAAATTATCATGATCTATTTACATATTGTGTCTATAGAAAATGATATTCAAGATGTGATAAATATTAACAAATCAAAAATTTGTGGTGGCCAAAGCCCGAACATTCAATATATGAATAATTATAATAAATGAACATTTCCCTCAAGAAAATTTAACTAATCAGGTTACAGAATTATTTTTAATTTCGACCAATGAAAGTCAAAGTCAATATCAGTGAATATTTTGTATATGTGCATATACACGGGTATATTGGACATTCATCATGTGTTTTAATGCCATAAATTATGTTTATATGACAATTAAAATGATTATTATTATTATATGTAAAAATCTTGTCCTATAGAAGAGAGCAGTGAAATTTGATTTGCACAAGGGCGCCTCTTACTTACATAGCGGCCCTGTCTATGTATTCTTTTCCTAAGTATAATTCGTGATTCGTGTAAAAATCGATCATATTTATAAAAATTCATTTATGCCAATCACAATCTTTGGAAAATACAACGACATTATTTATATTATAATATCTTGGATGACTGTTTCTAATTTGATACATCGTTGAAATGTCCAATGTCATTACAAGTCTAAATTAAGAGAAAGTAATCTCTTTTTATATGGTATATATATAATTCTTTTTTCAGCTCACAACATTTGGTAGGTCTTCGTCTGCTCTACGAGTCTTCTCCACTTTGGTGTCTTCAGACAAGTATTTCCAATTGTTGGTTTTTAGGATTTTCAAATCGGCTGCAACACTTCTTACTCGATCTTGCTCTTGTTGATATCCATTTAAAGACCTCTTTTATGTTTCTTTTCTTTATCTATGACTTTTTCAAAGCGCCATTTATCTTCCCTTTATTAGTTGGTTAATTTCATAATTTGTATGTATTATCCTTATATAATTCTTACATAATTTTAAATGACAGCGCGACTTTTTTTATTTGACTCATATAGCGGAAAGAAGTAAATACATTCTTTTGTTTTGTAAAGCAATTTAAACATCGTTATTCATTTAATTTTCTAAGAATATTTGTGTAAACAATATGGTTGCCATAGTCTGTTGTTTATGATGAAGAAATACTATAGTTGGCTATGAAGGAAGAAAGTAAAAACTTTATTTACACACACTAGATATTATTTAGTGCACAACGAGTGACAATTTACTGTTAGCTGAGTGTTTTAGCACATGTGTTATGTGTTTATGCGGTTAACCTCACTGTGATGTGTGTGTGGTCGTATGTTATACATTTCAATAGCTTGTACGTATCAATGAATGTTCTGTACGCGCATACCTTCATGGATTTTTCTATTGAAATCCATAATAAAATTTTAAATTTATCATTCATAAAGTCTCAACAATTAGTGGTTAGTGTTATTGCTACAAGGAATCTTTTTTAGAGTTATGTCGAGTTATGCATATTGAAGTTTCATAGTATTATAACAGAGTATGAATACCGTAAATTGACTCCACTTATAGATAAACAATGTAACGTAACATTGTCAAGTATTGTTGTACTTAACAACAGAAGGTTATAACAATATATCAAATATCAGTTTCTGCTTAATGCTCTGAACCATTATTTTTTTTGTTCTAATGTTTGTACCGGTTCAATGTACAAAAAATTGTTTTTTGATTTTTTATTTTCGGTTCAGTTTCAATTGGTTTTAATAAAATATAACCAAAATGTATTTTTCTGTTTAATTTCGATTTCCGGTTCTTTTACGATATGCCGTTTAGTTTCTTTGCGACTTCCTTTTTAGCTATTATCGAGATTTAAGAACATTGTTTATAAATTCGAGTATTTTGCATCTAAAAGTAGAAAATCATTATAAATAAATGTTTGTAAAAATTAATATTGTAAATCGTTTTTAACTTTTATTGAACAATTTTGAATTATTCTTAATTATTGTTTTTTTATTAACAAGCAACTAAATGTATGTATTTAAAAATTCTAAAGCACGATAAGGACAAGCACAGGCAGTACATATGGATGATCTATTACGAAATGTGGTTTCATAAGAGTCTTCTAGTTATAGGTCAAACTAGAGCAATCTGCAGCATATCATCCACTAGTTTTTTTTATTTAAGAACATGTTGAAGAATCTATATATTTAAAAAAAATATCTTTGATATTAAATGTAGAATCGCTTCTGAATGTGTAAAAACAGTTAGTTATGTAGCTATTTAAAGAAATAACAATTTTTTCCACATGCATTAAAATCTACGTAATATTTTTAAACCAAATTTTTGACGTACAATATTTATAATTTTTGCTGTCAAAATATTATAATACTTATATTTTTTAAAAATATTAAAGTTGATATTGTTTCATAAATCACAAAAAATAGTCATTTGATCAGTTATTAAATTCATAACATTTACTTTCGCTTTGATTTAAAAAGTAGTATATTATACAACAAGGATGAGAATACTATCGTTATTGACCTAGTGCCAAGTTTTGTCCTGAGTGGCGAAGCAACCGAGGGACAAAAGGCGCAATTTCAATTCGATGGCTACTTACACTATTTGTGAGTTAAACGAATCAACAATTTTTAGATTTGGAGACTTGACTTTGTTTAAAAAGTGACAGTTTCCATTATTGACATAGGTGACCATGGTTACTAAGTAAGCGGTAGTGAAAAACAATTTTCGGTATGTAAGCTAGTAGTGAAAAAAATGAAATATAAACATGTACTTACATCTATATTAATAAATATATATTTTAAACAAACCGAAGGCAAATGTTATATGAATATTCGATTATTTGTCAACGAGTTGCAACAAACATTCCATTCTTTTATTTCACCCGTATAAATTTATATTGTTTTTGAATATACATATCTGGAACACAATTTCAATCGTTATTTATGTATTCAGGGCATAATCTTAAAATATTTATCTATTACAAAATATCTACGAAAAGCCTAAAACGGTAGGAAAAAACTTTTAGTTGGCCGATTTGTACCAAAAGTTGATCAAATCGCGCTAAAAATAGTTTAACTATACTACAAATATTTTAATAAGTATGTGTTTAGTGCTGTTAAATGTATGGATAAATTTTAAAAAATAAAAATTATGAAACTAAATAAGCAGACGTTATCGATCTTATGCACTTTATAGTTTGTGATTGTTATTTAAGTAAATTGGCACATCCAGTATTGGGTAAAGATAAATACTATTAGAAATTTATGTTTTCCTGCTAAATATTCTTTCTGTTTGACAAAACCGTTAGAGCCATCTTCTCAGTGGGTGGTACCATATATTCCATATTTCAACACAACATACGTTAGCCATAAACCAACGAATCTTCCTACCTATTAGCATAACTCAAACACTAACGATACAATTCCCAAATGGATCCAGCAGCTTCTAAGTGAAAAATTGGACGCGTTTTATGATGACAGAAGATGTAACGATGAAAATTTAAGTTATGGTACGGTTTCGAAATAACTGTTGATTAAATGAAATATAAAGATGAGTTTCATGATAAAAATGTTAGGAAACTATTGCTTAACTTTGCTTGAAAATAAAATTTATTATTAGATATTGAATAAGACAATAGAGTCTGTGGTGTAATACATACATAGAATGATTGTGATTCTAAGAACACAGATTCGAGTCGCATTGAGTCTCATAAAAATGACCCCGTTGGTGCACTCTCCACGCCAGCTAGAGTGCTCGGAAAGTGATGTCTAGGAAACACCCTCAACTGTATATCATTGTCAATAACCGCGTAAAGTAGATCTGGCACACCCAGCAATGGGTAGTATGCCATGAGTGTTATATTTATTTGTTTACAAAGAGAATAAAGTTTCTACATTGATACCTGTTTTGCATTTATTTATGTCATTACCAGCAATGTTTGTATCCGGGCACAGACCATAATTAAATTGGCGGGTTGTCGTTTTGTACCCCCTGAGGTAAAGCGTGGCTCATAATCATTTACTTGTATTTTATTTGTACAACCCGACTCACTTGGTCGTACAGGAAAAGATAAATTTTCAGTGTCCTGGCAATAATGAAAATAATTGTGAGGTTACAATTTGTTCGAACACCTGACGAATAAACAACTCAAAAACAAAATACGATCACTGTATGTTCTTTGCTGGGTGTGCCAATTTGCCCACAAATTTTTTAAATGTGCATAAAAGAATGCAAAAAATGTAAAAGAAAGAAGGTTAAGATAAAACGGATATATTGAATAAAGCTTACAATCTTATTATATTTTTAGCTAGTGAATTACCCCATCATACTTCTGTAAGTTCCATAGGAAAATTATAGGATTGATAATAAAATAATATTTAATAATACAACAATGTAGAATCTATGTGGCTTTTCTCAAAAATGTTAATAATTATTGATATGATGCCCGTTGATAATGTTATTTTTATTCCCAAGTACATTAACATAGAATTATAAATAATTACAGGTTCAAGTAATGTAAAGAATATTTGGCAACTTGAAGCAAATACATGTCCAAACCTTACTGGTCAAGTATAATTCTTTGACTTTTAAAAAATTTACATTAGGTCAAAAATGCCAAGGTATACTTTAAAAATGAAATTATTACCTTTGTCGAACAAAACACAATTGATTTAAGATATATTCATAGTGAAAATTAGAATGTAAGAATAATGATTATAAGAAATATTATTGAATTTTTCTATCATCACAATTTCGAGGATTGTACTAAAATTGTATGGGTTAAGGGAATTGTTAAGCTAATTTTATGAAGTTAAAAGTGTACAGAAGAAGAAATTCCATTCATAGATTACTTTTCAAATTGCATTAGAAATTTATGAAATATTTATTACAGAATTACAGAACTAAACCTTTAGATTTGGCATCTAAATTATGAAGTAAAAACAATATAAAACTGAAAGAACTCTAACGGGAGTTATTTCTCATACGTTATTATTTAATTTATCACATTTACTTGTTGTTGTCAAGAAATAGTGACAAAGTTTAAAGTATCATATGCACCACATTTCATTATTTTAATGCTACCTTTGGTATTCTGAAAAAATCAGTTTAAGTCCATTTTTGGGCGAAATTGTGTAAAAACGGTTTCCATATAATATTTGCATAAATTTTCATTTGGATCAAATAAAAATGACACGTACAAAAGTTATATCATTGAACCGAGACCATCAGGAAAGTCCAATTGTCCAAGAAAATTAAAAACTTTAAATGGATTTTCTTCGAATTTTTATTAAATTGGATCTACCCATTTTTTACCGGAAAACCACGGAAATAATTTGAAATATTGATTGACATTATTCCAAAACTAAACTATATTACCTGCAAGATAAGTGAATGAACAGAGCGCTTTTATAAATAAGATGAATCCAATTGATATGATGTTGATTTGTATGAAGAGTATGGTTAAGTATACGCGATGCTCCGACCGTTAGCATGAGCGTTGAAGAACACACACTCGAATCTCATGTAACCTACTTACCTCGCCACATTCTCGGCTGCTGAATCAGTAGGAAAGCCGCCTGGTGTACCTGTGGTTAGCTTGATGGGCCGGCAGGTGTGGTTCCGGCCCATACGGTTCTCGTTGTAAAATATGCTTCGCAGACATTCTTCTTGACAAAGAGGAAATGACACTGTTCTTTTATTTAGTAAATAGTATTTAGTAAGTTTAATGCAAAAAGTTGCAGTTATAGTGCCTTCCAAACACACCGCTGTATTACAATAGGTTTAGTAAAATTCCTTTTCTTTTACGCTGCTCTGAAATAGCCCGTTTTTATCTAATACATACAGTGCAAGGAGTTGCAGCTTATAGTGCCATGTCTGTCAAGTTGGGATGGCCAACCTACAAAAAAAAACAATATACCATCAGTTAGTGCTAGGTTTGTGCTGGTTTGTTCCAGAATATGGAAGTTTGTTCTATTTAAATAACAGAAATATCAACAACCCCAACTTGACACTATCAAATTTGTAAATAAACAAACCAGCACAAACCTAGCACTAACTGATGGCATAGTCATTTTTAATTTTCTCCTTTATTTACAAATTTGATAGTGTCAAGTTGGGGTGCCAACTGAAATTGTTAATATTTCTGTTATTTAAATAGAACAAACTTCCATATTCTGGAACAAACCAGCACAAATCTAGCACTAACTGATGGTATATTGTTTTTTATTTTTTTTTATGTTGGGCACTTATTTTTATAGTAGTGAATTTAATGCAAGGAGTTGCAGCTTATACTTCCTCCCAAATAAACCGCTGTTAATATATTCGGAAGAGTTCCTTAACTTTATTCTTATCTGGAATAATCTATTACTATAAAGTAAATGTAGTGCAAGAAGTTGAAGCTATATATAGTGTATCCCAAACAAACTGCTGTATTACAATAGATTTAATGGAAATGTTTTTCTCCTATGTCTATGTGGAATAGTTTGTTTCTAAATTTATAATCAATGTAATTCAAAACCAAATACGGAGATTCAGTCAAAGGGGGAACGGAATAAGAATGTTGTTGCGGATTGTATAAATTCGTTCATTACCTCAGAATTTCCATATAATCGAAAACTATGTTCAAATAGTATATTATTTAACAAGCATAATATGTAGGCTATATTATACGATGATGTAATTAAAAATACGAGCGGTAGCGAGTATTTTTAATCATCTGAGTGTAATGTAGCCATATTATGCGAGTCAAATACTATACTTTATCTACAACTATCAGGCATATAACAAATCTGATATTATTTGTTAAATATTCAGTTAGGTGTGGGCAGTTCATATATAGCTTAACAGATGGCGCCACAGTAGCACTTAAATGTCAAAATCACTTTTCAAATTGTATTTATTATACTTTTATAAGCATATATATTGATATTTATAATAAAAAATATGTTATTAATAAATTAACAGTTTAATACAATATTATGTGTTAAATTATATGCCCTATTTATTACAGAAAAGTGTAGCGTGTATCATGACATTTCATATTACACTTGTGTAATATGAGTAGTATATTATATGTAGTATCACACGTATAATGTACCTATATTTCAATAGTTGTAGATAAAGTTTTTTTTTTACACAACGACAACATTTAATTTTTTTTTCGCTTATTTAAGGTTGATTATATTAATTATTTGATGTTACTCAAAACAAGCACCTAGGATTTAAAAAAATATTTTGGAGGTTATTGGATCTTGAAAACTCCATGCAAACCACCGAAAAACGTAAAAAACTGATGTTTTTAAAAAGAAAAAAAATTGCAGAAGTGGTATTAGGCACTTATAAAAAGTGGCTAATGAGTAGCATCGTTAATATGATGTTTAAGAAAATTTTTCCAAAATTTAGTTCTACTTTTGGTTATCTCAAATGACTGAATGATAAGAGGTGTGTAAATTAAATAGACTGATTAATCAAAAATTATTGAAATAAAATTACAAATTAATATTGTCGCTCTCAAAATAACGTACTTTGGAAGCCATACAGTGCTGGAGACGGTACTTCAAATCCTCTTTGCAATGCTGGAACTCAGATACTGAAATGGCCTTCAGCTGGTCGATTAGAGCCGTTTAAATGTTTTAATGTATCCCAAAATGAGCTCCCTTGAAGTGATTTTTCAATCTCAGGAAGAGGAAAAAGCCAGAAGTACTCAAGTACTGACCAAAACCAATTTTGCGCAGATTTTTCTCATAACCAAAGAATTAGTCAAAATCTGAACGGTGGTGTGAGCCAAATCTCTTCCTCAATCACTCAGCGCTATCAACTGACATGAAAATCGTCGACCGAATCTGATTACAGCAAGTGTCACAATATAAACAAAACACCAACGATTTTCTTGTTCTGTTCTGTTTTCTCCTATTACTATCTAGTATTGCCTTTATCTATATTATATACAATACAGTAGCAATTGTTTTATGGAGATTTCAATGAGAAGTCAGAAAAGAAACTTGGTAAATAAATATGTCAAGATGAAGGCTTGTAGACATACGCTTGTTGAAAGGAGGATTTAATTTAATTTCATTAACAACTTATATTTTTAGCTGTGGTATAATTTATGTAGAAAATTCTCAGATTTAAAAGTAGAAAAGTGAAATAATTAAACTTGAACATAAATTATGATTAATTACACCTTGAGATAATCTCATGTAGTGGAGACTCCCAGGCTTTGAATAAGACTTGGAGCTAAAAAATAACAGACACAGGACTTATATTAAATTGCGGTTCTTTAGATCCCTTAAGTCAAAGAATACATCCTGCAGTAATTGCCCAGCTTTCATAAAGATATCATCACGGCTTACTACCTATTACTGGGTCGAAGAAATCTGCTTCATTGCAGGTATCAGTAGTGATATATTTATACGAAAGAAACTTCATAACCACGAATTGACAGCTGTCATTTTGCACGTGTAAAACAATATAAACATGAAGCGAAAAAAATAAAATCTTTTTTGTAAATTTCACTGAATTATACCGTTAAAATGAAGTAATCTGAATGAAATAAAATGTAGGAATACATTTACTATTGTCTTGTACAATATGATGACTTAGTTGTTAGCCGCACAATTTTTATTTAGCAAATACTGTTTTTCTGTTTTAAATGCCTATGACAACATTTTTTTGGAACACACTGTATGTAAACTAATTTCATATAAAAAGTGACTACTGTAAGATAAAACGTCGTATAACACTCGTGTGTTAATTACAAAAGTACTCTACTAGGTTTGAAGGGTAAAGTCTAATATTTTCTCACATAACTTACTTGTAATATAACACACTTGTACTTGTACCATAATTGTTAATTATTGTACAAGTGTTGTTATATTGCTAGTCACATGAGAAAATAAAATGTGGGGTTCTTTACCTAAATGACTTGTTATTATATTACATTATATTATAAAAGAGTGAAATAAATCATTATCCATGAGTTAGACGTTTAACACGCGAGTGTGGTAAATTCTCACGCATATATAATGACATTATTGATATACGACGTTTTGTAGCGGATTGCTATATGAAAAAAATGAAAACGACGTTTTAGGAAAAATAACATAAATTAAGGAGGGAACGTTAATCAATGAAATGATAAGGTGTCTACCATAGATCTTACAATAAATAAAATAAATAGTAGGTGGACGCTGCCAGACCACGTGGGGTTGTTCTTATTGTTGTTTTAATATCATCTGAAGAATTGGCCACAAAATTGTTCCATTATTGAAAATAAAATATCATTATTTTATTTGTAATAATAACAAAATTAAAGATAGGTTCATAAGTTTTAATTTTATTTATAGAATTTTTTTTTAATTTATAATAAATTTATAAATTTATCGTTAAGTAGATGTAATTGATACGGATATTTTTTTCTTATTTATATCTAGTTCGAAGGATAACACAGATTTTCAGAGATAGTTCTAAAGTTGGCCACAATTGTCATTCTTTTTACTTGTTACAAAATATATACCACTTGTAAAACTCTTTGAAATGGATATATTTCTTTTACAGATTCAAAGAAAGTAGTGTTAATGCTGGTTTATGATAGATTTAATTGTTTTATTTTAATTTAGAAATTTAAATTTAGATTTTAGTTTCTTTAGCCAACTAGAAGGTAAAGTATGATATTATGAAGATATGTTTAGTTTTGACATTTCTTTGAAGTGAAACGAATTTGTTTTGGTTTAATATTAATTTAATATCTGATCATTTTTATATAGAATATAGAAATCAAAATAATTCTCACAAACTGTAACTTTTTTATACCGAACTAACCAATAAACTTATTGCAGTGATTTCTTGTAATTAGTTGGATTTTTAATTTAAAATATAAAAATTGACTTGTCAAAATAACTTGAAGTAATTTGATAATATAACTGTAACCATGCCGTTTATCAACCCATACAGATTTCCAGATTTGATCACGAAAACGTTATCGGCAAAAGAATTTTATGAAATAATATTTATTAATAACTTCTTCATTTTCAAAAACCGGTAAACTATTGAACAAAACATGGATGTTATGAATCATATCAGGCCTTAGATGTCTTAAAATCCTCGCTCTACGAGTTCAGGATTTAAATTGACATCTACAGCGGTTATGATATTTATAACAATCCTAGATGTAGGTCCAACGGAAAATAATCGGACAAGCAGTCTTCAATTGGAATTATTTATTTCATAACCGACGTTTCGACTAAAACGTTAGTCTTCTTCAGGGCTAAAAAAATTCGTACTTAAAATAATGTTCCAAGCTTCCATGAGGTATAATTTAAAAACATTTTTCACAGAATTGATCGTCAAACAGAATAAAACATAAATAATACCATGTAAAATAATTTACGTCAATTGTAAAAAAATAAATAAATAACTTATTGCAAAATATGTAGTCAAGAATATAAAATAAAATTGCATGAACCAAAAAAATTGTAATATTTTAATACTTTTGTAACTGCAGTTAACACTGGAATGATTTAAATTATTTTACATGATATTATTTATATTTTTATTTTGTCCGATTATTTTCCTTTGGACCTCAATTATTCTACAGTCGACCATTACTCAAGTTATTAATCCTAGATGTGTTAATAATTATAAAATTGAAAATTGGTAAAATGAATGTGTCATTATGTATGCCCAATGCTGGGTGTGGAAGTAGTGGGAGTATTTCCACGTGCATACCTCGAGGGCAACCACCCTGTCGGGGCCTCCCGCTCGCCCGGGACCGACGCGGGCCCCATCAGCCGGAGTAGCGGTCCGCCGGGACCTTGAACTAAAACATTTATGCAACCTGGCCCAAAAACGCTCCGAGCCGCCGCGTTCACTCACCCAGAGGAAAATACCCACACACGCCGCGCTGCGCTGGGGACACTGATTCATCCGCGGACGGCCTTAGCGTCATCAGCCACCTCACTATTCATAACCAACGACAATGAAGTCTTGCACGGTTTTTTTTCTTTTAGCTTTAATCGATAGAATAATGAAAAATATTAGACCCGTATTTCAAATTTTTTCCCAAATTAATCTTTAATAATGAAAAAACTGCAATTAAAAATAATGTGCGTGAAAACGCGGCTGAATTACCCCACTTCCCCTATTGTCTAGTGACGTATCAGGGTTCTTGCCCAACTTCACTTCGTTTCAAACATCAAATATAATGTTTTAACTTCCAAACTGACAAATTGAATAATCTTGTGCAAATATAGTAGCACACAAAAGCCTTACAATGCTTTTAAGCACAGACTGACCACTTTACCAACTTTCAAACAAGCCACCATGCCTCTTCCGTGCGTGGATAACTTCACCCCATATAAAAATTATATTTCAAGAAATAAAATGTGTTATATTATTACATTTAATATATAATTTTCATATATATAAACATTTGATCTGAAATTTTAATTTCCATATTTTTTTCTTCTCATTCATTATCAACGCCGATTCTTTGCTAAGCTATTCAATGGGGAAATTTAGCGTGATTGAAATTACATGTGAAATAATCAATAATTATAACTTAAAATGTAATTGAAAGTTACAATTACATTCCCATTTATTTATAATTCATTATTTATTATCGAACTTTTGTGACGTCACAAATGAGTAATGTGCATGCCTAAAAGAGATGGGATGACCTGACTTTTTGAACGTAGGTCCTAGATTGAGGCAAAACTCCCTGTTGCCATGGGACTTCAGCGCGCACTGCTTTAGGTAGACTATACTTTCTTCATGAACTTCTGTGACGTCATTATTTTATAAAATTTCAATTTTTGAGAAATCTAGGCATCCGTGAGTGAAATGTAATATAGAATATCACTTTTAAAAGCCAATCTTATTAAAATTTAAAAATAAACACTTTCCCATTTTGCCAATGTTTAAAACCTTTCAGGTCAAAATTGTATTCAATTAGGATTTTTTTCTGACTTATCTGAACAACTCTCCAAAAATTTCCAAATCAGTTACAAAGAAATATATTTAAAATTAAAACAAAATAATAAATTCATTTTTAACTTGGTTTCTTTTGTAACTTCTCATTAAAATCTCCAAAAATATTTTAATCTTTGATAGAAAAAGCAACACAATAAACTTTTTGTTAATTTTTTCAAAGATTACAGGACTCTTTGAAATTATAAAAAAATATGATTCACTCATTTCTCGATTTGGTATCTATAGGAAAAATCTTTAAAATTTTAAATGAATTACTATGAACTAAATTCTTTTATCATATAAATATCTTAAGTTGTCTTAATTGACTATAAGGAAAAACAATTAAAATAAAAATTAAAAAATCAATACATTTCCATCTCTCATTCTCTTGTTACTTTTCTAGCCAGAAAAACCTTTATAATTAAGAACAGTTCTCTTCTTAAGTAAAATTGGTGTTTTTGTTGCAGATTTAGTAATAGTATTATATTGTACATTTGTAAAGCTATTGACCACAAGAATCTTTCAAGGAATGTATAGCTGTTATAAAGTCAAATGAACTTTATGTGTGAAATAATTAATAAATGTTATCTATAGTTGTGTTCGGGGAACTCAGATAAAAATTGGTATAATTTATTCAAGAATCTAATTATTTTTCTTTGCTAAATGAATCTACCACCAGATGATCAACTTATCATGAAATTGGAATAACATATTAACTCTTAAGATACGACCATCAATTTAAGTATTTAACATCATCACTTAGTAGTTCAAAATAACTGTTACAATTTAGTACCAAAATATTTCAATATGACCACCTGTTTTTTTTTTTACTTTTTTAACTATAATACATGAACAATTATTATAACTGTCTTTTGAATTTGTACTAGCTGTGGTAATGTAGCGAGAGAAGAATGTAAATTTCCTGTGAATAATTTGAAATTTGCATAAATTCACGCCGGTTAGCAAAGTGCAATGTAAATTAAAAACAATTAAATGTTCATTAATGCAAGACAAGCTTATCAACCAAATTGAAAAGATGATCACATTCTGTCTAACACTGCTAATTCTATTTCAATTTAAAGTGAAAATCTCTCACTCTGCTTGTAAGTCACTGTCAAGGGCTGTCATTTGAATTAATGAATAACATTACACGCGGTAATGACTGCGAGATGAAAGCCGTCATTTGGAAATCAGCCGTAAAACTTTATTCTCAGGTTTTGTCAATAATGACTTACTTAATGTTTTACATTCTACCTTTTTTTACCGACACCGGTGGAAAAGCGGTTCCGCAACCGTTTTGTATACCAGAGATTCCAGGTTCAATCTCGGCCAATATATGGATATTTGTGAGTCTTTGGTAACGTTATAAAGAAAAATATATCCAAATATTTTTTAAAATTGTAATTACTTGTTACGTTTACATTCAATAAAGATATTGTTATGATTTTCATTTTATCTTTCGATGAAGGACTATTTTTGTTTGGTATTCTATTTGTTAAGTATTCTATTTGCTAAACCGATCACACGAAGAGATTTTATAGACGGTATTTGGTGAAATATATTCAATGAAGTAATACAAATTTGCATTTGGTTTTTCCACATTTATTCATAATAAAAATATAATGTGGATGGTTTCGTCCTTTTGGACATCATCAGATATTTTGTAATTCTCAAAAGGACGAACAGTTGTCGCTCTATTTTCATAGATAAATGTTGATAAATAATTTCATGGCTCAAATTTATTTTCAGATCTATGCATATAAATATATTATGTCTATAAATATATAAAAATGACACACTGTTATTAATTTCTAATAATGCCCGCATACATACAAAATCAATTTCCTTTTTTTCGTCTATACATTATTATATTAATTAGAGCTAGTAGATGTGAATTGCAACATATAAAATCGTGTTATGATATCTATTTTCGTAAGTTATGCATAACCAAGAATAATCAAAATACATTATACAAAAATAAAGTAGCATACTTGGTTATTCCACAATTTATTATTTTTATTGACGACAGTCATTTGATGATGTTCGGAAAGGCGATTCAGTCGTCACAATTAATATTAAATAGTGGAATAATGAACGATGTTAGTTTATTTTTACTCATTATATTTTATCAAGTAGGTATCAACAACTAATTCTCTGTCAGTTATCAAAATATTTTATTTATACCAAATTTTATGGAAACCTAATGCTACTAGTACATTTCTATTCCTTTTAAGGGTTTATTTCCGGCACATAAGCAGTAAAAATATATTTGGATATTCCGAATCCTACATATAAGTATCTATGACTAAACTTTGCTTTTGGGCATTATAATAAAGAGAACAAATTAAGGTACTTGCAAGTAATAATCGAATGAATTAGATTGTATTAGAAGCACGCGTATGATGTGCAGTCCATATGATCCTTGACGAAGCGACAGATGTTAGCCATAGCCTAGTCTGTCCTAACTGTTCTTTTGAGTGAGTTACTTTTTATAGGAGCAGGGTTGGTCAGCAACCGGTGCAATGCACTTCTATATGAAGATGCCAAGAAAAATCTCACATACACACATTCTAACATTACGAGTATATTACGACTGATAGAACCAGCCTAAATATTCAATCATATCAAGCAAGAACTCGTGGTTGCTAACCTTGTGGAAAAGGGTTTGCTCTTGCATTTGGAGGTGTCGTTCCTACCATCGTGTCACCCTCACTCATCGTTAAATATTAGATGAAATAAAGTACAATAATTTTTCATTACAGCCAAATTAATCTTTTCAATTTAATATTAAATATTTATTTTCTTCAAACGTCATAAAAGTGACATCTTTTGCGATGTAATTGACAAGGTTAAAGTTTAATTTCTACGTCGCCGGCGTAGAAATTTTTGCTTCTACGCCGCCGGTAGTAAAAGTAAATTAAATAAGTATCTATAGAAGCCAATAAAAATTAAAAAAAAAAAACAATAGAAACCTGTAACAACGGCCTAAATGTCATTATAACACCAGATAATTTAAAAATAAAGTTATCAACAACTGACAGGTAATCTACAAATTGAATGTCTAGTGTTTGAAATATCTACTTTTGAAGAAAAAATAGTATGTCATTCAGAATAAAAGTGACTTTGTGAGCCTTGCATGCAATTGTTCGATTCGCTTCGCTCGTCTTGCAAGCTTCCATACTGGAAGTATCTCTTTTACTCTTAATAACGCAATGTACTATTACACCCTTTTGATACATTATATTTATATAAAGTGGTGTTATTTTCATAAAGGTAATAGTTTTCATTATATATTCTGTAACATTTCGTTACTATTTGAATCATTTTTGATGGAGATGGGATAATGAAGAAACATTTACAATATCCAACCATATCTTACCCGGGGTTCGAACCCAGAACAGCTCCTGAAGCGCAAACGCTACTATCATAGCACATCGATCGATGGTTCAAAAATTTTTGTAGTACCTATACCGTAGAGTAGTTCGTGTCCTGGGTGTTGATTCCGTTGAAATATGGAGATCTCTATTACCCTTATTCGACTACCTAAGATCTTAGTAGATAAGCGGTCTTTTAAAATAAGAGGAAAATAGTAACTAACTTAAAGATAAGAAGAAGCATAAGTGATTTATGTCCTCAAGTAAGGATAGGTATAGCAAAAATCTACATGTGTAGCTGCCCGTTAATACCGTTTTTCAAATAAAGAAAAATGCAGTGCTTTTTAAAAGGTTCAATATTTGATGGTAGTAAATTGCTGAATTGTATCTGTGTCCATTTCGACAAATTATTAGTTGGCAAGGTGGGTAAGTGAGTTTGGGCCAACAGCAAGCGATTAAATTGATTAAACATCAATATAACAAGCACGAGATGTGCGTTCCCACAATGTAACAGTAAGCCAGGCTGATGCAGCACTTTCCGCGCAAAAACGCCACAAATTATACCTCCCGAATCTCCTCCGTACTGCGTACGCGTATGAGATTTCGGACAATAATTACGGAAAACAGAAAAAATGCTGCGGTTACTCGGCACTCGGCACAGGAAATCCACACTCATTTACATTTGATTAGAAACACTTCGCGGTTTTATGTTCAAGATGTTATTTCGGCTACATCAATACCAGGTTAAAGAGATTCCAGATAGGCACAGGGAAATAGGAACTGTACTGAATCTATTGTAATATAGCGGTGTTTATACTACAAGCCGCAACTGCTTGCACTACAAGTTTACAAACAGGTCATTTACCATTTCAGACAGGCCCAGGAGAAAACAAACTTTACTGAACCTGTTGTAATAAAGCTGTGTTTATGTAAGTTGCAACTCCTTGCACTTCAAGTTCAGAAACAGGTCATTCCAGAGAGGCACAGGAGAAAACAAACTTGATTAAAACTATAGTAATATAGCGGTGTTTATATAAGCTCAAAATACAAGTTTAGAAATAGGCCATTCCAGACAAGCATTTGAGAAAAAGAACTTTTTCTTCAAACGTCATAAAAGTGACATCTTCTGTGACGTGATTGACAAGGTTGAAGTTTAATTTCTATACCTCCGTAATATAATTTTTATTCTAGCCGCCGTATAATATTATCGCCGCCGTATGTAGAATCAGCCAATAAGAAGTAACTTGTACAATAGAAATCTGTAATATCGCCCTAAATGTCACTATAAAAACTAGATAACCTAAGAATAAAGTTACTAAAAATTATGAATAACTGACAGGTAACCTACATATTAAACGGCAAAAAGTAATTTATTTTTTAAAATTTCTACATTTGAAGAAAAAATAGCATGTGTTATTCAGAGTAAAAGTGTCTTTGTGTGTCTCGCATGTAATTGTCCGACTCGCTTCGCTCGTCGTGCAAACTTCCAGGCTCGCCACACAAAGTATCACTTTTACTCTTAATAACATAGTATACTATTATTGAACCTATTCTGATAATACATTCAGTAGGGTTCCTTTTCTTCTAGGTCTGTCTGAAATAATTTTTCAACCTAAAGAGCAATGAGTTACAGCTAATAGTGCCTTATAAACACACCACTATATTATAGTACCATTATTAGAGTTATTGTTCTCCTATGCTTATCTAGAGTAGCCTGTTTCTAAACTTGTAGTTGCAACTTATATAAGCACCGCTATATTACAATATAATCAATAGAGTTACAAACTGCAACTACAAGTTTAGAAACAGGCTATTCTAGAAAAACGTTGGAGAAAAATAACTCTAATAATACTATTGTAATATAGTGGTCTTTTTTTAAGTCACTACAAGTTGTAAC
The DNA here is from genome assembly GCA_035578165.1 of Stenolophus ochropezus. Lineage (NCBI taxonomy): Eukaryota > Metazoa > Arthropoda > Insecta > Coleoptera > Carabidae > Stenolophus > Stenolophus ochropezus. The sequence continues at coordinate 25,398,487 of JAQOWZ010000011.1, read as the reverse complement.
TCATTGCTCTATAGGTTGAGAAACAGATTATTTCAGATAGTCCTAGGACAAAAGGAATCCTACAGTATCTATTGTAAAATAATATATGTATTTGGTAAGCACAACTCATTGCATTACATTCACACAGAAACAAGCTACTCCGGATAAAGAAAAGGAACTAGTGAATCTATTGTTCATAATGTAGCGGTATGTACATAAGTTGCAACTTCTTGCACTACATATATTACAAGTTTAAAAACAAGCTATTTCAGTTACGTATAGTTAAAAACATACTTTAGTGAATCTGTTGATAGCGGTGTATATACATACAATCACACCACACTTATTACAAGTTTTAAAACAAACTATTTCAGTTACGTATAGTTGAAAACGTACTTTAGTAACTTTTAATTAAATTACTGTCGTAATGATAGCGGTGTATATATAATCTGCAATTCCTTGCACTACATTCGCTAGGATTGTGCAAATGGAAGAATTGTACACGGCGTCCGCAAAGCCTTGACGGGCGTGATAGGACGATGACAGCAGAACTCTCCCTTTCCTGGAATCGTACGAAAAACGAGAGTAGCCGGTTGTGATAAAAACACATGTCACCATACAGTTACCGCTATGTCAACTTGCTTGGCGCTTGCTTAACACACTCATTCACAATTCATATATATCAACTCATCCTCTGCTTATATGCACTTACTCAATTCCCACTAATTCACTTAATGGGGACCTTAACTACTCTTTCTTAATATATTTTTATTAAAGTCAGTGATATTTGTAAGTAATCGGTAGTATTTACAACTGTTGATTGTTCTTCATTAGGCCGTAATTAATTTTTAAATGTACTGTGACGTACAAGTATAGATGAAATTGATCACAATTAATGGAGGTCGCGCAAAACTGTTCCCAGGTAAATTTAATTAATTTATGATTTATAGAAAACTAAAAATATCAGTTTGATTATTCCTTGTATATTCTTGCATAATATCTTCAAAAATATGTTTTATAAAAATGAATTTACAATTTAGCAGTATTAAGTCTGACTCTGCTTTTGATTGCCACTGTCATAATTACGTCACACATTTCATTTAACATGTTTTTTATTTTCTTATTGTACATTAAACTAAACAAAACTATTATAAAGTAAAATAAAAATAAACTATTAAAAATATGAAATCAAAACTATAAATATATTACTCACTCGCTAACTGTCATTCAATCAGTTGTAGGTTGGCTATTCACGCTATTTCGAATAGGATAGATGTGCAAGAGTGAACACTACATTGTGACATAGAAGTATACATGCTTAAAAGCTCCAATATTTCAAAAACTAACATTTTTTTAAAACATTTTTCGTCGCAATAATTTTTTTGTCTTATCTACTTTCATTGTAACTAACATTGTATTCAGTTTTCTGTTATGGTGGAGGACGCCATTGGAGGCTTCAACTATGGGTTAGACAACTTGTAAATTTGAAATATTTGGTTGAAGTGGTTCTCCGTTCCAAGTCATATCTTTTGAATATTTTTGTGTCTACTCTTCCCACGCAATGTAGCTGTTTACAATTAATCTCGTATCCTCCGGTTATATGATTTTGCATATTCTATTACTGAACTCAGATTTCTATTATTCTATACAGGAGATGAATTCGTCAAAATAATTGAAATGGTGCTGGAGTTACACCCACGGGCCTTCAAGATATATTAGACGCGTTAATATATTTTTATTATTTCATATGTGAAAGCAATTGATAAAGGTTAGCAACAGTGTAGTCGCAATGCTGACGAGTCTATTTGAATCAGAGAACGGTAAATATTTACAAGTTTAAGCTTTAATTATAGCGTGTAAATGATCGTGAAATAACTGTTAGGAGACGTAAATGTTAAATGCTTCTCGGAGCCCATTCATAAGGCGGTTTCAAGAAACACTGAACGTTACCAGACACTGGCGATGTTTTTGTTCCACGGTGGATTCTTAACGGAAGGAGAACTTGGCATCTGTGAACACAAGAGTTCCTTTTCTCCTGTTCTTAACTTGTACTCAATGTAGCGCAAGGACTTGCAGCTTATAATGTCTTCCAGCTCCCAAATATACCGCTGTATTATATTATAATATATTTGCTCCAGTTCCTTTTTTCTTATGCCTATCTGGTATAGTCTGTTTCTATGCAGTGAATGTAATACAAGGAGTTGCACATTACATTAGATTCAATAAAGTTTTTTTGTCTCTATTTGGAATAATGTTTCTATGTAATGAATATATTACAAGAAGTTACAGCTTATCGTGCCTTCTAAACATTTCACTATACTACAATAAATTCAGTAGATTTATTTTTATCCTCTCCCATTTTAGTATAGTTTGCTTCTATATAGTGAATATAGAACAAGGAGTTGCAGCTTATAGGGCCTATCAAAAACTCCTCTATTTTACAATAGATTTAGTTGAGTTCCAGTTCTCTATGTGGAATAGTACAATTTTCTAATATTAATAATCATAAATAGATGAACGTCTTGGATCGTCATGATTAAATATCTTCAAACATGAAAGCAAACAATGACCTCGCATACAATAAAATTAGAAAAAATGTAATTATTTGAAGATAGAATATTAAGAACGAATTTGCGATTTTTTTTCTAATATAAATCCCGCTTACTCATTCGGTCCCGATACACAAACGTGATTAATAGTAAGCGACTAGGTTTTCAAAACTAAAAAACGCCAGAAAAAAATACTAAAGAGGAGTTAATCAATGTGAAAATATTCTCCTTCCCATGAGAAAACTGACGCGAATCAATCAAAATATTTATTATTTGGTTATTAATTAACATTCATCTAACATTCATCTTCATTGGCATTATTACATTCCTAGTGGGAACAACGAAATATTAATAACAATGTTGTATTAATTCCGTTAATTTGCTGTCAATTTGACATTTCAAATTTGTATCCAGTTATTGTCATTAATTCATCATTACCTTTACAAAAACATCTTTTTGAAGCACTCTTCTCCACAGATTTGAGTGACAGGGATTGACGTCTGATAAACGACCTTTTACAAATTCAATATTTGATAATAAATATTTAAGAAACATTTTTTCTTACATTTTACACATTATGCAAAGTATTTATTATTCAATTATTATCTATTATTCATCATAGATACAACATTTTTAAGTGTCGGAAGATGATATGATAAATGTTCCGAAAACAAAATTAATAAATGCTAATAAAGCTGTGCTGATATGTACAATTTCTTAAATTAAATTTGACATGTATTACTATTTATAAAATTTAATATATTTATTTTTTTTCTGTCAACACAATAACCCTGTGATGCTTTTTCTATAATAAAAAATATTTCTTGACAGATCTAATAAAGAGTAGTAATTTGTTATTATTTTTTTGTAAGGTATCACTTTCTACAAAATTTAAAGTATTTCCTTTTTACTCTTTTCGTTCTTTTATGGTGTGACAGACAGTATAAACACTCAGACATTGTTTTTATCTTGTTGCTAACACTAAAACAAAAAGTAAACGTAACATAAAGTAATGAGAACATGACAACTATGTCGTTGTAAGTGCATATTATATGCACAATTAATTTCACAGGTTTTTATATAACTTTTGTTGCATTTCTCTCAAGGTTTTATACTTTGTATTTGTTTATAACTTTCATAGTATTGAATGCTCATAAATTTTATAGTTTCATTAACGTTTAGAGAATAACAGAGTTTTTAAATGCAGAATTTGGTACTATTTATAGTAATGTATATACATTTTAAGAAAACTAATTGTTTAGTGTGAAAATTTCATGATGGTAAAATGATTGATAAACTTTGAAATAATGGAATAGTTATATTTTTACTTCTTTAAATTAATCCACATTTTTATAGTATAAAAATATAAATTTATTTGTTTGTAATAATAAAATCAGATTTATATTAGTTTTTAGTTCTATTTTTTTCTTTTAGTTGTTTCTGAATTTAGCAGCAGACGATTTTAGATTCCGTATACTATATTCGGGTGTTCGAGTCACCAACTTGTATAAGTTCTAAATATTAGTAAAGTTTTTGTATTTTAGTTCAAGTTTGTTGAGTTCTTTTACTATTAACTGCTTTAGTTCTAATTTTGTTTACCAGATGTACAGCGAAATAAGTCGCTTATTCCTTTTATTTATCTAATCAAATTTACTTTTAAATTATTAGAAAAAACAGTCCTTTTGTCAGATTATTAAACTATAGTCAAAGATCGTCCAGTAACCATAGATACATATTTCGCCCTTGTTGAAGCTCATTAATGTGCTGTAACACTGTCCATTGTTGTTGTCCATAAGGTTGTTACTAGGTAGGGAAGATATTTCTAAATCACTTGTATTTGATCTGCAGACGTAATATATGTTTTTCTAAATTGCAACTTATTGCGAAAAGAGTACTTCAGATACTTTAGACCCGGTTCTATCCCGAATTGTTGTGTTCCCAATGACAGTGTTTCTTTCAGACGAGTTTCCGGGGGAGTGGGGGGATTGATGCATCCACGGAGTAAAACAACCGCCCCGCGGAGGAAATTATAATTAATTAATAATAATTTAGAACTATTGATAACATTTAGATATAAACCTATGAAATTATACTCTATCTCCCGCTGTATGGAAGACATGCCGAATATTTCAGCTCGATTTGTCAAAATTCGGAAAGGACGTGTCTTAACCAGGATTGCGGATGCCAAACTAGAAATATCTATAATTTTGTGATATTTGCTGCGTAGGAAAAAAGAGTTCCCTCTTTGATTTACTTATTTATTAAAAAAACGAATACATTTTTTTTCATTACTGATTTTGCTAAATCTTCAGTTGAAGATTGGTATTTTATGAAAATTAAACTCAAGTCAGTCTGTTTCATATTATTATTATCGACAAAAATAAGATCTGACAAAAGGACTTAAAAGAAAAAGCGAAGACAGTCCGTAAACGATACGTGTCACTAAAATGTCTTGGAGTGTTACCTTTGATTTGCTTGTCATAGTTTCATCATCACTGATAAATGATGCAAATTTAATTAAAATTTGAACTGTTTTGTTATGTTTAAGTTAATTTACTTTTGCTCCCCCGGTTTTCAGAAATGCTCTGTGTAGTGTTTGGAGTAAATTGTCTGAAAGAACTACTGATAACTGTGGACCTATCTCATATAATTGTTATCGTAGATTTCAATAAACAAGCGTCACCCTCGTTAGTAAAATAGCTACATAGTGTAGTGGTTAAGTGAAGAAAGGAAGATTTTTGCTTCGTTTGTGCTTCCTCCAGATTGATTTGCATGTAGCTTGTCTCTAGTTCTCAGCGAACTGCTGTGATTGAATGCGGCAAGTTTCTTTCTTGACAAATACACTACCGCTTAGCTCAAGTGTTTGTCGATTGATGGATAATGGATCTTCGAACAGACTAATGCATTACGCACGGGATTTAATAGTTCAAAGAATGGCAAACTCGACGAAGAAATAAATACTTTAACTTTCCTACAGATCTATAGTGCATTCATTAATGACAACTATGTGGATGCATATAATTACTGACTTTTTAAATATGATTATATACTCAATGATATAAGTTATTTTTATCATCTGTGATATAACATTCCCTAAGGTATTTGTTCCGTGACCAGTTATAATACTTGCGTTAAATAGAGATATGTTGCCTGCTTACAGCCTTTTCGAGGAACTGTAGCATATATTCCGAATCACTTAAACACAAAGGTGTTTTATTTGGTTAACAGTTAGTGAGGTTGTTAATCGAACCCCAGATTTCACTCTCTGCTCAGTTCAAGCGCGTTAACTAACTAACTTACTATAGCCAGTAATAGGCGTATTCCATTTTCCACTTGCGGATCTAATCCAACTCACACTTTTGAAACTGGATCAATTTTTTTCATTCCATATGACCGGATCAGTTAACCTCCTCTATTGTATGAACTTATATGGAATAATAATAATAAAATTAAAATTACACCACTTCACGAGTAAAAGTGATCCAAAGCATTCCAATTGCACCGAAAAATGAACTGATCCAACTTATCTGTCTAAACTGATTTAACAGAACTGACATGCAAAAGAAATGCTATTATTATATCTTATTATTACTTAAAAATTTGAGAGACTTCAATGATCAGTGATGTAAGAAACTTACAGTGTTTATATGTTTTACGCATATTTTTATTGACTTTACATAAAAGGTACTACTATAAATTTAATTACTCAACCAACAAATTAAATGAATTACAAAATAAGTATTTTCATGACTGAAAAGTTCCTTTCCCGACAAAATAAATAATACCACAATAAAATAGATACCTATATGTATTATCATAGAATTTATAGCAGAACAAACTATTAAAACACATTTATCATTATAACAAAATATATGACATTCAAGGCAAATATAAAAAATAATAACATAAACTTATCTAACGAAATTTAAACTAAGCCATCCTAAACTTAATCGCAACCAGTAATTTTGCCTCGCAACCTTTGTCTTTCTAATTAATTATTTTATTGCACCATTATTTTTTTTATCTCTAATACTTAAATTTTTGTCGTTTAAGAAATACTATTTCATTGTTCTTTCGATTATTTTGTCGTGAAATACATAATTATGTCTTGTATTATTGGTCGTTTTTATAAGGTATTATGTCGTGTTATGATATATTTTTCTATATTTTATTTAAAATGAAGCATTCTTTGTATTTTAAAACGATTTAAATATTGCTACAATAATAAAATTCACTTCTAACCTGATGTCCTAAAATTTTTCTTTTTTAGTGTTTGTAAAATAAAAATATTAGCCATTAGGTTAAAATGTTGTAAGTATTTTAGAACAAAGCTTTTACAGACTATGCTTCCTTCTACCTGTTGTAAGAAAGTAAATCTTGACTTGTTATTGTTGACGTGAAGTGCTCACGTGATGATGCTAATTACTCATCATGTACCATAATTAATTAATTGCTCACATACGAGCTTATATGACACGTAATGCATGTACTCTGGTAAGCATGTCATACGGAAAAGTTATTGAAAAGTTTTGCATAATTAGTAGGTCAAAGAATTTGAAGAATTTTGGACGGGAAGATGCGAGAGAATGTGTTTGGTTTGTCTCAGTTTTAGAAAGTTTCAGGTGACTTTAATCTTGACAGAAAATTATTTTATGTTCATTAATCTTTAATAATAATACACATATAATGGGATTTTCCTTTTCTTTCATTTTACTAGTATTTGTTTTAAATAAAAATGTTGCACACATACTTTACTAGAAATAAATTAATAAAAAGGTAACTCTTACGAAAACAGGTGAAAGGGAGGCAAATCCTTTAGTAAACACAAATAAATGATAAACTGCTCTCTAGCTGGGTGATTTTAATTTTAACGATTTTTTTTTAATTTTAAATATTAAATTATGTTAGACATTTTATTGTAATTTTTTTCCTACTACCATTAAAGTAAATAACCATTATTGTATAACCTACAGGTTATCTAAGTGACACTTTACGAACGGTTGTGTGTAAATTACTCTGATTGCACAGTTAGGGAATATTTGATTTATTGAAATTATAATTAATTTAAAACATTACGACTAATGAATAAAAAAACAAGAGATGTTCTGCATAGTATTATTTTATTAGATTGTAAATTTATTTTCAATTAGTTATTTATAGATTGCAGTTTGACATAGTTGTAGTTGGCTGAAGTCGCTATTTACTAGTAATGAGTCAATTATTTACTGTAGAGTATGATCGAAAAACAAATACAACAAAGAAAAAGTGTGGTAATACAAATTCGTTGCTTTGCGGCTCGTGTGTAGTATCCACTTACTGCGTAATATGCATATTACAACTCTTGTTACGTAATATACTATTATATCATTCTATTGTACTCTATTTTTTAAAAAAAACTTAATACCTAATTTTCTGTCAGAAAACCTTAGTAAACTGTATCAAAAATTTTAAGAGGATATATTTATATATAATTCACCTATCAATTAAAAAACAAGTATCATAATAGAATATTATACACCAAGATTGAGAAGGCTATTATTATTGACCTAACACCAAGTTCTAACCTGAGGTGCGAGCCAAATTTAATTTAAAAATCAACAACAGTTTTCTTGAGTTTAATGATTCAAACAATATTTGGATTTGGAGGCTTTAGTTTCTTTAAAAAGTGACAGTTTTCATTATCGACCTAGGTTAATAATAATTTATTATTGTCCTAGGTGCCCATAGTTACCAAGTAAGCGGAAGTGAAAACAATTTCTTGTGTCAAATAAAGGTTAATAATGGTAGGGGTCTAAGATACTAGTGAAAAAAGTATAGTATTTATTCCCTTCAACTCTATACATTTATTCCTTTTTCAAATATTCTATATGACCAAAAAAAACCCTGCATATATTCAATTTTTGGAGTATTCAGAAGCAAAATGAATTCCCTTAATACTCTTTTTTGCGTATTTAAATAAATAATGTCTGATTGAGCTATTAGATGCCTTAACTGTATAAACCACAATCATTGACTATCTGCTTTCTTTGCCTTATGAACCCGGCACTTCTATGATAAATCTCAGTTTTATAAATAAACCTTCTTCAATCATCATAAATCGCACAAATTAAATACATCTTCGCAAATGTACTTGTAAACAGCACAGCTATATTATAATCATTTGTTGACTAGAAATAGAAATAAGTGTAGATGTAGATTAATGAATTATTTAATTGAACATTTCAATTCCTACGATTCTTCTAAAACTTTACATTGACCACAATGAATTGGTATAATGAAGTCCGCAGACTTGTAACAAGATAAGAGTTTAAAAATGAGCAAAAGAAGGAATGAGCAATAATCGTTACATATTCATAAGACACATAAACTTGTATGTATAAAATTTTATGTAGCCATATTTCCCAACAAAATTACAGTGTAGGGAAATTCGTTACCGGTTACCAGGTATCTAATTTGTAATATTTAACATACATTATAACGGAACGACCAGCTTCGGGCTTATGCGTCCAACAGACGTATCGTCTACTTGCTCCCAAATCAGATTACTCACCGAAATATTTACTCTCAATCAAATATTTTTACGTTGTAAAAAAATTAATAATTTTATTTATACAAATATTAGACATATGTGCAGTAGTCTCTCGCTAACATGTTAATGCGTTAATGTGAATAATTGACAACGTGCATTGCATCTAAAATGTAATATTTATGCAAATTTGTGAACAACAAATTTTAAACTTAAAAATTATTGTTAAGAGCTTCCTGTAACTTTATACATTTTTCGGGAGATCAATTTAAAAAAAACTGTGAAAATAATTTATTGGATTAAATATTATCATGTAAAATTTTATTATAAACTATTCGCTATTTATAATTTAATAATTAAAATTTAAAATTGTGAACAAATACTTACGACGCCCAATACCGAAGTAGAGAGCGGTTTAATTACAAAATAAAAAATATAAGTATAATATATTTATTTAAAAATTTATTTATATAAAAATTAAAAAGGACAGAAACTCCAATATGAAAAACAATGATTTTGTGTGTGTAAATCAAAAGATTTGATACTGAAGATTTCTTTAATTTAAAACGAAAACAAGATTTTGTTCTGTAACGAACACAAACAAAACTTACATATTATTTTTCTAGGAGTAAAATATAAAACATGTAAATAATTGTAAATGAATCCATTGTTTTTTATTATTTTTGTAATTTAAAATAGTACAATCAAGAGCGGTAGAGTCACACATAGACTAATCACAATGTAGTATTATACGTTATTAGCAAGGTAAAACAGTTTTTACCTTGCGTACATTGTACAATAATTTATTTGTTATTCATTACCTCCCGCCTATCAATATATAGATAAGGGAGGTATTGTTTTTGGTCAGATTTCTCGAGTATGACTTTTCAACATATGAGCACGAATTAGGGTCCCTAGAATACGATTTTACTATTTTTACCGTGATGTCTGTATGTCTGTGTGTGTGTGTGTCTGTGTGTGTGTGTGTCTGTGACGATTTTTCGTCCACGATAACTCAAATACGATACATGTAAAAAATATAATATTTGGTATTTAAGAGTTCTATTTTAATATGATGAACTGATTAGATTTTGACTACAATTGCTTAACCGGAAGTAGTACTTTACTTGAAGCTTTAAACCGTTTTTCCTAAAAAATACCTCTAAATACCATACGATATTATAAATACAAAGATTTTTTAATTTTCTACCGATCTGCATAATTACGTTTATATATGACTTCTAGCTAGATAGAAAAAAATATATAAATTATAATAATTTTACATATCGTTTAGGCTGAGAAATTTCGATAAAACAGATGAGTTATTCATATGTTCATAAAATTTGACATATGATGTCAAATTTGATGTAAGTAAGTGTAAACGATAAAATACGTAAAATGAAGTAATTTTATTGTGAAATTTAAAAAGATGGAAGAAATATATTAAGAATGTATTTGCATGCGTGAATCAAAGTAAGTTCAATTCCGGTTTTAGTAACGTCAAAAATAGTTGTCTTATTGGTCATACAAAATTTATGAAGGAAATTTTAGGTATGAAATGAATTAATAATAATCTGTACTGCAATAACAACCTAATTTTAAAACTACAAATTAAATGATTGAAAAACATATAGAATATATTACTACAGTGGCGGGAGGTATTGTGTTGGACACACCAGATTTTTTGTATATAACATTAAAATGATAACTAAATTCTGACGATTACTATTGTTGTGTCATAATAATAACAAATAGTTATTTTACCAATCGAGTTTGAGTTTGACTCACAAGCGTAGCAAGTGAGAGTGGAAAAAATGCTTTCCCTCATGTTAGACACAACATATTTTTCACGACATCTTTCAAAAATCGATTTATTCGAATGAAAAGGCGCAGCAACATGATTAGCTAGAAAAATAGGTTATGTAAACTTTGACGTTTAGCAGTGCAATTGTTACAGTATTGCTAGATGCCAATTCAAGTTCAAGTTGTCAAACTGTGAAATAATGTGAAAAAAGAATATAATTATTAAATAAGAATTTTTAATATAATAATGAATTTTTCCAACATTTTATTTTATAATAATATTCATGTTATATTGTTGATAACACTGTACATTTCCCTTTTTAAAAGAGAAAAGTAATTTTCCTCACTATTTGGTGAGAATAAAGTAGAGCTTTCTATGCACGTCGTGAAAAAAAAAACACAATTATCAATGATGTAAGCAATGCAACAAAACTGGCAGTTAACTTGTGAAAGCTTTGCAAGTTAGTAGCTTGTAAAGGTTAATTTTCCTAGTGAATAAACAGTTTCAATAAACAATGGTTTACAAGCGAGTAACAAATAAAAGCCTTTTAATTCAGGGAGCGAATTTTATGAGGTAATATATTTAGAAAAGTTTAAAAAATTAATAGTGAATGGAGATATTATTAATGTAAGAACATTTTTATGTCTTTATGACGATTTTTGAGTACGAATGCATATCTCACACCCATTTTGGGTAGAAGTATGAGAAAGAAAGAGATTTTGCAGAATCTATTATAATATGCAAGTTAACATAATTCTCTTGTGGATATTAACAAGCATGTATAATTTTCTAGACAATATACACAATGATAAGTCTGGGAATTTCTTAATTACTTTCTGTAATAATAATTACTTTATATGTAATTTAGTGATAAACGTACTGTTGTTCAGATTAAATTGTTCTTTAAATGAATGTGCAGAAAATAGTCTTAGATGATACCGCAACATGAACTAGGAAATATAAGAGATGGGTAATATTTTTCTTACTATTTTAAGAATTAATTATGAATTTCAAGCTAATACAATATAAATAAATATTGCTAACCATACAGATGATACATTTCTGGTATTATAGCTGGCGTGAAGAGTGTACCACAGGCCATTTTTTATATGAAAAATTTATTACATACATGACATAATCCAAATTTGATGTTTAATAAGTTTAGCTTATTTTAAAGAGAAATAAAAGCAAAGATGTGTGTTGAAGTAGACGGTTACGCTTGACACGATTAGTGAAGCCGAGATGGAATGCAGATGGTGCATGGAATAAATGCATAAATTATCTCAATTGGTTTCAATTTGTCTACCAGACTTTGCTCAAGAATTCGCTATGCATTACGGTGTTAGTGGGATGAACCACTCTCAAAAATAAGAATTAATTAATTCTGCAATTATTATATACAAAATAATTTATTATTTATATTTAATTTGTAACATTTTTTATACATTCTTTTAAATATACATGTGTAATATCTAAAAATTAAAACACATCATATCTAGTTCGTAAAATGATTGACTAATTGTGACTCTAAGAACCCAAATACGTACCCCGCCGAGTCAATTTATTTACCATCTATTTCTCACTTAAAAATGGCCCTTGTGTTGTAATTTCTTCGTTAGTTAAAGTATCTTAGTGGCAAAGTCTGGTAAATATTCTCTACAGTTAAGTATAAATTTATATAACTACCAATTTTAGGTTAAACATGTTCCCGTTTTTATTAAATTTTAGTATTTTTTTATTATATTGTTAAAACGTTATATCTTTACGTGAAAATAATTTAATAAATTGACTTGTAAGAAACTGACTGTCTTTCGACAAGTCGAAAAAAATACGGTACGTAAATAAGTCAAATCATCTTATATTTGAAGACCCTAATTTTTAACGAAATACTACCCATACAATATAAATAAAAATGTTATTAGTTTGTTTCTTATCTCATTTATTGTATTTATGAAAAAAACATAGTATTTAGGACGAAATATTGTGAATTTCATTTCCCTAACCGAACCTATGTTCTCCCGGTAACAAAACTAACGAAACTAGTATGAATTTAATTTCCCTTCAATCCCTTGCCACCCCCATTACCAAAATTCTATGCATGCTTATAATGGATAATAACTGAGAATTATATATTTATTTATTTGATATTTGAGGCCATGTACCCTTTAGGAATGTTGTGTTATGAATAATGAATTTTTCGAATTAATTTTTTTTAATACAAATTTAGGACATCAAAATATTTATACACAGATACCCTTATACCCTGTATAAATGTTTACGAACCTACGTTTATTACGGCGTTGTAATATGTCTTTAAATTTTCGATTCACCCAATTCGAGATATCGGCTGTTTAAGTATTTCTCACGCCACTGTTCACGTATGTATAATTTACTTCCATAGCAACATAACTCGTAAATTTTTGATAACGTTTCTTATTTGGTTTTTGCTTACTATTATCAACAGAGTGTTATAGCAAATAACTATCCTACTAGCAGAGTAATTATGAAAATCATATGAATTTCACATATAAAAACTATAAAAAGTTGAAATATATAAATTTGAACTTGAGCTGTCAAGTGGCTTACACATTACAATTACTTTAACATTATTTGAATTTAAATACTGCTGGTGGCGCGAAAATATAATAAGCGACTCGGAATGTAACTACCTTCTCGAAGGTTATAAAGTACTTACATTCCTTGTGGCTTATATAACTATTAAGACGTATGTACGGAGAGTACATTTTTTACATAATGTCCATATTTTAAAAAGCAAATAAAACACGGAGTTTATCTCTTCGCTTGAAGTATTTCCCGTTAACTCGTCTTTGTTCATAATTGATGACATGATTGACAAGGAGGAAGGAAATAATTATATTAAAAATAATAACACGTTAACGAACTAACAGCCCGTGTCTTTCTCAAAACCCATCATATTGTTTTCCACTTTGTATGCCATCCTTTATTTATTTATTTACTGCTATTCAAATGTCAAACTACTCTCATCATAAATATTTGTGCAAAGTCTTCGCTACTCTTAATATAAATTTACAATTAACTTTATGCTTGTAATATATAGCTACTATACTAAAAAAAAAATACATTCTATTTTGACAGTAATTAATTCAAGAAAAATCAAATTCACTTTGGGAATTTAAAATTAGTGTATTGTGATTTACAAATATATTCTATGTTGGAAAATCAAAATTTTTTAACCGAAAAATAGGTACCTAAAATGCAATTTTCGTTCCATTTTATAAATTCTAATTGTTAAAGTACAACTGTGATTGATAATAGTTCGCGAACGCAAAGTTTAAAGTATATTTGTTCATAATCAGTGAACCGTAATCCCCGTTTTGTGTAAGAAAATGTAAAGTTCTTGAGCACACGTCTAATTAAAATTAAACACGCAATTATCAAAATAGACTGCGTGGTAGTATGTTCCGCTTAGTAGAGATGGTGCTATGTAAATTCTCTCATTAAACTTTAAATTGGTGGTAATTTCCAAGAATTATCTGCATGAAATCAAATTCATTTGAGCTGTAGAAAAATAACGTTTTTCAGAATAAGTTGGGCTTGCTGGTTGCACAGAACATTGAACTTAATATTCTTCAGGAAATATTTTCCAAATCAACGTACCTCTGAAATTTAGAAATAAGTTCTAACGTATTAATCTTCTGTAATCTTAACTGAAAAAATGTGTTTATAACATGTAGGCTAACAATGTGCACCATTCTAATATAAACAAGTATTTTTTATAATACCTCTAACATAAACCTTGTTTAACACACTAAAAAGCGTGTGAAAATACATGATACACGCTCATGCTTTAAAGTTGCTAAGCAACAACATAATCCTACACAGAGTGTTCCTATACCTCTGCACAAAACTTTAATAACATATATAATTGGATATACTGATTGTAGAGCAAAAAAAAAATTTAATCCGAAAAAATAAGGGTAGTTCATTTCTAGCAAACATTTTTAGTGCCACTGGTTTAATAATATATTTAATTATTTATAATTATGCTATTAAAGTATAAACACTGCCTACAAATATTCATTTATTTATTAGTTATTAATAAAGTGTATAATACCTACAATGAATTTAATATACCTACTATCAAACCAGTGGCACTAAAAATGTTCGCAGCGAATACACTGTCATTTTTGCGAATTAAAAAAATTATTTTTGTTCCAAAATTAGTATATCATATTATATATGTCTAAAGTTTCATGTAGAAATATAGAAACACTCTGTATACATTGAATTATACTCCTAGTTACGTTATTATTTTGTGATCCTAACCACTCTCCATTTCGACAAAATGTTATCATTAAATAAACAAAATTATGAAATGAATTAAAATCAAAATTCTGCTTTCTAGATATATTATGATGTAGGTATAATAAAAAATAGTTTATGTTACTTGCATATAAGAGTCGTCGTTAAAGCACTAATGCCCTTAAAACATTTTAAAATATTTAAACATGTTTTAAAGACTATCTACACTTGAGTCATAATATGCTATTTATAGTTCACAGCCTATACCTTGTAGAAATGATAAAATGTACTTAGTTAAGTTTTAAGTAAATAAAATCTATTTTTTAACTAAAAATAATAACCTGCACCTCTAAAATGTCAATGAAACAAATTTCATACTTTTTAACTTGTAGAAATAATATATATTTAAAAATCCATTGTGCTCTCACATTCTTCTCCAATGAGAGACTATAAATAGTTAATAGAATAGAGATATTTTTGTTTGTGTTTTAAATTGAATGTAATAGCAGCCGATATTTCAACATTTTACATATAGTAATAGGAAGAAAATAACACTTAAAAATATCGTTTATGCAGGTTTTAAATTTGGCAGCTCTATGAATATAGATTTTACAGAAAATATACATATTTTACTTTGAAAGTATTATCAACCGGTATTTCAACAATTCAGTGAATGAATAGTACCTATTCACATATAGAAATAAATAAAATTACATCCAAAAATACCTTAATATGTATACAGTTTATTTGTGCACGTCAGCTCTGTACATTTTAGTTTCGAAGTACTCGTATAATTGACATACACCTACAGATATACGTATACATTTAAAAATACTTTGTCTATGTTGTTCTCTTTCTGTTAATAGTCGAAGCTTAATAATAATAGTAAATAAATAATATATCACAAATCATACATATAATATAATTTAGTTTAATTATTCTTCACATGTAGAAATAAAGGCATATATTTGTAAACTCAAATTAACTAAAAAACTAAAAAAAATTACAGCTAATACAATTTTGTTCTGTAATACAAGCTGATCTCTAAAAAGGATACCATATTATTTGAGCATGTTAGAAGCACTTAAACGAAACCATATATCTTCCGAGAATTAAAAAAAGTGGATTAATTTGTATAATGATTCCAATTTAACAAAAGTTTAAATGATGTTCGAAGAAAAGCAGAAGACGTTTAATTTGAGAACACCTGGTGCCTTTATAAAAACACGATAATTACTCCAACAGCTTCACAATTAATAAGATATTACTCCTTTCCCAAACATTGCGTGATGTGCCAGTTGTTTGTTTTGTTCTCTACATAAATTATATGACAACGAGTTGTAGAGCACCGGAATCACGAACATGCTAATGCCACACATTCGGCTTCGCCTCGTAATCATCTCAAATACAAATATGTGGGGTTCGTGATCCAATAAGACATGACTCTGAAACCCCAAGTTCCAATCGCACCAGGTAAAATTATTTTTCTTATATTTTCCATACAAAACTGATACCTATGGTTTTTAAATCAATGATTTAAATTACCTGTTCGGCAATTGTTATCTAACATTCCAGTTTCCAGATGTATGAAAAGTAGCGGAAAAAGCGTGTGGCTAATGTTACCATGTAGCAATTCTTTCGAGTACTACTAAATCTGTTTAACTTCGTCAGTAAAACGATTTTATTGTTATATTATTTTGAATTTATAACGCAGATATTTTTTGCACTAATGTGCGATTTTTTGTCAAATTTACTTTGAAATGTGTTCAGTAAAATCCGGTTATAACAACTCGAAGGGATTCCAAAAATTTTATCGCTATAGCCGGAACTAAACTATAACCGATAAAAGTAAAATAAAGTTAGCGTTTTTGAAATTAAAAATCAGTTTTTTTAATCCAATTTTTATGCAATCTTGTTTTCAATGAAGGAGAATAAAACTTCTGGAGTAGTCAGGATTTTTAAAAGTTTTATTACAACTCCAACTAGTTTCGGTCTCACTTAGGCCTTCTTCAGGGAGTGAAATGATGAAAATTTGTGATGGATATTATTTGATGTAATGAACATATTAAAATAAAAATGTCTCTTAAACATTACAGAACATTAGTATTAGTCAGTTGAATAAAATTATAATAAATTAGGACAACACATGGATGATCGTGAATAAAAATATGTTTTTTTTTTTAAGTTAATTGTAACGTGTTAATTGCACCGTAGATAATTCACTTGTGTTCATTACATCAAATAATATCCATCACAAATTTTCATCATTTGACTTACACTCCCTGAAGAAGGCTGAAGTGAGGCCGAAACTAGTTGGAGTTGTAATAAAACTTTTAAAAATCCTGACTAAACTCCAGAAATTTTATTCTCCTTCATCACGATCCTGGTCAAGAAATTTTTATCTTCATTTGTTTTTAATATTTATTTAAGCTTCTCTTTTATTCCTACACTGAGAAAAAAGTTTTAAAATTAAATAAAACATTACGCTACAAAACGTTTTGCATATTCCATACGTGCAATGCGTAAAACATCTTCATTCAAAAAAAGAAAGTTTTAAAAATTAGTTTGAATTCAATATATTTATATTTTGTATGAAAATATTATTAATTAATATTTAAAATAATATAATACATTGAGTTAATTAAATTTATTTTGAAAAATATCTACTCAAAACTTATATACATACATATTTTTAATGAAACACAAACAATTAAATCGATTTAATTTTTGTTGCAAAAACAGCATATTTTCATTGAAGTTATTATGTCTTAAATTAATATGTAAAATACTATAACCCACAAAGCTTAAATAGAATATTTAACTTTTCTCGATGTATACTGTTCTTTGAAAAAAAAACTTCATTTACTTCATTGATATTTGTAGAAAATATATGAGTGAGTCTTCGAACACTTTGTGATTAACATAACAAAAAAGTATTGAGTGCGTATCAAGCGATCAAAAGACGATCGAGAGATCTGACTATCTGGTGATGAACGGCAAAACTTTCCGTCATAAAAGAGAAGTAACGGTAACGATATTCAAATTTGCAAATTGCTCCAACAACGACGAGCAAAGAAAAGAATGCTGATACTATCTGCCCTTTTATTGGCCATTTCATAGTACCTACATAACTGAAAAATTTATATGAGTACTAATTATTATTACGGATTGCGGTGGTTCACTTAATTAGCATGAATTGATAGGTGTGTGAGATTTGGAGTTCAAATCTCAACTCAGCCAAATGAAAAGACCACTGTGTCAGAGTGGTTCGAAATTGTTTGTAAGTTTCTGGTAGTGGTTGTACACTGACCACCTATATCACTAAAATGTAAGTACTAGTGGCGTACGTAGGTATGTTATGGGAGGGGTTTTCAAAAAAGAAAGAAAAAATAAAACGGAATATGAATATTGTATCTCATTAAAATATTGTATTTATATTACACCTGATTCATCAAGATTTAATTACAATTTTTCGGTGATTATTTAATAATAACAAACCATTTAGTCTATCCTTACCAATAGTATTAGTCAGTTACGTTTTTAATATCTTAATTTGTTAAAAACAATGATTTAAACAAGTTATGTTATGGCAGGGGTTCTGACCCCTCCTAACACTCCCTTGCGTAGGCCACTTGCAAGTACCTTAGGTGTTTGAGGCCCTGCGCCCTTTGCTATTAGGAATATTATGTTATATATAATGATGAATAAAAAATTATATTACGATTTTTTTCTACATGAATGGAAGTTTTTAAAAGATATTTTTTAAAGTCGTAAGTCACAAAGTCACACAAAGACATATCTGATTCATATGCACTATATTTCCCGCAGTTGATTCTCACGTCATCAATTTCTGCTACAATAATTATTAAACTTTTATCTTGCATCTTTGTCGTTAACACATGGTATAGATGGATCTTTTATTCGCTATCTCATTATCGTAAGTATTACAGAGGAGTAAATTTTATATCTGTATCTAATCAACGGCAAAAATTATATAAGTTTTGTTCCAACTAACCTCCACATCAGTTCGGAACTGTAAGACGCATAAGCAGTTTGAAAAACGTGTTCCAATTAACTTCAAACTCAAAAACTGATGTTAATCGGCTGTTCCTACTGATTTCTGACCGATCCCTAAAACAGTCAGATGATTGGAGAATGTATATGTTAGTAATAACTGATAATTTAATTTAATTAATCTGAAAATTGTATTTAAGTATGAGGTGTTTGTAAAGGAATCAGTGAGTTTTTTAATTTATCTTCCATATTTATAGATTTATTTACAGGTAAAAGTAAAACTAATCTACCACAATTCATAGAAACGACGATTGTTCAGAATCAGTCCGCAATTCGTTCCAACAAAAACATGGTCCGGAACTATCCATAGTGCGTGCATGCGCAAGCCACGGTACATGAAGTGATGCATGAACTACTAATAAACCGTCAGGTATATTTAGTTGGAATCAGTAGAGTAATCGCGGTAACGGATATTTACAAATATTTAAAAAACTTGAATATGTTGGTAGTTTCGTTAGTTTAATCTACAATTCTTTTTGTATGTATCAGCCATTATTATATTTATGTATAATACTATCATTTCTGACATTTATTTACTCTGGAAATTACACAATTTCACTCGACATGATGATGTCATCAATTTCCCTTCAACCCCAACGATTTGAATTACATGGTTACAATAGGAAATAGAGCGTACATAGATGATACAAAGGTTAAATGTTTAGTTAAATGTCAGTGTAAACTAACCTAAAATTATATAATGTCATATGAATAGTACAAAGTGTTCTAGTTATTTTTGTTTTGTGTAATATTTTCTTAGTGTATATTACAGTATGCATGAAATAAAATTGTATGTAAACATTTTGTCTTTTCGTCTGTAAAAGAGAGCTGAATCGTTATGATTCGTAACGTTTGGGCAAATGGCGTTCTATTGAGATTTGATATCAAAGCCTATTTTCAAAAAATTATATCTACAAAACAATATGCATTAATGTTTAAAAATATTATTTACGTATATTGTATTCGTTATATTTTTAGGAAAAAATAAATCGGAAAAGTGGAATAACCCCGTTATTATTACATAAAAGTTTTCCTGATCATTTCTAAAATATTCTACATTTGTAGAGAATGTAGTTCAAGCAGTTGCAGTTTATACAAACACCGCTACAGTACATTAGATTCACTACAATTCATTTTCTTTCATGTCTATGTAGAATTACCTGTTTCTAAACTTGTATTACATGCAGTGTAAGGAATTGCAGCTTAAAATGCCTTCCAAATAGACCGCTATTTTACAACAGATTCAGTAGTGTTCTTCTATGCCTAACTGGAATGGCCTGTATCTATTAGTGGTGGCAAAGTCTGTAAAAATTTGAGTCCGGACCCAAAGAAAAAAAGTCCGGATTTTTGACGGTCCGGATCCGTCCGGTGCATTTATGTATTTTCTCCCATAAATAAATTTATGAAGCAAATAAAATTTAGTTTAAATGAAAAGTGTATTTTTGACAGCAATGATTTTAATGCCCTAAAAAGAAGAAAACCGATTATTATTTGTTAAATTAAATAAATTTGCACGGAAGTAATTTACTTGGCTGTATATCAAATAGGCCATAAAAAATAAAAGTGAAGTACCTAGTACCTACATAATTATATTACATTTGATTGATTGACTATTGACTTGATGTCATTAGCATGGATTTATGTTTTACAACAATTTTTATTTTTAATTATTGGTTACAAAATATCATTTACATCTTCATTATTTGTGAAAAATCTAAGTGAAAATCATACGGTCTGTCCGAACTCGGACGGGTCCAGATTTTTTCATTAAAGTACGGACTCAAAAAAAATTGGCATCTGTTGCAAGCATTAGTATCTATGTACTGTAGGGCCTCTAAAACTCACTTCTGTACTGCAATAGATTCAGTAGAATCCCAGTTCTATACCTATTTGGAGTAGCCTGTTCCTCAACTGAATGTAGCGAAAATATTTGCAGCTTACATAAACACCGCTATATTACAATAGATTCAGTATTCCTGCTTATGTGTTGAATATAATGCAAGAAGTTACGGTATTTGAACCTACGACCTCTGGTTCACAAACCATTATTCACTAAAGAATATTGCGAATGGAAAATCATTTACATATTTGACATTAACATCTAATTTTAATTATCATAGCTAACACGGTGTTAAAGAATTCTAAAGGAATGTAGAAAAATTATAATATTTCTTAGAACCTGAACAATAATAATCAAAAGAAATAAATATGTTTAACGTGTGGTAAACCGTTTGTACTTGCGGTTAGTGTTTCTTTCAAGTTAGCGACTAAGAGGTATCTCGTTATGTACCTACGTTAATTTCATTAAATTTTATTTATGCATATTGCAGAAACTGATGCGTTTATTACCAGCCTTCTATTTATATTGAAAACAATATTTGAAGATATTACGAAGAAATATATCATGCAGTGATTTTGTACTTATCTAGATACCAATACTACTAAAATGTTTGGTGTCATAATAGCAGGGCCATACTTTGAAGCATTGTCTTTGGCAGATGGCATATGGAAATATGAATAATGTTATCTCTCTTGCTATCATCTTTCAAAATAACTTCCAAATAATATGTCAGAATAGACAGTCTTTGAGGTGTACTTCTATCTATAGCGTTATCTTATTTGCAATTACCTTTGGGGGGTACACAACAGGGCATCATAATATTTGTTCCACAGGTCTAGACATAGTACGGAGCCCTATGAGACATGTGTTCTTTGGTTATACATTACACTTGCGTCCTCAAAATTGTCATTATCTTACGTAATGAATATATTTAAAGAACAAAATACTACAGTTTCGACCATTTTTAAAAATATAAGTTAATGTGAGGAAAGTATGTCATTTGTTCATGTATACTCATTTGTACTCATTTAGCCAGAAAGTGCACGGCTTAAAGTTTTGACTAATGGCCAGTCATAGAGGTTCGTGGAATGTGCAAAAAAAATTAGGAACTTCGTTGCGAAAATTGACTCACCGATTTCGGGTTTGTCGCATGACTATCAGCCGAGAACTGAGCAGAAAGGGAATTTATTTTATTAATACTCAGCATACTGGTGATAAAATTATATTTTGACCGGATCTAGCATCTTGCGACTATGGCAGAATAATTAGAGACAGTTTAGATGTTCACAATATCCCATTTCTCCCATAAATTTTGTTTTGATCATTGTTACATAGAAAGGATTGTGATAAGGATTAGGAAGCCATAAATGAAGAACAGTAAAAACAAAACGAAGTCGGTGGGGGAGCAAAGTATCTCAATGAATAAAAAAATATCCCAAGGGAGCAAAAATGCATTTTGCTGAACAGACATTTTTCGGCTCATTTTGCGTGCACATGTTACAAAAGTAGGCTTTTTCCTAGGGACGCCCTGGAACAGTGACGGCCTGGTGGTTATTTGGTTAGACCGGAATGCAAATATGATGGGCCGGAAATGAAAAGAATAACCGTTTACCCTTCACCATTTAACTTTCATATATAGTGTGTGCAATGAAACGCGGAACATAGGACATCATGGGATTTTAAAGAATTACTGATACTCTATCTTGATAGTTTTAGAGAAAAACTACAAATGTACAAAGTTGATCAAAATTGAATTCTAACAGACGTCAAAAATGATGGAATAGCATGTCTGCAGTACGACATTTTTTATTAAATATAAAATGATACACTTTCTTTAATAATCATGTAACCATGGAAATAAAGAAATACCTGTGTCAGTTCTGACAGGTAATGACATATAATTGTAGATAATTTTATATTTTTGTAATTTTGATATATTATTCAAGAAAAAAATCTAAATTCAATTTAAATAATAATAAAATACAGATAATAAGAATTATAAACAGTGATATTTTATTAAACTCTCAAATAAATATTTTCTTTTATTTCCATGGCTGTCGGATTTTTAATGAAAGTGTCACATTTTATATTTAATAAATCCCGTATACAGACGTGCTGTTCAAACAGTTACGATCTTAACTAATATAGAATTTTATTTTGAACAACTGTACTATTGCAGTTTTGCTCTAAATATATAATGAGAGAGAGTATCCGCAAGTTTTTGAAATTCTATGTTAAAGTCATGTTCTGCATTTCGTTGCACACACTGTGTAATGTCACCAGTTGTTATATTTTTTGTAACAAAAATATTATTAGTATTTTATGTATTGTTATTATTTATTTATTCTTGTCAACCACATACATCATTCATGAACTTTTCTCTTCGTAACAGCTTCTTTCATCCAGCCTTGTCCTATCCACAAATCATCTAACAGAACGTCATTTCTTCTCTTCAGTACCCGAGAGAGTCCTCTTCCCATCCGCAAAGCCTACACTTTCCCTCGTCACTTAGTAGCCAGTACTTGTTAATTCTCTTTTCATTACATCCGAATGAATCTAGCAATCATCTTGCTGTTTTTTTTTTCGTGTAGTACAGATACCGTGATTTTACATCTCTTCTTATAAATCGATTTTTTTCTTACATTGCTGTACCTACATCTTTTATGATGCTCTAATCTCTCCGATGCAGTTGGAAGAGTGTGTTCTATACTGTATTCTATGTCTCCATTTTTGTATTTTATGTACATAATCACAAAATTTATTGATTTAATGCTTGTTCGGTTGTCTTTCTAAAGAAATTAGTTTTTATTTATTTTAAAAATTGTTGTGATGTTCTAAAATAGTGCCAAAATCCAATGTGATTTGGACACAAATTTTTTAGAACGCTACGGATACAGATAATAAAAATTAACTGTATGTGTTTAATATTCAAACAACAATAAACAAAATAAGTAGCGTAATAGCTTACAACTTCTGCAACACCCCATCGGTGAATTGAATTAGGTCCGTTAGTGCAAGTCATGTGCTTGCAGATGAAGACGTGAAGTAAGACGTTGTGTAAATCACTCTGAACTAATTTTCATAATTTATGAACATGGGAACTTGTTGCGCTTTTTACAAATGCATATTTAATAGCTTTCTGTTACACCTGTTGCAAATAGACTACGACTTAAATAGCTCACGGTTTAACTAACAAAAAGAGCTTCTCCTTATTGTGCGTTTCAACAGGGACAAGTTTTTCATATTTGGGGGTGTAGCAGTATTCATACCCTATAGTTGATTTACTGATTTATTACATACTTTAAAATGACTTTAAATATTAACTGCATTACTTATGTATAAATATTGAAATTGAAATGATACCGCGTTATTGTTCATTGTAGAAGAAAATGGATTCCAACTTAAAACACTTTAACAGTCCTTTGTTTTTAGTAAAGGATGAAATGAGGTTAATCATAATAAAATAAAGACTTGAAATATAATAGGAGCTAAGTGCCAAAATTAAAAAAAATAATATTAAATTGTGTGCTACATTCCCTCGCCTCGCAAGAATCCGTAATGTAATGTGTCTACTTTTTATTTAATGGTTCAATGTTAAATCTTTATTAATTTTAATTAAAGTAATCAATTGTACTTTTACAAAAAATTGGTTTTCTCGAAAATGGTTTGTGGTACTTAGTTTAAATTATATTTCAGGTCTTCAACTACTAATAAAAATATTTTAATCATCTTGTGGTGTACATATCAAATTTTAAATCTAAATCAAGTCCTGCTACCATCTATTGACTATTCCTGAACTTAATGACTGGCCAGCGAGGTCTCCATATATTACAACATTAGGTTCTTGACAATTAAATTCAAAACGAGATTACTGTCCATATCTGTTGACTTTGACTATTTCTGAACTTATTGACTGTGCAGCTAAATTATCTACAACATTCATTTGACTTCTCTGGATAACCAACATGAATCTAAACTAAGCTCCTTGCAATTAAATTTTAAACGAGATTCCTGTCAACATCTTTTGCCTATTTCCGAACTTACTGACTAATTGAATTCACTACATACTATAACATTAATTTAATTTATCGGGACAATTAAAAAGAAATTAAACTTAGCTACTTTACAAATAAAACTAAATTGAGTCATGTCGATATTTATTGCCAATTCCTGATCGAATGACCAGTTGAATACTCCACATACAATAACATGAATTTAACTTGTTTTCGTTTATACAAAACTCCTGTTGACATCTATTGAATGTTGACGATTTCCGAACGTACTGATTGACCTTCATTGAACTGATTGTCTTATTATTTTGATTTTTTGAGTGATATAGAATGACATGTATTAACAATGCCGTTTTGGTTTCAGAACAGAGTAGGCCTGACAATGAATGAGTGGATCACAATCAGAAGAGGGCGACTTCTATTGCCTTTTATATGCTGGCTAGCATGTTGTATAGTACCTGTAAGTTTTTGTTTTTTATTACTTTAAGCAGTCTTTACTTCAAACTAAAGACAGAGTTTTACACTTAGCGCAAAATATACACTACAGATAAAAAATTGAGACGGGTAGTAGATACATAATATAAATCAAGTATCGGTCAAAATTTGAGCTTGCTAAGTTTAAAGAATTTTAAAGAAAGGTATGTTGAGGAATATTTGATGCTTAGTGTTAAACACGGAGAAGGCTCAATATATATTTGGAGATGTTTCGATTTTAAAAATGTTGGAATTCTATGTAAAAAAGAAATTATGGTCCAGGATATTTTCCAAAATATACCTATAGTGCAACATCAAATATTTCGATTTGATAAAAAGTTATTTGTTGAACAAAAAATTTTTAAGAAGTTGATAATCTCAAACTTCTTAGAGGATAGATAATAAACAATATAGATAAATAATAATGATGTATTATTAATTTCTAATAAAAACTTATTAAAAATAATAATTACACTATATAAAAGAAAATGTAAACCTTTATAGTGTTAAATATTACATATTCATTTCCAAAATTCAGTAAATTGCTTCAATCTTTTTATTGGTATTGTATGAACGATATATAGGGTGGTGACTCGAATTTAACATGTAAAATAATAATTTCCTAATTTCCAGTCTCCTCTCTCCCTAATTATTTTAAGTAAGAAAGATTCAAATAACAATTGTAGAGAATAAAATTCTGCAGCTGAATCAATAAGCAAAATTAATTTTTCCTACGACCACTGTTAAAAATAGTCTTGTTAACGGTTGCTTAGCAAGTTAAAAATAACAGTTTATAACACAGTCAATACTTTTAAATCGTTGTCATTGATAAGAAATTAAAAGTAAAAAACAAATTTACTTTTAACACTTGTGTTAAAAAGGAACTAAATCTAGTTACCTGTCATAAATGTCATTCTATAATACTTAGTTTTTATTTACTAATACATAACTAGGGTCGTAGGAAAAATAGTGTATGATATTTGTGTTAAAGGTAATTTTATTTCGTTCGTAGGGTTTGTTACACTCGGCTTCGCCTCGTTTCAAATTTCCCCACTCACTCATAAAATGTCACTTTTAACACTTATATCATAAATACTATTACTTACCTTGTAAGCTCAGAAATTAGGTATAAAACTAATATAAATCACCCTAAAAATAACAGTAGCCTTTAAATTGTTACAAAAATAAAAAATATTTAATGGTTTATCTGTCAAGTTAACTGCGTTAGTTTATTTTAATTTTTATTTATAATTTCTGTTTTGTTAAGTTACACTAAAAATATGGCAATTTTATTTCGTTTTCATTTTTTAAATTCAAAATTAATTTATGTAATATTATCCACTTCAAAAGTAATTTCCAATAATAATAAATTTATCAAGCAAGTAAAAATTTGACGGCAGTCCTCATCATTGATCACTATTGATTAGTCAAAACGTTGGTTTTTTGAAATAAAATTCAGACTTGTTGTCCAATTTTTTACATCCTCGACATTAACTATCCAGTTGAAGATTATCTTTAATCATTAATAATAAAAATGAACTATAATGTAGCTAACTTGACAGATAAACAGTTAAACATTTTTTCTTTTTTTGTCTATCCCTATTTCGGGGGTGCTTTACGTAATTTTCATATCTAATTTCTGAGCTAACTAGGCGTGTAAAATTATTTTTGGTCATGTTAACTGTTATTTAAATTTCTTTATCTAATATAATTAGGAAAGTAGGAAATTACGAAAATATTTTACATGTTCGAGTCACCATACTGTAGGTACATGAATATTTCCCTCAAATAATTTTAACCAATTATTTGATAGTTTAAAATAGGTATTAAATATTTATAACAATACTTTATATATATTTAATGTGAAATTCTTCTCGAGAAATATTCTACGAATAAATCACGCATGCATGTACTTGTGATTTAACTATTGAGTATACACAACGGGCAGCGGTGACTCACTTAGTGCTCTCCAACTTGAACTGAGAGGAGAGTGAGATTTAATTGCCAACTATTAACCCAATAAAAATACTGCTGTTTCCGAGTGGCTCTGATCCAACTATAAGCTGTAGTCCCCAAATGCAAGTAAAATTATCATGAAACAGATGAAGTTCACTTCTCACTTCCAACTGCGGCTAAATCTCTCCTAGGTTGTAACACTAATTAGGACGATGATAATAATGATAATGATTTATACAATTGCAATATTTATTTTATTATTGAAGACTTATTTTGCACATTTATTAATATCTGGTTAAGAAATTTAATATTTTCCTCTACATGAATAAATGCGTTCCTTTTTTGTTTGAACAATTAATAAATTTTAATTCTTCGTGCTAATTCTTGGAATGATTAGAAACACGAGTTATTGTTGTAAGGTTGAAACACTAACACCAATCGTGGAGTATGTAGTCTTTCTGGCACCATTCTCCCAATTTTCCTGTGTTTCTACGTCTATTTGGAATCCTAGTTCTCGCTGAACAGCTGCTGGCATATAACACAACAGTTTAACAGTTGCACACAACAGAAAACAGAGAAATACTTCTTTTTCTCCTGACAGATGGACATTACAGAGAAATTTATTGTTGCTTGGTATTGTTCTCTTCTTACAAGTCTACAAAAAATATGTAACCTATCTTGTAGTTGCACATTGCTAGAAGGATCCCAATGGTTCATTGTCAAATTTACTTACAATTCAGCATTCAGCCTAAAATTGACATTTTGCGTGTTGTAAATTCATTACTTCAGTAACAAATAATTTTGATCCTTTGCGTTTTAATTAATGTCGCCAGGAGATTCCAGGCCAGTATGAGTCTCGTCTCGTCTTATTTAGACACGAGACCAATTCAAGTCTCGAATAGGTATAATTTTTAATAATAATATTAAAAATAATTAACCAATATTAATAATCAGCTCATCAGCTATCACCAATAAGTACAAAAGTACAATTAAAATGTCAATAAAAAAATATTTTTCGAATATTACTTGCAACATTCTTCAAATAATTATTTTCGAAATAGTTGTATATTCTCTACAAAATATTGACAAAAAGTTTAATTTAATTTGTTTAACTTAAAATAACATCCGAACTGATAGACAGACGAACGAACCACCAGACTTCACGCTGAAAATAGTCGTAACTTAAAAGGCTTTAATCTATTAAAATTTCAAAACGTAAAAATGAATATAATTACAATTATTCCTTTATTACTCATATACCTGGAGTTAATTTTCAAGGTGCACAGATGAGATTAACATGCGAAATTAGTTTTTTGCAATCTGTTACCCCCCGTTTCATTTGATAATAATGGTTAAGGTGTCAATAGGAAGATAAAAAAAAACCTGGTTCACATGTCACCAAATACATGTACATTATGTCATATTTTAATGGTATAAATTAATTTTTTAGGCGGCTGATACATAAATTGTTGTTTTTCGTATCTGCTGGCAACCTTAAAGTATCAATTTTTATTTGACATCTGTCAAAGTCAAAATTTTTGGCCGCTAGTTTGTTCATTATTGATTTACATAGTTCATATTAATGTGATTAATTATTTTAGAATATAATAACAAATGTAAGTAAAATTTTAACTATTCCTTTACAAATATTAATGAAAAAGTAATGAATTTGCGAGTAAAAATAGCGGCCGTAAAGTAAATGCGGCCGTAAGGTAAATGCGGCCGTAAAGTAAATGCGGCCGTAAAGTAAATTTTGACAGATGTCAAAAATTTATTTTGAATGAAAATTCATAATTTCTTGTTGTAATCGCCTAAAAAATGTTGTGTGCACCTCGGCTAAAAGTTCTTTTTGGGCCTCATCTGATTTGTAGCCTCGGCTTTGCCTCGGCTGCAAAGTTCGGTTTCGGCCCAAAAAGATTACTTTTAGAACCTTGATACACAAATAACTATTTAATTCCTTATAATAAAATAAAAATGTTTGACGTTTGACGTTTTATCTGTCAGAATTCGGTAGGTATGATTTTATTTAGAAATTATAAAAAAAAATATTACGTAGGTAATAAAATTTACACAAGAATTTTTTTATTAGATTTTCTTTTTATGAATGTGCATAAATATTACTTAATAAACTAATAGACTTACTTATAGTAAATATAAAATGAACTTCAAGGATATAAAGTCAAAAAATCATAACTATCGAATTCTGACTGACAAAACGTCAGACATTTTTATTTTATTGTTCAAATGCCACGACTACAGCTATTAAGAAATTGAAGAAATTTAATAATTAATTGTACAATTATAATACGACATAATGTACATTTATTGGGGGTCATTTGATGCAGAATTTTTTTATCTTCCTATTGACAACACAGCCATTATTGTCAGTTGAAACGGAAGCAACAGCCTGTAAAAAACTGATGTGGTGGTGGATAATAATGTTTAAGTATTTATTATAAAATAGTAAATTCTAGAAATATGATTCTGAAGCAATTGTTTAGTGAAGGTTAATATTTTGAAATAATATTATTTCCATCGCCAAACATCTCCAAAGATAGTGTTATTTGAATGTTTCTAAATTATAAAAACTACAATTTCTGAATTGTTATTGAATTTAAACAAAACTAATTACAAAACTAAATTATAATTATTCAGGTTCATATTATTATATTTAACATAAAAAGATATAGATAATTTGCAAATACACTATATTCCCGTAGTTGATACTCACGTCGTCAATTTCTGTTGCAAGAACTCAACTTTTATCTTGCATATGCATAGTATAGATGCGACTTTTATTCCCTATCTAATTATCGTACGTGTTACAGAGGGGAATATATTTGCTATCTGCATCTAACCAACGACAAAAATGAGGAACATTAGTAACGGATATTTTCAAATATTTCAAAAACTTGAATATATCATTCCTGTCATTTGTTAGGTGATTTTGGCGTCGATAATTTGTGCTTCATTTTGTATTGGTAATTTCATTATTTTAATCTGCAACTCTTTTTATAAATTCCATCCATTATATTTGTGTAAAATACTGTCAATATTGACATTTACTTCGGAAATCGCATGATTTCACCCAGAAAAATAATGTCATCAATCCCCATTCACCCAATGATTTGAATCACATGGTTACAATTGATGACGTGAGGATCAACTGCGGAAAATAAAGTATATACTCGTATTTACATATTATTAAATAAAGACAAATCGAAGTGAAGACTTTAGATCTAGACGACACTAACCTCCGTCTCCTCTTGTCTCTTGTCAACTCTTGTTTTAATATTAAAGATCTAGTTTATGACTTTCATTGAAGTTTTGATTTTTTATTCCTAGTTATATTTTTGATTGTCAAACATAATTTGATAGAAGTTGTAGGCACGAAGCTAATGAGTAGTGTAGCCCGGAGTGCCTTATGTTACGGATAACATATCTACATTATTGGAAGATTGCGATCTGTGAATCCTTTGTCGGTTGGTCTGTAGGTGTCGTACATATCGACATTCGGTTATTTATTGCCACTCTAGGCAGACTAATGATGTCATCATAACCACGCCCGACAACCTAATAACAATTCGGTAGGTTACATTTACACTCGGGTTTCTTTTCTCACTACGCGTTCAAGTCTCCAAAGTAATTTTTGTATTGGTGGATGCCTCATACAAAAATATTATTAATAATAAAAATACATTATGTCGTTACTTTTATTATCTTTTTCGCTGGTTTGCACGGCAGCTGTTTTCTTAAAAAATTTCGTGTGTATATTCCGTTAGTAGGCGTTTAATGTAATCTTCCTTTTATATTTCTTTTATTTCATTGTATATTACAATAAAAACGCTGTATCTTTTCATTTTAAAATAATTTGTCTTCACTTGTCAAATATATACGGTAAGTCCAGGAGAAATCCCACACATTTTTTTTTAATGATAACTCTTACCGAGGTAACAGTAAAATTTTATTGCAATATTACACGGATGCAGAAGTTTTTGTAGTTTTTATTGAGTATTGTAAACTAAGTTTCAAAAAGCAAAAAGTGAGATGGTATTGTGATATTAATTAATTTTTTGCGTCTCCGTCCCATTATAACTAGTATTACAGAACTCGAAATCATCTAGAAACACTCTGTTTGCTGGCCTAGACCAGCAAAATATAGGGATGACAACTTAAATATTTTGGCATTACATTCTGTCAAATATTTTAATTTTATTTTATTGGAAATGTAAAACGTTAATCAATTTTTCATATTGTATTCGTCTTGTACGATTATGATTACCTTAATTGTTGAAAAATATCAGTTCACATTCGTTTTATTTTTTAGGTTAGAATAAATGTCAGTAATTTTTTTAATAAAGGAAGTGATTTGTTTATTAATCAATGTGAACTGAAAATGTTACTGACATAAATTTTAATTAGTAATAATATCTCTTTAATAAATTAAATGTGTCATCGGCGCACAAATTCTTTTGCGAGATTTTGCATTATTTGCAGATAATTTGTCAAAATAGGCTTGCTTTCGCAAAGGTTTAGTTCCTCGACTAGTGATACAAATAACTATTTGAGCAAAAAATTACTTTATTTTGTAATATTAATAATAAAAGAATAAAAAAAAACAACCATAGTATAAATAGCAGCTACGTTTTCATCCATAATTGCATAGAAAATCACTGATACCAAATATCGAATTGTAACAAAAACTGTCAACTTACATAAGGATGTACTATTTTCAGGGGTCTACAGCTTTTACGAACAAAACTACAACAGACATAATTAATGATTGTCAGAAAAAGACAAAATTCTTAGAATAGCAGAAAGAAAGATACTGCGAACAATACTAGATCTATTGGTTTCAAAAAACGATTACAAACCTAAACTGTATCATGAAAATGATGTAACAATATGGAATGTTTGGCATATGTTACTGAAAACCTGAGCGTAAGAAAATTTGATTTCTTGCATTCGGAATCGACATGTGTTAGTTTTTGGTAATAGAGTTCAAAATTTATCGTTTCACTGTCATTCTCAATGCGTGAGAACTATATTTTTAAAGATTAGTTTTTACAAGATCTGGTAAGGAGGGCAAAGGGATAATTTCTTCTCAGCCCTCGATAACTTAAGGATTATAAGTCGCGTATATACGTCTGATGAAGACGCACGTATATCGGAGAGCTTCGCTCTGATCGCGGTATGAACAATCAGACGGATTGTTCATACTTTATTTATTCCGACGAAAAATATAACCGTTTTATTTACAAGGTTTTTTTTTAAAATAATTTTAGTATAATTTAGTTTATTTGTTAATATGTAAATACATTTTATCCTTAACTAAATCGTGTGTGTTCGTCCAGTTTTGTCCCATCGCGTTCCTTGTGTTGTGCGTTGTGCATCATCGTCATTTTCTAAGTCATCATCATAGCTTCATTATTCCCCATGCCGCCCCTGTTACATTGGCGCAGTCGGTAGGATTTGAGGGTAAATTAATTTAAAAAATCAAATTTATCCAATGACGATCCGAAAAGATCCTAAGTTCAAACTTCAATCACGTTCTTCATAAATTTAAAACGTTTGTGACGGGAGGATGAATTCGCTCACCACTACGGCACCGACGATGATGGTGACGCAACAACAGAAACAGCCCAAGCCAAGTGCATCACCAGAGGCATTCTCCGCCATAATGTCTATTATGCCGTGCTCCTGTAATGATGTTGGACTCGTGGAGAACTTCATCCACCAGATGATCTTTACTGGCAATGCTTACGGCTGGGACGACGTCTTTCTCGGACTGGCAATTCGAATCGGGCTCAGTGGTAAGGCGAAAGATTTTTATTGGGGACTTCCACCTTGGAAACGGCCTACCACTGGGCATGGCTTGGTGTATTGGTTGAGATCAACCTTTGGTCGGTACACCTTGCTGCCAGCGTCATTTTTCCCGCCCTGTATGCCCAACTTTTACTTGCAAGGTTGTGCATACCTACCTGTATACGCATCACAGACGCAAATAGCGTTGCCTCCATTGCATCCTTTGCACCCTTTGATGGCACACGACCAATCCGCGCTTTGCAAGGATGACGGAGTGCAAAATCCGTCAGCAGCAATCAGTGCGGCTGATTTCGAAGCGCTGCTGGTAGAAAGATATTAAGAAAAATTGGCTACCTAACATAAAGAAACTGGGACTCATCTACCCCAAAAGAGAATCTAAAGAGCTTTAAAGAAGCGGCGTTACCTTACCAAAAGGTTTCTGTACCACTAAATTAAATGTTTAATTTAGTATTATTTTATAATCCGCTTTTATAGGAATCCTACAAAACAATTTTAAGACAGTAGTTCTGCCATACAACACAGCAGCGCTATATGAAACTTTTGTTTCCTTGTTTTTAGCCGGAAGCAAGGGGTCTCTATATATCCTTCCTGCTTTGTGCTAAATTTATTTTTCATAGCTATGTTGTTTATATTTATTTACAGAACATTTCATTACTACCCTTGTATGAATATTGAGGCAATGTTTATTTTACGACGAAGGGACTACTGAAAAGAAAACTTTATACTTGCGGTACGTTTTGGAGAGTTGAACGATACATAAAGATAGTTGTATGTAGCATTCTGTGCGATATCTATGGCATTCCCTATACCATTAATCAAATAATCACTCCACATCAGCTCTTGCTGTGAACACGCTCTATAGCCGGTGTAACACTGCTGGCTAATCGGGGCCAGCATCTCTATTTGTTAAACAAATTACATCAACGTGAGCCAGATTGTAAACGCGCCTGATACTGATACGTACTATGATTGATAGGGACTAACAAATTGCCCAGAACAATACTCATGTTTGATTAAATTATCATTGTTTTTTGCTGGCAATATTCCGAGATATAATTTCGGTACCGTTATGAAGTTCAAAGAAAGTCTTCTTAGAATATTATACATTAAAATTATGACTAGAGGAGGACCACATCTTATAAAAAAATATTTCTCACTTTACATTTGGTTACCTTGTAAATCTTCTTTTAAAACGAATGGAAATTTTTCTATCATTAAGTTTTATTATGATATTTTGAAACAAATTAGAATATCTCAATAAATAATACACTTTTGTAATTGTAAGTACATGATTAATTGCCTACAAACGCG
Source organism: Stenolophus ochropezus (assembly GCA_035578165.1). Lineage (NCBI taxonomy): Eukaryota > Metazoa > Arthropoda > Insecta > Coleoptera > Carabidae > Stenolophus > Stenolophus ochropezus. Next base: position 25,363,854 of record JAQOWZ010000011.1, on the reverse strand, counting down.
AAAATGCTGTCCTGCTTAAATAAATTTCACATTATTACTTGGTATAATGGGTCTTATACTATTTTCTGAATTAATGTTTCAGAAAGAACGTAATTAAATTAAACTATTACTAAAAACGCGACTGAAAAATCTTTCGCGATAAGCGAGATATCAATTTTGATCTATAACGTTTATGTCTTCGCCAGTGATGAACATACTGTTAGCTGTATAGAGTATGTTTATGTGTATATAAATTCATATGTAGGTATATGAATGAAAAAATTATTTTTTCTTCAAATGTCATAAAAGAGACATCTTCTGTGACGTGATTGACAAGGTTGAAGTTTAATTTCTATGCCTCCGTAATATAATTTTTTATTCTAGCCGCCGTATAAATTTCTTCGCCGCCGTATGTAGAATCAGCCAATAAGAAGTAACTTATAATAATAATAATAATAGAAATCTGTAATATCGCCCTAAATGTCACTGTAGAAACTAGATAACCTAAGAATAAAGTTACTAAAAATTATGAATAACTGACAGGTAACCTACATATTAAACGTTAAATAGTAGTTAATTTTTTTAAATTTCTAAGTTTGAAGAAAAAATAGCATGTGTTATTCAGAGTAAAAGTGTCTTTGTGTGCCTCGCATGCAATTGTCCGACTCGCTTCGCTCGTCGTGCAAACTTCCGTTCCATGCTCGCCAGACAAAGTATCACTTTTACTCTTAATAACACAATGTACTAATGTTATAAAAACGAGACATATAGGTAGGTAGTAACATTTTGACACTGCTAGATTAACGGGTGCCGCATACATCTCTACTTTCCGCAAGAATTCAATTGGAATAATAAATATATTATATGAGTCCAAATTGTTATCTTACTAGTAATATAATTCTCGCACGATTCCACAGAGTAGAATTTAATTGAGCGACATAAATTTTATATATTCAAAGTAATATGTATCTACGAAAATACTATACCTACCTTTTGGTAAAAATCTGTATAAAGAAACAAAATTTTTGATAAATGTAATGAGACGTTAGTACATTAAATATAAACAGTTTTGAGGTATGTACGCTGTAAAATATGAGTATATGAATTTTAAAAGTGAAGTTGATTACAAACGTTACAATTGTACAAGCGGGTTTAGGTGGGGTACTAAAAAAGGAACACATATTTTTTTGGGTAGAAAATAATTTGTAGCTATAAAATTCGAAAAAAAATTATGAAATAGAGAATAATCCTTATTATGGGCTCTCTTTTAAAGAGCGCTTTTGTTTAAAGTGCTTTCGTTAAAAGCGTTTTTATTATAAAAGTTTGTTCGTAATATGGGTCAATATCAATATGCATTTAATTTTACATTGATTTTATATTCTGAATTTGTTAACCAAAACTAGATTAGATGTCATTCTAAAGAACGCGCCAGCATGGTATGTACACTTCCAGATTTTTTAAATTTCAAGTACAAAAATTAAATGAAAAGTTGTATTGTACCAGAGGCATAATCATAAGTAATAAGAGCCATTAATTTATTGGAAAAAAAATACTGATACTTATTAACAGACAAGCGAGTATCAAAAATGACATTTAAGTAAGTACAGCAAAGCTGGAGTGATTTAAGAGTCATTTTTTACCCGAGTTATCGTTACTTTGCAGGAATTATGAGCAAATTTTATTAATAAAATTCATAGCTCGAATAATATTTATTTGATTATTTCACGAATGATAACATCAAAAAAATTTTGATATCAACAAAATGTAACCATGACTATGAAACTACGAATTTATCAAATTTCTTCACTGAAAAACCACCATCGGTCATCAAATAAAGCATTCTGATTGGGTGAAAATGACGTGTGTGGAATAATTAAGATTAGCTGTCAGGAAATTTAAAGCTCTCCGCTCTGCATCGATTTTTATACATTTCCTCATGCTATAATCTTTTGATTATGCCCTTAATCTTAATAGATAAATAACTACAATGGGTGCTTTCTATATAGCGACGCAACTCGACAGAAGTTGATTTGTGTCGACGCATGTTCTTTTTATTTGTTTTGTGTCGCTGTGAGTTGGCGACACAAGTCGATTCCTACGATTCTACAAATATGTGGAGTTAAGCATGTTGGTGTTATATTCAAAACAATATCAGAAAAAGAACAAAAGTTAATATACGGTAAACTTCAATATAATATTAACTACATAATTTTATTATTTATAAAAAATATCCTTTTGTTTCTCTTAAAAATTTCTAGGCCTTACATGACAATTGACTAATATACAGGAGTAAATAGAGGACACTATTGGAATGGAAACTTAAATTGTTATTTTTAATTATAACGAATCTTGTAGATGCTTGTTATTGTAAGTAACCAGTTCACTAATAAACTGATCATATTATCCTTTAATTACGTATTAATTAAAGCAGTAAATTAAGCGGAATAAGATCTGTTAAGTGCATAAACTACTTATTAAAATCATTTGTTCGGTAAATGAATTTCGTAATCTGATTTGCTTGTACTTAATAACACGTTAGATATCGATGAACAACCGATAACGTTTTGTGTTATTTTGTAAAAGTAATATGTGGTTAGTTGCAACAATCTCTTGTTGAAATTGATAATTTAATGTTAAGCAGATTAAATTAAGATGTTGTAAAAGTTATTTTAATTATCTACCATTACCGGTTAATTATATTGAGACATATCCGCAGGTATTAAAATCTGTTTGAACGTATTCATGAACAGACCTGCCATAAACATTAAATTGTAATATAGGATGTCATATACTTTTTAATATAAATATGTAATGCTAATCACAAAATATCAACATTACTGTAATACTAAATAATGTCGTCTGTAAGATCTGTGTAGGTAGAGTAATGGCACTTTAAGGTCTCATTTAGGAGGTTTTATTTTCTTATTTTAAATTAATGGGTATCTGCACTTTTAATTAATAGGTATATTTTAGTTAATAATACTCACATATTGAAATATTACTTATTAATTTAATTAATATAAACTCTGCTAACGAATAATGTGATTTTGAAAATTAAAATTAAACATTAATGCCTGACGCGCCAAAAATCTCTTTACACCAATCACCAGTAAATGACCCTTTCTAATACGAATATATGACACTTATAATGTTCAGTATTATTTATTATAACACAATCAAATGAAAATTTTGAAATATCTAGTAATATATTTATTTGAGGATAAATTAATTGTAATTAGACCTTACGTACAAAATTAAACCAAAATGTCCTTGTATTGTAATTATTATAATATAATTCAACCAGTTCAATAAACGAGAAGAGTAAATTGTAATTAACTAACTTAATGTAGAAATAAAAATAATAGCCTATTATAGAAAATAACTTGAAATGGTAATAGATAGCAAAACTAAAACTTAAGAAGAATAAGAATATTATTATACCACAGAGCGGATGTTTGAAATAACATCTAAAGTACATAAATGATCGTACATAAATACATAAATAAAAGTAAACGCAGTTATTTACATATTTTTTACTTATAATTACAAAATGTCAACCATTGGGCCAGTGTCGCTAACTGGCGCCTTTATCCTATGGACTGAGTTGTCAACAGAAATGCATATAAAAATAGATTTAAGACCTAAATATAACTAAATTTTAAGAGTTATCACTTGCTTTTATGTACAAACATCGAATAGTTATATACAGAAGCGACAGTATAAGACAAAAAATGAAAATTAAAGAGAGATGGGGAATGCCAACAAATTTAAAAGGCTCATCGTTTAAAATCGAAAAGTTTCGTCACATCTTCGTGGCTCGAGTTTCTCAGTTTATCAATAATTAACGCGCCTAAAAAAATTTCAATAAAGGTACAATAATAAAAAGAAACAATAAATATGAGAAATAATTATTAAAATGATATTATTATATTTTACATAGTCCAAAGGGAAAGAATCTCAGCTTTCCACGTCCACGTGTATGATGATTCAAAGTTGTACTTGTTAAACAATTGTTTAAAAATTCACAAATGTGAAGCCTATGAGACGTGTTTTCATCAAAATTTCGAATTAGACAACAATATATTTATACATTGTCAGCCAGTACGGTTGTGTGGTCGTGGCGTGTCTTGTCTGATCGTGTAGATAAGCAACATAGCCCGCCCTGTCCATTTGGATGGGTTGCCGCACAACGGCTCGGTGTGTGCTGGCCTTGCAGAGACTGCAGGCTGACAACCTGCATCGCTAAAATGCAAGTAAAACATGTCACGAAACAAGTACTTCAGGTACTTGAGGCCTTGTTCCACATAGGAATGTTGTGCCACTGATGATGATATTTATACATTATAAAGATCATAATTTGGATAATTCTATGAGATTGTACATTTAAAAACAACACACGAATATTTTTACAATTACAAATTTTGTTTAAAAAATACTTTTTATATAAATGTTGAAAAATTGATTTGTATTAATTAAAGGTGTAGGATATTACTTATACGAGTTATGTTTATGCAATGAAATATCGTAATATGAATTTTAAATTTAATCAAAAAGAAAGAAAGTTAATTATGCTTATTGATGCACTTGCAAAATATAGTCATTTTGTTTAATGAAAATGTTTACAAAATATAATTATTTCGTCTAATTTGCGTTTATTATATTGATAAATTTATAATTTTATTATTTTTACATTCTAAAAATTCTTTTATCATTTATTTAATGGTCCATAATGCTCCAAGGTCATAGAACTGACGAGAGTAACATCAAAAGTATCGACACGAAGTTTCTTTTCTGTATATAAATATTCTGTGGTACAAATGTATATTACTATTTCCTTGTCTAACTGTCTATTGAAATCTCCAATTTATAACAATAAAGATAGTACAAAGAACATTTTACTTATTTATGCATTTCGCTTAAGTATTATACCACTTGAAAACATATATATTTGCCATCATATATAATTTACTAAAGTAAAAGCAACTAGAAAAATTACATACCAATTTTTAGTAATGATATACCATTTTATACAATTTACATGTTATGTTGTCAACGAAGTACTTCATTATACACGCATACATCACAGGAAGTAGAAATAAGATGTGGAATTACTTGAAACTGGAGCAAAAGTCATGGGAAAAGTTTCTGTTCTAAACTTAGGTATTTTAAAAAAACTTTTCAATTGTGATATATATTATATATACACTCTATTTCCTGCAGGTGATCCTCACGTCATTAATTTTTATTATTCCCTGGTGTATAAACTTCAAATAATTTACGATTTAAAAGTGAGTAACAAATAGTTATTAAAACCTCAGGTTTAGTCCTTTTCAGACTTTTTATTTCTGTTCAATTATCTAACAAATTTAGTGCTAAATCATTAACATAATATGCAAACGATATTCTAGTAAAATTATGTTATATTTTAGTAGATGAATGCAATGGATATGAACCAAAATATCTGTGTATAATCTGCCAAACCAAAAGCAGACAAAATTTATAGATTTGTATTCTGAGTCTACTATAACACATATTAAGATTTCATATTATAAACAAATACGTCTATAGTTATATAATAAAATTTAACATATATTTAATTTTAAAATCCAGTATTCAAACTATTTCAATTATATCAATCCTCCCTTAGACCACAATTTATTAAAAGTATAATAAAACTTATGTATTTCATTATATTTCAATAGGTAACATATTAATATTTATTAAAAATTCTGGAGATTTCAATGCATGGCTTGAACACAATTTCTTTAAAATTTCTTTTTGGATATTATTCTTCCTGTTTCTTTTTACATCTATTTATATCTGGATCTGCCTCGTCTTCTTTTTCTTCCAGGTTTTGACAGTAGTGTTGATTTTATTATATCTGTATTAGTTTCTTTTGATCTCCTTATGTGTCCCAGCCATTTTTTGACCCTCTATTGCTTTTTTTAATTCGTAATTTTTGTAGTTTATTTTTTTTTCTTAAATCTTCTTAATCTTTTTTTTGATATAGTCATTGTTTCAGAAGGGTATATTGCAATAGGTCTTAATATTGTTATATAAATTTATAATTTAGTTTTCTTTGAAATGAGTTTATTTTGCAGTAAGTACGTATGTATACCCTGTTTAACTATATTATTTTTTCCTGTATTTCCATTTCTTTCTCCATTGTTTGATAACGTTACCAATTCCTGAATAATTGTATCTCTTAACTTCTTCAAGATGATATATTTAGTTTTAAATTACTAGCACCAAATTATAGAGTTGTCTCATAAAATCATAAACATAAATTTAAAATTACAATTATGAATTTCCTTGGTGCACTTTTCACTGCAGTAAGTGATGCCTGCAATCTAAAACTAACACTTTATGTATATTTTTATTTTCATTTGTCATTTCATTCAGTATATATAATAATGGGCGAGTACCCTGTGCCTCGCGTCTTCCTGCGGATTCCAGATGACGTCAGCAGTCTGGTAGACTGCACGGCGTCGTGGTTGGCCATGAGAGAACCTACTGTACCACATGTGTTGGTCGTGTGTTTACGCTACTTGTGCTAATTATATTGACCGGGGATCTAACACATGGTGAAGAGGAGAGGGGGGATGGTAACTAGCACGACCAATGGCGGATCATTCACCTAGAAAAGGGGCACCAACGAAAATAGGGATTTTAAAATTTTAATAAATATAATATATGCATATGTACGTAGGTATGTAAGTGTGATTTAGCACGAGTGTGTTAAAATATAACCATATATTTGAGGAGTCATTTTAAGAAAAAAAGTTTATATGAAGATATGTCCAAAAACGCTTCATTACAAAGTTACAGCCCTTTGAATGTGCACTTCATCAGACACATTTTTATTAATAACTATGTACTCTGGTACTAGTTGCACTAAAATTTGAAGCATGATATGAGAATACCATTTATTTAGATGCATATTTATATTTTCTTTTGTTTCTTATCTCAACACCACAGAATAGTTACATACAGAAGCGACACTCCGTGTCGGTACCTTTCATGTTCCCCTTTCCAATTCTATGACCTTGAAGCATTGTGTTGACCTTTAAATTTGTGTTCTTCCCCTATCTCTCTCTAAGATATGAGGAAACTTTCCGATGTTAAACAAGGAGCCCTTTAAATTTATGTACATTTTCCATCTCTCTCTAATTTTCGTTTCTCTGTCTTACTGTCGCTTCTGTATAAACCTATTCTGTGTCAACACAGTAGTTTTTGAGATATTTAAATTAAAAATAAAAACAAGTACAAAAAATATTAGATTAAAAATTTAAAAACAATCAATAAAACCAAACATAATTTATTAGCAATTGTCACATACCTTATTTACATTATTTAAAAAAAATGGAAAAGTTTAGTGCTAGTGTACATGCAGAAGTTCTATTTTATTTCATTGCATATGATTCATTAATTTGCCGGTGACGCCTATATTCGAGCTCAAGGTGGTCAGTACAATTTTAAAATATAGTACTAAAATTTTACAGTTTTGATTGTTTCCGAACTTTTAATCTAATATTTTTAGTACTTGTTTTTTTAATTTAAATATCTCAAAAACTATTGTGTTAACAAGTTTTATTATGTGTTCCCTTTTTGTGTGATTTTATATTGTATGTAATAATTTATAAGCAAAAATGGAAATATATTAGTAGGTAAAAAAATAACGATAAAAAATTTTTGAGATAAAGAAAAAAAAGAAAATATAAATATGCGTCTAAAAAGAAGTATTCTCATACCAAGTTTTAAAAGTTTAATGTAACTTGTAACAGTTATTAATAAAAATGTGTCTGATTAGAGCACTTACAAAGGGCTGTAACTCTGGAACAAAAAGTTTCCAGACATACTTCCATTTTTTTTGACACACTCGTACTGTACCACTCTGTATACATTTGTATATATGTGCCAGATGTGCAGATATCGATGACATATATTTATATTCTAGTACTCTAGCCTCTAGCTGAAGTGTGAAATGCACCTCAGGGGCCACTTTTATATAGGAAATAATGCGTGAATAATTTAACTTTAGTGGAATTCCAAACATTGTTAAGTTTTTATTAATTTATTCGGCTTTAAGACTGACAATAATTTTGAAAAAAATATGACAACAAAAAACTAATATTTCATTAAATATTATATATTGAAAATTAATTTATTTAATACATAAGATAATGACGTACAAACTAATATAAATTGTTCAATATTTATAAATAAATAGTAATAATGAAAAAAGTCTCTGATACATCAAATCCCCCCACTGAAGAGCGGTTTATTACTATATGAGAACATTATTATTTCCGTTTCTCTTTCACATATTCGTTGCTGATTTACTATTCGGTTTTTTTTTTTAATAAACAAAAAGTAGTGCGAATTTTATTTTAATTAATATTAATAAATAAAAATTAAAAACAGATCAAGGAAAACACACTTTATATTTATCAAATTTTTATTGTGACAAAAACTCATACTTAAATATGAAAATAAGTATTTTTTAAACATAGCATTACTAGAAGACTAGGAATTCAAACATCTGAGGTACTCTCTATGCTTATGAATCTTAATCAGATAATTCTGGAGCACAAAATATTAAAAAGGAAAAGCATTATTAAAAAAATTCAACATGATCGAACTATGTGACAATATTAAAAAGATTTCTTTGCACTGAAAATTAGTATGTCTACGCCTATGGTTTTTATAGAGCGCGATGAAGTCATGGCATAGCGTCGTGTCAAATGTACCGCAAAGTTAATTTCTTCAGCCAGTGTCTCACATTCACACCAGTGTTGGGTGGTGCGATTTTTTCTACCCCTTTTTTTCTACTTTTTTTCGTCTTAATTCAAGGATTTTTGGATTAGTTTTTTACAGGACTGGACTACATTTGATTCATAATCGCGACATTTTTTATGAGATGATATCATTGTTTGACAGACTTGAATTTAATTAAATTTCGCCGCAGGGAAATATTAACATAAAACATAAAAACATTTGGAATATTATTTTATTTCATTCTGTCTTCATTGCCAACAATGACCTATTTTCTATTTCTTCATTGCATTATATATTCTTAGTTTGTCAAATCATTTTGTAGCAATAGTTTATTTCAGTTTAATGATTTTGATAATAACGCATAAAATTAAATTTCCACATTTTTATTTTCGTATAAATTTTTATCATTTATTAGCATTTGTATTATAAAGTAAACCTAATGAAAAATTATTTATTGTTACTGTTATTTTGTATAAATTAGTTTTATGAAAAAAATATTATCTTCAATATTGATACTACAGTTGTAATAGTTAGAACGATTAAGTAAAACAACTTCTTTACTAAATAATTCTAGAAACTTTTCTGCTAAAAGTAAAGTTGACACAGGAGCACGATAATTCACATTTTTACAGAATGCCACTTACATATATTAAGGGATAAATTACCTATAATCAGAATTTCGAGATTTTAACGGATGAGCAGCAATTAAAATAGAGTCTTGTACCATTGTCGCAATATTACCATTTTGCAGAACGATATACAACAATTAATGAGTATTAGAGCAAATATTTCATTTAAATATTGTTTCGCTCGCGAGCAATAAGAGATTAAATTTTGTTACGTTTCACTGTCATGTTATCAGTCTTTAGCAATTTCTTCGGTTGTCTCATTTTAAAAAGACAATCGCGCGTTCGTCTTTCTTAGAACTTGTGGAGAGGAGACATGCATGTGGTCTGGCAATGTCAAAATGTTACTGCAGGTTTTTGTATTTGATAAGAAAAATAAATTTTATTTATGCCTAATAATATTTTTTTATTCATATACATACAAATTTTTGTATAAACATAGTTTAGCTACTAGGAATATGAAAATAACCAATACACTGTACAATTAACAGTTTGTACATCAATGGCGAAGACAGATGACGTCGGAAGCCAAAATTTAAAATATGGAAATAAAAAAAAATGCTGTTATGAAATAAATATAAATAAATACATACATACCTTTATGAATTACTATGTTGTAGGCGCTTTCATTCGGGAAGTTCTGGTAATAGGCCTGTTTAAGCATCCTGCTTTTATTAAGAACATATTGTATTTTAATTTTAGTTGCGAATAGTTTAAAATGAAATAGAAAACAGTTCAAGTTCAAACTTTAATGTTACTAATTTTCAACTAAAAATTCACTATGTTCACAATAGTCGTAAATAAGTAGTTTTGTAGATTATACAAATTTGAAAGTTAATCTAATAATTAAAGTTGTTAAAAACAAGAAAATACAACAAAGCACGAAATAAACAGCGTTATCAAATTTAGAACTGGGCTTAATTAATTCATTTCAGGCTTTTCTTTCAAAGCAAGTGAGCATAAGGCCACTCTATTGTTACTCGCGAGAGCATATTTTCGAACGTAGTGAATTTTTTACAGCTTTTCAGAAAAGAAACAAATATATACCACATATTTTTTAATACAGATTAATATTTAAAAAAAAATCAGAAAAGCTTAAATAACTATTTTAAAAGTACGTTTTTTATCCGGCTTCATCATATGACGGTTTTATTTTCTATTTACAGCAAGTTTCCTCTTCTTACACTGCAAATAAAGGACTTCGCAATGTTTTATTTCTTGGCCAAAAGATTGTACCAGCTCCATTGTACTATTCAGACAAAATAAAGATTTCGCTTAAATTGAGACATATTTTGATAGTCCTTGATAATATTACTTTCAAGTTTTGCATTGTATTGTTTCTATTATTTCCAAAAAAGATAGGAGAAGTCTACAAGCAGCACATAAACTGTGTTCTTAGGGTTTTCAGACGTCCGGGATTGTCCTGATTTGAAAAAGTATGTACCGGTGTCACGAAACAAGGTCTCATTTTATAACACACCACTTAATTGAATGTTATTTCGATCTTTGATTTACTCCGACCGCGCACAGTAGTCGATTTGTAACTAAAATGGACAAAGAATTTTTAGAACAATATTTAGATTATATTTTTTGGTTGATTTTATGATTCTTAAACTGTATCGATTTGGTTAATTAATAATCTGGGAGCCCTTTGTGTTCATATTAACGAGAGCTATGATATTTGTCTTATAAAGTAGTCAGAAAATATCTTGTTCAAACTGAGGAGTACTTCACTCATTCGTTAACGCGATTGTGCTATACTATAGTACAAATCTTAAAAATTTATATACCTACGATGTGTATACAAAAATAGTTGATAAAATTATCGAAATAACCAGTCTTTATCCAGTTTCGAGAAAAGACCATACCCTTAAATGGGTGTAAGTTATAATTTTATTTCCAACAAGTAGAGTAATGTTTGTGCAACCTTTTATTATCGAAATTAAAGCAATTATCGGGACAAATTTGCGTTTTAAAATAAATAAACGCGGAGTCGGTATATGTGTGTGAGTGTGTGTGCATGACAAGAGCCGAAATGCAAGACCACCCAGTAGAGCTTATCCAGATCACGCAGATCCAGATAACACCAGGGGACCCGGTTATGTATTATGCCTCAGATTAAAGGCGAAAGTGCGTGAAATACACCATCACTCAACTCACATCAAATCCCGAATCTTCTAATGCATTATAGTACCAGTAGTATACTCTACACTTAGTATGTAGACATTCGAAAATATTAACATACAACTTTAATATATATTTTGAATTTTATGATTTAAATTCAGAGGAGACTTCAAATCAAAGACAGATATGTAATTTGTAGACAAAATTAAGGAGCAGTAAGTAAAAAAGTAAATTTAATAAGCATATTTTTCGATTTTACTTTAACATGGCATTTTATTTCGTTAATACCTTAATTCGTATTACTTTTAAAAATAAACATTTTGTTTTATTATACTTAGAAAATTTAAATAAAGAGATTAATTTTGAATATAACTATATTTTAAATATTTAAACTATTGTTATTTTAAACCTAATCAAACAAAAATTTGGTATAATTGCATACCTTGTTTTCCAATTAATGTATTGGCATATTTTCTATGTTAAGAAAACATCTATTGATAGATAAGAGGAAATAAATATATATACGGAAGCAACAAATATATTTGATCCTTTTAGGATATATTAGACCTGTCGAAAACAATCCAATTTACCACAGAAGCGAACGATGTTTAATTTTTGTTTTGTTTAATACTTTAGGAAGAATAAAAAGGCTCATTCCTAGCTACTATTTTAATTTTTAGTTTTACATTTAATTTTATATTTTAATTGCAGGACAGTTGTATTGTTTCTTGCTATGTATTAATTTTTTCTATTTATTTCATTTCTTGCGATTATTAAAATATCCCTTCTACACAAGAAGTTAATTTATAGTGTGAATCTACCGTATTGGTCTATGTTTATTTTTATTTTGTTCATTTCTTATGAAAATTCTCCTTTTTCTTATCGCAGTTCCTATGTACAGATCAGTACAATCCATATTTTATATTAATTTCGTTTGTATTTTCTGAAACATAAATTTCACATTTGATTTGTGACAGGTTTTAAGCTAAAAACCTTATCAAGTATTAATTTTTAGTTTTAGAAAATATTGAGTTTATCTTGCTTACTCTTCCAATTAAAAAATAAAACTAAAATTAAAACTAAAACATGCACAGGGAATGATTAGGCACGTATGCTGTTACATTTTCTGCGACTTAAACGTAAAATTAAATCTAAAATTAAAATAGTAGCTGGGAATAATACTTTAATCAGCGTTGAGTTTCTATCATGAAATTTCATTATTGATAATTTTCACATTTTTGATAAGCTACAAAATAAATGGTTTCACTCATTCCATGGACGTATCGCCATTGATTCATTTTTCCCAACATATTATTTTAAATTATTCAATTTTCTTACTAGCTTGTTCGTGACGATACATTTTATACTGATACGTTTTTAATAATACAAGTTAAGTTAATATCTTTATCTATCCCTTGTTGCGTTGGATGTTCCTGTTCCTGTAAAGGTCAGCGAATGATTTAGAGCAGCGCGGGCAGGAAACAGAGTGCAGTAAGGCTCCGAGCCTGCGAATCAACGAGTAATTGCAGCTAATCGTGACTAAAGTTGATTTGCTTCGCTCTTTTTACCTGCACTCGCCTTACTCCTTACTAACATTCCTCATTCACATTCCGCCGAGCTTTGTTTACAACACGAGGTACGAGTAATTGTTCAATAAAACGGTGCTTTACACTTTACACTTGATGATGATGATCGTATTAATAAAAAAAATATTACTGGTATTCTTTACAAATAAATACATCATTATAAAAATAATAGTTATTTACGTATAGAGGCCGGAAGAGAATGAATGCATTAATTCTAGTCACAAAAACTGTTAATTCCAGAATGGAGTCGGCGGTAATCGAATATGGGGAAAACTTCATCCTCGAAACGTCCAACTATGCAATAATGATTTTATTAAATTGTTGCAAAATTATTGTTTTCATTACTGGATCTCCAAGGCCGATAATTCATCAATTAAAAAATACAGTCGGTTAAAAATAAAGTATAACGAACTCCAAAAAGTGAATACTTGTTGATCTTTGAAGATATTATAGTCGTAGTCAAATGTTTCCATAATAATAATTCAAGAATTCGCTTAGTTTTTATTCTATATGATATTTATGTCCGAAGGTACAAATAAGTAATACACAATAATTTCTATTTACTATCATTATTTATAGTATTTTTTCTACGACTACTAATGTAAATAGCTATTATAGGTTATCTAAGTGTCACATTATAAACGGTCGTGTATAAAGTAGCCGATCATACAGTTAGAGAATTTTTGATTTATCGAAACTTTAGTAGTATGTAAGACAAAATAATTATAATTAATTTAAAACTAATAATGAAATAAACAAAAAATATTGAAATGGTATTGTTTTATTAGGTTTTAAATAGTTTCAATTTATTATTTAAAGGTTGACAGTTTGATATATTTGTTTTTATGTTCTGTCGTTAGTACTAATTACTAGTGATATGACAGTTCGTTCAGTGTATTGTGGATCATGGTGCGATAGATATAGAGTTAAATAATGGTCGTAGAAAAAACATAGTACATAATTCGAGTTGTAAAGCAATTACGCTCTTGTGGATTTATAAACTCGAAACAGGTAATCTGTTACCTTGAGTATATTGTATAATAGTTTATTTATTATTCATTTGTAAATAAAATTAAAATTAAAACCAAATTCTGACAGTTACTAAACAATTGTACAATTTTTACAGGTTAGTAGCTTGTAAAAGTTAGTTTCCCTGGTGAATAAACAGATTAATAACGGTTTACAAGTTAGTAACAAATAAATACCTATATTTACTGCAAAAACTTTTTCACGCCACCGTTTGTGTATGTATAAATTATTTTCATAGCAATATAAGTTGTAAGTAAGTAAAAACTTTTATTATTTGGATTGTAAACGGAGTATTATTTTAAATAATAGAAACAGACTTAATAGAGTAATAATGAAAATCGTACTAATTTTATATACATTTGGTCGTCTACTAACGGGCAAAGTTAACTATAAAAAGCTAATTAATAAATCTGAACTGTCAACTGGCTCACATTTTACAAATACTTTAATATTATTTGAAGTTAATTGCTGCCGGTGGCGTGAAAAGTATAATAAGAGACTCAGAATGTAAGTACTACAACTATTCTCGTACGCAAGCTCCGCTTTAGTTCATACCTTCTTGAATATTATAATGTACTTACATTCCTCGCAGCATAAATAACTATAAATAAAATGTGCGAATTATTACATGGATGCGATTGCTCCTTTTTTGCATTTTGTATGATATACCTCACAATGTACCTTTTAATTAAGTCATTAGTAAACAATAATATACTTGTATGAACCAGAGAGCAACACTGAATTAGATCCTTAAACGATTTAAATACCTACGGCATTATAAATTTATCAGAACATAAAAACATCTTCATAATGCCCCAGCTACAAAAAAACAGTACCTACACAGATCTAGTCTGTACATGAGATATAAATATTACATGTTATTTGTGATGATTCTTGTTTAACGCAAAAATTAAGTCTGCAAACTATATATTGTAGATGTAAGTCTATTTTCTTGACTGGAGTAATAGTTGATGGAGGGTTGAAATTGTATAAAGCGTTCTTATACAGTGAAATATGTAAATATAGTTTAAACAAAAATAAGTACAATATCGGGTGCTAGTAGAGTATTAGAATATTTAGTAAAATATGAAATACATGTATTTGTATGTATTGAAAGGAAAATCCATGTTTGTAGAAAATTATAATTATCTTGATTGTAAAATTAATTATGTGTACTTAATTACGAAAATATGTGTATTATGTATATTTTGGAATAAGCTAACCACCATAGTTCATTAGTTCTACCATCAAATAAATATTCAACGGGCAGCAATGTCTCTGTCTTAGTTGGTTACCGCTCTCTAACTCGAACTGAGTGGACTTTGAGATTTGGTATTCGTTTTCCGGCGTTGACAACTAGTAAGTAAAAATGTAAATGTAAATGTACTCTGCCAAACTTAAATTCCCTTAATTTCTAAGAGAACTCTAATTCATAAGACTATTGGCTCAATTGATAGAGCAACCTATAATAGATTTTTATTTAAATGTTAAAGATAATGTTTCACTTTTATTTAATATTAAAACTTTATTGTGTACTGTCATTATACGAGTATTGTATAAGATAATGAAAGTCCAAAATGAAGTTTTATTATTACATAACCTACTAGATGTTGACAATTCTGAATTCAAATCACCTGTGAGGTCCATGAATTTTTTTCAATAAATTCAGTAGGGAATATGAGGGATGGGTGACGAGGCGATCGCCACTTTGTAGACAGGTCAGGTTTTTAAATTTCGAAAATAATAATAAATAAATCTGGAGAGCAAATGCTTATATACACAGACATTATAAAGATTACAAATGCCTTATGAACTTATAAATAATGAATTTCATATTCCCTTCAGTGCAAATTAAGTTCTGAAACAAATTGGTGCTGATATTTATTTATTAGTAAATAAATTATTAACAATATTAATAACGTTACTGCGGCTGAATCTGTTATTCCTTTTCTGTCTTAAGGAAATTAAAACTCCTGAAGGGAGATCGATCTTAAGAAAGTATTATCTTGAATCTCATTGACAACAAATAATTTTTTTTTTCTAATTAATTGATTTTGAATAAGTTATTAAATTTTGTTGTTAATATTATTATATATTTTATTGTTGATAAGTAAAAAAAAAAAAACAGTAATTTGCCTTTCCTTAGGAATGTTTCAGGATCCGCCTCTGCTTGTAGACAGGCATAGTTTTTGAACTTTGAAAATAATAATAAATAAATCTGGAGTGCAAAGGCGTCTCATACTATTCATTTAGAAAGGAATTATAAAGATTAGTTTGATTTGGAGAAAAATTTTCAAGAATAGAAGAACTAATAGCTAAGTTATAATTTATGATGCTGATATTTATTTTTTTAATAAATAAATTATTAGTAATATTAGTAATGCTAACTGCAAGTGTGGCTATACTTGAACATTCCTTTCTACATTAAGGAAATTAAAACTCTTTATCTGCTTAAATAGTCCCAGTAAATGAACGAAAGTAAATATATCGAAATATCGACGCACATAATATTAACACTGATTCAACACTAAGGTAGTGTTCCGATAACACTGCAATAGTGCTCTTTCACACTAGAGTAGTGTTATTTAACACTAGGACAGTGTTAACATCATATTTATAAATATATAGGTATACACTTTACGTACACTACTATATTATAGTGTTAAAATTTTAACTAACACTATTTGTTAATACTTTAACTCTATGACATTATTTATACAAAATTTTTTTTTTTAGTGTAAGAATGACTTTGGCAAGGTTAAATTAATGAAAATACCATTTTTATGACGTGTAAAAATTCTACTCTAAAAATTTAATACAGCCTTATTTTTTTACTGTATGTATTGTAAGCATTAACGCTTCACATTTTTTCTGTATAAAACCATTAAAACCCTTATGATTACTTTATATTTATAATACATAATGTTTTTGCCTTGCCTGCAGCTGAACCTGTTAATTTAGGATTTTTCCTCCGTTAATTCCTTTTTGATGCACTACCCACTCGTTTTGCGCGCACATATGTTCCTGCACAGTTATCGGCCTCGTGTGAATCCGAAGATTGTTAATGCGAACGACTCGTGTTTAACACGGACGTGGGTAATTGTCAAACACTTAAACGTGTGTACGTGCCCCGTCAATAGCTGAGCTGAGCATACCTCCAAACGCGCGGTACTGTTACCCACCAGAGAGGAATATCAACCGGGGATTTGCATTTCAATCGCGATGTGCGATGTGCGATGTGACCACGAATAAGTGTTTGCTGCTTTCGTAAACAATTCTGGGATATGCCGAGAATAGGAAAGTGCTGTTTATGTTCTTGGAAATTCTATAAATTATATCATTTTTACTTCAGGAGACATGTATTTTAATATGTTTCGATCTGACTTACAAGCATTATATAAAAATATTCGCTTGGAATTTATATTATCATTTCACACAAATTTAGAAATATCTATAGAATTATTGAAATATAAACAGTACGACAAAAAATAATGTGATTTCAATGAGAGAATAATTAAATAAATAATATAATATAATATTCCCCCTATTCTGTAACTCAGTGGTTAATTTTGAGAAAATATCAAAACGTCACTTGTTTCTATTTATCAAAAATTTTAGCAACTGTGTAGAAATTATCAGCTGAATTACAGAATAGTCTGCTATATCACCCAGGGTTGGAAAAAGTCAAGATTTTTATAAAAATAAAAAAATATTGAAAAAATTGAATTAAAAAATCATTATTACAGTTTTATATAAAATTTACTCAAGATATAATTCAAATGTTCAAGTACGCTGGTTGCTGGTATGTGAAGAATTTAATGATAATGGTTCTTATAATAATTATTATATTAATTTGATATTGAATATTGGGATTTTTCATTATAGGGTTTATTATATAGGAGATAGTTTTCCGAATTCAGCCAAATTTATTGTTTCAAATTCAACCGTTTCGACCCCACATGGTTCTTCTTCAGGAGATAAAATTTATAATAGTGTGCTAGGCATATTGTGTGTATTAAATTACAAAAATAATTTAAACCTGCAAATAGTCGTAAATTAAAATAAAAATGCTGCCTTGTATCCTAAAACGCCATTACTAGTTGCCATCTCTATCTCCAAGTATTTAAACTGGCGCGGAGAGTGCACCACAGGGGATATTTTGTGTAGGAAAGTAATGATAAAGAATTTAACCTGGCAAGACTCGAACTCGTGTTGTCAGATTCAGAATCACAGCCGGTCAAACTACCTGCTAGATCATAAACCTTATTTATATATTTTTTTATATTTATATTACTAGAATTATCTAAATACTACACTAACTCGACCGCCTCTAATGAATTGTCCGCTTTACGATAAAAAAGTCACTAATTTTTTTTTAAGAATGTGTTTTTACTGATATTTCATCAAATAATTTTTTTTAAGAGTAAATTTTTGTGAAACAAAAACCTTAAATATTCCCTTTCAACTTTTTGGCTTATTTTTTTCTATATTTGTACTTATATATTAGGGCGAACGGATGAATAGACTGACAGATCTGATATAATAACGGCAATAAAAACCATTATTAACCTTTTTTGGCATGAGAAATTGGTTTTCACTATCGCTTACTTGGTAACCATGGTCACCTAGGTCAATAATAAGTTGTTATTAACCATGGGCGATAATGAAAACTGTCACTCTTCAAAGAAACTAGTGTCTCCAAATCTAACTATTGTTTCAATCATTTAACTCAATAAAAGTTAAAGTATGGTTTCACAATTTAAATATACCGTCTAAATTAAATAAATAAATCAAATAAAACCAAATTAACAATCAAAAGTGAGGTTGACGAACTGAAACGTCAAATATAAAAACAAATTAATATTCATGTAAAAATGTTTGTTATTGCCAATATATTGTTTTTTAGTAGGATTGGAATTTAAATGCTAGCAGTGAAAAAATATTATATATACCACTGTTGAGTAGACTATTAATGACCAGCGCTTCGCTCCTCGGTACACAACTTGGTGCTAGGTCAATAATGATAGTCTTCTTAACCTTGGTATATATTGTATATTATGCTATTTCTACAACTGTGCATAGAGTACATGCTTTATGCCCTATTTAGAGTTCGCAAAGTAATAAATATATGTACAAAAATAAAATCTAATTATTGATTTTATGTTTTTCGTGCAAAAAATATAGCACAAACATTTCGCGTGCACTTTTTTTTCCGGATTCGTTCTATTGCAGCGCTTGCAAGCTCACACTAAAAAATACTAATTCGAGAAAATGGCGTTCCGACACTTGATATGTAAAAAACTATAATTTATTATATGTGTAGATCGGTAAAAATACGAGAATAATAATTATAAAACATTAGAAAAATATTTAATGAAATTTTTGGCATAAAATATTATTGTTCAGAGATTTATTACATTTATCTTTATTATCTATATATGATAACGAATAATTTTTTGTAAACTAGTACAAACTAGTTATATTTGCTTTTCCAGTAATGTCTTTTGTATGTAATTTGAAATGAAACTGTTGTGCAGATAATTGGTAACATGATATATTTTAAAATAGCATGCAAGCTATATTTCAAATAAACAAACCTCGCTAGACATGGAGGCACCTAGTAATTTAAGCAGAAAGCAGAATTAAAGTCATTCACGATCCGACTGCGGCCTAGTTTTGCTAAAGTGTTAATTGTGCAAAAAATCCCCATTTTATTTAACTGTTACGAAAGATTACTCTGGGATTCGCAACAGTTTATACATGATTTATTGCGTTTTGTTTAACAGTAAATTAATCACGAAACAGATAACCAACAAAAAACAAACAGGACAGATATTTGGATGGGAAACTGTTCTGTGGAAATATCACGATTCATATTCAAATTCATAACCTATAGGTATCTCTAGCAACTAACGCTTAAACTATGCTAAATTTATGTCTTTAGGGTTGAATTATTGGTTTTAGTTTCGGTTTTGGTTCTATATTTTAAAGAGAAAATATTTTTGTAATTTGTCATCAGAATATTGGACCAAATTATTGTGCCATTTTCATAAAATTGTTGATAAAGATAAAATTAACTAAAATATCCAACCAGTTTGTGTTTTGAATTTCGATTGCAATTTTACATAAAAATAAATATTTTCGTAATTGTCAGATCGAGAGGTAAACAATTGATCTTTGTAACGAGGTCGGTTAAATTAGATCAAAGTTGCCGCATTATGATTTCATTTTAAGATGTCTTTGTTTTCTAAAAAAAAGTACACAGGTTACTAGAATTCAACGAAACTGTAAATTTAAGGGTTTTTAATTTTTGCTGCAAAATAAAAAGATTAAGTAGTTTTGGTGTTCACATTCTTCAGACTATTTTAAAATAAATTTACGGTGATTCTC
This sequence comes from Stenolophus ochropezus, assembly GCA_035578165.1. NCBI lineage: Eukaryota > Metazoa > Arthropoda > Insecta > Coleoptera > Carabidae > Stenolophus > Stenolophus ochropezus. The sequence goes on along the minus strand of JAQOWZ010000011.1, from coordinate 25,343,342 downwards.
TAAAAAAAATTATTGCCTATGGTTTTCAAGTTATTGGCATCAAATTTAATTTTTCATATATACCATGCACTAGGTTGTGATAATTTTGAATAGAGCTTTTATTGCTTTTCATCTATATTAAAAAGACCTATTTTATTTTAATAAAAATTAAGAAACACTGTTTTTGTCTATCAAAGTAATTTCTGTATAAGGATGCATTATAGTTATTTGTGAAAAAAAAGGCGCAAAATTTTAATCATTTTTTACAAATAGCTGCAACTATTTTACAAATTATTAAAGCTTCTTGTGAACGCCCTTTTAGTAAATTGAAATTTTTTGGATCTTACTTCCTCCCATCTGTTGCACAAGAAACACTGACAAATATAATAATAACAATATAATATTGTATTGTACATTTCCATAAGGGGATAATCCGGAAAATTTTAAGAAACGATATTGATCAAGAATTTTTTCACAATTTTTTGGACCAACCGATGAATGGGACAAATTAAACCTCTGTCCTTATGCGGTAATTTCAACGTTCTTCCTGCAATACTACTGCTTGTGCTAATTCAGTTTCTATCAAATTTCTAGTGTTACGTAGCATAATATTAAATAAAAAATAAATTATAAAAAATTTTGATCAATAAGACGTAGGAAAAATCTGTCCAGAATTGTTTACGCGGTTTGATTCACAGGAAAAGTTAGGTTTGTAAGTATTGATGTTTTTGGACTTCTATCCAGAGGACGTAGAATAAGTCGGTCCGCAATTAGCGCTTTAAATCAAAATTTCAACTAAATTAATTCACTATGTAACAAATTGCTCATTTTTAGTAAAAATAAAGCATTTCAAAATAAAATTAGGTAAGTGCCTGAAAAATCAAATAGGATTTTTAAATTTTAATATGTGGTGCGTTAATTTTTTTGGATTAATGTATATTCCGAACGAAATATTTATGTATCAGAATTTGATTTGTTTTTAATTTTCTTGACATGTAGGGGCGCAAAAAAATTGTCACAGGCGCTCAAAACTCTAGCTACAGCTCTGAATAAATGTGTAAAGCAGATATCTTATAAACTATTACTATGCTCATACAGAGTGGCCCAGCGAAAATTATCAGCGCAGTTTTTGGCCACTTAACATCAATTTTGCAAAAAACGCTCGAACATGTCAATTTTAGTATAAAGGGGGACACCTGAATGGATTAGTACCAATGGCATAACTTCAACCCTAAAATGGGGGTGGACTGCACCTTAAAAATTTTAAATGGAAAAGGGTTTCAAACATGACACAGTTCGAAAGGCCTTTCAATTCCCTTTTCAACAGTTTTTTTATTTTTCAAATCCGATCATTAGTTCCAGAGAAATATCGTTTAAAACAAATTTTATCAGGTGTGCAAAACTGCAATCAAGTAGGCTTAAACAAATTTTGCTGTAAACTTTTCATCCATGTGAGTTAAAATATTTAAAGTTTTATTCCATAATATGTTGGAGATTTTAACAATCAGTTAAACAACAAAGTGTTAAACAAAATTTGTTTTTGGGAATATGCTTTGAAAAATAATATTTAAATTATGAATTATTTTCCAGGAAAATGTTCGAAACTTTAACGATCAGTTAGACAGCAAATTATAGTAATGTGTAAAAAAACTTATTAATTTAAAAACTGTGTATATAGGTAGAATAAGTTATATTATAATCTTTATGTCACGAAATTCAGCATTTTTTTGTGAAACATAATTTAAGAAACACTAGTTAATATTCTGTAAAGTAAAGAGATTTCAACGATCAGTTAGACAGCAAATGTAACTTTTTATGGGAAATTTTAGAAATGCTAGTCAAATATTAAAGAAAGTGTTAGAGATGAAAGATAAATTAGACAGCAAATTGAAGCATAAAAAACTTATTAATTTTAAAAACAATTTTGTTTATATAAAATAACTTTTCACATTATAATCTTTATGTCACGAAACCATTTTTTGTGTCCTGTACTTTGAGAAACACTTGTTAAATCACCGCGTATTTATGGAGAGTTGAGCTATGAGTTAGAACCACAGATAAAAAAGCTGATTAATTTCCGAAACAATTATGTAGCTGGTTCCCATGTGGCATGTAGGAGTGTAGAATTAGTTGTAATTCGCTGAGTGACAACAATCGCTAACTGTTCGCTGACCCGTTTCGCAAGTGGACAGCGTGGCCAGCGCCGGACACATGTGTGGGAACCGCCACACGTGGGGAGCGTCGTAAACCATAAATAACGCCGCATTGTCGGACAAACTCCAAACCGAACGAGGAATGAGGAATTTATAAGCAAGCGGTTTCCACTTATTGGAAATTGGGCAATGATTAACAATTCAGGATGCATATTTCATTTCAAATTTATTTTACGATATGCCTCTATATCAAAGCTGCTACACTGCTTTAATTTAATTCAGAAATTTTATTTAATGACACCAAAACTATACTTCTAGAAAAAATATTTAAATTCAAAGGAGTGTTAGTTTTTAATATTAAAAAATAGTAATTTTGTAAAATCAATAACACAATACACTGTAGTGATGAGCGATATTGAAAAAGAACAGGTCGTGCTACCCAAAATTTTAGAACCTATGATTCGTGATCACAATCTCTATTGTTAAACGTTTCACGAAGTAACAATTCCAGTTAGTAACAAAAATTATCGAATTTAACCAAACAATATCTGTCATCACAAATATCACTTTAAAATCATGTATATGAAAGTAGCTAACACTAAGCACAAAAGTAGCAATCACAAATCATACTGTGAAACTGATTCTTAGTAGCAGTTTCGCCCCTCAATAATCTTGTTATGTTTGTCCGTTAAAACCATTTCGGGGGGTAAATTAAACTAATAACAATCACATTCCTTAAGCTACTATAATTATTTTTGTAAACACTTATCTTCCAAGCAAGTAATAAAATACAATAAAACTTGAAAACGATTTTTGTTTATAATGAAAACGCAAATAATAAAGGAGGTAAAAAGAAATAAAGAACGTAAGGGATATTTGAAGCATTGACAGCATATTAACAGAACAATAATTAATAACAATAAACGCCTATGAACGCAAATGCTAGTACTTATTTCCGCGGAATAAAATTCGAGAACTATGCAGAGTACTTGCTATTAATCACCTTGTAGTATTGCTTTATTCTAAAATCAATAAATGCAAATGACGTTTGTAATGATGTTTTTATTTTTATATACCCATACATATATTAATCTTCGTATGCCTATAAAATCATTAGGAACTAGAATTTTACCTGCAATTTTAACCGTCTTGGTTATGACTGCTTATTATGATGATAATCGATATAAGTAGACATCATGAGAGATGATTTTCTAAAGCATCAAGCAGGAATGAGCTAGACAAAAATTTCAACTAAAATTGTAGTCGCGAATGATATTGGACATGACAATTCCTCAAAATATATATTTCATTGAATTTGTTGTAATCGTTGTATCTAAGCAACGCCTGTATAATCGTGAAATTTCCGCGGTAATTTGCACTTGCAAAAATTGTAAATGTAATTCTAATGTGATTTGCCCAATTCAACAAAATATTATGATTTATTTGGACAATTTATTATATAATAAGGGCCATGAATTCATCGACAAAATTTACGAGTAGTTGTTGCGTGTCAAAAACGACATTAAGAATTATTTCAGAGCCGAGTTGTCGTTACTTCGCTGAAATTCATAACTCGAATTATATTTCACGAGTGACAAATAATAAATAAATAAGTTTAATCTTGCTACAGTTAAAGAAGCAATTACCTATTAATTTTTAATCAATTTCTTGCCAGATCATTTTATTTTTTGACATTTACAACAGTTCATATCAACAAAATGTAACCTTGTGGTTTTACCATAAATTTTGTTGTTGAAAAGTGCCTTCCTCGATAAAATGAACAGTCTTATAGGGTGAAAATAATGTGAATGTAATAATCATATAAATATATTATACACGTACATTTTATTTTGTTTAAAAACCAATAAATAAACGAATAATAAAATAATAATTTCACGACGTAACTGTCAGTAGAATAGGTGAAAGAGAAATAGTGACGACGTCCTTAGAAAACATAATGTATGACAAACATCGACGAGGTTTCGAATTCGACGTGATAGGAAAACGCGCATTATAATTATTTATTTATAAGTATTAAATATTTTATAATAATTTTCACATAATTCTATACTCTATAACCCTAAAATTAATATTAAATTATTTTTTTTACAAACCCCATTGCAATTATTTCAGATTTAGGTAATCAGTATTTGTAGCTTTTTATACTTTACAGCGTGAAATTAAGATAATAAATGTTCGAAAAGAGAACTATATTTAAATATTTCAATATTTCATTTACCTTAGATGTTTTCGTACTTCACATGAAATTTGAATATTTATATATAATTGTTTTCAAATTGTTGGAAATTAGGCAATGATTACGAATTCAGGATGTATATACTCTATATCCCACAGTTGATTCTCACGTTATCAATACGAAATTATCAACACACAATGAAGCACAAATTGTCAACGCAAAAATCACCTTCATAAATGATATTAATGACACGAATGACATACTGTTTTTTTTTTTTAATATTTGAAAATATCCGTTACCGCTGTTACACCACTGTAAAAGTGTCATCTATGCTATGCGTATACGACAAAGATGTAAGACAAAAGATTAATAATTCCTGTAACAGACATTAAAGACGTGAGGATCAATTGCGGTAAATAGAGTGTTTGTATATCATTTCAAATTAAATATATTTAATCTGTAGTTTAGTTCAGAGTTTAGCTCTAGTGGATGAAATCATCAATTGGTGTCAAAATGAAATAAAAAATTATTTATCACATAAAACTACCCCTGTGCTGAATTAATTACTCCAGCTACAGTACTTGGGAATTAACTTCTGATAAATACCCTAAACGGTGTAATAATTAGCGATATATGCGATCGTTAAAGCATCTTGGTACCAATGGCCAATGAGTAACAAGTTATGTACACACATATTAACTAAGTATCATAAAAATACAGTTTGGAGATTTCTATGACAAGTAGCAAAAAATTTACATTATTATAAATAATTATTAGCATAAAGTTCGTGTACTTAAAATAATTTATAAATTGTAAGCTGTCATTTATATTTAGTAAAGAACGTAGTACATCTCATTATTGTAATGGCTAAATTATTATTTTCTCGTCTATGGCTTGTTCAATTCAAAATTATTATATGTTCCTGTATAATCATTTTAAAAATCAATAACTATTTTTTACTAAACATAAAATTACAATAATTACCCAATTTGAGTTATAAAATTTTCTCAATTTAATAACTATTTATGATTCAGCATTTTCATTGACATAAAAAGTAATAATCATAAGTCCGACGTTTCAAATAATAGCTAATTAAAGATGAGCCGATGCTATCTCAAACATTTGGTGGTAAATGAATAGTGAAGACCTAGGGTCAAAGGTTGCCAGATAACCTAACGGTCAAACCTGTATTTTATCATTTTTCACAAATTTATTTGTTTTTTAATATTTTGAAAGGAATATATGAATAAATTGATGTTAACATAAAAATAAAGATGTAACATTATAGATAAGTCACTGAAAATTTTATGGTTCTTCTAAAATATTTTTGATGTCATTCCAAACTTAGATGAATGAAGATTAATTTTATTGTTTTTTGATATCTTCACAAGTGATATATTCACTTTTTTGAGAAAACACTCGGAGACTTCAAAGACACATTAAAAGAGAAACCTACAAATATATATTAAATTGAATTCATAGACAAATCCTATAGATAATATATTTAGTTTTAATATATTGGCAGCTGAAAAGTAATAAAGAAGTAAATAAAATACAATTTTTAATAACAATCAATATGGCAGCTATGTTCAAAGACATATCGCAATGGAAACATTTTAAGAGTATATACTTATAATATAAATTATATGAATAAAAATTGGATTTTTTTCTAGTTTAGTATCAATGTCATGAATTTAGGAAAATACAAAGGCACAAATTTTTTTCCTTTCAAATACCTTTCTGAAAATCTTGCGGCTCATGGATCAATTTCTCAGAATCGAAAACCAGTACAATTAATTTTTTACCAGCAAATTAACTGCTAAGCAGCAGTTTCTAGAACATCCTCTGATATATGTTTTATATATTTACAATAAATAACTGTACGTATTTGTATATGATATTTAAGACAGGTATGTATTTATATTAAATAACTATATACAATTGTATTCTCGAGATTTTATGATCAATAATTTTCAAAGTAAATTATTATGGAGTGGTATAATTTAAATTTTGATATGAGCAATGTAATAATAGAATATAGATATTGTAAAAATGTTTTCAATACTTAGTGTTTCGCGTATTGACTTGCTAGATTATTTTGTTTATATAGACAGTCAAAGTAACCGAAGGTTAGGTCAGGGTCGGATTTACCAACAAGCAACTGCTTGTAGGTCCCCAGTTTCAGGGTCCCTGCCTCTTTTTATCTTTGGATAAAAGGGAAGAAAAACAATTTGTAATGTTCGCGTAATATACCTATTTATATTCTTTCACGAATCATATAAAGAACAGTTATGATTTTCCGACTAAAAAATTAAACGTAAAACTAAATGTAACTAGTAATATTTAGGTATATTCCAATTGTACCTATTTAAAACTTTTTTTTTGGTTGGATCGTTTTTGGAGAGGTATGTAAATCCTCCCCTGGGTTAGGTACTACAAGTTTCTGTTTTTATAATATTTTTATATCTGTTTATTTTTGTCCATTATTCCTGTTCATAATAGATTAATGCATTCCATTTCTTTATAATAGGTCAAAAGAAATTAATTATTAATTTAAATATACTAAACTATTTTAATTATTAATTTTGAACAACTGTATCTTGAAAAAAGGGAAGAATATTAATTTTAATTTAATTTACGAATTTTCAATTTATGATGGTGTGGTGGTTTATGAACGAATTACAAATTTAAAAATTAAAAATTTAGATTTGGAATATTACAAATTTCTATATTCTAAATTGTAAAATCCAAATCCAGTCAATCACAAGAAAGCATTGAACTGACGTTTGTGGATTATGTTTGTATCAAACTGCAAATGACAGTTTATGAGTGTTATTTTGATTTTATGTTAAAATAAAAATAATCAGACAACAAATTTATTTTGTACTAAATTAATTTCACTTCACTTAAAAAAATGTCAAACTTTTATCTAAAGTCAAAACTAAATATTATATTACGTGAAACCTTCTGATTTGATAAAATTAGAAAATTAACATCCATCATAAACCAGAAGAAAAATTAAAATTTTTAATTAAATTAAAATATATAAATTAAATATATCAGATACCAGTATTTAGTAGACAATAATTATAAAATAAGAGCCACAAAAAATCAAGTCAAACAAAACAACGGCTAGTCAAAACATAATAACAAGTAAAATGCAAATACATATTATATGTATACTACAATATTAATAAAAATACTTCAGGTTTCAGTACTAGCAGTTGTCCAATTCAAGTATATAAAAATTGCTTTAACAAGAATATATTTGTTTAAAAGATCCGAAGATGCAGTATATCTTAAAATGAGAATATGCTAAAGTAATGAATGTAGATGAGTATGACAAAGGTGCAGAGTACCTTAAAATATTAAGTATAAAATAAGGTAATAAATATAGATGATGGTAGAAATATAACAAATAATTAGATATATAAGTGGGGAATAATATGTAGTGGATAGTGTTGTGATGTGTCTAGGTTATGATGTGGAATGTGTCGTGGTAGTACGAATGCGTGATGACACAGTGAGGCTACGACAGGCCAGACCTGTCCTGGTAGACACGCGGTAGTATCGAGCACTCACGGTACCTGCATTCCACAGACGGACTACGTGGACGTTGGGCAGCGGCTACGTACAGGGATTTATCTTCTTCACGCCTTCTACATGCTCAGCTTACTCATTGTCATATACAGGTCATTCCTGATATAACTCTACTTAATCTATTGTAATAAACACAGGGCTGGACTTATGCATCTGCAAAGTATGCATGTGCTTAGGGCCCTCCGAGAATTTTCATGAATTATTTTTTCAGCTGATGAATACAATTTTTTTTGTTAGATTAGTTAAAGAAATAGATCGCTATTTTGTAATGTAACCGAATCAAAATAAACATTAATAAATAACGCGACAAAATAACCTGTCTTTAGAATGGGTATGTGATATTGGAGTGGTGAAAACAATTATGAATTTAGCTTTTGTTTAATATCAAGTAAAGATACTTGTTTATGAAATAGGAACTATTCATAATGAATTTTCTTACCGTAAATATTTTTAACATGAAACTAGGGAATTTATCATATCCATGACTACGACTTGATATTTGATTGACAACAATGTAAACTTGTTTGTCTAATTTAAAATAAAACTTAGGCAATGAACTTGGCAGAAGTATTAAATTTTAATGTTGTAAGAAATTACAAAATAAAGAACTTATAAACCAACTAACCAACAAGTAAGTGTAATAACGAACAATTAAACAATAGTTATAATAAATTATAAAAAACCATTGACTGCTAAGAAATAATTCAATTTGAATTCGAACTTTTAATTTAACTAAAATTTGAAGATATCATCCGTATAAACTTTTGATTTTAAAGGTCACCAATAAAAAGAACTAGGTGTGTATGATCGAGTGATATCTAGCAGACCATTCTGCTACCTCACTATTTCCTATAACAATTAACAATTCTTAAAATTGTTGTTGCAATTGCAATGTAGGTCTGTCAGAAAATTTTATAACCCAAAAAACAAATTTCAAATTCATTCCTATGTTTCATTTTAAATAAGACAAGCAAATAAATTGCTGCCAAACAAATATCTTTAAGTAGTAACCATGATATGATAAATTCCACGTTCACGTTAAAAATACTCACAGTATGTATTTCTCTTTGTTTTTTTTAATTTGACTTACTGTGAGATACCTACAAGATTTATAGCAGAACATTAAACATATATGTTCGCAATCAGTTCTTGTTTATATATTTTGTATAACAAGAAACAAATGCCGTTTTTTTCTTTTATTTATTTGATAGAGGGGGCCCTCTGAACTAGAGAACATAGAGCTGTTTATGCTGTAAGCTCACTACATAGAAATAAATTATTCCAGGTAGGTATAGGAGAAAAGGAACTCTACTGAATCTATTGTGACATAAGTGTTCGGGAGGCACTATAGGCTTCAACACTTCAACTCCTTGAAGCACTATATAATATGTTGTTCTCTGTAGGCATAGAAGGAAAGGCACTGAATCTATTATAATAAAGTGGTATGATTGATATGAACTAACTATAACACCTTTCTCTATACAGAATGGTTTTGAAGTTATTGTCATAAATTTAAGTATAAGCAGTATTACATATGTAGATTACGAAATATAAAATAATTTTTCTTAAAATTCACGTATTTAAGGGTAGTTCTAATGAAACTAAAATTTTTGGTGCCACTGGGCCACTGATAACGCATTTGCAACCTTCTGTAAATAAAACATAATTTTTGTTAAAAATGCTATTTAATTTAAATATTAAGAATTATGTCTTATACAACTAATTTTGAATATATTTTTAATAACCATATTTTTAATGAAATATTAATTAAAACAGCAGTAGAAATAGATTTCTTAAGAAGAGTCGACTTTTCTTTTTTGAATTTTTAAAAAATTCCTTTTGTGTCGTAATCTACACATGTCATACTACTTACCCTTAAATTTATGACATTAACTTCAAAACCAGCCTATATTAAAACGATTAAAAACAAGCCACTCCAGGAAGAATCTTGAAAGAATTCCTATGCTGTCTATTAAATCTTTTGCGATATAGTGATATGTTTGGAGGGTACTATAAACTGCAACTCTTTGTACCACGTTCACTATATATTTATAAATAGTTTATTCTAAAAAATCGTAGAAGGGAAATAACTCTTCTAAATCTCTTATAATATGTTGGTTTGTTTGGGACGCATTTCAAGTATAATCTGCAACTCCTTACACTATATTCACTACATAGAAACAGACTATTCCGAATACACATAGGAAAAAAGGAACTCTACTGAATCTATTGATTTATAGCGGTACGTTTGGAAATTAATATTTGTTGCAACTCCTTCCATTACATTCACTACATGTTGAGAAATAGGTTTTTACTGATAGTCATAAGAGAAAAGGAACTCTCCTAATTATACTATAATCTATCGGTATGTATTTGGAAACACTATAAGCTGCAACTCCTTGCACTACATTGACTATACACATCCAGGTTGTATAGAAGAGAAGGAACTTTACGGAATATGAAACAAATGACTGTATTGAAATAAATATAATAACGCGTATAGAATATAATTTGATATATCCTGTTGTATATTAGCCTGAATGCCAGTTTATTCAGTGCAAACAATCCGATTTCAATTCATTAGAGTAATTGCAATAATAAAATGAATGCAGCATGAGGCCAGTGTAAATACAGTGCGATTATCCACTTACAATAGCGGCTGGTCGCGGATGCAATAAGAGAACTAGGATGCGTCCGCGAGACTGGGTAACTAGGTACGCGAGTCATTGTTGGGGATTAGTTCTGATCTGTTTACACCCGGTCACCTCTAGCCACGAGTAATTGTTCTTCGCACAATTTGCTGCCACTCATAACAGTTATTTCCAAACACACCGCTAAATTACAAGTGTAATATCTTCAGTAGAGTTACTTTTCTCATGTGCTTATCTGGAATAGCCTATTTCTAATCTAATATACTGCAAGCAGGGACGTACTCATGGAGACCTAGTGGAGCCTAAGCCACCCCCGTTGAACTTTTTTCAAATTTTTACAATAAACATATCTACTTAACAAATCTCTAAATCTCACTCTCATTATTGTTCTTTAATTAATTAAAAAATGAATCAATATTCTTGTTTAAAAACAAAACTTTAAGTGATAATTAAAAACTGGCTGTGTTAAAAAATTTGTGAGTTTTCAAATAAATTTCCAATCGACAGATTAAAAGACAATGTGCTGCTTTTTGTAGATTTTGTATTGTCAAAACCAAATTCATTAAACTCCTACCTGAAAAAATATATTGAGCCATATTTACAATTATTTGGCATTTATAGAATATTCGCGCCCACATTCTTATGGAATATTGTCAAGGGAAAATTGCCGAAAAAAAATGTATTCACAAAAGAGTGAAACATGCAACTTATTACAAAAAAAAATTGTGCGGTGCATTTTGGTTCATATGCAACAGATTTTATGAGAAAAATATGTTTATAGAATCATGAATACCAACTTCAAAATAAAAAAATGACTATATTTCATGCCATCTCGCCTACGTTTGATAGTGTAGGTGGCATGTCCCAGAAACTGTTATTAAATCAGTTGCAGGTATGTGCTTACGTTTGATACATGCTTTAAATAAATATTGCCATATTAAAATAGATTCACCAGAATTTTCCTTTCCTTCTATTCGTGTCTGGAATAGCCTGTGTCTATGTAGTAAATATAACTCAAAGAGTTGTTGTTTATAGTGACTCCCAATCCCAAATATCGGTATATTGCAATAGATGCAGTAGAATTTCTGTCCTCCTAAGCTTCTTTGTTGAATAACTTGTTTTCAATCTTGTGAACATAATACATAGAATTGGAGATTTCAATGCTTATCAATCATACTGCTACATTACAATAGTTACAGTAGAGTTCCTTTTCTCCTATTCCTATCTGGAATAGTTTGTTTCTGTTTAGTGTATATAATGCAAATAATTGCAGTTTGTAGTATCTCCCATAAACCCCTCTATATTACAATAAATTTCTCCTATGACTTACTGAAATAGTCCATTTGTACACATGCAGTGTAGTGAATGTAGTGCAATTAGTGAATGTAGTGCAACCAATTGCAAGTTATAGTACCTTCCAAATAAATTGCTGTATTGTCATAGAATAGTTACATACAGAAGCGACACTCCTTTTCGATACCTTTCATATTACCCTATTCAGGTCTATGATCTTGGAGCATTGTGTAGACCTTTAAATTTGTTCACTTCCGCTATCTCTCTCTCTAAGATGTGACGAAACTTTCCGATTTTAAAAAATGAGCTTTTTAAATTTGTTCACTTTCCCCATCTCTCTCTAATTTTCGTTTCTCTGTCTTACTGTCGCTTCTGTATAAACCTATTCTGTGGTATTGCAATAGTTTCGATAGAGTTTCTACCCTCCAACGTTATTCCTATTTGGAATTGCATGTTCTATTTAGTGTATGCAATGAATTGCAGCTTGTAGTGCCTTCCAAACACGTCGCTATATTCACTAGAGTTCCTTTTCTCCTATACCTATACCTATACCTTTGCCTTTACCTTTTTGGAATAGCCTGATTGTGTTTTCATTAGTCTCCCGGATAACGAGGCTTAATACCGGAAGGAAGTAGCACGCGCCTGCTCGAGGCATTCGTGCTCGTGTCATGTAGTGTGATTGTTATATAATGACCTCCTAGACATGCGAGATGATAATTGTGGGTGTTAGGTTCAGCTTCTGCGGATGATTTGCCGAAAGCTAGACGCGTGGAAGCTTTAGGTCATTTACAAAAAAATGCCCGCCACTTCTACATACTTTAAATAATATTTAAGTGTAGAAACTCGCATAGACTAAGTAGAATATAATAGATGTATGTAAAGTAATTTATATGTGGAATAATGAATGGAATTCTTATTTTATAGCAAGTTTTTGTTATTTTTTTTATTTTCTCTGTATCAAAGCAACAATCTGCCTTTTGGCTTTGTTTCTAATACTCAAAAAATATTCATTCCATTCATACATTTCATAATTATTAAATAACAACGTTAATAGTACGATAGCTTGTTTTTTAATTATTAAAAACATTTAGATAAGAGTACTAGCTTTTTGTGGTTTTTGGAGAAATGAACTCAAAAATGAACAGGTATATGATCTAAAATGCAGAAAAAATAATTATTGTAGAATAATATTTAGAACTTTTTGTTCCATAGATGGCCTTTATATTTACAACATAGGACGTTTCGAGCTGTCATTAACTCATCATTATCTATTTTAAGCAGTATATGTAGTATATGTAGTTAGAATTAAATTAATTTGTAGATAGTTTTATCATTCATACATTCATTGTAAATTGCAACAAAATCCGGACATACAAATAGTACGTGTTGATTTTTGGGGAATAAACGAAACTTAATAATTACGATAACATTTTACTAAATAAATATACGAATATTAACCCTTAAATAGCTTTTACGAAAAAATGAGTAGTTTACGTATATGAAACATACCTACTACAACAAAAAATATAGAATTAATGGTGGAGAGTTGGTCCGGTAGGAGTGATAAACTTTTGGATTTAAAAATGCATTAGAGTGATATCTCTCTTAGGGAATGTTAATTTATTATTTAGAGACAGTTTAAGTAGCTGCTTAAAGTTTAATACAGTCAACCACTTAAAATTTTGCCAAAAAAATTGTACAAACTTTATTTGCATAAGACTTAACGTAACTTAAAAATTTAACCTCAGCTCTGAGGACAGATGGACCACCCAATGCTAAAGAGACATGTACCAGAGAATTTTTATTGTTAAAATGATCAATTCAACCGGTAAACAGGAAAAAAAATATTCGCACGTAGGAAGGTAGACGATTTAGTAGCTATTCTACGAGTATTGAAGAACTGTTGTTAAATTATTAAACAGAGGGAGATAATAATGAATAAGCTGAAAATTATGAAAACGAATATGCGGGATGCAAGAAAAATTATTTAAAAAACAACGATAATGACGGATTATTGGATTAAATATGTAATTTGTGGTCGCTCTTTGCATGAAGAATGTGTCATATACGACAAATGACAACAATATGAGCCTCAAGTTTCTAAGGTAATTCAGTATATTTTAATACCGAATATTCGGTTACAAAAAATTAGTGAAGTACTTTGCTGTTTTAAATAAAGGACATACATATATATGTTTTGTAATTATTAAAGTATCTACAATAAGAGTAAATAATTTATATAGTTATATTGTTTGGCGGTAAATTTCTTCAAACTAAAATAATTAAATTTAATAATAATCAAATCACCCTAACAACAAATAAGGCAATAATTTCAGATTAAATACACCCCCTTCCGCAACGAGAACCACCAATCACGCTTTCAGATTGTACAAAAATATATTATTCGGTAAGGACGAATATTCGGTTAAACTTTCGCCGAATTCGTTATTCAGTTATTCGGCTGAAATGTCATTTGTCACATCACTAATATCTAGTGATACAATAATTGTGGCAGCATTTGCATTTATTATAAAAATAAACGAAGGCATCTAAACGTTAAACATTTGTTATTTTTGTCTCAATTCCACGGCTAATGCTATTTTAGAGCTGATTTTTTTCATTTTCATACCTAACTTCTGAGCTTACAAGGTAAAACTAATTTTGCTTATTGATTCAGATACAGAATTTTCTGTTGTACAACTATTGTTTGAAGCCTGTTTACGTATGATAATTAGGGAAGCAGGAAATTACGAAAATATTATTTTACACTGTGTATGGGGATTAAGTAATTTTCTTTATAATGTTTTGTGGGGATGACGGAGTGAGGTGATAAAGATACACACAAACATCCTTATGAATACGGAGTATATGAAGCGGCTGCTGCTATCAAGATCGGTAATATTTTACTAATAAACATTAGGAATATTGTGCTAAGGATAATAAATAATAATTATATTGACGTGTCATTGCATGATTGTGACTGACATTGTTGCCGGTAGGTGTTGTCCACGAACGGGGACATCTGGCCTTTGGAGCGCCCGGAAGGCATGCCGTCCATCCAGTCGCTGGAGGTGATGTGCGGGAAGGACCACATGGACGTGCACCTGTCCTTCTCGCACCCGTTCGAAGGCATCGTGTCGTCCAAGGGCCAGCACGGCGACCCGCGCTGCGTGTACGTGCCGCCCAGCACCGGCCAGAAGTTCTTCAGCTTCCGCATCGCGTACGCGCGCTGCGGCACCAAGCCCGATCTGCACGGCCAGTTCTACGAGAACACCGTCGTCGTGCAGTACGACCGCGACCTGCTCGAGGTCTGGGACGAGGCCAAGAGGTTGAGGTGCGAGTGGTTTAATGACTATGAGAAGACTGCGAGTAAACCGCCCATGGTTATTGCTGATTTAGATGTCATTCAACTTGACTTCAGGGGTAAGATATTCACGTATACATATATCCAACATGTCAAGGAAGTAAAAATTGGTCGACAAACTTAATAGTGAGAATTTATTTCACATCCAACGTTTCGACTATTCTATAGTCTTCTTCAGGGTTAGAATTTTACATCTGACTATTTCTAACCCTGAAGAAGACTATAGAATAGTCGAAATGTTGGTTGTGAATAAATTCTCAATATTAAGACTGCCCTCCAATTTTTACTTCCTTGACATCCACTATCCAGTCGACGATCATCTTTATCATATATTCAAAATGTTTTTATTACCTACACGACAAGAGTTAATTCTAGTAATCACTATATAAATTTGCTGTTAATAATAATTATCTTCATTAATTTTGAAACCGTTTTCTGCACTTCTGAAACTAAAGAATATTCACCAAGTCACTGAGACTCAAGTGACATAGAAACAAGATTACCCTTGGTATATAAAAACTATACCATTTTCTATAAACAGTATTAAAAATGGAGTATTTATACTTTCTGCTATTCTTCTATTTTTACAATATTACGTTTGGAAAAAACGATTTTAGCGATTTGTATTGTTATTTTTATTTTCTTAACCTTTACCAAGTAATAAGTTTTAAATACCTTACTAATTCTAAAGTTTTCTTTTTTCAATTTCTTTTTTCACATTTTAGGTTAATGATACTTTCGCTAAAATATAAACAAATTCTGTTAATTATCTTTCCATCTTGTTTATGGTCTTCCTAATAGTATATCATGATACAAGTGTATAAACCGAAAAAAAAAGTCACGAGTGTTTTATGGTTCTTATACAGTTGTAACTACACTCATTCTTATTATACCTGCACAATATGCTGGAAATTTTGATTTTGACTGTTCATAAATTTACATAGAGATTGATCAGTATTTGTTGTTTACATTATTTTGGATTTCGGGTTTTCTTATTGCTTAGCAACTTTAAAATACAACGTGTTTTAATCTTGCATTTTCGTACGTTTTTTAGTTTGTTTTACAAGTATTGTAGTTGCAGATATAATAAAAAAAGTTTTCTTACCTTTTGGTATATAATTATTGTAAAAGATTTTTTATTATTCTCTTGTTGTTCATTCTATTTATGTGTTATTTTCCTTTACTGTTTCTCAATTTTATTTACTTAATTTACTTACTATTAATTTCTCAGTTCACAATAGTTATTGTAGGGAAATACTATGTCATAATTAACAAGAAAATGTGATTTTTATTCTTACATATATGGTAAAGTTACTACTGTCTTGACCTTATAGATTAGATGTTGTATGGTAGGCTTCACATATCATGTCATTATCTTCCGAACATAGAAATACCAACTAGTATATCTACTGTCTGGAATGTGTATTTGAGGGCTGTAACAACAAATATTCCAGAGTAACAAATTTTAAAAGTGTCTGTTCTTTTCAGGAGACAATGTAGATTGTTGGATGGAAATCCAACATGGAAAAGGCCCCTGGGCACCACCTGTAAGTGGGATAGTACCACTTGGGTCCACTTTGACGTTAGTTGTTGCCATTAATGACTATAGAGGTAAGGGTTGTTTAATATTACCTACTATAATACACGATATTTCTAAGTAGTTTGGAGAGCCCAAGAAAGAAATAATCTGAAAAAATATAATGATTAAAACTATTTACAATATACACTTCAATGAGAGAGCCTTTACATACAGTAAATCAACTATTTGGCTTTTTCATTTACAAATACCAAGGTAGGGCTGACACTTTGTAAACACGTCCACAACAGTCGATGATCGTTGCAAAAGTGAGAGAGAGATTTAGAATCCTAGAGTCCCTATATCCAAAAAGTGGAATCCAGAAATTCTTAATCTTAATTTTCCGGCTCTTTTCATCTACCAAGTATGAACAAACGTTAAGAATTATTGATGTCCACTGGGCAGCATGTGACGGACAGATACTTCTTCGGCACAAGGGCGTCGATTATAAGAGGGCATCGGGGTTCAACTCCCAAATAAAATTTTCCAAGGGGCAATGCCCCCAAGGAGTCATTTCCCTTAGCACAGCATTTTTTAACATCTAAACCTAAATTGATATTATTTTGCCTCCTAAAATAAGTCTAAGTTACACATTCCCACTAGTACAGCTACAATAACAGATTGAATATCAGCCAATAAGAATCCATATGACCAATAATAATGCGCCTCTTAGGATATACCAAAGATCCTGAAACGCCTCGCATGATGATCTGGCTAGAGCCTCTTCCAGGACATCTCATGCCCTGAAGGTGATCTAATTCAGCCGGCCGGAAATTGAAGCACGCTTTGGCGTATACTGTATTTATTGGTCTGCTAAAACCAGACCACATTCTGGAATAGTTTTGGTTGCTCTGGATTGTGCTCTGGTTTCAGCGATCAAGAATTAGACCATTTTGAAGTGTTTCTCCTAATTAGTGGCCTACTAAAACCAAACCACATTCTGGACAGTTTCGGCTGCTCTGTATTGTGCTCTGGTTTCAGCAGGTCAAGAATTAGACTATTGAGAAGTGTTTGCACTAATTCTTGACCTGCTGAAATAAAGTACATTCTGGAGTAGATTAAGCTGCTCTGGATTGTGCTGTAGTGTCAGTGGGTCAACAATTACAGCACTCAAAAATGTTTGTTCTAATTCTTGGCCTGCTCTTGGTTTATGGCCTGATGTCATTAGGTCAAGAATAAGGACATTTTAAGGTGTTTGTTCTAGTATTTGTTTTTCTTTAAAATTCTATGTTTTGATTTTGGTGATTATAAGACATTTGCCTCCAAAAAATTTTGAAAAGTCGACTCTCAATCTTTATAATATAAAAATGAACAGCCGCAAAGTAGGTGTTTCACAAAGAAGCCTTACTAAATTTAATATAGCTATAAGCTTTATCACCAAATGTATTATTAGCATCCCTTGTTTCAGGAGAATTCGACATGCGGGTGAAATCCTGCCTAGCTTCAGATGGCGGCGCGCACATAATCCACCTCTCTGATGAGTTCGGCTGCGTTCTGCGTCCCAAGATGATCTCCCGTTTCCTGAAAGCTCGGGCGGCAGACGAGCGAGCGTCCGTTATTACCTACGCGTTCTTCCACGCCTTCAAGTTCCCCGACGCGTTATCCGTGCACATCAAGTGTAAGGTGGAGATCTGTAGACATGGCTGCCTGGACCACTGCCAGGAGCAGGGAGGATTAGGAGGACTCGGTGGACTCGGTGGATTGGGAGAGTATGTGGATAGGAAGGACCAGATGTATGATGATATTGTGCAAGAAGGGGATGAGATGGCTGCAATTGGGGTCGGGTTTAAGAATAAGGATGATGAGGAAGATGTCCTACCGCCGCAACCGTATGTGGTAAGTTTTCTTTAATTTTTAACAAAAACTTACTCAGTATGTTCTGATAGTATACCTTATGTTTACTTTGGACAACATAAAGACACTTGTTAATGACATTATTTATCGACTAATTATTTTTACTTAATTTTTAATCAAGAATACCGCAATTTTATTTGTTAGAAAGATAAATACTTTTTTCTTTAGTCTGAAAATAACAACTAATGATAAATAAATACATTATGAGTTAATTTCACATTATATTGCTGCTTTGGATTTAGAATATACTCGTACTTTACTGTTACTTTATCAAATCCGGGTTTCTGTGGAATAACTGATATCTACATATTGTATAACTAGCTAATATATGTAATGTAGAAAATGAAATGTATTAAAATATGTGATCTGGCGTTCAAATCTTAACGTCGCTAACTACAAAAAACTATCGCTGTGTCAGAGTGGTGGTAGCTTAACTTTTCAAAACAAAAACCTCAGCTATTTAATGCCCTGTACCTTCTAGAAATTTTGAGCCACATATACGTAGGCACATCATAAGAAAATGTTAAAATTGAATTTTAAAATCTTTGAATCATGTTTATTTATATAAAAATCTGATGTGGACTCCACTTGACTACCTTGTACGCGAAATTGTACACATTTTTTACTGCACTTCTTCTTTTGATTTTATCACTTTACTTATTCCATTACAAAAATTCTTAATCGTTCAAAAACTTGCAAATAAAGAGATATGGTTTTCATTTATTTCGTACGAATTTCCCACAAAATATATTCTAACAGCTGTCAATGACAATTTATTATCAAATGTTTCTGACAGAAATATACTGCCTTATGAAAAGGCCGATTGGAACTAGAAATGGAGTTGCATAATTAGACGTTATATAAAATTTTAAGAGTTATGCGAAAACTTCCCATATACAAAATTTTAAAATTTTATGGCTAATCATTTTAGTAGTAAAAGAACTAGAAACTAAATGTGCCATTGTTTAAAGGACAAGACATCTCCGGACCGCTTCCCCCACGGCCCCCGCAACCTGGACCCGCCTGTGGCAGCGCCGCGCAGCTTCCCTCTCCCGAACTCGTCCCCGCCCACGGCGTCGCGCCGCCGCCGCTCCATCACCATCAGCGACCGCAAGGCGCGCTCGGCCGACGTCGGCGTGTCGGGCCTGTACGAGGTCATCTCCGAGGCCGACCTGGCCTTCTCGCCCGACAGCAAGGCCGAGGCCGTCACCGTGTTCCAGGGCCGCATCCGCGAGGAGGTGGTGTACGGCATCTGCCTGCCCGTGCCCGGCTTCAGCGTGCTCTTCGTGCTCGTGGCGCTCAGCGCCGTGGTCTCCGCCCTCGTGGCCGGCTCGCTGCTCTACAGGTACCAGGTCCAGCGCGAGCAGCTGCAGCAGAACAACATACAGATGACACCAACCAACTGGGGGAAGAAGAAGAAGGACAACAAGCAGAGTCAGGAGTAGCGGATGTTGCAATATGTATATGTAGGCTATATATAGCTTTAATGCGATGTACATATCACTATTTATATGGCACTTGTTGACCTAATACACTAACCAGGTACGAACTTTTTTTTCTATTTATTTCAGGGGACACGATTTTTTAATTTACAGAGGCTATTAATGTTAAACTCTTCTAACAATATTAAAACATCCACCAAATAATCACAACAATTACAACACACAAAATTGTTGTTAATAATAATTATTAACAACATTTAAAAATTAATTGTTTACCTACATTCTTTTAAATATTTATGTGATTTAGACCAGCAATTGACCGAATAATCTTTTGCTATAGCTAACAAAATATTAAATAAATCTTTTACATTTTATTGGATTCATGCAATTCAGTGAATGAAAAATAACTAGTGAAATAGGGATGGGTTTAATAATATATTAAAAACAATACTTATGAAAAATTATATGTTGATTTAATCAAGCAATATTAAATCCAGTTAAAACTAGGATAGGAACCGCCTAAAAAATTTACTAACAAATAATAATTTACATTCAAGCAGAAACATAACCACGAAATATATTGATATCAAGGGCGTCGGCAAGGGGAAACAACTGCCCATTCCTAGAGACTCGAAAAAAATAAGAACCTAGAAGATTTTAATGATAAAGTAGGTAAACAAAAAATACACAGAAAACCCCAAGTAGATTATGTTTTAATTACGAAATTTATTTTCTTGTAGTAATCGATTCAAACTGTATAAATTGTATTTGTTTTACCCACAATTCAAATCCTGTAACTATAATCTTGCCCCCTCTTGGCCCATTGGTTAGCGACGCTATTGATTGATATAATATAAAATATACTTTTATTTATTTCATTGCCATGCAACATAGGTAGTGTATAATATTTATATAGATTACATTCATATTTTTTAAAGTCAAGCTCAAATTAGGGTGTTTGTAACGGGATGGGTAACCGCTTGACTTTATAAGAAATAAAAAATTTAATATTTCGTTTTATTGCTATGGTGTATGATTGCTAATAGTTTATTAAAAAAAATTCTATTATTTTTAGCAATTTGTTTTTGCAATTAAATAGAAAATTTAAAAATATTATGTTATTTGTTTCATTGCTTTGTTAATCAGGGTAAAATACTGCGGAAAATATTTTTTAATCTATATTTTGTTAATATAATTTTGAAATAATGTGAATATTATTAATGAACGAATAGAGAGAGTTTGTTTAAAGAATCGTGTGCCCCATCGGTATAGTATCTTTATAACTATGAACGGTGTAGCTTATTAACGTACTAACGTCGCTCTAACGAGGTGTAAAGTGTGTACATACTGATATAGTGTTAGGTTCTTGCAGAACGCTAGTTGTATAGTTGTGTGTCTGTTTGAGTGTGAGATATAGGCGCAACAATTCATTTACACCTGACGAACTCCTTAGACTAACGTAGGCTAGACTCGGATTATGCCAAATAAGAAATAACACACTCGTTTCTGGGTTTGCTTAGGCTTCCTACACACTCAAAAATATTCACAAGTCAAATATCGACTTGTATTCCAACATTAAAATATATTATATGTTTCTGAACAGAACTGCCACTAAAAGTTTAAATAAATATTTATTTGAAATTTGAATATCGTCGCAGAATATCGGCTGATATTATTTAAAAAAAATTATATTATCTTTTAAATAAACCAATAAAATTTTAATTAATAATAAATATTAATAATAATTAATTTTATAAAAATTTTGTTTAAATATTTGAAATAAATTTTACACTGCTAGAAAAAACAAAAATATTGTATCGTAATATATCTGTAAAATATGTTGCGTAAACTTTTATGAATATTTGAAGAGTCTTTCGGTGGCCCCCTTTGTAAACATTTTGAGTTTCACTGGCCCCTTGAACCGTGGGAGCATGTGTACTAATAAGCCCGAGGCCTGCATTCCGAATTAATTTCTTGTTCGGAGGAACAATGACTTTTGCGACCGAATTTGGAATCAATTTCTTTTTTCCAAAATAAACAAAAACGTCAGGAAAAAACGTCAGCGATTCATCACAAGTTTTGTTTTTATTCTGTGCATTCTACACATATGTGAATGCCCTGAGGCTATCGTCTGGTATTACATTAAAACTAAAATATAATAATAGAGGATCTGTCTAGGAACAGAGCTACCACGCAAAGAAATATTCATAGAAGATTGGACGATATATATTTATATAAAACATTTAAATAAAATTTGTTTTTTTTATTGAAATATTAAGGAACATTACCAAAAAATATTACAAATAAATATTTATTTTAGTGTAACACAGGCAGTCGCATAATACATTCACACTTGTGAAAATTGAATTTAAAAATTATGTTATAAAACTACAAATAGGTACTTAACTCGTACTATTAATTCTGTACTAAATAAACCCAGAAACCATTGCATAATTTAGTATCTATACTAACATAGTAGTAAGTTATTGTAGTGTTAGTGTATGAAATATTTGTACACATAAAATAGTTTTGTTATAGTGTAATTGTAAATTTGTGCAATTTGACAACATTATATTGTTGTTATTCATGTTCTTTAAGTTATAGAGTAATATATAGTTTAAGAGTATTTAATTTTACGAGTAAGTAAGGAACACTAACAAGAACGAGATATTGAACTAACTAATTAATAAATATTTAAATTATTTATAATTAATACTTAATTTAAATATTGATTGATATTTATAATATAGTGTAATGAATTTTTACGAATTAAATTTTATTTTCATTATAAATAAAGATATATAAGATAAGGATAATAATTATAATTGCCACCTCCAATTTTATAGGGTCATCATGTTTGATAGGTTTCATAGGGACATATCTAAAGTTCAATAGACGATGGTTTCTGGAAATCAGCCAACTTTATTCTTTCAACCTCGACAGTTTCGACCCCACATGGGTCTTCTTCAGGAGATGAAATTTATCAGTGTGCTGATCTCCTGAAGAAGACCCATGTGGGGTCGAAACTGTCGAGGTTGAAAGAATAAAGTTGGCTGATTTCCAGAAACCCTCGTCTATTGAATAATTTACCCAGCCAAGAAACATCCGTAATCTCCATATCTAAAGGTTTGAATAAAATAATATCATGTATTTAGATTACATTACATCCAAAATTATATCATTTATTAATACAAATTTCAGATTTATGGGAAAAATAAACCTTTTGGAGCATTATTTAAGGTGAATTAAAAATGTGAGTGACACATAATTAATAAAATAATTTATTGTTGAATGATATAAAATGTATGATTGTTTTTCGTTTTAAATAATTTATTACTATATCTCTCTACTTTGGTTTTCCATTATATATTTTAATGCAATTTTCTGTTTCTGTTTTGCAGGTATTAGAGCCTCCTTAATACTTAGATCTTGCAATACAAGTAAATAAATTTAAGGTATATAAGTTGATTATTTAATTTTATATTTTTTGTTGCATATTTTCTTCATAAATGTATAGAATATTATATATTTAATTTGTTTGTCTTATTGTCTTTATTCTTATACCTATATAGACATTTAATTTTAAATGTGCATTTAACGAACAAAATAACATACGTTTCGCATGGGCGCCCGCAGAATTTTTTACAAGGTGGGTCGAAATTTTTGAAAAAGACAAATTATAAATGTTTAGAGAAAAGAAAACATTTTTATACATATATCTATACAATATGTATAATGATTAATTATTTAATATTCACAGATTCACTGACTTCACATGTCATGATCTTGTCGTGCCATCTTTGAATACTATAAGACGAACAATCCAAATTCAACTTCAACGCTAACACTTTCTATCGATTAAGCCGCTTACCATTCTTCATTGGGTCATTATAAAACTTCAGGTATTACATTTGTTCGTATTTACATATATTAATACATACCTATTAAAAATAAATTTGAAAAAAATATTGTTATCAATAATTATTATAAAAGAAGAGATACATTAGACTGAAAAAATATAATTATATGTGTATTAAAAAAAGGCATACAATTCATAAATGAAAGGGGGGTCCATCGACCCTTTCGACCCCCCCTGCGGGCGCCCATGACGTTTCGTAATATTTTAATCATTTCTCCTACCTTTCTAAGTATGTATAAGAAACTGGAATTTGGTATACGTAAACAATAAACATAAACTTAGTAGGTATCATGCAAAAATTCAAAATTCATATCATTTATGTACAAAGTCTTACATATGTAGTGAACTAAATTCTTCAATTTATTCTGAAATTATTGGTTTTAGCAAAACAAGTTATTTAAAAGAAAAATACTTACGACAAAGGGGCTGATTTGTTTCGCCATAAAATTTATTTAGTAAATCGATAGTTCTTAAACAGTAAAACAAAAATTCATTTTTTTTTTAATAGTAACCTACAATCTTCCATTAAATAAAGGAGTTTTGGCTTATTTCAACCATGTACAGAAATATGTTTTTTTTTCGAGAAAAACTAATATTAAAATTTATTACTGAACTCTTTTATCAAAAGCCAAAGCATGATGTCAGTAACCAAAGTAATAGCTTTATTCTACTTCCATTTAAGAAGATGCTTTTAATTTCACTAATTTCAGTTGTGTTATTAAATTAAAATTAAATATTAACAGTTACAAAAATATAATATTTAATTCTTATTATCTTTACAAATATTAATACCATAGTTATTACATTTTTTAGATTTAAATAACTAAATAACGCACAGGCTTAAGGAGTCCTTCTCCTTGGTATATATATCTATGTTTATTTTTTAAAAGTCACCAAAATGTCAAAAAATCATAATTTTAAATTCAATTTTGTACATATTCAAACAGAAGTAGAAAAAATATTGTATGAAACACGGAAGCAAACTGGGTGGTTATTTAAAGTATGCTTTTACAAAACGCATGCGTTAAATAACCACCTTTGTTTTCTTACTTATTACATAAATAGCTATTATTTCGTTTCAGACTAAATTGTTTTGTTCTTTTAATTCAAGTTTCCCCAAGGAATTACTCCAGGAGTCAATTCTAAAACTATTTGATCCGATTATCGTTTTTAGCCTAATTATTCCGTTGTTATATATATTATATTTCCTCTTAAATTTAATTTTATCGAAAACCCATTTCAAGTTTGAGTCACATACATAAATATAGGGTTAATAACGCATAATAATAATGTAATAAATATGATGTTTGAATAAATAAAATAGTTATAATGTACTAGTGAAATAAAAATTTGAACTCACTACCATATTTTTATTGTTGGTCACCATAATTACTTTGTATTATCTTTTATATTAATCTCGTTTGAAATGTCACATAAAAAATATTCAAATAATTTAATTATGAGATGTTGGGTAAAGTTGGATATGGCACATGTGTGTTTACTACATAAGTCACATTCTCCCGTGAATTATTTGCAATATAACACACTTAACCATCAATAACTATAAAATGATACACCAAAGGAAAATCACATGATGATATCTTCGAGTGAGCTACCCTCAAGTTCGGCAGCCAGCCAGGTTTCACCATAAATCGCAGACCAGAGTACGCCCAATGGCTAAAATGCTATAAGTTAGGTCGGTATTAGAATTGAAATTTTATGTAATTTTATGTACTGTTTATTCATTTAAAGCGATACATTTACGATTAAAATTAAATTATATTAAATAGATGGTCCACATCATGATACACCTCAATATTTTGGAATTTACGTAATTTACTCGCATTATCGGATACATTTATATGAATAAATGCGAACAGTGTTAACCGTACGCTTGATGCATATTTGTGGAGTTTCAAAACTATGATATTTTTTACTCGATAATAATTGTTCATATGGTGTCGATATTCGTCAAAGAAAACTAGCTAATCACCTTCTGAAGATGATCCCCAAGTGGGATCGAAACATCCATCACGTAATAAATAACTATACTTCAGTTTTTTTTTGTGCACTGTTTGATACTGAGAAAATGGGGAAGACATATTTTCCATACCTATTAGTATTACAAAATGTACAAAATATGACATAAACAGATCATTCTTGAGTAAAATGAAACAATAAATTTATTTAAGATTATTGTAACAAAATATAAATTATTATACTAAATAAAAATATGATTGAATTAAAATCAAACATCTAAAAAATAAAAAAAACATTAAATAAGGTATATGATATTTATTCTGTGTACTACATTTTTACTATTGTATAAAAAATTAAATAAACACATATTACATTTGCACAGTCACTATTATGGAAAACTTCAAGTTATTGAATTACGGGAAATATATTAGTTACTAATAATATTAAATACAATGATCAAAATTTTTTAACACTAAATAAATGTCTGATTTGTGATAAGTTTTTAAGTACTTGAGACGAAAGGGAATCTTCGGCCAAGGCATAGACGTCTTCTTCAAGAAATTTCACTAAGTCTTGGAACACCTTGTGACATCATTTCATAGCTACATACAAAAAAAAAACATTATTTGAACATTTTATTACGATTATATGATATGATTACTATTTTTTTAGATAAACATATATAATAAATATAAGGCAATGAATTGTAGGTAACAGGAATATTTAATTGTACTAGATTGAAATTACAAAATTTTTTAAATTATCTTACCATTTTTTCGATATCCGAAGCCAAAGTACTTTATAGAATTAGGATTACGTAATGCGACTACATCTCTTAAAACAAATCAAAACAAACTGAGGGCACACAAAAATATATTAGTACATTATTTAGTGAATTTATTATACAATATTTGTCATACCTTTTTGTGAGAGAAGTGATAATTATATTTCCTAAAAATATATACAACATTAAATTAATTAGTAATATATTATATTACCTATTTTAACAATATAGCTTAGTTTCTGTTCGTAGTTATTTTTAGACATGGATATGATTTGGTATATAATGAACATATATGGAAAAGTTTGATATATTTCTTAGATTTTACAGACGATCATATAACAATATATAAAGTACTATATATTATATATAAACATTTGTAATCTGTAAAAACTAGTATTGTACAAAATACATTCATCCATCATTCTGTTATTACTCTGCATTCGTTCTTAATAAATATTTGTAGATGCTACATTACAACGACGAGTAGAAAATCTACTCGAAAATATCAGCTCCAAATATTTTTTAACCATTTTATTCACTACAATATTTAAATTTTGGGAATGAATTCACTAACAATAAAAAATTTCAATATTATAAATAAATAAAATGTTTAAAAAACTAGCAACAGTGAGCTTTGAGCATAGTCAATACTGCATAAATAAATAAATAAATAAATTAGTTAAACAATATATGAATGGACTAAATCTAACTAAACTAATGATTCTTAAAGTATGACCAGTAAATTTACCAATACCAAATCCGGCTTACGGGCCCCAATAATGAATAATTAGGTACTCTCTTTCCGAGTCTTTGCTTACCAACATCAAATCTTGCAATCACACTTCAGTATTTACTATTATATATCTCTCATTTACACATTCTGATATAAACTAAGTATTTTTGTAAGAGTTAATATATTATAGCCATTTTAACTAATATTCTATAGAAATTTTAATTATAAAATCTACTTAGATAGTAAATAAATAAAAATAAGTAGGTATATGAAATGTTAATAGAATATTTTATTGTATTCTAATATAGAGAGTGCTTTTCTATGTATTAATATAATAAATAAATAAAAAATTACAGATATGAAATTTTAAACTAAATTTAAAAGTGTGTTTATCATATGTCATTTTATGGATATTTTGAAGTAATATGGAGTGGGTAGTACTGGAAAGAGTTGCAACATAAATTTTATAGAATTTTAATATGAGAAATAACAGTCAATTTTTAAAGAGTTTCACGTTTTGAAAATTTTTGTGGATATTCTAAACTAAAATGGTGTCATGCAGGATTTATTTATATCAATTTATAAGATT
This sequence comes from Stenolophus ochropezus, assembly GCA_035578165.1. Classification (NCBI taxonomy): domain Eukaryota; kingdom Metazoa; phylum Arthropoda; class Insecta; order Coleoptera; family Carabidae; genus Stenolophus; species Stenolophus ochropezus. The sequence continues at coordinate 25,315,228 of JAQOWZ010000011.1, read as the reverse complement.
TTTTTATAGAGTTATACGTTGTTATCTCCAATTTTACAAGCTTTCTAACTTACTATAGGATAATGCCATATGAGATTTAATTTTATAGAAATTCAATTTAAATATTTTGCAATAATTTCTGTGCAATTTTTTTAAATAAAAGTTAACAACTCGTCATTTCCAAGACACTCAAAGCTAGTATGTAAAGTGCAGCAATATTTATATTAATTCAGTTATATTATATAGAATACTGAACTAAATCTGTAAGGTTATAGAACACATAATAAGGTGCATATGAATGTATAAATAAATAATGTGCGATTTTTCTAAGTAGTGGCACACTGGTTGAATGATGAAGTGTGAATGATCGTCTGTGGTAAGCAGAGACTGGAGTCGGTAGCTATGCTATGTGTATTTACAGTTGCGTTAACCGGAAAACCTACTTCGGATGAACAATATCTGAGCAATTATTGACTTCGGAGAACTAGGCCAGTTGGGTCACTCAACGGCCGAAAACAGGGATTTGGTACCGACGGTCCCGTATAATCATCACCCAAATATATTTTTTATTGTTGCCTCACACCCCTCCAGGATGTGGCAACTCTAAGGCATTAATATTGTCTTATCATCGTGCACTAATACTAGACTACATGCCAATAGTATTTAAGCACGGAATTAAATACGAATAATTTATTAAATATTTTTGTATTTTTAATATTGCTTATACCCAATTTGGGTATATGTATATATAAATTTTATTAAGCTTTGAAAATGATTGTAGGTTAGCTAAAATAAATTATATGTGAACAATATTAAAAAGTGGTAGCGATGTTCCTGAAATTATATACACTTAAATTAGGTACAAATATAAAAAATACTATATTTTTTAAAATCATTTTCTATTTGTGTTTTGTATTAAATTTTGGAAGAACAGTTCTGTCTATTTATAAAACAGATGATTCATTTTTGCTTTAAATAATACCAGCCGTTAAAAACTGAAAAATATGGACGTAACAAATTTTTAATTTTTAACTTGCAAAGTGTGCAGTTTCCAAACGTTAGTTAATTTTTAAATGTTACAGTTTATATGTCAAAATTCAAAATTAGAAGAAAAATATAAAAATAAAATAATTGTATCAAAATTTGAAAAAAATCTAGGATGAAAAGGTTACAAAATGCAATTTTGTGTAACTTGTATGATATCCCACCGTTAAACAAAATGAGGCATTTTCTAACTAGTTACATAAATAGCTATTTCACTATTCAGATAATATATTAATATTTTTTGTTTCAATAATTTAAACAACAAAAAATTTTTATCTTTCCAATATCATTTTGTTAAACTAGATTTCAAATTTCAACTACAAATTAATCAATTAAACTATTAATCTATATTTTGTGTATGTGTGCAAACGAGTAGTTTCAAAGCGACGTCTACTATCTTCTTAACGTGAACGGAGTATAGAACATAATATATTTTAGTGAAAATATCAGGCGATATATCAACAAATATACCTATCTAATTTTTATATATTTTTGGTTGTGGCTGCTTTGTCCAAATAAAATATAACTAACGGTTTATTACCCATTGTTAGGTGTGGTAATCGCAGATATCAATAATGATATTTTTCTAGCGAAAAGGACGTTACATATATAAAAATATTTTAAGAATTTTTTCATGAGATATTAGTGAGTGTTTGGTAGATTCATTTAAAATTTCAAATTTTATACAGGACCGTCTCCAGATGAAATATGAACATTTGTATTGTGTTGTAAAGCGTATGATAGACTTAACCCTCTGTGTAAAACAGATTAATTTTACGAATAGAAACAGCTTTTCGTCTTGGGTTTAGGTACCGTCGGGTTCGTAAATCCTGCCTGAGCGTTTTTACTCGAAAAAGGTCGTAACCTCACGCACAGAAAAGCGGAGAGGAGACAAGATATAACAAGTATTGCTAACAGAACAACTAAAGTCGCTGCGAATCCTGGCGTGGTCATACAAATCAACCCTTGCGATATACTAGCATCTTCCCTTTGAGGGAATACCATAGTGGGAGCAGTTTGGTTACCATTTTCATCAAGGGAGAAAGTCAAATCACCAGTAGAAACAACCCTAATGACACGGTTTACTCCTACTTCCTTTTCAGGGTCCGTAGCACGAGTTCGTCTTACCCTACGTTCGTCTCTGGGATGAGTGCCATATTGGAAAGCCTCTAAATTCAATGGAGGTGGTGGAGGTGGTCCATAGGCACTGTCAACTGCACCTCCCGCCAAATGCAAGTCAAGTAAACCGGAATGACCGTGCAATAAACCAGGCTGCACTGCAGGTTCAGAACTACATTGATCAGGACATTGATATCTGCAGATTTGGATAGTACATTGGAAATGTACTTCCATACTATCTGGGAATTTAAATGCTTGGAAATGTGCGTAAGATAACACACTAGCACTAGCTCCAAAGTTTTTAATTTTGGTGAACCGACTCATTAGCTTTGTTCGAGTTACGCAACCTTTTTGGTCGACAAGTTGAATTGGTGCGCGTTTACCATCATGTGCCATACAGTTTCTAACCAACATATCAAACTTGGAGTCGTCGTCTTTTATAGCCAAAACCATTGTCATAGTCTGGCCAATTTTTACCAGTCCAGATACCTCAGAAGCCCAGGGTCCTTTTCCAACTTGAATCTGCATCCAACATCCGACATTATCACCAGCAAAGTCAGCACGAACTACGTCTAACATATCAACAGGGAATGGTCTAAATGTAACAGATTTCTCATATTGGTCATGCCAGGTACAGCGTAATTTTCTGGCCTGATCCCATACTTCTTGTACTTGTGGGTCGTACTGAACAACAATGATATTTTCGAAGTACGTACCAGAACCAGAATCAGCACCATAACCATATAAACCATTCTCTGTATTGCCTGCCGTTCCACAAGCATGTATACTAATCTCAAAATTGGCTGAAGTTCGTCCTAACCCTGCCGGCAAATGCACACAATTGACATTAGAATAATGTCCCTTACTGAAAACTATTCCGTAGAACGGTTTATCAAACCCTAAGTACACCTTCATGGAATTCTTCTCACATTTGACGTCAAGGGAGATGATTTTCGGCATGTCTGGCACAGGAGCGGGCCACAGTTCTCCCCCACTCCCGTACTTATCCATGGCCTGCTTTGGTGGTGGTGGTGGTGGAGGGCCATGGTAGGCCACATTGTGCTGGGGGTAAGGTTTGTTTCTAGGGGGGATGTGCTGATGGTTCCTAGGCGGAGGGTTATAGTTCTTATTGGGGTCAGGATGGTCGGATTCGAGGGCTAACTGGTCCGGGTTCGGTTCCGAGTCGTCGCGGTCTTGAGCGTGTTTGTTGATCTCGTTCAAGTCGTCGGAGTCAGAGACTGGTTCTACTACTTCTACTTCTTCGGCTACCAGCTGAAAATAAAAATTACAATTAAATAACAATGTAATAAATGAACAGATGGCATATTTACGGACTGCCACATATTATATGGAAAGGAATTATGTAATCACATCGATTTTGATGTTTCAAGATTTAACAGATGTTCGCGAATTCTAAAAATAGGTTTAATATTTTAGCTCAACGAATTTTAATGAAACTTTAAGCTTTTAACATGAACATAATAAGCATGATAACTTTTGGTGAAAATCCGACAAACGGAAGTGACAGTTTCATATAAATAAAAATTAAATAAGTATAATTTACATATGCTACCTGAGAAGCATCTGAGAAGGTTCAACTAGATTATCAAACGCATATGAAGATTGTGATGAATTATATCGTTTTAAGGTTTTGACATTTTTTCTTTACTGTGAAAGTACATAGGTCATCCATCTAAATATAAGTATATATAACCATTTTTGAACATTAAGCACTAATTTTAAAAGGTTGTATCGAATAAGAGAAATGTTATGTGTTTCTATAATTTTATATCAAATAAGTCCATTAAGCTGTACGTAATAAAATATAAATAGAAAATGTTGTTACATTTATTAAAGATATAAATATTTGTCTTCTATCTAATAATAATAAAACAAAACAAGTAATAAATAATTCTAACACCATCATATATTATTTAAAACAAAACTAATGCATTATAATAATTTATATACCTACATCCGTCATTTACTTAAACAACTTCAAAGATTTATAACTGTGTGTAATTTAACCTCAATTTTAATATAATTTTATTATCTTTAGTATCTACCTATTTCCCACATTAAAATGGCTTGTATGGTGCACTCTCCGCTTCAGTTAAATGCCTGAGAATTGTCATGGTAAACAGTTCTTATCGCCTAAATATATCATACGAGATCTGTTATAAAGTAAATCTGACACACCCAGCAATGGGTAGTAAACCATGAATGATAAATGTAGTGACCTATTTATGGGTGTGGTTGAAGATTTTCTTTTTTAAAATAATGTAAATATGTTTTAACCTATTTAGTGAATATGGGTGTGGAGTAAGGGTTCAGTGAGGCTCTTCCCCATGACCTACTTTTGGGTGTAACTCCTACCTGGAGCCCCATATGAAGACTTCGCTGGAGGTAACGGTGACTTGACCGTCTGACCACCGGCTGTTTTGCCCCGGGCTAACACTGACCTGGCCCAAATGGGGTACAAATGGGTATGATCAAAAATACACACTAACATTTTTTAATTAATAGATTTAGCTTAGTTGCAAGATTTAAAACGATTCAATTAATTTTTCAATGTATCTATTAAGGCAATGGTTCTTTTCTTATTTGTGGTAGGCAAAAGTATAGAAACATGTACATTTGAGTAATAAGAAAATAGGCAGAAAATTAAAAATTAGTCACAAAACCAGTTGCTTTTATGACAACTTGACACCGTTCTGGACATTGTTTCCAATAAATTTGCTTATATCTACTGGAATTCTGTGTCAATCTATGCATTTTAAAATTCATTACTGTATATAATTTTTCTTCTTCATATCTGCTAATATAAATGTTCTCAAATATTTTAAAGATTTTAAAATATCTGTGTGAATTAAAGTCTAATTTTTTACTATAAGGAAAACATTTACTCAGACACATTTTTTTTTCTTTAAAAATGTTAACATTTTGTCCTGTATGATATGAATTTTCAGACAGCGGTACATTTTTTGACTAGACAAATCTATTACTATTTGTTCAAATCATAAAGATTAAAAAATATTCTTACAGGTCATCTTACTTTTTGTCACTAATCAAAACTGCAAATTTGATGTGGATATCACATGACTTCCATGTATGGTAGATTATACACATTATTTGCTGCACTTCATTTAAACTAATTTCACTTGAAAGTGAGATCATTTTACGGCTAATGATTCTTCAACTTTTATTCGCTTCATATCTTCAAACTTCCGTTCGAAATGGATTGTAAAATTTTAAAATATGTATCCCTATTACTTATTGCATTATACAAAATTATGCGAGATAAATTCGTACGTACAGACGTCAAGCTGAAACTAGTCTCAATGAATTCAGGGAGTCTAAATTGTTATTTCCGTTGAAATCTGAAAATCGAAATTTTTCGCGATTACAATACTTCCTTTACTTTGTACAAGAAAGTAAAAAGTGTATAGCAAGATGAGGCATAAATGAAGAGAACACATATTATAAACTCCTTCATACAGATTGGGATATACAAACAAAAAATATATTATTAGAGTATTCTAGTAGTAAATTTAATGATTATTCTAAATGTTTAAATTAGAAGTTTATTTTTTTAAGGAAATACGTTTCATGTTTCACTCTCTTGTGCACACACTATTTTTTCGGCAATTCTCCTGATAATATCTTATAAGAACGACTCTGAAATCATGTCAGTTATATAAAAAGATTAAACTTTTTATTAAGTGGGCGCGCGTATTCTATAAATGCTAAATAATTGTAAATATAATGCAATATTTTTTATCAGGTCGGAGTTTAATGAAAAATTTTTTTGAGAATAAAAATTTTCTATTTTGCCTTTTGAATATGTCGATTGGAAATTAAAAGTTAATATGGAAACCCATACACATGTTTTTAGATAGTCAGTTTTTAATTATCACTTAAAGGATAATTAAAGAATTTTTTTAGTTATCTTCTTTTCTGATTTATGTTTAGAGTTTTGTTAAGAATAGGTAATGTAAAAATTTTGAAAAAAGATCATTGTTATAAGAGAGACAAGCCCCATAAGCAGCAGGACAACACTGGATGACAGAAAGTATTAATGAGGCTTAATGTATGAAGTATTACTTTGTAACACTCTGTATTATAATTAAACTGTAAACATAAAGGTAGATACTAGCCGAAGAGCAAGATTAAGTAAATATCATTATATTACTTAATTCAAAAGTTTCTTTGCGTTTGGCCGCCCTGTTGGGAATTGGAATGAAATTGTTTAGAGAGTAGTGACGAGTTGAATTAAAATGCAATGAGATGCGTATATATGTATGAATGTGCAACATTGATGTGCCGTGGGGACAGGTGAATGAATCGTCGGGCAATTGGAGTGAAAGGTGTCCGGCAAATTCAGGCCAAGCCGCTAATTGCAGGGTGTTCGGAATTTGATTGATTCCGGGCGATAGACTCAGGAATTTTATACCGTACTCAAAACAAATTTACAAACTGTCAAACCACTAAAATTAAACTAACACTTACGATGACATTCACAACGTAAAGTTTGGAAGTGTAGAGCTTGCAATTGGATGGGTAAACGTTCTATATCACATTCAAATGTCAGCAAATCTATTGCTAATAAAATTTATAGAATATATTTACTTAAAATATAGGTTAAATCAATTGGAATTTTTTTCATTTTCAAAAATTTTACGGCTCTTTTCCTTTAATTATGGTTTATCGCCTGATAGAATATAGTTTTAAAATGGGTACCGCTCAGAATCATTCAAAATCTATTTTACGTGATTTTATTAGAATTTTTATTTTCTAGTTTAAAAAAATATGTAGCTGACCAAATTCTACTGGAATTTATAGGATGAAGCATGATAGAATAAAGTACGTCATGTGATGAGTGTTGTTTTGTTTTTGTTTTTAAACCTTACTTATTTTAATATAATTTATTTATATTATATATTAACTTTTCACATAATTAATGTATACTCTATTTCCAACAGTTGATCCTCACGTCATCAATTGTAATCATGTGATTCAAATCATTGAAGGGACAGGTGGATAATAAAGCACAAATTGTCGACGACAAAATCACCATCATAAACGACACAAATGACATGAATGCTACATTCAAGTTTTTTAAATATTTGAAAATATTCTTAAACGCACTTACATTACTGTTTCAATTTCATCTTTGTCTTTGGTTAGACATAGATAGCATATACACTTCTCTGGAAGATGCAAGATAAAAGTATAATAATTTTTGCTGCAGAAATTGATGACGTGAGAATTAACTAGGGGAAATCGTAAGTACGTTATGTAAAATAAAGCATAAAAATGCCGACATATTTTGATAGGGAACCCTTTAAACAATAGTAATTAGGAAAAAAATAAATAATTCATTAAAATTTTTGCTACGTAAATTATGGTCAGTAGCACAAATATATAACATTCTAAAATTTTAAATTTCCCTTACATCGATATCATATCGAAAGAAAATGTCAAATGAACTATTTAAAATTGCAGTCAAAATGTTAGCATGTTTTTTACCTCCCGCCTATCAATATATAGATAAGGGAGGTATTGTTTTTGGTCAGATTTCTCGAGTGTGTGTTTTCAACATATGAGCACGAATTAGGGTTCCTAGAATACGATTTTACTATTTTTACCGTGATGTCTGTATGTCTGTGTGTGTGTATGTGTGTCTGTGTGTGTGTGTGTCTGTGACGATTTTTCGTCCACGATAACTCCAATACGATACATGTAAAAAATATAATATTTAGTATTTAAGAGTTCTATTCTAATATGATGAACTGATTAGATTTTGACTACAATTGGTTAACCGGAATTAGTACTTTACTTGAAGCTTTAAACCGTTTTTCCTAAAAAAATACCTCTAAATACCATATTTTCGCAAATTTCGTTATTATAAATACAATGATTTTTTAATTTTCTACCGATCTGCATAATTACGTTTATATATAACTTCTAGCTAGATAGAAAAAAAAATTATAAATTATAATTATTCTACATATCGTTTAGGCTTAGGAATTTCGATAAAACAGATGAGTTATTCATATGTTCTCAAAATTTGACATATGATGTCAAATTTAATGTAAGTAAGTGTAAAAGATAAAATAAGTAAAAATGAAGTAATTTTATTGTAAAATTTAAAAAGATGGAAGAAATATATTAGGAACGTATTTGCATGCGTGAATCCAGTTCCGATTTTAGTAACGTCAAAAATAGCTGTCATATTGGTCATACAAAATTTATGAAGGAAATTTTAGGTATGAAATGAATTAAAAATATTCTGAACTGCAATAACAAACTAATTTTAAAACTACAAATTAAATGTATTGAAAAACTTATATAGAATACATTACTATAGTGGCGGGAGGTATTGTGTTGGACACACCAGATTTTTGTTTATTGTATTGCTTAAAATTTAAGCTTTGTTGGTGCAACTGGGTCTTTATAAATCATCTAGAGACACAAACCTGTGTTTCTAAATTTTTTCGATGTTTCGTTAATTTTTTCTTGTAAATACATAATATTAAGTGAAAAATACTCATTTATACTTTAGTTATAAATTAGCTTACTCTTTTTAAATAAAAAGTAGTTATATCTCCGTTTTTAAACGTATTGTTAACCTAATGCTAGGGATTTAAAAGCAAAGAAATCAACTTGATAAATACTATCTAAATTAAATTATGTTTTACTATGGAAGAATTAAAAAAGCAATAAAGTAAATGCTCTCTGAATTTAACTATTTATCTATGTAATAGTGTTGACAAAATAAGTTATAGCATTACTAGTTTAATAGAACAATAATTTCTAGTTTAATGTTCACAATGTGAAACATATGTATAGCCATATTCATAAACATGATGTGGGTAGCTGTGAATGGCTCCTACTGTCAATTGTCTTGTCCTGGTAGCGATCTAGTGGGCTGGACGTCTTTTGTTCGCCGACAGTCCTATGTTTATTGTCACCCAATCAGAGTGATTGAAATGTTCGCCTTAAAATGTGTTCATGAATTTTTATGAGGATGTTTTATTGCGAAATTAATGATCTGTTAAATTATTTTTCCTGAGGAAATGATGTGTGGAATATTACGGGTTGTAGACATTATAGAACATGCTTAAATTACCGTAATTATGACGGAGTTTCAATTGAAAAGTTAGCGACAGAAGTATATAAGAAAATAATAGTTACAAGTAATGCAAAAAAATAAATTAAATATACATTTACTCATATATTTTTTATTATAAGCATTGTTTGTCTATCTTTAATGAATTGACCCATCTTAAAAATAATAATATTAATTAAAGCTTCATCAAAAAAATTAAAATAAATATTTGTCATTAAATGCAAATATTTTTTGAGAGAGAATTTACATATTGTAACCTCTGTTTCAGCTGCAAGTACCCGTAAAATACAAAAAAATATTGAGAGTTTTTCATAACTATAACTGTTTGAATTATTGATAATTGTATACCATTCACTATTTTTATTTAGAGTATTCTAGTAATCAAATTAATTGTTCTAAATGACAAGTAGTGTCCGTAAAGTACAGAAAACTATGTACATAGGTTCGCATTGTTTTATTTGTATCAGTCGATGATGACCACGATTACAGACTTAATTGTGTTATGACATTCACTAGTTTTATTCTTCGTATTCTAATAATGAATTATATTAATAATCCTTTACAAATTTTTTATACAGACAAATACTTGCTCAAACTTGAAGATAGAAAGTGTAGACTTTTGGGGGAGAAAAGAGGAAACACTGAAACATATGCGTCTGCACTGTAGGGTATTAGAATGAAAATAAAAAAAATAATTTTTATTATGAACAAATGTATATTCTCTTATTATGTATAAAAGTATATATAAATATATGTAGCAATACTAAGAATGGCGAAGAATGCTAGCAGCACTATTTATCGAAGTTTCATATCATAAAGCAAGATATCTTATAACGATGCTCGCGCAAGCATTTACACTCGCAGTGAGAAGCGTAATTCAGCACTGCAAAACTGGCAGTTTCTTTGCTAAATCAGTAGTGCAGCAACGTGCTCATAATATTTATCGAGTTTATTTAGTATCTTTACATCTTTGGACATCTTTAGAATTAAAAACATAAAGTATTTCATAGTTTATATTTTAGATAGAACATTATTAGAATTATTCACAATTATGACCTCAGAAATGCAATCTCAAGAAATAACAAAATAAAACAATATAAGTACTTTCATGTTTATTATTTTTTTTACGATAATTTTAAGATTTTGTCGAACCCGCATTGACACTCCCATGATATAAAGCCATGAGCCACTACTGGAAGAAACACTATTGGACGAGACGGACAATGGAAAATAAATTATGGTTTTAAAAAATTGTAGAGAAAAGAATAATGTCATGTACCATGAACTCATAAAATATTAAAAAAGGAAAGAGGAATATCTGAGGCACCTAAGAAAGTAAGAACATAGTGCAGGTCGTCGAGAAAGAAGAAAAAATGCTGCTGTTATTACTATGAAGAGGAAGCTTAAAGTATGATGTATTACTGTGTATTATTATCTATTATAATTAACCTGTAAACTTCAATGAGTATTATACTATCTGCGTCAACTGTATAGCGCTTGTATTACAAGAAAAATATATACCATTAGATTTCAAATTTGCATCTCTTGATGATTTTGATTTAATTAGTAGTCTTCTTTATAAAAACGAATGAATTTAATTAATATCACACTCTCTGCACCAGATGTAAGTGCTCGTAAAAAACTCTGACATAAGAAGCGTAAAAGTAAGAATGGAATGGTGGCACTCTCTACACGAGATCTGAATGCCCGTACGTTGTTGCAGCAATAAGCGGTGATGTAAGAGGATGAGACATGATGCTCTGATTTGGTTTCCCGAGCGAGACGGATGTGGAGACGAGAGCATTAGAGCAGTAGACGCGGATGTCTCGACGGGACAGGATATCGGCACGTGTCGAGCGGTCACGAGACCATGTCACACCAGATGTCACCTGGGGTTCATTCGCTACGGACACGGCATCGCGCTGACGAAGCTACATTCTATTCCACAAAAATGCTTTGCAGCTGTTACTACATATATATTTTTCCAATATTTTGTAGGAAATTAAAGTCCCCGTAAAAACCTGATGTGTCTTGGAAAAATAAAAATCGGACAACAGTCAGTGCATAAAAATTTATTTCATATAATCGACGTTTTGACTACTCTATAGTCTTCATCAGGGTTTAATATCATTAAGACTATAGAGTAGTCGAAACGTCGATTATTTGAAATAATTTTTTATACACTGACAGCTGTCCGATTTTTATCTTCCCAACATCCATTCACCATCCAGTCGAAGATCAATTTAATATCAAAATTTATTATTTACCTTTTTTAATTTTACAATACAAACACTAATGTTATATCATTTTAACTTACAAAATAACTTCGGTCAAATATTGTAAATATCTTATTAACTCATTCTATTTTACTTAAATTACATAACCTGAACGATAGGTAAAACCTTCGACCATTAATAGGATAGACACAGTATTCGCCACGTAGGGTTGGCAATGTTTTGATACAAATATAGTGAATTGGGAAGTAGGGAGATGCCTTCATAAAGGTGTTTGTTTATTTGTGTTCTGTTTTAATTTTAGACAATATTTTCTACATTCTCTTTCTGACACTTGTTTGTTTACATTTTACACCTTTAAAAATGGTTCGGTCATGTTTAGATCGTAATTGTAAAGAATTACAATAATAATAGCGTAGAATAAACAGAAATGTAAATTTTGGTTGCATGTTACAAGGAGTTACCACGAAATATTGTAATTTCACTACAATTAGTATTATTATTTGAGGGCAAAACCAATACAAGTCGTTGACAGGCATGGATTTAGAAAATTATAATAGGGGGGAAGGGGGGGCTTGGTTAGAAGATTTTTTTTACATTTTTGATTAATGTTAAGATATAACGAAAAATAAAAACCAGTAAATTTAATTTAAATTCTAAAAATATCTTTATTTATGATTTAGAAAATTTTTGAACCATTCGTATTTTTAAATAGTTATTACAATAGTGTTACATAAAATATAGAAGTACTCCAAATTAATACAGTAAAGCCATACCGGTTGATGATCATAATACTTCCTTTATGGCCATCGATAAAATATTCATAAATATCATTGATGGCCATCGATGAAACATTCATATGACACAATGAACCCGTTATCAATGAAATAAATTTTTTAAATGACACACAATTAATCGATCATTGATTTAAAAAATTGTATTTGACAGTTTATGATCTATTGTCAATAATTTCAATTTTATATTTCAAATTACTTCTATTTCCAATGAATATTCAACACACGCAATGGCGTAGGCAAGGGGGGGGGGGGGTTACGGGTCCGGACCCCCTCCTTGACGAATTTAAAATAAAATATTCATATACAGGGTGGCCCAGCGAAAATTATCAGCGCAATTTTTGGCCACTTAACATTAATTTTGCAAAAAACGCTCGAACACGTCAATTTTAGTATAGAGGGGGACACCTTAATAGATTAGTACCAATGTCATAACTTCAACCCTAAAAATTTTCGCTGGGCCACCCTGTATATCCATTTATTTACATTTTTTCACGAGCAATAGGGCACGAGCGCGCTTCTGTCGTTCTACTTTGGCTTGGTACCAAGGCAAGTTCACACTAGTCTCTTGGCCGAACCGTCGAGAAAAGAGCGGGAACTTTGAGTAGATGTCAATGAAAAAAACGCCAGTAGATGTCAATGAAAAAAACCCCAGACGACTTAAATTTAAAATATAATTTTTTTATAACATAATTATTTGCTATTTATTTAAAACTATGAAAATTATTGAGTTAAGAATTGTTTTTGTTTTTGTATAGATAAGAGGTCTAAATTATTTTATTTGTAAAAATGTTTTGTTAATAAATAAATAGATATACATACCATGTATTAAGTAACCTAATCTAATTTTGAACCCCCCTCCCCTTCCAAAATTCCTGGCTACGCCACTGAACACAGGTAATTTTCATTCAATAAAAAGTTTTATTTGATGAAAGAATATAGTTCTTCAGCAAAAAAATTGATAATCATCATTAATATTTACATTTTGTTGATATGAAAAATTTTATGTTTGAACTACTGTCATTCATGAAATAATCAATATGACTTTTTGCCTGTTACAGAAATTATGACACCTTAGGACTTCTTGAGTGGGGCGAATTACTTTTTTTTTAGATAGGTAATTATAAATAATACAATATGTAATAATGTTTTACTTAGTTTTTAATAAACACAAAATCTTTGAAGTAGGATATAGATTATTAAATTAGACAAAAAAAATAATTATATGTATAACAAAATAACTATAAAATTAAATTTAAACTACGGGTTTCATCGAAGCGAATCAGGCTAAAGTATTCTTCGGATCCAACTCCTTTAAGGAGTTTTAATTTCCTTAATGTAAAAAAATCTACGTTCAATCGTAGCCATACTTGCAGGTAGCGTTGCTAATGTTGTTAATAATTTATTTACTAAATATCAGCATCACATTGTTCCAAAACTTCATAGCACTGACAAATCTACTCCAAATCAAGCAAACCTTTATAATTCAAAAAACATGCATCATTCCCCTCCCGCCGATAAAGTGATTGTGATTTCGTGATCAAACTAGGAGTCACGATTGAAATATTTAGAAAAAATTACAACTACAACGATAAGGATGACTATTCAATCAGCGGATTTACAATAACTCTTAATTTTATTGATGTGTACAATGAAATTGCTAATAATTTTACCGGTTTCACGATATTAAGCATTTGTTTACATACCGTTTGAAAACCGAATATAAGAATTTAACATGGGAACTTGTTTTCGCAGATTATTGCTCCCCAATTTAACTTAGATCGTTTACAATTACACAAAATGAAAGGAAACAGTTTTTCTTACGTTTTATTACATATTTTTAATTTCATATTATTAATTAATGAAAATTCAAACTTATTTATAATAATTATACATATTTATGTATAACATATAATTGAAAATAATAGATTACGTTTAATTTTGTTATATCAACATCAGGCTTAAAAAAATTGTCTTTATTTTTGTATTGAATGCACTAGGCGTATCTCGCAAAATCATATAATATGATTTGCGAATTTTTTTTAGTACAAAATATTTTCAGTTACTTTATTAACATGCAATTTTTTATATAATTTTCCCCTTTTAAGACACTTTTTTTCTAGAAGTAATTATCTTATTTGTTTCATAAGAGTAACTTATTAAAATAGACATTTTTTTCCTGAAATCTTATTGCATATTATAAAAATTGCACTTAACAAAAATTTATTCTGTATGATGACATTAAAATGATGCCAAAGCTAACTATGAAAAGTCTACTGTAAAAACCTTTTATGGTGGAAATAGTAACCGTGAAGAGTGGGATTTATAAACAGCATTCATATATAATTAATTTATAACTAATTATTTCAAATTATCAAAAAAAATTAGTAAGTATATTCAATTCCCACGGACTAGGGGCGTATTTTCGCACAAGCACAACAGGTACGTGTTTTTGGCGTCAAATTTTTCGGGTCACAGTATGTTTTTTCAAAAAAATTTACAAAATCAATCAAAATATTTAAAAAATTAAGAAATTAAAAGTATAACTTCTTTGTGAAAGAATTTCAAATCTTATAATCTAATAATTAGTAGTCAGTAGTAAATGTTATAAATATATAACCTCAATTACTTGCCAGATATATTGAAGAAAACAATATTCATTTCGTTATATTTGTAGTGAAACCAAAAGCCAAAATGATGTCGAAAAATCAAAAAAATCAAATTTTAGTTTGCCTAAGGCAGGTAATTTCTTTAATCCGCTCATGCCAAAGTCTCAAAATAAAAAAACAGTATAACAAATGCAGACTTTTATTTTCTAAATTTTAAATTAAAACAGGGAGCAAAAAGAGATAAAAACTGATTTTTCATGTTAAAAGTTAAATCCCTATGTTCGGTGTTCAAACATTCAATCTATAGGTATACGCAATACATAAATAAGCTGATAACTAAGTTATAACAACATCTGTACGGTAATATTATTACCATATGGACTTGTCAAAATTGCATAAGTCCTAGTTGTATCAACTCATACAGACTTGATCACGAAAAATTTATTGATAAGAATATTTTATAAAATAATATTTATTAATAATGTTTCCATTTTCTGAAACCAATAAACAATTGAGCAAACTACGGATTTTATGACTCATTCGATACATTATGTTTCAAAATCCTCGCTCTACGATTTCTGATTTTAAACTTACACACGCGGTGGTTGTGATACTTATAACAATTCTAGGTATGATAACAGCTATTACATTTTTTTTTTTATTTTAAGAATACTATTGATAATAGCAAGGAAATGTTAGAATGAATATCACCTAACAATTACTTAGTTACTACTGTTACTTGAATAAAACAATAACTGCATTTAAAAGTATTGTTACTACCTGTTTCTTTTACATCTTTTACAACAAGTAATAAAACATTTATTTTATGACACCTCCGATAATAAGTAACGTTATTAAATTTATAATAAAAAAGATATAATGTGGCAAATTATCATAAAGAAAAGAATAATTAAACAATGTGCTTCTACCGGTACATGAACGCAAGAAAGGTAGATACTACGTGAGTTCGAATCTGGGTAGAGGTTTAAATTGTCACATTTTATCCAATTCTTTAAATATCTAACATGCTATTTACTTAAATGTATATAACACTGGTCGACAAAATAAAACTTTTTTCTATCATCAAAAACGAAAACTCATTTTTCTAGATCAACTTTTCATGTTGATTCTAAATATATATTCAGTTTTGTTGCATCACGTCTGGTTTTTGAAATACGGCCATTTGTTGGGTTTCTTAGATTTGACATATGTATATTTCAGAGGTAAACAAAGAACAGAATCATTCCGAAGTTATTTATTTTTATTATTTCATAAACTTTTATCGTCAACTTAATCAACTTACATGTAAAATATAAGAAAACCTAGCAAAACAAATAAGGAACACGAGAATAAAAAAAATAGGGGAAGACCAGTAAACACATGGGAGAACAGCGTAGAAGAAATATTAAATGGAAACAACTTTGGCTGTCACGAAGCAAAAAGAATAGTGAAGAACAGAAAAGAATGGAAAAAACTTATAAAAATGTAAACTAAAATAAGAACGTAACTAATCTCAATACCCGGAAAGATACTGAAGATTAAAAATAAATAATAATAATAGTTATTTATGGTACAAGTGTGTTATATTACAGATTAGTCATGTGGGAAAAGTCTAGCACACGAGGCCGTTAGGCCGAGTGTGGTATTTTTTCAAGTGACTTAGGTAATTAACACACGTGTGCCATACAACATTTTATCCAACACATTTTAATCATTGATATGAAATACATATAAGATTTTTGACAGATGAAATTTCGAAATGACATTTAGAAACAAAATAGTGTAGAGAAGGTTTTATAACGTAGTTACTATGACACGAACCAAAAAACAGTGAGCTAATTTATTTACCTCACTAGTGACTTATGGCCTACTTTATTTATCTAAAAACAGCATACTTATATCGTTATAATTACACGTTGTTGGATAAAATATATTATATCACATTTGCAAATTAAACATCAAAATCGTTGTATATTATTTTGTACAGTATATCTGTATGAAAAACCGATTGTACACTGTAAAAGTAGCAATCACTGTGGCGATTCCTTTTCTCTCCCCATATCATGGGTATTGCAAATGGAAGTGGCATCCATAAATCTATCTATTAATTATAAATATAATTATAACTTATTACTAATTTCTAAGTGGTCTAATTTTCACAGTTTTTTTTATGTAATAGTTGTTGCTAACTGCGTTTGAAAAGAATATCAGTATAATTATAGAAAATTAACGTGCATAGTGGCACACAAATATAAATTTATATTTTAAATAAATAACAACAAAATAAAATTGTTATATTTTTAACGTAACTTGACAAACCAGTAATTACGAACAATAATAAAAATAAACACAACGAAATTGACAGATAAATCTTTAATAATTGGTTACTTTTGTCTCAATTTCATGGCTAATGATATTTTTGGGAAGATTTATGACATTTTCATACCTAATTTCTGAGCTTACAAGACACGTAAAATCTTTATGCTTATTGACTCAGATAAGTTTTGAGCTTTTTTACTTAAAATGATTAGGGAAATTACGAAAATATGATTTAATATGTTAAATCCCTATGTTCGTGTATTCGAATTTCTACCCTGTATGTTTAATTTATGCAATATAATTATTTTTTATATACGTATATTTTTTGTTACATTTTATACGGGTTGTTTACGCTCTTCTTTTTTTCTTTTTTATGGGTCAAACTCGAAGTCAAAAGAAGGCGAAAATTTTAATTACCTTAGTAAACTTTTTCTACATTGTTTTAATGTTTTTCACCTTTTTAACCTGTATTAGCACCCATGAAGTAAGAAGACCGTAAATACCCTGTATACACAAAAAAACAACATTTTTAAAGTCTTTAATATACGAACCAATAATTCAGTTTTATTATCATTTTCGATTCAATATGAAAATGATTGTATCATATATTATGTACATTTCATCTAAAATATCATATGGTTTTGAAAATCGATTTTAATTGAATGGATCTAAAATATTGAGTAGATATAAGTAAATGTAAAAAAACAAATCAATTTATTTTAAAACAAATGTGAGGGAATTGAATTTTAGTAGTACCCTAAATCATGTATTTATTACTGAAGTTTAATCATGATTATAACTTAATTGAAATTTTAGTTATTTTTAGAATGTCACAGTTTCTCGTCTACCTATCCACAGCACACAACACAACCCAAAAGTAATGTAGCAACAACAATTCCTCAAACAGCATAAGTATTGTATTCATCAATTTGGCTTTTATTTTGCTAGATAAATAAAAACAATTTACATGAAATCTGACATAAATATTGACATATTTTTGAAATTGCGTATGTGTCTCATTTTTCAATATGAAAAAAATTGGATCGTGTAGGACCATAAAATTTAAAATTATTTTTATTGTGTACAATATTTTGTAGAATAAATTTCATTTCGAATTTAGTATGAGAAACATAACGATATATTGTATGGTGTATGAATATGTATCAATGAGACAGTTACAAATATCCAAAACCGAAATGGGAATCGAACCCACGACATCAGCATACAGGCCGTGGAGGTTTCTTGAACGTTGCTGAGCCATTGGTGTTAACAATCTTTCTTTGAACGAGCAGTGATATTTTTAATTATTATTGGAAAGTGTAGAACTTTAAAACTACAAATGTATAATTTCCCATAATTCCAACGTGCCATTTATGTTTAGTTTAGATGGCAATTGTTTATTGAATTTTACGACTGCGGAGAATTTCTCGAGGGTCAGTGGGTCAGTGGAGACAAATGCAGCCGTGGCCAGAGCTGATCGAATATGATAGGTGTAAAGCGTGGAATTATGTAAATACTTAAACATAACCGTTCATTCAAAGAAAGCTACGTATACGTATGGATGTCACACATTATCGTGGCCTTCAAATGTGTGAGAAAATTCGATATACTTAGGGAATATCTTACTATAAAACAGTACATCATATTTCTGCCTCTTTTAACATATTTGACAATAAAATTATTAAGTTAATACAAAATATTACAACACAGACATCTTAGTTACTTCGATGATGGTAGCTTAACAATCGCAATGTACATCAGTGTAGATAAAATAAAATGAAGAAAAAAACTTGTGTTTATGTACAAATTGTTCTTCACGCCGGGCTAATAAAATTGGCGTTTTAATCACACGGAACTGAATAGGTAAGTTATTCTGATGAAGAAATAGTACGTAGCAATGAACTAGAACCACTTTAAAAACGAGATTTTTTTACTACCTTCGTACATCAAGTAAAGGAAGTATTGTAATCACAAAAATTTCGGTTTTGAGATTTCAACGGAAATATCTATTTTAAATGAATCTCTGAATCCATTTTGACTAGTACGTAGGTAATAAGTATCTCGCACAACTCAAAAACTATTAGCCGTACAATTTTTTTATTGCAATCGGCATTTTGTTCGAAGACTATTTTTTAATTTTTCTCATAACTGAAAAACGGTTAGCCGTAGAATGTTAAAATTTTGTTTGGTAAACTGTTATAATATCAAGTTGTGCATCTCTTCCTTATTTGGAATCGGAAGTGCCAAATAAGCATTTTGCTAGAAGGGTTTTTTTGAATATGAATATGATTAGCCGTAAAATGTCTGTTATAATATTTAGTTATAGATTTCTCTATAATTTAATAGATATACAAGGATTTTTATATTTTGTCAGCATTTTTTTCATACAATTGTAAATTATTTTAGAAAAGCATTCAAACAAACATTAAGATTATTGATAATATGAATGGTAACTTTATTAACTGCATAAAAAATATTTTTATTATTTTTTTTTAAATTTCATAGAAAAAATATTTACGTGCTATGACAATATTGATAAAAACTGACATTTATACATAAGACATCCAACAAACCGCAGGCAGTAGACCTGCAGCCTTCAGCTTATAGTGGATTCTAAACCACTCAGACACATCGGTACTTTATTTTTGGTTATAGGTTTATCGACACTGGGACTTGAACCCCAAATCTCATACTCCGCTCAAAGAGTCGAAGTGATTTACCACTGCCGGAAAGAAACAATCTCATTCATAGACTACTTCAAAGACATAATATTAAGACATTGTATGCACCAAGGAACATCCTTCGATATATTTATACACTCGGACATATATCTTTATAATTTCCGTGCTGTTGTGTATCTGTAAATAACTACGTTTTTATAATTTAATTTTTTCACTTAACAATTATTTATTTTCCAGTTTTTTTGGTGATCTGCATCTTTCTCTCTTGATGAAAGATAGAAAGAATGCTGGACATCTACATCTACTGAAGCAGAGTTGACAAAGCATAATTAAGAAAGAAAACTAAAAAGAAGAAGAAGAATTATTTATTTTAGTATTAAAGAGAATTATATTCAATATTATTAGAGATTTATTTTTATAATTTTCCGACTGCCTCATATAAAAAGAGCGGTATTGTAATAAATTTTAACGGTTATGTTTACGAATTAAGATCTTTACAATACAGCTGAAGTTTAAGTACTTGGCGTATATAAGGTTTGTCGATTCGTCCATTAGTGCAGATGTATGTATATATGTACAGTCTATTTCCCGCAGATGATCCTCACGTCATCAATTACTGTTACAAGAATTATTAAATTTTTATCTTGCATTGTTGTCGTATACGCGTAGCACAGATGAGACTTATTCGCTTTCGCTATCCCATTATCGAACATGTTACGGAGGGGTATATATGCTATCTGCGTCCAACCACCGATAAAAATGAAATAGAAACAGTATTGTAACCGCATTAACGGATATTTTAAAATATTTAAAATTGTGTAACTCATTCATCATTCATGTCATTATTGTCACTTATGAAGGTGATTTTGGCGTTGACAATTCGAGGTTTATTGTGTATTGGTAGTTTCTTTAGTTTAATCTATAACTTTTTTGTATGTTTCATCCATTATTATATTTGTATATAATACTTTCAGTTTAGACATTTATTTACTTTGGAAATCACACGATTTCACCCGACAAGATGATGTGGTACGGGTATTTATTTTTCTTTGTGCAGTATCTTATATGTAAAAATCAAAATTTTGTCACATACCCCATTGCCATGTTTTTAATTAATCTTAATTTTAAGCTTCTGAAATCAACGGCGTGGTTGATCAAATTTGATAAATTCGCTCAACCATAAGTAACAATTTATTATTGACAAGTTTTGTTTTTTTTTTTTGTGAATATTTCGTGAAACATGTAAATATTCGGAATATAGATGCAGTAAAATATGCAAATAACAACTTTGTTTTTGAAAAATTGAAACTGTCTTAAAGCGACATGAAGACTATTGATTTATCTACTACTATACATATATCAAATAATATTTGTATATTTCTATAACATCAAAGGAAAAAAATATTAATAATGTTTTGAATACGATAAACATGTCGTAGTATAAAAATTTTTTTCTATCATCTAATGAGAGATGAGTTAATATATACATAGGTATGTAGGTATATACGTAGTAACATTTTAAAAATTTTCTTGTGACTTTTTAAAATATCTTTATTACATTCAACGCTTAGTGAATGACAATAAATCTAACTTTCTCTAACCCTCCAAGTTGGAGCTTAAATTCCCATCGTTATAGTGATGAATGGTTACCTAACCGGTAGATACTCGTATGTTACTTAGTATCTTGTAGAGCTAGGATGTGGTAATGGTAATTATAATGATAATGGAAGACATAGATTTGGTTTTAACTTTCTCTAGATACATGTTGGTTATCTTTATTAGGGTAAATTATGTGGTGAAGACACGAAGATATGGACGTATACGAACGGGTTTTGGAAGCAAGATTTTCGAAAAAATATGTAGATACTGTATCAAAAAGTAATGGTAATTAATTATTATTTAAAATTGCTTTTCTAATTGTTCATCTTTTTGAATATAATTCGTAAAATAAATATTAGTTTATATAACTGGTAAATAAACCTGACATATCTTTACTGTTTTTAATAGGAAAAACAAATCATTTCTAAACAATACTGGTAACGTGATGAAATGTAATCAAAACTGATCTTTAGTAAATTAAATACACAAAAATGCAACTGCTTATGTTGACGACCACCATTTACTTCATACGAGTATATGAATTAATTTCTAGGCATAAAATTTTGAAACTAAAATATTATATTCATAATAAAAAATAAACAACTTAACATAAAATGTGACGATTGTTTTTGTCACTTGAACGGGTTTTACAAGAGCCTTTTTATGAGACAAAAATAATATAAGAAATGGTACAATATATGGGCTCTGATTCTGCGCTCTTTCTTTGAAAATGTGACTAAATTAACCATAAATTCATTTACTTTTAAAGTTTGCACTACTTACAATCTTGTAGCAACAAGAGGGGGTCAGGGGGGCCGGTGGGTGGCTTATACGTTTCAACACTTTTACTTACTTAATATTTTAACAAAGAATATATTTTTCTACATAACTGAGATTGATATTCATTAAGAGGCGTATACATTGTATCCTCCACACATATTATACTGCTCGACTTCGTATCTTTCAAACATTCAATTTTGCACACGTTTTATCTTGCACACTTTTAATCCGTGACAATTCAATTTTGCACACATTTTATCTTGCGCACATTTTATCATCCACACATTTTATCTTTCATTCATTTTATGTTCCATACATTTTATCTTCGCCAACGTTTCATCTTTAAAACATTGAAATTAAACCTTTCATTCATTTTATTACCCATGCAATTAACATACTTATAATTAGATAAAAAATTCAGTGCTAAATGTGTCGGAAGATAAAATGTGTAAAAGATAAAATGTGTGGAACATAAAATGGGTGGAAGATAAAATATGTGGATGATAAAATAATTTGGAAGATAAAATGTGTAAGATATCTTTTTTTCGCGGATTAAAAGTGTGCACGACAAAAAGTTTGCAAGATTGAATGTGTTCAAGATACAATGTCGAGCAATATAAATATGTAGAGGATAAAAGTATACGCTTCTTAACTAATATGTAACTCGCACAATGTAGTTTTAAGGGCCCTCTAATTTTCAAAAAAAAAATTTTTTTTAGAAATAAGAAGATTGAAAAATTATACCTCTAGATCTGGTATCTAAATTATGAAGTAAAAACAATATAAAACTGAAAAAACTCCAATGGGAATTATTTCTCGCACGTTAGTATTTAATTTATCACATTTGCTTGTTGGTTTTTTTTTGCTAACCAATTTTAAATAAAGATTTAAATAAATAAATAATAAGTCAATATGTTTTCAAAAAAATTATTTAAATTATTGATTATTATTATAAACAAATAAAAATTTATTTAAAAAAGGCAACGATCTTATTATAATACTTAAATATCATTACAATTTAAAATATTAAATAGTAATTTTACTTTATCATTTAATTGACTTTTAATAATCATGTTATGGAATATAATTTCCTTTAAATATTTTTAATATATTAATATTATTAGAGGTCCCCATGTTTTACAGATGCTTAGGGCCCCTTAAAAAATTAATCCGGCGCTGCAAGTAAGTAACCTTGTATTAATTAAAAAACCTACTTCTAGAACTTATCCTCAAATTTACGCTGGCTCACTTGAATTTTTAATAGCGTTAATTCTATTTTTCTATATGGATCTATGAATGTATTTCAAGCAGTAATTGTAGTTATCATGATAATAGTAAAAATCAAAAAATTAGGTAAAACACAAACTATCAACAAATTCGGGCAAGCCCAAAAATTTTTATGATTATGCATATTTATGGTTATTATAAAAAATTAAAATAGGAAAATTGTAATAATTTTATCTCTTTCTAAACGTCAGAAATGCAAGAGATCATAATCTTCCTGTGTGCGTATGCTCATAGCCACAGCCAAATTGGCTGTCAGACTTTATGAAGTATAGACCGTGTTCTATTTTTTTAACACATTTATGATCCTATATATTATTTCAACCAATTTGATACAAGATCTTGTACAATTTATAGGCTATAGGCTAGTCTAGAACAGGGTTTAGAAAGATTATTGTTCGCAAATATGGGAGCTCAGAATACCACCCAATATGTTTTACTTATGTCATTAAATCCTTTTATTCTAATATTTAAATTTTTTTGAGGGAAATATTCTCTAATATTTATGAGGCATCGTATATAATAATGAAAATAATACATTATTTAAGAGAATTTGATAACAATGATTTTTTTAAATATTTCTTTAAACCAATGATATGTTTCATTGTTTGTCACGTGTTTGCGTTTTAACTAATTCTGTCAATATTATAATGATAATAAAGCTCTATAGATCATTCCCGGGAATAATGTTTTTTTTGCCGTATGTCAGATAGTAGTACGTAATATAAGCGAAAAAGACCAAGGGAGCAAAAAGAATTGCCTCTAGCATAATTTAAGCCCTTAGCTGAGCTTTGATCTTGCAATTTAAATGTTGTTACATATGTTTAGACATACTCTGTATAAAGTTCTCTAGCAACCACCGATCCAGTTAATTTAATCTATATTTTCTTAACTCTAAATATCAAATAAATGTTGTAACTAATTATTTTACTGTAAAAAGTGTTTGTCGATGTAGGATAGTCTTGCACAATAAATTACTAACAAATAAATAATTAATGAAATTATTTTGGTACCTTACCCCTTTAAATAGGAGGCCAACCAGTATGATAATATGCAGCCGCATAATGTTTTCGCTGCTTAATTCTAAGTTGTGTCCTAGGTTCGATTCCAGCCGTTTTTATCTCTGTAACAAAATAAAAAAATATTAGAAAATATATTGGTATGGTATCTAAAACTAAAACATACGATAATGAATTATATAGATAATATATCTGATATTAAACAATCGAAATCACTATATAACCAAAATTGTATTTATTTAGTAGGGCATACAAATATATGATATATTTCTTAATATAGTTTGTAATTAACAAGTAATTAATTAATTTTATATAATACTCTTCAAAATGAAACAAATAATTATATATTTTTCTTTTTTTCTAACACACAAAATTTATTTCCAAATTTTGGATACAATAACATTAAAAACATGTTTAATTTTTAGGATAAGAGTTTTATTAGTTTAAGGTTAAATACTGAGTAATTCATAAATTTATTGGTTGATAAAGTGTATCACCTGATCATCAGAATACCTTACCTATTAAACTCATTATAAATTACAAGCACCATGTAATAAGCATTTCACACCGTATAGTGTAGAATTATAGATAATATCGCTGATAATAATAGGTGTAGTGTACTATCAGCGTAATAGACGATACTGTAATAGTATTCCTAGATACTAGAAGGTTAATATTATTGTTACTTACAATTTTGATTCTACATTTTTTGTTTATATTGAAAAAGTAACTAAATTTAAAGTATTACTAATAAAATATACATAATATCTGTTAAGATTTGTTTATGAACAATCAGCCATATTTAAAAATATTTATTCAAAATTCGTGATACACAGGATGTTAAATATAAGGGTATATATTTTGAAGTCTTCAATTTGTATGAATTTCATGAAAGGGTAGATTGCTTAATATTAAAAGTTTAATATTAGAAGTTTAGTATCAAAGAATTTTAATATTTTTTATTTTAAAAGTATTAAAATTGTGTGTAGTGAAATATTAAGTTATTTGTAACTAATATCTTATTTTGCTTAAAAAAAATAATTTTCTAATTTTGGAAATTCCTTGTTGATACAGATTCGTGACTTAATATACACTGAAAATTGAAGACCATCTTTTGACACCCTTTATATTTGTATGTACATGCTGATTTTTTTTTGTATAGTAATACATTATATTACAAGTGCGTGAAATAAATCATTGTACACGAATGGGAAAAATGACGCGCGAGCGCGTAAGACTTATTGTGATAAATTCTCACCAATATATAATGACATTTCACACACATGTAATATATGATATTTTAATTTAAGATTGGTATAAATATATGAATTCCTAAAAGAAAGTCATAATTGGTTTCTATTGCAATGCTATTTTAAACATGAGTTCTAAATATTTTGCTTTTGTAGGTGTTAATGTTTGTATATATGCCTTTCCAATTTGATTTCGCTTGAAAAATTGATTTCATTATTTCACTAGTGTAATAAAGGAATCAATAATCTAACTGAAATTAGTGAAATAAAGAGTCTGTTATTAAACAAAAGTAGTTATTTTCATTTATTATTGAAACATCAACTAGTATTACTCTAGTTTTAAAAAGTAATATCTGTGTATAATGCTCCTCATATTTGTTTAACAATTTAACTAATTTATACTTTGATATTGTAATTCATTTGATCATTGAAATGCATAGCCATAGATTACTAACACAATGTAATACACTTTATGTAGTCTATGTGAGTTGATTGTATTACATTTGCATTATTATTCCAAGTGTGAAGTTCAGACACTTGTACATGTTGTTTACAACACATCCGTTTTACATTATTGTTTATTTGTATTGTGTGGGAGAATTCCAAATAGAATAATAGGGCATAAAAATGATAGAGCAATTAGATACTGTTGTTCTGGGAATTTGGAAATGATTTCTTCAAATTCGGAGTCAATTAAAAGAGACGTTAAACCCAAAACTAGTTCTAAAAACATTGTATTTGTATTCTAATCACACACTATCTCACTTTGAATTCAAATAGTATCTATCGAAAATAGTCTAGTATTACAAGATAATAATATATTACTAACCGAAGTGCAAAGAGTTTCACTGTTGAGGGCGAAAATAATTAAACAAGGCGCGCAGCACCGCTTTTACCTATAGCCTGAGACGTAATGAAACTTTTCACCGAGGATTTATTTACAATCTGAAATTAATAATCATGTATGAATCAATGAATGTTTTGGTTTGCTATTGATCTTTTGTCAGTTTGATTTCAAAACTTAAATATTGATTTCATCAAGGTTGGAAAGTGTGAAGAGAGGATAGCTGAGGTTCGAAAGTGTCAACTTCCCAACCCCAACTACATTTACACTTTACTTCACAACCTCTTGGACAATGAGGTTAACAATAACATAGGCGTAGTTGTACTTAGGGGCATTTGGGTTTGTTAATTTTAAATTTAAATTTTAATAAATGTTATCTTTATCTTTATTGGAAGCATCCATGCAAAACGATAAAATGATAAAAGAAATAATTTTCTCTGCAAACCGAAAATTAATTTATGATGCTAGATTGTGAATTATATCAAATATTTGTTCCAAATTAATATTTACTACCGTATAATTGAATAACTATAAACCAAAAAAATATTTTTCTTAAAAATAAATATATTTTGAAGGCTACAATGACTTTTCTAAAAAACATGAGCAGTCAAAAATTAAATGATATTAGAAATGTACTTAATTACTGCGTAGAAACATGACAATTTGTGAAAGATCATTCAGTGCTATGAGGAGTATGAAGAATTGGATGAGAGCTACTTGGACACAAAATTGCGTTTCGAATAATACACAATACGTGTATTTTAGAAATTTTATTTTTTTGAATAGACAACTATTGTTATAGAAACATGTTATTATGTGACATTAAAATGATATTTTATTTTAACTTTGAATAATATTTTGTACTCTTGTGTATAATTTAACCAAATTAATACTTTTTTATTTTGTAAAGCAACTTTTATGGTAAATACTTAAGCACCCCTCAAGTTTCAAGTTTAACTACGCCTATGAACAATAACTAACTCCTCACATTTTAAAAGTAGGAAATCCTCATATCACCAAGTACCAACCGTTTGTAAATAAAATATATTATCTAGAAATTCTGCATTCTAGTCATGTACTGAAATCACTTAAATATTCAATTTTTTTATATTTATTTTATGTCGGAAATAGATGATTCATAGAACCGTACCCGATCTTTCTATATCTAGGACAGGACCATGGACCTTTTTTTATTTTATTCTATTTTATCAATTAAAATATTGTTCGATATTACTCCAAAATTAAAATATATTATCTGTAAAATCTGTTTATGAATAGAACTATTGCTGGGTTAAAATATATCGGTTGGAGTCCAATGTTTAAATATTTTTATTTTATTTTGACTCCAAGTCCACATAAAAAATTTTAAACACTGACTGACTTCCAAATTTATCCATCCATCATTGAAATATATCATCTGTAAAATTCATCGAAGAACAAAACTATACCTCATTGTGAAATATATTTTAAATAATATCTCTGTTTCAGTCAAGCATTAAAGTCACCCGAATTTTAAATATATTTTTATATAATATCTTGTAAAATATAGTACTCGTATTATTTCATTTACGTGTAATAAATATTATAGGTACATATTTTAAATAATTTTACGTTCTAAGTACGAATTGAATTAAAAAATAATTAATTCTATATACCTACTTTTGTTAAAAATTATTATATAGTATTACTTCAAAACTAAGATTTATATATGGACAGAGAGTTCACATCTAACGAAATATGTAAAAAATGTGTCGGTGTGTTAATTTAAAATGTAGCGTCTTATATTCAGTTGATGTGTTACATATGGATGTCGCAACTGCACTAGATTCCCCAGACAAGCTGAACTATTAACAGCAGTAAATAATTAATACTTAACGGTACTAAATTATAAATAATAATTTGGTAATGGAGCTATGCTATGAAATTAGTACACGCATAGGAACCGAAGTGTAGTGGAACTAGAAAGGCAAGGAAGCAGCTATTACAGGTGATAATGCATCATAAAGAGAAAAAACACACAGTTACTTGGACTAGAAAAATGGAATTGGAAGAATTGATGATGGATGGATCCTGTCGTAAAACTAGAACGAGATTCACAGATTCTCATTCTCATTTTGTTTCGCACGATCACAAAATCAAACATGTCACTTCATTTCACACATTCATAGTTTGAGATTAGTTTTATTGAAATACCAGTTGATATAATACTACAGTACTCACATAAAAATAGGCAATATCAATATTTTTGTGGCAACCTGTTCATAGGCATACCTACATATTGTAGCGAACCCAGGGTCGCGGCGCGGGCGGCGGCGCGGGCGGCGACCGCTAGCGTGCAGGTCAGAACACGTCCGTTCGGTCCCCATTGTTCTGATTTCAAGGAATCAAAGAATCTTCTAGAATGATGTATTTTAATATAAATACCCCAAGCAAAAGATCGCGAGGACAGTCTGGTGTTAATACGAGTAGTGTACAGATGGTGATATAAATAAATAGACAGTGATATAAATAGTGTTGAAATAAATATTGCGTATTTTAATTGTTTAAATAAATTACCTTAGTGTTTAAGTCTTTAGTAATAATAATTAGTTCTTAAATTAGTGTTTATATTTGTTAATTCTTAGTGTTAGTTATTTTTATTTATTCTTTATAATTCATATTTCTTTAATTAAACATAGTTATATAAATATTAGTGTTTTAATCAATTTTACACTTCACCTAAATAAATAAAACGTTACAATTGGTGTCAGGTGTGAGGGTTATTAAAAACTGTGAAGTGTAAAATAAAAATAAATAAAATGGCTACTAAACAAGTAAAATTAAGTGAATTAAAAGTGGCCGATCTCAAGAGGGAGCTGGAAGAACGAGAGTTGGAGACATCGGGAATCAAGTCTGTTTTACAACATCGTCTACGACAAGCTTTGGTACAAGCTGGTGAAAATCCTGATGACTTTTTATTCGAAATTACGGGTAGCTTGCCCGATTTTGGTAAAATTATAGAGGAAAAGTTGGCGGAAAATTCTCAAACATTAAAAGAACAAATGAAAGAAAATTCTAGAACTTTAGAAGACAAATTAATAGAAAATTCTAAAAGTTTAGAACAAAAATTGGAAGAAAAATTAACAGAAAATTCTAGAACTTTAGAAGAGAAATTAACAGAAAATTCTAGAATATTGAAAGAAGAGTTAATGGAAAATTCTAGAACTTTGGAAGAGAAACTAAACGAACAATTTAAAGAACAACTGAAAGAAAGTTCTGGAATATTAGAAGAAAGAATAGAAACTTATGAGAAGAAACTTGAAGAGTTACAGCAAAATTTCTCCAAAATTACGTCACCAGTGGTTTCAAATCCTGATATAGTTAAAACGGATGAGATTCAAGAAAAGAAACCAGAAAAAGAAAATAGTTCGAGAATGCATATAAAAACACCTGAATTTGACGGCAAGACATCGTGGCCGAATTATGTCAAACAATTTGAAGCCGCTGCCAAAGCAAATGGCTGGACTTCCAAGGAAAAGGCTACAGCGCTGACAGTTGCACTGCGTGGAGAAGCCATCGATATCCTACAGACGCTAAAAGAGGATGAACAAGAAGACTACGAACAACTTGTTAAGCGATTGGATATGCGATATGGCAATGCGCATTTGGAGCAGGTGTACCAGACGCAATTGAGGAACCGGTATCAGAGTTCTAAAGAAAACCTTCAAGAATTTGAAGCCGACATATCTCGTCTAGTTCGTCTCGCACACCCTACAGCTCCTGAAAGCGTTTTGGAATGCCTAGCCACACAAGCATTTATTTATGGGGTCCGAGACAATGAAACTCAGCAGGCACTACGATTGGCTCGACCAAAAACTCTGGTTGACGCACTTTCATATGCCTTAGACCATGAAGCTGCGAAACAAGCTTCACGTAACCAATCGCGAGTGCGAAATATCGATGCTGAGAGGCCCGAAGACACCGAAGATCTAGAAGACAAGATAAGACGAATTACGTCTGAAATTAATGCTGCTGGAAGAAAGAAACTCCGCTGTTGGAATTGCGGTGAATTAGGTCACCCGCAAAGGCTCTGCAGAAAGCAACAGAAGAAAGCAGAACCAAGAAAAGATGAAAAGGAGTCGGGAAACTAAGTCGGGTTGATGCGAAGGGGCAATCGTCGACCCGTAATCCAGTAGCCCCAGAATCCATTAGTTATGTCGCATCCCTACATCATCAAGCTAATAGCATCTATGTAGACGGTTCTATCGACAAAAAGCCGGTTAAAATGTTGCTAGATACGGGTGCGACAAAAACAATAATCAGACCCGACTTAGCAAGAAAAATATGCAGAAAACATCTACTTCCAACAAAGTGGCAGATACGCACAGCCACAGGAGAACAAGCTACCGCATCTGGAGAAATAGATTTTAGCATCACTGTTGGAAAAACGTGCATTAAACATCGTGTGCTGGTAGCTGACGTGGAAGATGAATTCATTCTGGGCATGGACATAATGAAAAAGCATGGATTTAAACTTGACTTGAAGAATGGAGTTATGATGGTCAATGATGAAGAACTAGTATTAAATCCACGACACGACAATGCCATGCGAGTATTAATAACGGAAGATGTAACCCTCCCAGAACGGAGTGAATCAATCGTAGAAGCACAGCTAGAGGGTAGCTTCTGTGAGGGAAACATCGTCATGCTCCAGCCGAAAAATGATGATGCCAAAACTGGGACTGGAGTTGTAATTGGAAAAGCCTTGCTCAAAACTGACAAGGTAATCCCAGTTCGAGTAATGAACATAAATTTTTATCCCGTTATACTGAAGAAAGGGACCATAGTAGGAGAATGTTCAGCGGTATCATCAATTATTCGAACTGTAAAGGCCAAGGACAACACATCCAGCGAAGTTCCAGATATTCTAATCAAGGAGCTATCATCATCGTTCCAGGACTTGACTGCCGACCAGAAAACCAAGGCTAAGAACTTAATTGGGACTTTTCAAGATGTGTTCCAGTTTGACAAGAAGGACAAAGGACGAACCAATGTAGTCCATCATAAAATAGACACCGGAGACGCAAGACCCATCCGCCAAACAGCAAGAAGATTACCACTGGCGAAGCGGGAAGAAGCTGAAGAAATTATAGAGGATATGAGGACGGAAGGTGTGATTGAACCTTCAAACAGTCCATGGGCTTCACCAGTGGTGCTAGTGAAGAAGAAGGATGGCTCTACAAGATTTTGCGTCGATTATCGTCAACTTAACAACGTGACGAAGAAGGATAGCTACCCGCTACCCCGAATAGACGATACTCTGGACACATTGGCAGGATCAAAGATTTTCTCTACTCTTGATTTAAAGAGCGGATACTGGCAAGTGGATTTAGACCCAAGAGACAAAGAAAAGACGGCATTTACCATCGGTACCGGTCTTTGGCAATTTACTGTTATGCCATTTGGGCTCTGCAATGCCCCTGCAACGTTTGAACGGCTTATGGAAACCGTGTTGGCTGGACTGTCGTGGAAAACATGTTTGGTCTATCTCGACGATATTATTGTGGTAGGAAAAACGTTCGAGGACCACATGAAGAACTTGGAAGAGGTTTTCCAAAGATTGAGACAGGCTAACCTGAAACTCAGTCCAAAGAAGTGTCACTTATTTCAAAAAGAAGTGCATTATCTTGGACACGTAGTTTCTGGTAAGGGCATTGCAGTTGACCCGGAGAAAATAAGGGCTGTGAGTGACTGGCCAGTACCGAGAGATAAACATGAGTTGAGAAGTTTCCTTGGTCTCTGTACATACTACCGACGTTATGTACCTGGATTTGCCAACATAGCGAAGCCATTGACAAGGCTTACTGAAGAAGGCAGAAAATTTATCTGGGAGATGGACTGTCAAGCTGCGTTCAAACAACTTAAATATTCCTTGACAAGCGCACCTGTCCTAAGTTATCCTTTACCAGAAGGAGAATTCGTTCTAGATACAGATGCCAGCAACGTTGGAATTGGTGGCGTTCTCTCCCAGATACAAGACGGACAAGAGAAGGTTATTGCCTATTTTAGTAAGACCTTGTCAAAACCAGAGAGGAATTATTGCGTCACCAGAAAAGAACTTTTGGCTGTCGTGAAATCCGTGGAGCACTTCTACAAATATTTGTACGGTCGAAGATTTCTTATAAGAACTGACCACGCTGCTCTCAAATGGCTGCTACAATTTAAGAATCCTGAAGGTCAGGCAGCTAGATGGATTGAAAGATTGCAAGAATATAACTTTGTTATTGAGCATCGAGCAGGTACAAGCCATCGTAATGCTGACGCATTATCAAGAAGACCTTGCCAGGACGAATGCAAGCATTGCAGTCGTCTAGAAGAAAAACTCTCTACCATCGCCAGAACAACAGTAGTAAATGATAGTTGGCAAACAGAAGACCTTCGCAAGGACCAAGAGAATGATTCGGACTTGAAAATCATACTGGATTGGAAACGTGGCGATAGCAGACCAGTTTGGGAAGATGTTGCACGACACTCACAAAGTGTAAAATCGTACTGGGCGCAATGGGATTCTATTGTGGTTGAAGAGGGCCTCCTGAAACGTGTCGTAGAAAATACTGAAGGTACTGTGAGTAGGACCCAGCTGATAATTCCTAGGAATAGAGTACCGGAAGTATTGGAGGAGATCCACGACGGATCTGGACATTTTGGAGTGAATAAAACCCTTGAGAGAGTGCGCCAACGATTTTACTGGGTAAATTGCAAAGAAAATGTTAAAGAGTGGTGCAAGAAATGTGTGGTCTGCGCGGGATGTAACGGGCCACATAGGAAAAGAAGAGCCCCAATGCGCCAATATAATGTTGGAAGTCCCTTCGAACGCATTGCGATTGACGTGGCCGGACCATTCCCAGAAACTGATGAGGAAAATAAATACATAGTGGTAGTAATGGACTACTTCACGGTCGCTGAAGTTTTGGTTAAAGAATGCATCTGCCGATTTGGAGTACCGCGAGAGATACATTCCGACCAAGGAAGGAATTTCGAGTCCGCTCTGTTCCAAAATATCTGCAAGATATTAGGAATAAAGAAAACCAGAACTACTGCATTACACCCGCAGTCTGATGGCATGGTTGAACGGATGAATAGAACAATAAATCGGTATTTGTCAAAGGTAGTCTCTAACCATCAACGGGACTGGGACCGACATCTTCATCTGTTCCTGTTGGCTTACCGTTCATCCGTGCATGAGACAACAGGGCAGACACCAGCTAACATCTTATTCGGGCGGGAGTTGCGCTTACCATGCGACCTGGTATTTGGCAGTAAACCCGGTGAAGATCTAGCCGGGGAGGACTATGTAACGGACTTACGGAGAAGAATGAATGACATTCATGAACAAGTCCGTACAAATATTCAAGGTGCCAGCGATCGGATGAAAGACCAGTACGATGTCAAGGCTGAAAAAGGTGGTTATCAACCTGGGAATTTGGTGTGGCTGTACAATCCACAAAGACGTCGTGGCTTATCACCGAAGCTACAAAAGAATTGGGAAGGTCCCTACGAGATCGTAAAGAGAATAAATGATGTGGTCTACAGAATTAGGAAAACACCTAATGGAAAGCCGAGAGTAGTCCACTTCAATCGGTTAGCCCCTTTCGCTGGTGATAATTTTGACGATCATTGTGGAGCGACGGTTCGCCGGGTTGTAGCTGAGGAACCCACATATGATGACTTTATGGAAAGTCATTCCAGTGGTCACAAAGCACGGTATGGCGTGACACGAGAAGAACAACGAGATCTGTTCACCGTGTCCCCGGAATATTCCCTCGCTCACTGTGTAGCGAAAGACATTAAAATGTCCCGCGGCATCGCTTCAGTTTTTAAAAGGAAATTTGGACGAGTACAAGAACTGGCCAACCAACGTCCAACTGTCGGGAAAACGCTACAACTGAAGGATGATAACGTAGGAAACAAGCGGTACATTTACTATCTGGTCACGAAACAATATTCATATCAGAAGCCATCATACCGCAGTTTATGGGACTCGCTGTGCGATGTGAAGGACCATCTGTTGCAGAACGACATCATGAAACTGGCAGTACCGAAGATAGGCTGTGGACTAGATGGTCTGGATTGGAGGATTGTTAGAAGCATGTTAGAAACAATCTTCCGCTTTACCGGAGTGGAAATTCTAGTCTGCAGCTTCAACTCTACCGGCCAAGAAGAGCTCAAACGGACCGTCGACTGTTACTTCTTCAAGACTTCCAGATGCACCAAGGGTGATGCATGCAGATTTCGTCATAACGAACTGTTCCGGGACGAAACAGTCTTAAGGAAGGGGCAATGTAGCGAACCCAGGGTCGCGGCGCGGGCGGCGGCGCGGGCGGCGACCGCTAGCGTGCAGGTCAGAACACGTCCGTTCGGTCCCCATTGTTCTGATTTCAAGGAATCAAAGAATCTTCTAGAATGATGTATTTTAATATAAATACCCCAAGCAAAAGATCGCGAGGACAGTCTGGTGTTAATACGAGTAGTGTACAGATGGTGATATAAATAAATAGACAGTGATATAAATAGTGTTGAAATAAATATTGCGTATTTTAATTGTTTAAATAAATTACCTTAGTGTTTAAGTCTTTAGTAATAATAATTAGTTCTTAAATTAGTGTTTATATTTGTTAATTCTTAGTGTTAGTTATTTTTATTTATTCTTTATAATTCATATTTCTTTAATTAAACATAGTTATATAAATATTAGTGTTTTAATCAATTTTACACTTCACCTAAATAAATAAAACGTTACAATATCTTATAAGGTACATTCAAATAAATGTAGTAATATCTACTAACCGATATTTCATAGAAAAATGAAGAATTATGTTAAAAATATTTAGTGATTTCAATGCATGAGTAAACAAAAAAAAATACTTTTAAAATATTACCCGCATATTTCAAGACGTATTGCTCATATAGGTACAAATATATTTAATTATGAGAAATAAGTATATAAAAATGATCAGTAAAATATATAAATAAACAGATCAATAAATTTCACATAATTTTGAGGATATAGGTATTATGTGTGTACATTTGTATATATTTTTTGACGATCTGTACCAAAATTTGATTTTAACGTTTTTGAAACAAATGGTTTTGGGCAACTGGTTGAATAGGATATTTTAATATTCTATTTGATATTTAAAATTGTAAGTACCTAATTAGGAATAGTTACTTACATATCAAGTGCGGGAACAATCGGATTCCGGATGAGTATTGTGTGGCAGAAGCTTACGTGTAATATAACGATTCCAGGATCCAAGATCACTTAAGAGGTTTATACGAAAATCATAAAATCAATTAATTCTTTTTGTGCAAATATTTTTTTTATTGTGTACACACAATATTTTTTGGTTGTATTTCAATATTTCAACACTAACAAGTGCTGTCAATCTGTCAACATGGCAGCTGTTGTTGCCAACGTTGTAAATCAAATACATTAAATTTGTTTTTTCTATGTAATTATAGTTATTTGTGTTATTAGAAGTAACAATGCAAGTATTCGAATGGACTTCTAAAGGTACCGGAAGAAACAAAGCGGTGTCTGGTATACGATATTCGGAATAACATTTTTAGTCTAATTGAAACATTTTTTACTCAATTGCTTTAAAAAAAATCGCACATTTATTCAAATTAAAATAAAATAAATTGACACACATACACACATATCTCGTTACATACGTTACTAAGAATATGTCATCGTTTTTTGGTCCAAAGACTTAAAATAGCATTTTACTACATGCCATGGTCATAAAATAACATTCTTGAAATAGCAGTCTATAACTACTGAAAAAGTTGAAATAATAGTGTCATATTCGTGAAAAAAATTGTCCCTACTTAGATAGGCCACAAGTTTGTGAATTTCTAAAATATTAATAAATAAATCTGGAGCGCAAAGGCGTCTTATACACAGATATTATACAGATTTGATTGATTTGGAGCAGAAATGTCAAGAACAAAATCTATTTGTCAAAATATTGTTGTGGAAAGAGTAATACCTAACTTTTAATAAATCTGATAAACCAGTCAGTGTTAGTAAAATTCTGAAACAATTTGATGCTAATATATATTTATTTGGAAAATAATTCATTTTCTTTTTTTAACAATATTAATAACGCCAGCTGTAAGTATGACCACGGCTAAACGTAGCTTTTCTTTATTAATGGCCGTTTGCACCAACGTAACTTAAATTTTAAGCTTGCCTTAAATAGACAAAATCGAATCGAAATAAAATGTCAAATGCATGATTTAACATTGCTGTCAAAAATTCGATTAGATTTTTTTTGTTTAAGTCTGGCTTAAAATTTAAGCCTTGTTGGTGCAAACGGGCATAAGGAAATTAAAACTTCGAAGAATAATGAGCCTATTCGCATCGACGAAAGAAAATATATTGATTATAAGTTTAGGTTTGTTGTACGTATATTTTTTTTCTAATTAATTGATTTTGTGTTAATTAATAAATTTTATGGATAACATTATTATATATTTTCTTAGATGTTTATTGTTTATGATAACATAAAAAAAGATAAAAAAAAAAACAAATAAATAAATTTATAGCTCACCGTTTATTTGGTACCCATTTCTCGATAATTACAGAAAATAAAAAATATATAATATTTATATGTGAATAACTTTGAAATATCGACTAGTATTACTCCAAAACTATATACATAATCTGTAAAATTTATCTATCAACAAAGCTGGTTTATATAAAAAATATATTTGTACATTGAATCTATAAATACCACATAAAATATTGCAACGAATAACACTTGAAAAGAAGTTATAAAAAGAATATTAACTGTTTTATACACAAATACTACTAGTATCAAATTACCTACATAATTATAGCCATAAAAAACGAAGTTTTTATTTGCTTTTATTATACTTAATAGCAGTCGTTTATTTATTTTCCGCAATGGGTACACATTTTATTTAACGGTGTTTAAAAATTTAGCAATTTTTCTCACACTTAACATATTAATTTTTATTTGAATACCAGTTTTAAAAACATCATATTTC
This sequence comes from Stenolophus ochropezus, assembly GCA_035578165.1. Lineage (NCBI taxonomy): Eukaryota > Metazoa > Arthropoda > Insecta > Coleoptera > Carabidae > Stenolophus > Stenolophus ochropezus. Next base: position 25,277,486 of record JAQOWZ010000011.1, on the reverse strand, counting down.
TTTAACTAGTACCACAGAATCATCTGTGCCATTCACATTGCATTCTTACATGAAACAGGTTCACGAGTACATACGGCAGAACTGGGCAAATCACTGACAAAAAGTAATTTATTACAATTACTAATTACATTGTGAAAAAGTATTTAAGATTCTTTAAAAATAAATACTTCTAAGTAATTTAATTAGTTAAAATTATTGTAATTATAATAGGAAATTCTAAATACTTTTTTACTTTATTTTACAAAAATATATCTATGTACATTTATACCTAAATAAAAAACAAATTAAAAATAATTATAATATACATTTTTAAAAATATACTAATTAATATTTTTATTACAAATTTTTGAAACAGCAATAATTTATTATCAAGAATGTAAGCCATATAGGCAATGTTCCCTCTAATTTTTTCGCTGACTGCGCGGTGCAAAATATATAGGAGCAAAAATTTTCAAAAATTATGTAAAAGTGTGCAAGTGGGATGTCGAATTTTGAGCCATTTTTTTCTGAAACCAGTGATTATGATAAAACATAATTTTAAATTTAATAATTAAATCAGATTTTTACGAAAGCGTAGAAGGACCACCGTTGTATTTTATTTTATAATTCAGACTTTGAAACTCTGAATTCAGATTTTTAAACTCTGAATTCAGAGTTTCAAAGTCTAAATTCAGAGTTTCAAAGTTTGAATTCAGAGTTTCAAAGTCTGAATTCAAAATTAATAAGTCTGACTTTTTGAATTCAGAGTTTAGAAGTATGAACTTAGAGTTTCGAAGTCTGAATTCAAAGTTTCAAAGTCTGAATTCAGAGTTTCAAAGTCTGAATTCAGAGTTCCAAAGTCTGAATTATAAAATAAAATACAACGATGGCCCTTCTACGCTTTCGTAGATTTTCTAGTAGTAACGGTCAGTTTATCAGTTTTGCAGTTTTATTACGTGCGCTTATATTAATTTGCAATGAATTGGGAAACTAATCACAGCGACGAGGTTCCTGTGGACATAAAATAAGCGACAGCGATATTATTTTATTTTGAAGTTAATCTCATTTTATTATACGTGAGGGTTACAAACCACGTGTTTGCAACCACGCTCGCTATGCTGCGTACAAATCGCACATAGACACAACAACGGACTCCCATTTCTTAACATAAAGCAAACCAAGCAACGCTGGATGACGTGTCGACGTTTAAATGTCAAAGGCCGATTTCAAAAATTTTGTTGACCCTCTGAATTTTACTTTTTTTGTGGAATTTGAAATTTTGTCATTTTTAGATACAATTCTTTTGTAAAATGAAATATAAAAAATGGTGCGCAGAATACAAAAATGACTGCGCAACTTTAGAAAAATTAGTGCGCGGCCGCGCACCCGCGCAGCTTACAGGGAACACTGCATATAGGTACTCCAAGTATTAAAGTATTTCTAAGTAATTTAAAATACTTTATGCTATGCTTGTTTATTTACAAATTGGCGAAGTTAGGATTTGAACCCCAGATCTCACACTCCACTTAATTCGAAACACGCTAACTAATTGAACCACCGTTAGCAAAAAATATAAATTAAAATGTTTTTTAGGTAGCTACCGTAAAACGGTATAGTGAAACTTGCCTAATTGAAGTTTAATTAAGAATGGTTACCGTAAATCATTAAGTATTTATTATTACTGAAATATATTTAATAACAATATAAATATTTTGTAAAAAAATTTTGAATTATTATTAAAATAAATAAAATAATAGGAATTTCGCCAATAATTTGAAGTTATTGGCTCCGGTAGCTAAGTGTGTTGCTCAAGCAACGTTTAGCGCTTCACTTCAAGTGCCATGGGTTCGAAATCCACTCTACAGTTGTAAGTGTTACTGTCAGTGACGTACCCAAGGATGGTTTTGGGGTTTCAAAAACCCCCGAAATTAATTAAGTACTTTGTTAAAGTAAAAAAAAATATATATTCATTATATGATTCATGTTAATTTTATGTTATCGTTAGTATATTATCTCTATGATATGAAGTCATTTTTTTTTCTCCTGGTTCTGAATTATATTTTATTTTTCTTAATTTTAAATAGAGAATAATTGACTGGACGGTCTTAAATTTGGTTGTACAATTTGATATGATATACAACTACAAAAAGAAAAAAATATGCAGTTCAAATACATACATTCATAAGACAGTATTTAAAGATAAAAATGGAACGTATAGTAACTTTGTTCATGAAAATAATATAGGAATTTTTACTTTAGAGTACGAAAAAGCTATAGAAAATGAAGTTATTGATCTTTATGATGAGTTGATTAAGTTAGTTAAAAATATGTGAAATCAATTTAATAATCAAAAAAGAATATTAGCCAGTAAACTGTCAAAGAGAAAATATCATGATACGAACCGAGACGGTAACATCTTAGAACACAGGGGTCCTCTTCGTGCGATAAGTTTTTTTTTGTATTTATTATTTTGTAATATAGTAGTATGAGATAGCAGTAGTGTACAATTTAAAATGAACAATTTTTATTTGAAAACCCCCTCCGAAAAATATATCTGGGTGCGCCTGTGGTGTCTGTGATACATAAAAATATATATTTAACATACGTTATGTGAAAGAATTATGTACCAAAATTTATATAGGGTTCAAAACTGTGAAAGCAAATAATTTAAATTATTATTAGGTATTTAATAGGTTGAGAAAATATTTAACTGTTTGTTTAAGATCTTACGTTCGTCTACTGGTCATATTTCTTCTACAGCTTCTGAAAACTAATTCGCAACTTTACGAGTTCTAGTTTTACGACCTAACAACACGTTGACAGTAATTGAGTTGTTAAAATGTTGTTCACCACAAACAACAATAAATTATTACTCTAAAATGTTAAACATGTAAATTTATCAATAAAAAATATTCCAATTTTATTGCTTTTAAATACTATTCGATAAAATTCATGAAAATTTTTTATCCCTAAAGCTATTATAATTACGAATTTGAGATTTGATGACCTAGACAGTCCATATTTCGCGCAAAATTACGTAAATATATTAATATTCATAATACGGGTTTGCATGTTGTTTTCATTTTTTAATTTCTTAAAGTTTCAATAAATTAAACCCTATCGACAGTGCGAGTGACGTTATCACCGTTGAGTCAATAACTAATAGCAAACCAGCGGGAAAATTCAAAGGCAATGGCACGTTCAAACAGCCAATAGCATGTGCCAGTATCCATCGCGTCACAAACATCCCCGATATTGAATTTTACAGATTCGATTTAAAAGCATTAGTTTCATTTTGATATAAGGATAATAAAAATCACAAAAATTAAAGATGATATTCACCTTAATATTACTTTAAAGAAGAACATTTTTATTCAGTAAGTATGTTTTTAAAAGTCCTAGGCTTGTAAACCCCTATGCATATTGTTTATAGAAATAAATGTTTAAAAATAGCCAAAAACTGAAAAAATCATAATCCTTTATTTTTTTGGCCCTTTTCAGTCGTAACCATTTACGTTTCTTTAGATAGATATACGGGTATAGTTTGTCTCTTAGAAAGTCGAAGGATCGTCATAAAACGATTAAAAACACCAATACCATAAAACTACAAAAGAACAGTTTAGCGCGGTATACCGCAAAATGCTTTGAGTTAGTCAAAATACTTGCTATTTCCAGAGTTGCATTGAATTATGAACATCTTATTGAACAATATCTCTGTGTAATCCAAATTAAAGAATTATTACTTATGACTCAAAAATTTATCCTGAGTGTCACCTTTACTATTGTGACAAGTGCCTAGTTTTACTTATGGCGGGTATAAATTTAGATTTCTTTATGATATTAACCGAAGGGAGTTTAAGCGTTTTATGATGATCTTTCGCTTTTCCATGAGACAAAAGACAAACTTTACTGATAGTCTGTTCGAATCTCTAAAGTTATGACTTTGATTTTCTAATCGATGGGTGTACCGAAACTCAGAGGGGTAGTTCGGAACCTAGCAGTCAGGGTTGAATTATTTTAAATATATTTAAAATAATATGTAGTTTATTGTACTATATAGGTCCCTGTTAACAATGATACAAATGTATCAGCTTACTATTATTATCTAGTTATTTATTTATGATGTTAATTTTAGATTCCTGTATTTTTACTACTTAGATAATTTAACAAACTCAGAAAAATTAAAATTAAAATCAATCCTGATTTTTCTTGGATTTTTACGTCCATTAACTTTTGCACAGTAACCCTCGGCGGGGGTCTAATAAAGAGGGAACATAGTGGCTGCAGCAACAGCGACAGAGCATATCGTTATAAAATTTAATCTCTTATAGCTCGCGAACGAAGTAATATTTAAATAAAATAATTTTTTACAACAACCAAAAAATGTTAACATTTTTATTTTAATAACACAGTTGTTATGTTACCTTGATACCGTGCGCGAAGTACCTGGGAAAACGTTTTTTCACGGTGATGGAAAACATTTCTTTACTAAATTTATATGGATAAATAAAAATATTATAATTAAATGCAAAAAAATATTGCTTGTATTTTGTGCGCGAAATGTTTTAGTGCGCTCGGTTGACATCTCACGCATAAAAACATAAACTTCGCGCACTTAATACAAAAATCACTTTTTACTAGAACTCATTAATTAATTTATAGTTTCATATTCTATTGCAAAATGGTAAAATTTCGACAAAAGCCTACTGTCGTCGCAATGTGTTCAGTACCAACTAATAACCTAAACTACCTACTAACTAGATTAACTCTATCATATATTTTCAGAACCAAATTTGAATGCGAATATTTATGAATTGTAACTAAAAGTGGTAAAATTATACCTTAACCTTAATATTATTTTACAAAACTATATAAGTATTTTGATAACTTTATTTAGTAATTTTTAGTGTTGCCGTCTAGACAAAACAAGACTTGACTAAATTTAAGTCTAGGTTAAAAATCTGCGCATAACCTTTAGTCAATGACAGATAATTCATCGACAGCGTTGTTTTTTATTTTACAATCACTGTTTAAGCTCGGGTAGAACAAGTTGGCATGATATATTTATATTTCGAAAATTTCAAATTTTTAATTAATCTTCAAAATTGTCTGCAATTTTCTCGTCTTGATCTAGAATGTCTTGTCTTGATATACTAAACAAGACAACACGAGTCTGGAAAAAATAGATCTAGACGGCAACACTTATTTATTTTACTTTCGCAGATCATCAGTATTGTTAAATTAATGAATTGGTGAGGAATAAGACATCGCCTACTTGAAAAGCGCCCTGCTGCCCTGCATAAGACGAGATGCAGCAGCAAAATTATTAACCATTTAACGAACTACAATGCATAAATAAATAAATTATTAATATCTCTTTTATTATAAAGCTTTTACTAAAGTATTTTAAATAAACCCTGTGAGTATTGTAACAATGTGGAATTTTTTCCATACGTTGCTATATAGAGGGTTTAGACATAATCTTGCATCCAGAACACATGTTAATTTTGGTAATAAAGTTTAAGATTTATCGTCTGTCATTCTGGATTCGTGTGAAAATGTCCAAAAGAAGATTATTTTTTACAAAGTATTGAAAGGGAGGGAAGATAATAAATCCGTTCAGTCCTCGAAAAGCATATTTTGTAAGACTTTGCAAGTCAATGTGAAACGGGTTATTTATACAATGTCTTTTAGGCTAAAATGTAACCGTTTTAATTCGCAATGTTTTCGACATAAATTTAATTCGTTTTAATCTTAATTGGAAGTACCATATACATATAATTATATTCGTGAATGTGTTCGCCCCACCGCGTTCCTCCGTGCAATTGTCCTGTGCAATATTTCCTCTCATATTAAACATACTCCATGTTTATATATACTATATATTTCTATTTTAAAGCAACCAGCCAATGTTAAACGAGCATAGTTACACATATAGAAATAAAATCATCACCCAGATATTTTGACTAAACGTTGTAATTTCCTTTTCATGTTAACGTTTCATTAACGGAAACACCTTATTAACGACGGAAACATCTGTTAAGTTGTTTATTCATGAGAACAGCTGAAATCTGGCCAATAAAAATGTGAATCTTCTGCAGCTTTGTTTCACGAAGACGAACTGTTGTTAAAGTGTAACGGGAGAGTTCTAGACATTATTCTTTCGAATGCCATCTGACAGCGTGTATAATTCTTCATTTTACCGATGTTAGGATTCATTTATTACTCGTTATTGGAGAAATTATTTTGCAAGAGAAATAATTGTTTAATCGACCAATTATGTGCCCTAAATATATCTAGGTCATATTTTTATGAATGAAATTTTGTTCTCTCTATGACACAGACAACAGAACTGAATATGAAGATATTAACAATACATATTCTAGGTAAATAATGTTGATATATGGTATAAATCATTCTTCAATGTTTATATTATCTATCAGCATCATCTGTAGCACAATATTCCTAGAGAGAGGTCTTCAACTTATAGTGAGCTCCAATCTATTCAAATACAGAAATATTTTTATTGATTACAAAATGACGAAGTTGGGATTTTAATCAAAGATTAGACACTTCGCTCAATTTGAGTAGGACGCGCTAACCAATTGAGCCATCGCTGCGCGGTTCATACGTATGTAACATATTTTGCAGCGTAAATATGTATTGATGTCTTACTTGTTTTTAATAAAAAAACATTTTTACTGCTGATAGGAAGAAATGACTGGCAAACCTTGTGCCCTTAAAACAGTAAAATAGTTTATTTTAGCACTTATAAATAAAATTAAAATTATAACCAAATCCTGACACTTACTGATGATGTTTCAAAAATTTGTGTGATAGTAATAAAACACAATTTTCAATAATGTAAATAATGCAACGTACTAAATGTATACATTTTATGTTCTACTCATTTATTGAAGTCTTTAAATATTCATAATATTTCATCCATTCACTTAGCTTTTGATGAGATAGGTCTTTACCAAATATTTTATCTACAATGGTCTTTGTGGTGCAGTCGCCACATCCGCTACAATATCCGAAAGGTGGTTTCTGGTAAATGACCTTACGGTATAAAATATCATTACCAATTAATTTGAAGAAATTTTGTGTTTTACATAGTCAAGCATTGAAACCTGTAAAACATTTAATACATTTTTGAATTTTATCTATTGTAATATTATTTTATAACTTATCATCTCTAAAATCTATCTACAAGTAGAAAGACCTTATAGAAAATATAAATAATATTAAATATTAGAAAGCATCAGTAGAAAATAACTGGAAATATTTTGCGTTATATTAAAATTTGATTGTGTTTTTGTAATATTCAATTTATATTTCCATCAAAAATGAAAAAGTGTTCAAATATTTGTACAGATTGGTTAACGGAGCATAATAGTGCCATAAAAACATTGCGAATTTAAGTAGTCCATTTATATTAGTGAAAAAAAGCGAATAAAAAACTGAAATATCTTCAACCTCTCGTAGTCAATTCAGGTTAGCTTCGGCCAAATCCTATCTAAATTTATTTCTGTGCTGACCAGGTGAACAGGTTTGCTGAGAAAAAACTAGGACGCCGAAGAACGGCGCTTAATTAACTATTACTTTGTCTAAATATTCAAATTGCCGGGGAACAATTGCTAGCGAACAAAAGCGAGCAGAACATTTGTTTTCAGACTGACAAATTGTGTTTGTAATTTGCTTGTTTACATAAACGAAACATTTGAACAACTTGGTGGTCTCAAATGTATCACTATAGCTTTTTTTATTTTTCTGTGTGGCAAATCTGGCAGACGATGTTTCAATTTTAATGTACTACAGATATAAAGATAATATATAGAAAATTACTAAAATATTTAGAGATTTCAATGCTTGACTAGAATACAACAATTCTTTAATTTTTTTATATATGTACATATTATAGTTTATAGGAATAATCAGATCTATTCATTTTCAGATCTTACGGATAATATAGTTTATTTTGTAAGTAATATTAGCCACTACTTTAAAAACCTTTATTTATAAAATAAATAAAAAAGTTTCATTACCCATTGCTGGGTTACTTATTATAAACATAATTTTAACATGTACAATTTTTTCATAAGAATAAACAATTATAATGGTTACCTGGGTATTGTTGACGTTATGTTATGGACTTTAAAGATAAAGAAATGCACGTACACCCTGGAAGAGAATTTTAGCAAAAATTCAGGAACATGTAGGTTTGTGTTCCATTCGCTTATTGAAGTCTCTAAATATTTTTTCTGCAAACAAATTAAATTCAATATTTATTTTTCCAACAAAATTTTTTAAATGATTTCACATCAAAATTATACTGCATTTTGTATACAAAGAAATTAAATTGACGAAAACTATACTTGAAGTTTATATTCTCTTCTAACAATGCTGTACCAATGATGATGATTTAAATATAATAGGACAAAAAAAGTGTACAAAAAGTGTGATTGTTAATGTCTTCATTGATGCCTAGTCGGTAGAGCGCCAGCCACAAAAACTCGGTTGATAGGCAGCGAGAAAGAAAGAAGCAATTTAAATGCTGGCCGGACCAATACAGGTGAAGGTAGCGTTATATCTAATTACAAGCAGTGCAGCCGAATGTGGGGCAACGCAGGAATTCGGACAGATGCCCAAATCACATAAAAACTATACCACCAGCTTAGAATACAATCAGCCAAATCGCTACGGAAATTCGAAAGGAATTGAACGATTCGTTTATGAAACAATCTATGAGTAAAACATAATATCAACAGCTTAGAATACAATCCAACAAATGGAATCAATAGAAAATTGGAAAGGTCTTTAATAATTTATTTGTGTAAAGCTCCACAGCGTATACCCAGTAATGGATAAAAGTACGATAATGTAAATTCATGTCATCTGATAAATAAAAAATCACTATAGATATTTATATACCAAGTTACCGAAAGTTTTATGGAGCTGTTTATGATCCACACTATGGACATCTAGTAACACTCCTATAAATACAATATTTTTTGCACTTTCGGGAGTAAAAGCTTACTTTACTCTTCATTTTCGAAGACTGAACTAGTACTTTATATCCCTGAGTGACTAAATTAATAAACAAGCATTATGTTACTACAAAAACAAGTAGGTATATGAATGTAATTTAGACTAGATTACCAGATAAATATGCATAATGACATTTTGTTTTTAAAGCTGCCATTTATTTGACAGTTATATAAATAATACCAAATAATTATAATTTTCAAAGGCATATGCGGAATTGCAAAAAATAGTGTATATACCAAACGACTTTGCCTTCGATCCCTCAAGTGATTATTTTTCGAGCCGTAGGCGAGGGAAATAAACCGCACTCTCAAGATTAAATCATGCACTTTAGTCCCTCAGCGTATAATATACTATTGTCTAACTATCACTTCTCAACTAGTAAGATGTAGTGGGGCACACAATTTCCGGGGAAATTGCAATAATGACTATTATAATTCAAATCTTATATATTATAAGGGACTTGAAACAGTGAATGAGAAGTTAAGTAAGTTAATTTTCTTGCGACCAATAAATTTCTTGGTTTTAAAAAGTAAAAAGAACGAAAATTGTGGTCAACTTCAGAAATATATCTGAAAATCTGTATTATACTTGATATAAATAACAAAAATCTGATGTGGACACTGCATGACTTACCTGTACGCTAAATTATACACTTGCTGCGCTTCATTTAAACGTATTTCACTTGAAAGTGAGATCATACTACGGATAATCATTTTTCACCTTTAATTCGTTTCAAAAATGGACTTACTTGTTTTTTTCCGGAAAACCACAGAAATAAGTATACATATATATGTGCACTTAACAGAGAACATACACATATTTTAATGTAACTATATTTAAACTTCCAAAATTAACAACATGGGTGGATCAAATTTAGTAAAAATGTTTGAACAGGAAGTGCTTGTTTACTTTAGTCGTTTTTATTGAATATTTTGTAACAAGAAAAAAATATTTAAAAATTGCTATAAAATATGCAACTAACAAGTTTCATTTTAAATATGAAACCCAACCTTCAATTGAAATAAATGAGAAAAATATTGTTTTGAGTGTTTTATCACTTCATCCCGTAATAGATAAAATATTTTGCATTGTAATACTTCAATTTCACTTGTTTGAGCTTTTGCTAATTTCTCTAAAGACGACAAAGTATCAGTAAATTTACCCACTTGCACTTGAAAAGTGAATGATGCTTACAATGTATGTTTTAGCATAACGGCTACAATTTAAACATTTTAAAGTTCAATGCCTTGGGAAAAGTTATGCTTCAAGTACGCAAAAATAATTCAAATGCATTATTCATCTATAATTATTTTATAAATAGTTGCAAAACGGTACAGAGGAATTAATTGGCAGAAAAAATTGCGAGGAATAGAAAAATAAATAAATATTCATAAGATCTTATAATAGTTTTGTGAATGTAATATCGAAATTATTATTTTACTAATGGCCAGTTTTCTCATCTCTGATTAAAGTGTCGATTACTATAACCATCAAAAAAAAACATCGCATGGAAAAATTGACGTAAGTTGACAAAATTGTACGTTATTTACTATTTCGATGTCATATAGATGAATTAAACAAATATTAAGCTAATCGTCATTTTAACAAGAGGTGAAAAAACCGGCACTCAATCCAGAATCCAAATAAAAAAAATCTTATTCTAAATAATTAATATAAAAGTGAATCCTGTTAGCTACGACGCTGTTAACACGTGTACGGTATAAATTACTGATATTTTGCTATTTAATTAAAAAAAATAACATTCTTATTTCTCATAGTAATAAACACTTTTAAATATCGCCTGTCTATGATCTGGTATATACCTAAGTACATTTAAAATTTTTGTCTTAAGTCTAACTCCTGGCTAAATTTGTTAAAAAAATTCTATAAAGTGAACTAAATTTTAAAAAGTATCGAAGAATAAATTTATTCTAAAAGTTTTTTGTTTTACTTCTCTTTGAAATCTTCAAAATATTATTTTCCTTATTTAAATTTCTTTAATGTCTATAAATAGAGCTGCCAAACATAACAGACAAAAGGTGATGATTATCATACCATTTAACTTATTTTTTTGGTAGTTAATTTGTTAAAAAACTGTAACCAATTCCGGTAACTTTTAATGTTTCCGTTCCAAAAATAATGCGTAAATAATTCTCAAGATATTACCCAATTTTCCAGAAATTATAACCATTTACATCGTTTAAGAATATGGTCTTATTTAGTGAATTCACATGACACACATTCTGATGTAGCTATTAATTTTAGTCACAAAATTTACATTCACACACTTTTAAATCTAGATTTTTTTGTATTATGAAAAATAGGCAAAAAAATTTAAAAATAAAATGAAGTTGTATTTTTTAGTAAAATATATTGCTATATTTGGAGACCTCAATATGTGATTAGCACACAAACTCATGTTTATATTTTTTTACATACTGTTGTATCCGTATAGCTCAAACCGGATTTAAAATTTATCATAATTATTACAAAAAAGATTACACATCCTTTTCAAGTACAATATAATATTATATCTGAAGACTGAAGACTTTAATATATGAATAAGATACAAATTACATTTTTAAACAATTTTTTTGCTGCAGCTGTTTTTTACTCTAAGCGGAAGATCTCTTGCAGAAGCTTTAATTAATACCTGGCACCATTCATGTAAGTAAATAAATATTAATAATAAAATCTATTTTTACCCATTTCTGAGTGTGCAAGATCTATTAATGAACTTTAATTCCATAGCTATAGTAAATTTAAATATTATCAATTATTAGGAGTGCTAATTCATATTTTTATTGAAAAGAGCATTTCGTAAATATTGCTACTAGGTATATTAATTTATTTCCTAGGTCATGGCTAAATTTACGTCTCAAACTTGTAATGATTAGTACACACCAAGCCATACGAACAAACTCATCGTAGGTTTATAAATTTTGGATTGCACGATAATGTTTTGAAATTCATCTAGGATGCATCCAACTTCAATATTTAAATAATTTATTATTAATATTTCTAAAACAAAATTATCATCGTGACTAATTTATTTATTATTGCAAAAAGAATCATAATTTCTTTTTATTCATACAAAATTATCAATGATTATTTATTTTTATAAAAAAATTAATTATTTTTTCAACCCGTTTTCTCAAACACATAGATTTTGTGTAGAACAGAGTCGCTACACCTACGATTGATATCGGTTGGATTTGAATTTGAGTTAATAGAACTACAGCAACAAAATAAAATAAATGAGTGATGCATTTTCGCGAATTAAGATTCAAAGGAAGTAAAATTTCAACCATATGTCTAACCTACAACATCGGTGGGTTAGAGGAACACGTGTCTAGTAGTTCCGTTACACTGAACAAGTTTTTTTCTGTGGATTTTTTCTTCAAAACCAATCAGAAGCGTCTAGCTTACTCCACTTCTGACACAAATATTTTTCCTTGGCGTTTTTTATCTCGATTTATAGAGATTAATTTACTGGATATTAATTTATAATGGGTGATAATTATTAATTAACAACATGAGAGAATAATATATGAAGTGCGGAGAAAAGTAAATTATTACAAGAGAAAAAACCGGCTAGACGATTTGTTCATGTTGGAGCAAATTACAGACACATTATTTTTCACTTTGGGCTATGTTTTACACATTAAAACATTTGGACATTAAGCAGGTACTTAGAAAAATAATCATCAGTGACATTAAAGCATCATATTAAATGTTTATGTCAAGTACAACACGAACACATTTTTTAAAATATTAATGACAAACATTAATTTACAACTTTACTACTACTTGTACTATTGACCTACAGCTTGTAGTAGTTACTTTACAGATCAATAGACAAACAATATTTTTTAAATTAAAATAAATATAGTTTGTTTGCTCATCATGTATTGAAATCTTCAGATATAATAATCTAACTAAATATGTTAAACGGTATATAATCTGTTACTATTATTTTTTTTATAAACGAATGAACTTAATAATTTCGTTAGTATTCCTACAAACATAATTACAGTAATATAGATTTATTAATATTAAATTTACTTTATTAGTAGCATAGCTGCAAGAAAGAAAATAGTAACATACTTCTTTGGATATTTAATATTAATTTAATACACCAGTAGCACTGAAAATAGAGTAAGAAACTGGGTATAACTATCATAAAATGTTAGTGTAGCACATTCCATCTTTCTCGAAATTTAAGCCGTGCTATTATTTCTTGTAAATAATATATATATATATATATATATATATATATATATATATATATATATATATATATATATATATATACATACCAAAATTTTGCAACTGTGTTAATATTAAATATTATTTTTAAAGAACCGTTTATTCATTTTGCTTTTCTCTAATGTTTATCAACTGCTTAACTATTAAGGTCATGTACAGCCGAATGAGGGTGATAGAAATTAAAGACAAACACACAAATTGGTCATTTTCTATTATTATTATTCTATATTAAATGTTTAATAATATATTGTGTTCTTAACCGGTTATCTATCCAGAAATTAACTACAATTATTTATGCTTGACTTTACAGATAACATACATATGTGCAGAAACAATTTTAGTGATTTTTTATTCATAATTTAATATTATAAGTATCTATTCTCTTTATGACTTGAAGCTCTCTTAATTTAATAATGTATTTTTGTCTAATTCTTTACAGTCAGTTTAATAAGAAGGATTATCCATTATCTCAAAATTTGGACACGTTTTTAACCTCGCTTCGAATTAATAAAATCCCACTCACAACTCCCTGAAATACCAAACTAGTTCCAGTCCCAATTTATAACAAGATTAAATATATCATTCACGCCGAATTAACCATTCCTTAATCAAGGCTTGATCCACTGATCAACTCTGATGAGTCAATACAATGTGCCATTAAAAAAATCAATGATCAACTGATCCGTCGTATTCCATTAATCAAGCTTTGATCATCTGATTTTATCCTCGTTTTGACGTTTGACATATGTATTTATGTACACAAGATTTTGGCTGTTAAGATTAATCTAAAATATTTTAATTGTTACAAATATATATGAACCGATGTAATTTCTCTCTTTTTCATTCTCCTTTGCCGTTATTATTTTTGTTCAGATATGAAAAATATATCTATCCGTCATATGTCAATAAAAAATTACAGAAAGTTTCTCATACTCGTAAAATTATATGAAGTGTCAAAAATATAAACAAAACTGTGAATCAAGTTGGTGAATTAGAATAAACGTTGATGTACGGATCAGCTTGATTTTTTAATCAGTTGATCATAATCAATGACCTACTGTTGAATTCGTCTGTTATTTTTTAAAGAAAATTTGACTAATCTAATAGAGTTAGCAATATTTATACATGATTATCAATATTTGTAATTCATACAGAGGAATGTCTGTGGTGATATTTGACAAGTAAATTACGTTAACTCATACATTGTGCGAAAAGCATTCATTGAGTGAATGGTTATTATTAATATTTTTTTTATTTAATTCATAGTACCTACATGAAACAAAAACTTAAAGTTAACATTTTAATTATGTAATTTTTAAAAGTTTCACATTCAAATGGAAGAATTCTTTATATTTTCTCTGTTATCTTTTTTATTTTAACAATTGTCTTCGAATAGTCCAAAAAAATACAGAAAGCAATTAATAACCAACCAATTCTCAATTTAAGATATTATATAAGTTATTGATTTGTATAATATAAATTACTGTAACTCCTGTGAAAAGCAACCTTGATTCCGAATTGTAAGATTGTATTTGTATATAATCAAAAATATAATCTGTGATCTATTTTACCTAACACAACCTTTCTATATTTCGAGAAGAAAGCATGAACGTTTACATCTGTCTAGCATTGACATTGTGAGATCACGATCATGGTCTTGTACTTGTATGACGGTTTACGCAACAGACCGTCACGTTTTGGTTACACGATGCTATTACCACATTGGAAGACATTCACCGAACCGGTACAAGACTTTATGTAACTCAGATGTCTTTAGATGCAAAAAGAAAGCACGCCAAGAAGATGCAACACCAGAAGATGAATCGAATAAAAAAGAAACATATTATAGAAAGTATATAAGTTTATCTGAGTGATTTTCTTCTTCTGCAGACAATCTGCAGTATACATACTTGTAATCCAACATATACTTGAGACCTTGTTTCTCAAAAATAAAGTCTTTGAATGAACTTATTAGGTTATTATGAATGAATAGCCTGTAACCACAAACACGAATTTCGCTCGTCTTAAGACTTCTTTGTGGTAAGTGGTGTAATAACTGACCAGTGCTAGAATTGACAACAAAGATGGCTATCAACAGAGACATTATTATATATTTTTTTGGAAACATGACCAAATATTTCCTTATGTCTACTTCTTATTTATTAGAAAGGGCTATTTAAATTTTATTCTCCAAAACTGACTAATATATTTTACATTTCATGTATCAATTTAGTATTAAAGTAATCTGTTTTCTTGTTGATTTTTCGCATTTCTGTGGCTTTAAATAAATCAGTTCTTTTAATAATTAATAATATTTTAGTTGTACATGTTAAATATGGACAAACTACGAAATATACCGCTAGGGTAAATCGGACAGCATGAATATTACAGTGAAGAAAATTTTAGTAAAATTTATGTTTCAATACGTAATCTCAACACAACTTTTTCGAGAACTGTTCATTAAATAGCTAATGTGGCCAGCAAATAATATCTTGCAATACAATTTGTTTATATGCATTTAAACAATTGTTAAATCAATTACTAAAATACAATATAATGGTCATTTGAATACAATAGAACGCCATACGGGCAGCGATGACTTACTTAATTAGCGCGACTCGAATTGTAAGATCTACTCTCCAAATCGCAACTTTTTCTTTATTTTTAGCCAAGTTGGTTCCAAGTGATTCAAAATCCACTGTAAACTGTAGATTCCTTGCATTGAGAAGTTGCACTAAAAAATCTGCAAAACTTGTCACGAAATAAGTGCCTTATATATTTGCAACTCTGTTCCATCTAGAAATGTTGTGCCATATAGATGATAAGGATTCCATATCACTCAATCACGGCACGGCTTATTACCCATTGCTGGGTCATCTGCTTTATCGAATAATTTATACTTAAAAAAGAAATACATCAAACGTCTCCTTCCGAGTCTATCAAACGTAAACAATGATTCATGGGAGTAATATTTATATGGGAAATAGACAGTAAAGGGCCGGTTTTTCCATCTCTGGTTAAAGTGCCGGTTTCCTTAATCATCGGTTAGTAGAAAAATATCGCTTCGAAAGACTAATGTAAATTATCAAAAATACACGTTATTTATGATTTCCATGCGATATTTTTCTATTAACCGATGGTTAAGGTAACCGGCACTTTAAGCAGAGGTGGAAAAACCGGCCTTAAGTACCCAAAACCACAGCTCACGAACCCCCTATGAAGTGATTACTACGACAAGTGCACAAGGTTGTGAAATGAAGATACGATGATCCTTATCCTAATCTAATTCGTCCGAGTGTCCGTATAACCTGATTGGAGCCACGCCTCACGTAACCGTGTCCCAGATCTCTTGGCCTTGACCTTCTCGTAACAGACAGGTCACAGCGCGAATCCCATCAGGAGTCATACCGCCACACAATCGCACCAAATAAACAACGACTACTAATATTTGCATTCATACAATGTACTTAAACTTATAATAATTATACACGGTAATTAAATACATATAGTGAGGAAAACTCTATAAAATAAAGAACTATTAAAATGCAAATTAGAATTATTGTTTACTTTAAATCAATTAATTCTGTTAGCATGATTTAATAACAGTATTAATACTTTGGAATAAATTAAAAACTTAAGTGTCAGACTGTAAAACCACAATTAAAGTAAATTTATATTTATGACAGTAAGCATCAACCGTAACCTATTATAAAACACTTAATATATATTTTGTAGACCACGAATTATTTAAAAAAAATCTGTTAAAATTTTATATTATTTTGAAGTGTAATTTAAAACTGATATTGTATTTTATAATGATAAAATTCTTTAATTAATTTTTATATAAATATCCTCTATAAACATAACGTACTTATCTTTTTTTTAATTATTTGTTTTATTAAAATATGTCTGTACTTTTACTTGTATTTTAACGGTAGTCAAAAATCTTTACCAAGAGACAAAAGTTTATAGTAAATTTCTGTATTCTTACCATTAATTGGAATCTCCAAAGACAAAAACACACATACATATATATTTTTTATGTGGTAATTAATGTGTGACATAATTTAGCGGAAGAATATATGTACATCAAACCAGTCCAAATCACTTTAACACCAATGTTTTTGTGCTCTTACTATCAGTTGATATCTCCAGCAAGAAAAAGCACTGGTAATTTTTAACTTGTCTATTTTTTCTTAGTACTCTAAGTTGCAGTATATTTTCGACTGTTATACAAACATAATACTAAGTATAGCACTATATTCTTAGATGAAACAGAGACTCAAGTACCAAAAGTACGTGTTACATGCCAAACACTTGTATTTTGGTAAGAAGATTGTCAACCAAAAGCGTCGGCAAGGAATCTGCAGTTTCTACGGTGTCCTGAGCCACTAGTACATAAGGCTTTTTTTGTTGCGAAATGCAGATTTTTATAAGAATGAAATGTCCATTTTGAGATATATAGTAATGTCTTTAAAATTTAAATGAATGAATTCAAATTTTTTTCTTATCTAGATTTTTCATTTTCGGTATAAATCTTTGGTTATAGTTATAAATATTATTTATTTTAGGGGGGTGTAACCTAGTAAATTTTAATTAAAATTTGATTAAAACAATTTTGGGTATATATTCGGCATGTCGTGCTAGCAAATAAACAACTGAAAGAATATAGATGTGTTTAGAGGCGGCGTACCTGGTGGTGTTAGTCCTTTCGGCGTACACAGGCGTCGCACTGCACAACACTACACTTGCTAGTCGGTTGGCGGTTTGGTCAGCAATGGGATTCACCTGTCTGCCCGATCGCTATAGCCGGCAAGCGCGCGCCAAGCACCGCCCCTTGACCCAGACTTGGGTACAGTTACTCGCAAGTAGGCTGATGCCGGAGGGGAGCCACCCTGTGCAGGGTGCAACGTTCACATGCCTCACAAGTATAGGGGTGGAACCAGCACAGGGTGCAACGCTACCTAGACCACAGAGCCAAGATGTCTATCTAGAAAAGCCACCCTATGTGCTTAACGATGCTCCGGTTAACGCTGTTTCGGTATGTCTCGGTTTTTTCGAATTCTAATTTTATTTATTACGTTTTTTTTTAACATAATAGAGCAGCATTCTTGCTTTCTTACACTTTGTAGTTTACTCTAGTGCATTACAGTAACCTAGCGCATAGAGCCAAGCTTTCTAGAAAAGCCACCCATGTGCTTAATGCCCCTCCGATTAAGGTTGTTTCGGTATTTCTCGTTTTTTTTTTCGAATTCGAATTTTTTATTGTTTCATTTTATTGCGTTTTTTTAATATAATAGAGCAACGTTCTTGCTTTCTTAACTCTTTACAGTTTATGGATTATGGGAGCAGTTTATACAACATACGAAACAAGAAAAGATAAACGACGATAGATGACTTCGTCACAAAAAGCAGAAAGAAGTCTAAAATTAATATAATATAAAAGTAGTACATTTAACAATAAATGTTACAAAAGAACTTATAAATTTATTGTGTGTTATTTACTGATTAATATAACTTCATTTAACGATATTTCGTTTAGCGCTGGCTGGAACATTTTAGAACGTATATCCCGCGTTACGCAAGGATTTATTATATCATATTGTTCTAAACTGGAGGACCATCTTAAAGATGGTAGAGCACATAGAGTAGAGAACCAAGATCTCTACCTATAGGAGCACCATATATAGACAGTGGCGGATTAAACTCATCTGAGAGCCAAATACACAAAACACTTGGGGGCCCTATTAATTATTATATATAAAGTTAATTACAAAAGATTTTTATTGAATATATAACAATAATAAATCCTACAAGCATTTATATATTTATTTTGATGTTGCAAATCTAGAAAGTAATTCTGAAAAATATGCATTTTAAACAAAATCATTTTCACTATATGTTCTATTTATTGCATTTAAACAATCTTCGGCTACAGTGGAATGGTTTTGATTTCATTTTTCTAATTTCGAAAAAAAACTGTTCCCTTCACATATTCTATATGTTTGCGTTAAAAATTTTGGGAAATAAATTACTACATTAGGGCAGCGGTGGTTCACTTGATTAAGGTGCTCCGGTTCGTCTTGAGTGTGAGATGTAGGATTCAAATTAGAGCTTTCCCAATCTTTATCCAAATAAAGTACAATTGGGTCCGATTGGTTCCGAACCAACTATAAGCTGTAGTGCTGTAGATCCTTTGCAAAGGCTGTAGGCTAGTATTCTACACCGCTAAAACAGAAGTCAAACATGTCTCGAAACAATAACCGTAGCTACTTGAGACTGTGTTACTCTGTTTTATCTAGAAATATGCGACAGATTACAGAATAGCTAAATTAGGATAATATTTTTGGTTCTTTAAAAACTTTCTTCGTATTCAGTGTCCTATTACCCCTTAGGCCAACAAATTTAGGGTGCGCTAAATTTTTATAATTTAAAAATTATAAAGATTATTCGTAAACAAATTATTAGTTGTATGTTTCTTTTAAATGTACGATACTTAAAAACGCCGAAAATTAAATGAAAATGATGTAACAAATTGTGAATTTGTTATAAATTAATAAATAAATATTATATTTACACCTAATGTATAAATATTATGACTTTATGTTATTAATTAATTAATTAATGCTTAACTTCTTCTCTCAACTTTCGGGGCTCCTGGGCATGTAAGACACATTTAATTATTCAAATGTCACACATCGGAACATCTAATACTCTTGTTGTCTGCCTTAAAACAAGTAATCATATAGAAGATGAAAGTCAATTATTTTGGTGGGAATTTTGTCATATATATTAATGAAGTTTCTCTGCGTCATGTCATTCAATTACAATAATGTCAAATATTTTATACCAAAAGTAAACTACAAGTTTTATTTCGTAGTCCCTACGGCATCATAAAATAAAATGGCCTCAATTAACTACGATTCTGTTTTCTTGTAGGTAAGTTTTATTTTCATTTTATATTATTATTTATTATATTACAGTGGATTCCACAACACTCAGACTCAGCGGTATTCTTATATGCTTAAAATTTGACGACCGTATTCTATTAATATTGAAGCAAATTATTAAACTATATTTAATTTTTAAAATAAAATTCTGGAAGTTTCCTGTCTATCCTCGCATTGGTATCTTCTAATTTTTTCTGCCAATTATACTGTATTTGATTCTTTCATTACTTGTTTTATTTCGTAGCTGGTAATTATAATTAAATATAGACTTTTTCTTCAAAGTAATAGTGCATTACCAAGTAGATGTAAGTGTAAGTAGGTACCCAGTCTTGTTTAATTTAATTTAATGATGTTGTTAAAGGAATAAAGAGTGCAATACTGCATTATAAAATGAAAGGAATGAGTATGAAGATCAGCAGGTGAGAACTGTGTTATATTATGCATTTTTGAAGAATATATTCTCCTAGATTACATTGTTGAAAAGTATATATAAGGGAAACAGGCTACGAAAGATAACATATTATAAATAAATTTATGCATTATTGTTACATTATCAAATATAAAATAATACAAAATTCGTTGAGAACTGCGTTTAAATGAGATTTACTTTACAATTACATGCTTGGCATATTATATTATATTTCACAATTAATGATGTATTGGTTGTTATTATGTTAAAATAAATACCTTAGTTATTTATGGCTATATGTAATATAATGATCTGAGCCATACAGAATTTTAACCAACTGCTTTTAATGGAATATATTTAATTTATTAAAATACGAATTATTACAGAGCTAAAATGTTTATCTCAATAGTAAATTAGGAACTTCTTTATTTAAAATATGTATAGTTACAACGTTGTAATTTTACGGTGTATATTATCAGTAAGAACTGCTACATCCAAAAGATGCTATTAATAAATCGATTATAGAAAAACTAAGCAACCTCATTCTTCCCAATCATATTTTTTGAGTTTATTAAAACTGAAATCTGTGAAGCTGTTTAGCTTTTTGCATATTCATATTAACTGTACTATACAGACATACGAGTCTGCTGTTTTTATAAGGTGTTAAAATATGCTGTTGTTTTTCACGGCCATCCTAGATTCGAATCCGTGCCAAACTAAATAAAATCACGTATAGGGTACTACATTGGAATATCAACTTGTATTGGAAATGCAATAAAATGTGTAACAATAATATAAGGACATTAAAAAAATACGCTACCTATTTATATATAAAATATTGTAATTAATGTTTAAAAGTACAGGGCTGAATTGTGAATTACCGAAAGGCAGAGTTAGTGATCTAAATTTTCTAATGAGACTTACTTAGCAATTAAAATCATACGGAACAAATGGTACTTTGACATAATTTTGTAGTCAGTCATATGTGAAATATGTTATGTGTGACTTATGTAATTAGACATTACATTAAATAGTTCTGCTCCATTTCGGAGCGGAGTCAAAGGAACCATCATAACAGTCTTTAAATTAATTACCCAAAATTTAGTTACAACTTCATGTTTTAATGTACATATCGGATGCTATTTGAAATTATAATATATAATAATAGTCAAGTATTGATATTTCTACATTACCTTTTACACATTTGATTAAAGTGGTCAGACTCGAATAGAACTGAGAATGAAATCTAAGAGCCCAAAATAAAGTCTTATTCCCAGCTTCTTCCCTAATACGTAGTGGATAATTAACACATAAATGTAAGCCTAATTTATAGTGCTTTGTATTTTTTTAAGACCATTCCTAGCAGATGTTTTAATTCATAAATCTGACAGTGCCTACATCTATTTGGATAAAAATCATATTACGGATAGTAATGGATAGTTTTCTATAATATCATTACCTGTCATTTTCTTTTTGAGTATTCCGATTTATATGGAATGCAAATTTATTAATTATTTTTAAATTATTACTATTATCGTATATGGCCGACTAAATATTTCACAATGCGTCAAATTTTATGTAAATTGAAAATTTCAAAATCAATTATCTTAATAAAATAAAATATCGAAGTTTTTTGTCTTTCGAACTTTTCATTTTGCACCAAAAGAAGTCTTAATTCCTTTAATGTTAGGATTTTATTTATTGCATATTTATCTTTTATGAAATAAATATTTATTTCATACATGTTTTATCAGATTATTGTTCAACCCTTGTTAATACAAACAATTTTGGCTATATATATATTTAAGATCCGTGGTAACGAAGGAAAGAGGGGGGCACAAAATTGCTTAGATAAGAAACTGAATACCAGTTTCCCCAATTA
The DNA here is from genome assembly GCA_035578165.1 of Stenolophus ochropezus. Lineage (NCBI taxonomy): Eukaryota > Metazoa > Arthropoda > Insecta > Coleoptera > Carabidae > Stenolophus > Stenolophus ochropezus. The sequence goes on along the minus strand of JAQOWZ010000011.1, from coordinate 25,254,946 downwards.
ATATAAAAACACCACTATGTATGAGTAGTACGGAACCCAGTAAGCTGCAGGTCTCCGGCAGTAAAAAGGCAAGTAAAACTTGGTGACAAAAAAGTAACATTTATCATCTGTAAGATCTGACTGCAAGAACAAAAATATACATAATAGATTTATTTGTGCTAAAAATTTAAATAAACTTCTATATAGTTTAAATCACATTCTAGTATTATTTAAAAATTAAATTGTATCATCTGTAAAATATATTTTTAGAAATCTCGTAAAGCATTGATAGTAGAGTGCTAGAAGGCCTGAAAAGTGTCATCCCGTGGGGGTTTTGAACGAAAAAGATGGGACCTTCAGAATCTTGAAGCTTATACCTCATATAGTGAAATGCCAGAGTCGTCAAAAAATTGTCCTGTGCCAAAGGGCCCAAATCAAAATTTTGGAGTTACGTACAAGAGTCGATATGAAATACAGTTTTACACCTACTGTCCAAATTTCATTAAAAAGTCTGTACAGGTTTTCCATTAAAATCAAATTGAATTTTTGATTTAACACGGGTCCTTATGAGCCCAGTCTGAAGAAATCTGCTCATATCTCCGTTCGACTAGCCGCAAAAATTGTGTCTTTTTACAAGTTTTTCACATTTCTCAACTAATATCTTCAAAAGTAAGCGTTAAATCAAAAAATGATATTTGAAAAAGTTTTAGCTTCACTTATTATCATTGTAATAGTACTTGTTCCATAATTTTAGTGCAAACAGTTTTCGTGTAATAGTAATTTTAAGGAAATACTGCACTTTTAACCTTGAGCGGGATTCCGCATCGCTCGCTGCTTACCCCTCACGTCTCCCACCGCGCGCGCTGCCTTTGCCTACAAACTGAAATCATAGCAACTCACCATAAATAATAATAAAAAATATTTCTAAGGCAAAAAAGGTATTATTACTTGTACGAAATCATATTTTCAATATTTATAACTATGTGAAGTATAAATGTGATACTTTAATAATATTAATGGTAATCAAAAATTAATATTACTGAATCAACAAAACTTTATTTGGAATAAACTTAAATAATTTGTAAAAATCATAGAAATTAAATTATCAGACAGTCGTCGCTTTCTTCTGAAGGTGGTTGTAGGATTTCTTTCTGGAATGCTGGTGTGAAATTGTGGAAATTGTTTTGACCCATACACGTACAGGACCCAATATAGGATCATTTGTTTTCCTTACAACTGCAGGACTTCATTGGACTATCTATTATTATGAAAATTAGTTTATATTTAATAATATTTATGTATATGCATCTATGATACTTTTTTACGACCACATGTTATTAATACGATGATATTTTCCAAAGTTGATGACATGATTTAAAAAGTAGGAATAATTATATTGTTCTTTATAATGTTTAAATAGTCTGGTAAATTTGATAATGGTTCTAAAGAATTTATCGAAACTTTAATAATAAGCTTAAGCAATGTCTAACTGTCTTCTGTTGGTGGTAACTTATCTTAACTATTATACTTCAAGTAGCTAACAATCCTCGAAGGAAATTTAATGTAGAAATATTTTGATTTTTACCATATAATTGAATTATCAATTTTTCTATATTTCTAAAAACATTTTCATTAAATTCATATACTCCAAATTCTACCAACAATTGCATGTTTTTTTTCCCATATTAGAAATTTGACATTTTATACTACATCCTGTTAAAGCATGAAATGCCGAAAGCAAAAGAATTTTTTGATCAATTTTAAGGTCATGGATAAGAATAAATCTCTTATCTATTGTCTTTTTTACCAATCTTCATCCAAATTTCTTTAGTTAAAAATTCTCTGAAAAGGCACAGAAGGACTAAGACATCAGTGTATCGGCCTCTTCATGATTTGATGACCAATAATTCATCAGTAAATTGAAAATAACTTCTGTATTAATAAATTTAAAACAATCCACCGGTTGTAACAAATTCAAAACTCTGATTCTCAGAAAGTTTTGTCACCTCACACGATATAAAATTTGTTAACTGGCGTTTGTTGAATGTGGAGTGTATAAATAAATTCCATTTTTGAGGTAATGGTATTGATGGTGAGTCAATATTTTTTTAATGGACTCAGTTGATTGATACTCGCTTAATTCTCGTGTAGTCTCCATGTAATGGTCTAAAACTAAATCTATTCTTTTAGCACATATTTATTTTTAAATATTATAAAGGCTAATATTTCTAGGTAATCCCCAAATGTTTTTACAACGATGATTGATGTCATCAATAATACATATTTTAACATCTGCATTAAAATTTAACTCCTTTATTATTTAAACTATGGTTGGCAAATGGTGGACAATATAATTACTTCGATTTTTCAAACCATATCATCAACCAACAAAATATCGTCGTATTAACAACATGTGGTTGTAAAAAAGTATCATAGATGCATATACATATATATTATTAAATATAAACTAATTTTCATAATAATAGATAGCCGAATGAAGTCCTGCAGTTGTAAGGAAAACAAGTGATCCTATATTGGGTCCTGTACGTGTATGGGTCAAAACAATTTCCACAATGTCACACCAGCATTCCAGAAAGAAATCCTACAACCACCTTCAGAAGAAAGCGACGACTGTCTGATAATTTAATTTCTATGATTTTTACAAATTATTTAAGTTTATTCCAAATAAAGTTTTGTTGATTCAGTAATATTAATTTTTGATTACCATTAATATTATTAAAGTATCATATTTATACTTCACATAGTTATAAATATTGAAAATATGATTTCGTACAAGTAATAATACCTTTTTTGCCTTAGAAATATTTTTTATTATTATTTATGGTGAGTTGCTATGATTTCAGTTTGTAGGCAAAGGCAGCGCGCGCGGTGGGAGACGTGAGGGGTAAGCAGCGAGCGATGCGGAATCCCGCTCAAGGTTAAAAGTGCAGTATTTCCTTAAAATTACTATTACACGAAAACTGTTTGCACTAAAATTATGGAACAAGTACTATTACAATGATAATAAGTGAAGCTAAAACTTTTTCAAATATCATTTTTTGATTTAACGCTTACTTTTGAAGATATTAGTTGAGAAATGTGAAAAACTTGTAAAAAGACACAATTTTTGCGGCTAGTCGAACGGAGATATGAGCAGATTTCTTCAGACTGGGCTCATAAGGACCCGTGTTAAATCAAAAATTCAATTTGATTTTAATGGAAAACCTGTACAGACTTTTTAATGAAATTTGGACAGTAGGTGTAAAACTGTATTTCATATCGACTCTTGTACGTAACTCCAAAATTTTGATTTGGGCCCTTTGGCACAGGACAATTTTTTGACGACTCTGGCATTTCACTATATGAGGTATAAGCTTCAAGATTCTGAAGGTCCCATCTTTTTCGTTCAAAACCCCCACGGGATTAATTTTTAAGCGTTTTATTCGGCCGCTGGCACTCTACTATGATATCTCCAGAACTTTAATGAATTTCTACTTTCATCCATTAAATTCTTAAATTACTTTATTTCAAATGAACAATTATTCTAGAAAGGTACTTATTATTGTCTGATTTATATGTTAATATGAGTATACAATGTGTGTATATTTATAGATATTAATTATTTTCTTAGTCATTATTAATGACCGGAATAATTCTAGCGGACAGTTAATTATGTTTCATGGGTGGTATATTATGATTAGAACTCGATCAGATAACAAAGATGATGGTTGATGTCACTTGACTGACCTTCAACAGTTCAGAAGAATTTATAAGGCTTAGTTGTACCCAACTTGACAGTAACTTAAAAATAGAAACACTTGACACCGAAAGAGACGATTTAATATGATGACAAGATTAAAAAATATAAAAAATAGATATATTTTGTCATGGAAGTTTGAATGATAGGCAGATAGAAAATAGGATTGCGTTTAAGGAGAATAGTAAGCACAAACAAAGGCCATTAACTCATGCCTAACACCAATACGGTGCTGTATGGGTCGCGGTTCGCGTTAAGAATGAAAACAGCTGTTATATCTGGCACAGTTGGGTAAGTGAAACATCACACTTACATGTCATTGCTATTTGGAATATCACCTCTACAGAATACAAATACAACTACACGGAAACCAAAACTGTGGAATTTAAAGGAAATTAAATTTCTACAATTTAAAATACAGTGATTTTAATTAACAATGAGAACACATCCCATATACGGTGATGTATTCTATTCATATTTTTAATTTTATCAGTAGCGAATTGATTTTTAAAAAATATATTTACCTATTATTTTTTCAATCTATTTTACATAGGTAGTTAAACAATTAGGATTTTTTGTGCGGGATCTCTACCCAGGAGTAGTTTTTATATTTGTGTTTTTGATATAGGTGCATGTACATTATGTCGTATTTTAATCGAATAAATTAATTTTTAAAAATGGGATATTAATCGATTTATTATTTCTTTTTAAAAAATATAAGTAGCTATTAATATTTTGTTTGATACAGATTTATTTTATCTTCCCATTGATACCAAAACTATTATTATCAATTAAAACTGGGGGCCACAACCTGTAAAAATTGATTGTCCATATTTATCTCCTATAAACATCTCGAAAAATTAATGGGTCGATTTTGATCTGTACGTAGACATTTACAAATTACAATACAGGACAATTCTGATCGTATGTCTGTAATGAACTGAGTTGCAGATATTAAAATGTTGTGTTATGCTTTCTGCAACTCTCTTCACATTAAATATTTTGATGCTGAAATACAAAATTTTGTATTTTGAAATGTCACTATTCGGTATTACATATTCTTTAAATAAATATGGCGCAAGTATTATTCTGGAATTTTTTACTAGTACCTATATTGTTATAAAAATGAAATTTAGACTTATAAATAATCTTTATACAGGTCTAAAAAAAAGGATAAAAGAAAATGTATAAGAAACACAATTAATAATCAGTACGAAATATACATGGATCTGTTAGAAAGGAAATAAATAAATAGATCCAAATTTTCAATGATTTGTAACGCTGTAATTGTATTTCTAAATATTATTTAAAAAAATATCAGAACATTCAAATGGGTTTGAAGTATCTGTCAGTTTTCTGCTATATAACTTTAGATGTCACGTAAATCCATGGGCGTAGCCACGGTGGGGCAGGGTGGGGCGCTTGCCCCACCCTGGCTCTGACCTGTAAGGTACCTAATCAAACTTAAAAAACTTAATTATCTAGGTACTAACTACAATTCTTAATATCTGTAAGAAAGTTCACATTCGACAGTCGTCAATCGACACAAAAAAAATGCGATCAAAACAAAAAGCGCGCGCGCGATTGACGTACATAAACTCAATCTTTTTGTTTTTCGTTTGTGTGTGTGACTAAGGGGTTGAGTTGAGCTGGAAAGAGACCCGCCGCCCCCGTCCCGAGCAGCGCAGAACTTCTTCTATCGCGGCAGTTTCATAGCTGAAGCATAGAATAGGTTTATATATAACTATTCTGTGGCTGAATCTCAAGTGATCATTGACGCTCTAGAAGTTGATTTTACAATACCACGCATCGCGAAAAAACAAACGCACCGTGCAAATCCTCCGGCAGAGAGCCCTACTTAGTTTTGGAAACGATCGTTGATTATTCGCTACCTAGACTCGTTAATTATGTCATTGGAAAAGCATTTCTCGGAGAACAACTTACCGGCATATTCTTTCATCTCAGGGCAACCATATAACATGTTGCAAATGACATTCGAAGAATTTTTGAAAAAAATAGAGGCCTTTCGTGAGTTTTATAGCTTAAGAGGTAGTTTCCACAGCGAGGCTGAACTGTGGTACCACTTGTGGGAAGAAAAAATATGATTTCCATGTTCTGAAAGACATGGAAGTGGCAGAACTGATAAAGGATTCAGAAATGTTTTATCCGAGCATAAAAACTGCGCTTGCTATTTTCCTGGCCCAACCGTGTACGACCTAAACCCTAAACTATAGAGAGGTCTTTCAGTACGTTACGGCGTGTCAAGACGTGGCTTCGCTCCACCATGAGTGAAAATTGTCTGAGCGATCTCTGTATGCTAAGTGTTTACAGGCTTCTCTTAAAGTAATATTATGAAGTTAGTTAATACCGAAATAAATAAACAACCTATAATACCTATGTGTAATTGTTTACTTACTGTACCTGAAAGTACTATCTATAGATAGATATAAACCTCTAAATTGACTGATTAACAAATTGGCATACGCCCAGAGCCCAAACGGCTGAAGTTACAGACACATTTTTGAATGGAAGATTTCGTGGTGTAGGTAGGTTAGCAATAAGAAAGTGTTTTGGATAATTTCGAATTATACATACATATACAGGGTGCTATAAGCTGTAACCTTTTTGTATGAAAAAATTAACCGGAGTAAGACCGCGGGTATAGTTTGCTAGTTACATTATTTTAGACTGCTGCCCCACCCTGAGCCCATGGCTGGCTACGCCCATGCATAAATCATTATTATTTTTTGTTATAAAATTAGCAAAATTACTATAATATTATAAAAACTTATTTTGTCATCCCCTTTCAACAAAATTCCAATAAATTGAACCTTTTTGCTGTTTCGTTTTTGACAAAAAAATCATATCTGTAAGGTTTTCGTAACCGTAACAATTCAAAAGATCTGTAAAAATTTACAAATATTCTGTAAGTTACAGACGTGATCAAAATTACCATTTGAATAATGTGTTACAGGTCTTACAGATCTGCTTACATATTTTATAGATGTGAATCGACCCATAACATTAAATACATTAGAAATTGTCATGGATGTCATTTATTTTAACCTCATCCGACAAATTGTAAATTATATAAAAAATAATAGGGAAAAGTGTTTTTATAACCTGGTCTATTTATTTACCTCGACTAGCAAGTGGTAGGATCCAAATGTTTTCAGTTTCATATTGCTCATATACTGCCTCTTTCAAATCTTGCCCTGCGCAACGTTATACTGCTTTCGACTCGCCTTATTCAGTTTCATATTTATACAGAGTATGTGTAATTAAATAATTATTATATTTTATGTGTAAATGCACTACATAGTTATGTAAGCTGTAAAAATGTAAGTATATATATTATAAACTATGAGAAGGTATGAATTGAGCCTCAATTATTGAGGCGGAGCTTGCAAAGCCGAAGTTCATGTTACCTGCCGTAAGAGAATAGTTGTTATAGGTACTAACATTCCGAGTCGCTTATTATATTATTCGCGCCACCAGCAGCATCTAACTTCAAAAAATGTTAAATTATTTGTAAAATACTACATGGGGGCATCGAGGTCCATGCCCTCAAGGAAAATTTTCCTTGGGGCAATGTTCCCAAGGAGACATTTGTTAGCGCAGATATTTTTTACATCAGTAATAAAGCCCTGACTTATTATTTTAGAGAATTGTTCTACCTCCTTCCATTTTTAAATAACTAACTACTACCTTAAAATGGATGTGAGTTACACTCTTAAAAATATTACAAGTAAATTCCTCCCATTAAAGTACCTACGTATACAAATTTTTATTTTAAAATTTCCATTAGTACAGGCACAATTACAAATTGAATATCAGCCGATAGGAATCCATATGATCGGCAATAATGCGCGTTTCACGATGTACAAGCTTTTCGGCGTCTTACCCGCCTGGTGGTCTGGCTAGTCTACCTTCCAGGGCATCTCATGCCTTGGAGGTGATCTAGTTCAGCCGGTCGGGAATTGGAGCACGCTTCAGCGTTTGATCTAATTGTTGACCTGCTGAAATCAGATCACATTCTGAAGCAAATTTAAGCTGCTCCGGTTTCAGTTAGTCTGGAATTAGAGAACTCAGAAGTGTTTACTCTAATTCTAGGTCTGCTGCAACCAAAACACATTCTAGAGCAAATTTAGTACTCTGGACTGTATTCTGATTTCAATGGGTCAAGAAACCAGAGCATATTCCGGAAAAGTTTTGACTATTCTGGGTTGTGCTTTGGTTCTAGTAGGTCAGTATGTTACGAATTAGAGCATTCTAAAGTGTTTGCTCTAACTCTAGGCCCGCTGAAGTAATAGATTGTGCCCTGGTTCCAGTAGGTCATGAATTAGAGCATACTACAGTGTTTCCTCTAGTATTTTGACCCGTTGCTCGACGACCAAATGTATATAAAATTCGTATGATTTTCATAATTACCTTGCTAGTAGGACGTAAGACAGTTATTTTCTATAACACTCCGTTGACAATGATTACCAAATAATAAATTAATCTTACAACTTGCCATGGAAGTAAGTTATACTTACTTGAACGGTGGTATGAAAAATAATGTTATTGACACTGCTACATTAAAAAAACACGAAATTTCTTTTGCGCGTGAATGAATGAAACGTGAAAATACAGATTGTTGAGTGTTTTGAAATTTCAAATCTAACAAAGATTAGACGGCTATATTTCCGTACTAGATCAGGGGTTGCTATCATTTGGACTTGTTATGATATCAATTGCAAATATCAACTACAAAGTGAACTTGCAATTCTGTAATAATCATCATTACTTGTGGTTAATATGTATCTACATATATAAAACATTCTACAAGTCTACACTGCTGTGTACGTCATGGTGACATTTGATATTTGACATTTGAAATTGATATAATAAGATGTACAATTGTTATTTGTATTTGTTATTAGTTATGGAAACCCATCTGCCTTTCGACAGATCATATATATCCAGAAAAAGTTGTGTGCATCTGTGCAATTATTGTATTTGTCTATCAATATACAGTTATTTGTTTTTATCTTCTCAATTAAACTAGATAAATAACAGAGTTAAATATTAACAATTATGACAAATATATGTCTTTGTAGAAGCAAATACTACAAGAAGTATACCGGTATATTTATATTACTGCTATAATGTCAATGGAGAAACTATGTGCGCATTTTTTTCCATTCTTCTAAATATCAAGCTTTGCATTGAGTTTAATAAATGACTAACTATATTGTATTGTGCAATAAATGTAGAAAGTTTTTCATTTCCCATAAGGTGTAAAGCTTGGGAATCACATGAGATAATATGGGATTCTATACGAGTGGCACAAGTGGACTTGTATGAATGGTATCGCGGCATCCGTCAAAGCTGGAGTTGAGATGAGTTTTTGTGTGTCTTGTCGGTGGCCTCTCGTTCATAACAACAATTACGTTTTTACGAGCGTCATTACGCCGGGCTTTCTTGTCTGCGAGGACAGGCCCTTAAGACTTTCCCACTGCTATTTTACCCAGCAATAAATTAACACTTTATAAAAAGTAATGGCAGTTTAACTGCCAAAACAATATATACCTCATTCCGCGAACGTTTATTCTTCAACTCTTTTCTTCATTCATCATTTTAGTGGTGTACATTTAGATGTCGACTCTGAAGATTTAGATCTGAATAAGGTAGATAGATAGCTTGTAGTAAAAGCAAATTCAAATATTATGCACTTCTTTCCAAAAATCTCTTTTCTTTATTGATCATTTTAATGCTGCACTTTTATAGTTTTGGAATATGAAAATTCTGATAAGAATATTATAGATAAGTTTACGATAAAACAAGTGCGAAAACACTTTTTTCATTTACAAATTGAATTGAAGATTTCCTTGAATAAGAATTATATTTAGATTTTAATAAAGGGATAAATGAAAGTAAATTAATTTCTAATCCTATTAATATATAAGAAGACAACGATATAAGTTGGGGCTGTAGGAAGTCCAGGAAGAAAAATTTGATTTGGCCAACATATAACCTCTCGCTTGTCCTCTAGCGAGGTAGAAACAAATTTGAACTATAAAATTTTAACTTATGACATAATATTAAATTTTTTTTTACAAGAATTCTTATATATTCATAATTAATTCAGAAACACAAATCAGATCTTCATGAAAATAGCACTTCCGGTTGTACAATTAACAGCAAAATCTAATTTAAGGTGTCAGAATTTTGCATCGAAAATTTCAACTTTTTTATTTACTAGGTACTATTTCATTAATCTTTTCGACAACATCCATCCATCCATCTATCCACACACACGGACTGATATCATCGTGAAATTTTAAAATCGTGTTCTACGGACCTCAAAACGTGCTTATCCATTAAAAACTCACTAGGTATCAGGTTTTTAGCATGATTCCAATACCTCTCTTTCTATGTGGCGAGAGTTAAAAAGGAGCTCTTCCGAAACTCAAACACGATGACCATTTTAATGCTGCCTAAATATTTAGCTCAGAACATTATAGATAAGTTTCAGTAAAGCAATCTCTGTGCACTTCATTCAGAGTACGTTCATCCTTAAACTTTTTTATTCATTGGCCATTTTAGTGTTGCGCTTTTAGATAACGAAGATTTAGCTCAGAATATTATAGGTAAGTTCTTTTTAAAGCAAGTCCAAATAATATAAGGTCCACAATGGTATCCATTGTGCCAATGACCAGCTGTGTGAAATCTGGGTTCGAATCACGATGAGTCAATTTCTTTAACATCTATTTATATTCTCCACGCGAGATTACAATATAAATAAGCCGTAAGTGACACATTTATTTATATGTATATATTAAGATTGAATGTTCTATTCTTTTCAACGATGATTATTTCTTAATAATTATTACTTCTTGAAAATGTATCATAACATGTGATTTTTGAAGTGTAACCTATTATACTATATAAGGCTTATATGGTCTCACTTTCTACTAGGTTTGTAGAAAATCATAACTTTAAAATCGTGTAACACTTTGTCTGCATTCTTGTTTTTAACCAGTTTATAAAATTCTCATGTTAACAGTAAAACAAAAGAGAAACACTTCTGTTATCTGCCGCCTGAGGTTAAGCGAAGAAATAGTTAACCTTAAACATTTATTAGAAAGAAACACCACCTTTAACTTAGAAATCTTAAATGACAGTAAAATGAACACTTTTATAGTTCTATGAGATATTTAGAGAAATAAATGTAAGGTTTAAACATTAAACACGAAGCATAATACTGAACAATTACCAAAAATTACAATTTCCGACGAATTTACACTGTTATCAAATATATTTTTTCTTTAATTGTTGCTACCGTCACACTTACTTGTTATCGACGTCGGTAAAATTTGAAGTTTTGCTATTGCCTTAGCGATACTTGTTATATATTGAGCAATTTAGCAATGCTCGCTTAAAACATAGTCGACAGTCATTGGCGCCCATAGAATACTTTTCAATGAGGGGCAAAAAAATATTATTATAAAAAAGATATATATTTTTACGCCCAGTTATCTCAACAAGGTTTAAATTTTAAGCAACACAAACTAAAAATACTACTTAATCGAAATTTTGAAATCAATTTGAATACTTCATTTAACATTCATTCCCATATATTATCCATTTAAGGAAAACTTGAATATAGAGATAAACAGCAAACATATACTTATTATTAAAAATAATAGAATTGTTCAAAAGTAAAGCACAAAGTTAAATTTCATACTTATTTTTTGGATTGGTTTGTAAAGGCACTTTTTAAATTTAAATCTTTTGAAAATTCCTTAGAAAATTAATTAGGAATCACTTCGATAAAATGAAGTTTATTGTAATTAATTATCTCGTCTCTACTTTCTAATGATAATTAAAATAATTAACCACAAATACTAACGTTTGTCCCACACATAAAAACCTAAGCCCTAAAATACAGAAAACATTAATAATTTTTTTATAGAACATAAGGGTGGTGAAATAATTAAATTACCTGCCGTCTTTTTAAAATTTGCGAAAAGCCAGGAGAGGGAAAATGTCCCCTCTTGCCCCCTCCCCTTATAAGCGTCCATGCCGATAGTTAAATTGAGCAACTTCGATTAATTCTAAGCGATAAGTTACATGATGGAACCCTATGTGTGCGTTAGATATTTGCTCGGTTTTATTGAAGCACATGAACCTGGTGCTAAAAAATACAACCTATCGCACTTATAATACAAATATCTAACTATTATTTTAATACTTTCAGTTAGCTTAAAAGTTGTTAATTTTTAACTTAATTCAATCTTTAGCTTGGAAATTTGATTGATATATCTTTCGGTGTGATGAAGCGTATCAGATATCTTAAACAAGAAATTAAATTTTAGAAGTTCAAGTATCAAATTACTGATCAATTGTTAGTGGAATAAGGACACCTACTGTACAGTTACAGCAGAAATGTTAGCACTTTCAACAAGATTCTATTCCGGAAGAGTTCTATTTCCTGTTCTGTGTTGCCAGTTTCACTTGAGAGAATGTTACTTTTTGCTGGAAATTTCAATTTTGTTTCACATATATTATATAAATATATCACAACTTATTACATACATATACCTACTGCTTTTCTCAAATTTTCAAAGTGATAAAATATTGATAATGTAGTCTACAAAAATAATAATTTCAATATAGTATATCTCATAGAACTAGACAATATTTTATATTTTTTTCTAAAACTCGTACTTTATACATTAATATTGTACTCTGAGAACTTTTAAATGTACTTTCTTGTACTCTACATACTCAAATTATAGTACTACCTATAGTACTTTGAGCTTTGAATAATCTGTTGTACTCTGAATTCTTTATAAGAAGAAAATATGGCCATGGTTTCCATTGTTTGTAGACTGCATTTCACAAACAAATTTTGTATTTAGATAAGAAGTTGATAGGTTAGATTTTTGTAAAGTTTGTCTTAGGTACACAAAGAATGTAATTTCGTTTAGTTTTTGAAAGTTCAATTTATTTTAGTTTGTAAAAATTGTAAATAAAATTAGTTTAAGTGAAGTAAAGTGATTGTGTATCGTGTTTTATCTGTGTTTCCTGTCGTCAAATTATGATCATCATCATCGTCATCAGAAGTCAGCAAAAGCTTAGTAAGTCAGCCATCATTGCTTCATATTACTATCCTCTTCGTGTTACATCTTATAGTACATACTTGCAGTCCAACTCTGATATCAATAATGATTTCTATAAGCAATTAACAAGACATTCTTTTATGATTCTTCAAACCTTGTTATGTTCAATTTATTTTAATGTGTAAAAATTATAAATAAAATTACTTTAAGTAACGTAAAGTGCATGTGTGTAACCAACATCGTGTTTTATATGTGTTTTCTATTGTGTCAAGTTGTGATCATCATCATCATCATCATCATCGGAAGTCAGCAAAAGTCTTAGTAAGTCAGCCATCATTGTTTCATCTTACTACACTCCTCGTGTTACATCTTGTAGTACCTACTTGTAGTCCAACTCTGATATCTATAATGATTTCAATAAGCGATTAGAACAGAAAATTTATTTCAAAATCTTTTGGAACAATTATCATTACAAGACATTATTTAATGATTCTTCAAACCTTGTTACTTCTAAAAATGCTGTGCTAATGACAATGATTATTTTTTTTGATAGTGTTCTAATGGAGGATTGAGAAGACCGAAAGTTGAAGTGCATTTGTAGTTTGAAGTGTTGTTGAAGATGATTGGTATAGTGAGGTAGTAGTGGTGTGTATTGTACTGCCCACGTATGACCCAGTTCCCAAGCCGGCGCTATGCACCTGCACTCTACACGCCCACAATCCACAGCTAATACTCATTCTATTACCCGAATTTGTATTGTTGACTTATATAACATCTGCTTATGACTACATTATAGTTTGTCTCATTCAGAAACGAACCGGCGCGAAAAACGTATTTTCGTACATATTTTCAGAAACCAATAAGAAAAGGTTCACCTCGTTGAGTCAGGGCTCTTTGCATGCCCTAAGTACTATATATCGTCGTAAGGTATGGTGTTGAATTCAGGTAGGTAATTTTAAAATCTGTACAAATTAAATTTACTAGTTATTTATGTTTTAAGGGCATATTCAAAACATTATAGCACGAGGGAATGTTTAAAGCTCGGAGCGGAGAGTTTTATAATTTCTGAGGGCTATAATGTTGATTAAACCCGTAGTACATACAACGTTTTTATTTATTTATTTATTTAAATCTTTATTTACAACTGGTTAGCAACAAGAAAATGTTATAAATTAAATAATAATATGCGAGAAATAACTCCTATTGGAGTTCTTTCAGTTTTACTTTATAATTTAGATGCCAAATCGAGATGTTTAATTCTTTTTAATCTTCTTATTTCTGAGGAATTGTCTAATAAAATTAGTGCTAAATTATTGATATGGTTATGTAAGCGATTTGTATATCGAGTAGAGTATGTTTCTATTAGTCCTTTAATATCTTTGATTTTTAAATCCGAATGTATTAATTCTTTTGTGACATACCACGAAACATTTACAATTAGTCGTATTTTTTTTTGTTTTTTTTTATAATATTTAAATTTGATTTCTTAGTGCATCCCCATAATTGTATTCCATATGTCCATATAGGAATAATTGCATCTTTATGTAATACAATTTGACAATATACTGGCAATTTTCATTTTCATTCTAGAAGCCAATAGAGTTTTTTAATTTTCAAATCCGCCTATTTTATTTTGCATGTTATATGTTTCTTCCAAGTGAGGCCTTTATCAAGATGGTACCTTGTTTCTGTCTGTTGGGGTATTACTTCATTGTTAATTGTTACTACAGGACAGAAGACATGTCTTTTTGTAAATGTTACGTGAACAGTTTTATTTCCATTAATTTTGATACGCCAGTTTTTCGCCCATTTCACAACTTCATTGAATACCGTTTTTAGATTTCTTGAAGTTTCCACTACGTCTTTATGAGATGCAAGTATTGCAGTGTCATCTGCATATGTAGCTACTTCTTCAAACAAGGAAGATCTGCCGTGTATATTAAGTATAAGATTGGGCTCAGTATATTATCCTGCGGTACCCCAGCTTTTATTTGATAATACTTTAATTATACTATTTGAATAATAGATAATACTGATGTAGTAAGTTTTTTTAATTTTGAATAATAATCCTGGATGCCACACTTGGTCAAGCGCTTGACTAATGTCTAAAAATACTGCAAAGCAAACGTTTTTCTCTTCTAGATCAGATTCAGTTCGATTTACTATTCGATGGACTTGCTATAATGAAGAATGTTATTCTCGGAATCCAAATTGTGGCCAGGAATGACATTATTTTCTTCTAACAATAATTTTATTCTTTTCGAAAGTTTTGATAAAATTGGTAATAAAGAAATAAAGCGATATGAAGAAGGTTCATGAATAAGTTTATCTGGCTTTAGTATTGGAATAATTTGAGAAAATTTCCATTGAACAGAAAAATACTGCAAGCGAAGAATGGAATTTCTTTTTAAGCAAAATATAATTTAATTCAATTCTATTTAGTTTCACTGCAACGATATTTTCTTCAATAATAATAAGAAAAAAATGAAAAAAAGTTCTTCTGTGAAAAACTAATAAGGATTTTTCAAATTTCAAAGTAAACTCATTGATTTTTATAACCACTATTTAAAATTCCTCATATTCAAAAAAAAAACAAGTTTCTTTTTAAACATATACAACTTTGAAAGTAAATAAATATTTTAGGTTTGAAGAGATAATTAAATTCTGTTTGAAAAATTGAAAACATGTAGTGAGTTGAAAAAGTCGGATGGGACGCCTATGCGTTCGGAATTTAAGGAGTGCCGGTTGCCGGGGAAACGCGAACGACACGAGGGGCCGGCAGTACTGATGTAGCGAGCGGTGTGTCAGCACGTGTGGAAGAGACAATAATTTTGTATTTGAAATATATATGTTCGTTGTATGTTTATAGTGGTTGAATAAAACTTTAGTTCATGTTAATACTAACTTGTTATTGTTAAACACTACATTGGTGACAGCGGTGGGATAGAAGCGCCGTGAATGTGATAGTGTGATAGTTCAGCTGTATTATAAAACAAAATGTCGGATATTCAGTGCTCACGTTTTGAGTCAGGAGATTGGGAGGAGTGGCTGCAATACTTTGAAGCTTTCGCTGAATTAAAATCGTGGGACAGTGCGAAGAAGGTTTTAATATTACCGCTATATTTGGAGGGACCAGCGAAACAAGCTTACAAGAGTCTGTCGGCGGCGCAACGAGCGAACTGGGTGACAACGTGTGAAGCGTTGAAACAGTTGTTTCAACAGGAGGAAGATGATGCTGAGGGATTGTTTCGGGCACGTAAGCAGGGACAAGATGAAACGATTGCCTGTTTTGCAGCCGGGTTACGAACGTTAGCTGGTCGAGCTTTTCCAGATCATAATGATACTACCCGGGAAAAGCTTTTGTTGAAACAATTCTTCCTGGGTATTGATAAACAGGTTGCAGAAGAAACGATTCGACAAAACCCGACTACGTTAGCAGCAGCAGTTGTAGCTGCGCAAAATTCGTTGTGTGTCACTAAACGTATGGAAGAAATACGCCAGTATCAAGATGAAAAAACTGGTGTGAAGACAGAAATCAAAATGCTTCAACCTGAATGTACAGAGGAAATAAAAGATTTAAAAAATAAAATGGCTGAATTGACAGACGCTGTAAAACAGCTTGCAATGAAAGACAGCGTAAGTAGATCAAATACGAATGATTACAGAGGTCGTGTTCGTTTTCGATCACCCGAGTATACCCGATCACATGAACGATCAGACATGTACTCTCAGCAACGGTGGGCAGCGCGTTCACCGGAGTATCAACGCCGAGAAGTGTCGCCGAGATCTCGAAGATTTTCACCTGCGCGTGGGGGAACACATGCCGAATTAAATAATTCAACTCCTTTTCGACCAAGAGAGGAAGAGTACAGGCGCCGCTGGCGAGATGATCATCTCTCGGAAGAACAAAATAGTTCATCTGGCCCACGATGTTATGGCTGCGGTCGAACAGGACATTTCCGACAAAATTGTCCACAAAAATCATCACGCATGAGACGAAACAGTGAACAACAGGGAAACTAGACCAGATGTCTACTAGCCCCGAATCGACATCTGTAACACTGCAGGGGCAAACCAAAGAAGACGATTATGTAGTGCGAGTGCGCGGAAAAGTGAATGAACACTCGGTGACATTTTTAGTGGACACAGGTGCCACGCGATGCTTTATTCGTAAAGATGTGTGGGACAAAGCGGGAAAAGGGTATCTAAGACCTTGTGCGAAGAAGATTGTGCAAGCTAATACAGACTCAATAATAGTTGCTGGAGTTGGTCATGTTACGGTTACATTAGACAATTTCGTGGCTCTTACGGAAGTGACTGTATGTGAAAATCTAACTGAACAATTCGTACTCGGGTGCAATTTTATACGGGAGCATAAATGTGTCGTGGACCCAACTCAAAACTGTATTTTTGTAAAAGGACATCGAATCGATGAATACTCGGTGTGGCCAGCAGCAGTGAGTCTCTGCGAAACTGTAATCGTGCCTGCTCGTACCGAAGTTATAGGTCGTGTAGAAATTTCGGGAGAACTGTATAATGTACCGAGACTGATTGAACCATTAACTAATTGCGTAGAGAAATTGGGCTGCATGGTTGGCCGTTCAGTGGCGCAAGGGGCCGCAGGAGCCGTTTTGATTCGGAACCCGAGCACGGATCCTGTTACTTTAAGGAAGAATACGAAAGTAGGAACGGCAGTTGTTTGTACTCTAATAAATAATCAACGAGAGTCTGACAGCGAACTATCTGTCAATTTATTCGATTGGGAAGAAGCTTCTCTCAATTTAAATCCAGAAGAATTAGAGAGAGCCAAGCAGTGCATCAGCCAGTATGTAAATGTTGTTTCCAAACATAAAAGAGACAATGGACGTACTAATGTGTTACGTCATAATATTAATACCGGCCTAGTAACCCCCATTCGTCAAAGTCCACGTCGGTTGCCATTGTTTTATCGAGACGAAGCTCAACAGGAGGTCCAGAATATGCTGGAAGCCGGCGTGATTAGCCCTTCAACTTCGCCATGGTGTTCCCCAGTTGTTTTAGTAAGAAAAAAAGATGGATCGCTTAGATTTTGTGTTGATTTCCGGAAATTGAATGAGGTAACTATCAAAGATAGTTACCCGATTCCACGTATCGACACGGTCCTAGATTCACTGTCAGGGTCAACACTTTTTACTGCATTGGACTTACAGACAGGCTATTGGCAGTGTGAAGTCGCTGAGCAAGATCGAGAGAAAACAGCGTTCTCTATTGGCTCTGGATTGTTCCAGTTTAATGTTTTACCATTCGGTGTCTGTAATGGGCCTGCAACGTTCCAGCGACTAATGGATGTAGTATTGGAAGGACTAAACTGGGAGTCTGCTTTAGTCTACTTGGATGACGTCATTATTTTTGGACGAGATTTTGATGAGCATCTGGCTCGATTATCGGCTGTATTAGAGCGATTGCAAATGGCTGGATTAAAAGTAAATCCGAAAAAGTGTAGACTTTTCAAGCGCGAGGTAGAGTTTCTAGGGCACATTGTAGGGCGTGATGGGATTTCTACCGACCCCGGCAAAGTAAATGCCGTGCAAGATTGGCCGATCCCACGAAACTTAACAGATCTTCGAGCTTTCCTGGGTTTGGCATCATACTATCGGAGATTTATTAAATCATTTGCTAGCATCGCTAACCCACTACATAAATTATTAAACAAAAATGAGAAGTTCCATTGGAATGAAGAATGCGACATTGCATTCCAAACACTTAAACAGTGTTTAACAAGTGCTCCTATTTTGGCATACCCGCGACGTGAGGGAACCTTCATTATCGATGTGGACGCGAGCGGGACTGGTATTGGAGGAGTACTTAGTCAGCGCCAAGAAGGAGAAGAACGCGTCGTAGCCTATTACAGTAGAGCCTTAACTAAGCCTGAAAGACAATACTGCGCTACACGACGTGAATTACTTTCGCTGGTGAGTGTGTGCAAGCATTTTAAGAGCTATTTGGTTGGGGCACGTTTCATTGCACGAACTGATCATAATTGTCTCCAGTGGTTAAGAAACTTCCGTGAACCAGAAGGGCAGGTGGCTCGATGGCTAGAGGCTCTTGCGGAGTATGATGTGGAAGTAATACATCGTCCGGGAAAACGACATAGTAATGCCGATGGCTTGTCGAGGCGACCATGTCCGCAATGTGGTCGAGAAGATTTGGATCGAGAGAAAAAATGGACAGAACATAAAGTCTGTGCAGTCGGAAATGATTCGGATTCCGAATTAAGTGCTATGCCGGAAGATGAAGTGGCCCGCAAAGACTTATTAATTGCCCAACAGAAAGACGAGTGCTGTGCGGAAGTAATAGAACAAATTCGTACGCGTAAAAACGATTCATCTAATCTATCGGGTTCGGCGCGTAAACTATGGGATCTAAAACCTAAAATCGTACAAGACTTACTGTGTATATCAAATGATAATAACTCGCGTAAATATCGAGTAGTGATTCCAAGATCAATGGTGTCTGACATATTACGAATGTATCACGGAAATGCAGCAGCTGGAGCACACTTGGGTATTAATAAAACGTTAGCAAAAGTGCGCGACAGATTTTATTGGTTTAACATGGCGCAGGACATTACTAATTGGTGCCGGAACTGTGAAGACTGTAATCGACGTAATTCACCGTCGTGTAGAGCTAAATCACCATTACAAACGTACGTTGCTACAAGGCCTTTAGAACGTGTCGCCGTTGACATATTATCGTTACCACCTAGTGCACAAGGGAATAAATATGTGTTGGTAATCGGGGACTATTTCACAAAATGGGCAGAAGCATATGCACTAAAGGACCAGAAAGCTGAGACAGTGGCAAAAGTTATTGTAGACGAATTTATCTGTCGATATGGGGCTCCGGAGATAATACATAGTGATCAAGGGGCGCAGTTTGAGTCACAACTTTTTAAAGAAATGTGCAACCTACTAGACATCAATAAAACACGTACAACACCTTTTAGGCCACAGTCAGACGGTATGATTGAACGCCTAAATCGCACACTTCTCAATATGTTAGCGCATTGGGCGGGAGAGCATCAACGTACCTGGGATTTAAAATTAGCCCAAGTCATGATGGCGTATAGAAGCAGTGTACATGAAAGCTCAAGGTATACCCCATTTTCACTCATGTTTGGAAGGGAAATTCGTTTACCCCTCGACGTGCAATACGGATTGCCGCCAGGGTCGTCATTCAACTCAGAACAAAGGTATGTGAAAGAACTAAGATCTTCATTAGATGAAGCGTATGAAAAAGTACGGGACAATCTCAATTCAGCACATAGAAGACAAAAGGCTTATTATGATAAAAATGCACGAGTTAGAAATTATAATGTGGGAGACCTTATCTGGTTACATCAGCCTACACCAAGAACGGGAGAGAGCGCAAAGTTACAACGACCCTGGTCGGGACCATATAAAATTGTTAAAGAGACTGGATTCAGGACGTTCCGAATCCAACACTGCAAATTTAAACACAAGAGAGTAGTGGCTCACCAAGATAGATTTAAACCATGCGAGAAAATACCTGAGTCAACAACTGGGGCTGAAACGGAGCGCGCTGCAAAACAACCAGGACGACCGAAGAAGAATTTAGAAACAATAAATCCAAAATTCAAATTTGAGGAAATAGATGGGGATGTTTTTACAGCACCCATTGAATTCGCTCTGGCACATTGCGTTGCGGAAGACTTTCGTATGAGCGCGGGAATTGCTCGAGATTTTAAGGAACATTTCGGAGGAAAAGCCGAATTACTAAGACAAGAGATTACTACAGGAGGAGTAGGCAAGTTGCAACGGGGAAGAAGGCAAGTGTTTTATCTAGTTACCAAACAATTTAGTACTGACAAGCCCACATATAGAAGTTTGGAATTAAGTTTAAGAAGTCTGCGAAAAATATTAGAAGAAAGGAAAATCACTAAGTTAGCTATGCCCACTATTGGGTGTGGATTGGACGGGTTAAGATGGAGAAAAGTTAGGGATATAATAGCAAACATATTCAAAGATACAGATTGTCACATTGTTGTTTACCATTGGAATGGTAGTACGTATTGGAGAGAGAGGACAGAAGAAATAGATCGCAGAGAAAGGAGGTACGGGAAAAAGGAAAGAGAGAACGTGAGATATGTTGTTAGACAAAGAAAGGGGGAGGAAAGAAGTCTGGAAACGGGCGAGAATCAGAAAGAAACTTTTGACAAAAATAGAGATGCGGAAGAAATTAACACTGGCAAGAATCAGAAAGGAAGGGAAATAGAACAAGAAGAGTGGAGTAGCGAAGACGAGCTTCCACTTGTAGAATTAAGAAGAAGATTAGAAGAGAATGAAAAGAAAACTAAGGAAGAACAATGGAGTAGCGAAGATGTACTTCCGCTTTCAGAATTGAGAAGAATTTTAAAAGAAAAGGAGAATAAAGAGAAGGCAGAAGATTGGAGTAGCGAAGATGAGCTTCCGCTTGCAGAGCTACGAACTAGATTAAAAGAAAATGGAAGTCAAGAGAGAGTCGATGAGGTTGAAGGAAGTTTAGGCAAGACCATGGAGAATCCTTTGTCGATAAGTACATTAGGACGTTGGATAAAGCTTCCAGGAGGAAGCTTCTTATAGGGGAGGAAGTGATGTAGTGAGTTGAAAAAGTCGGATGGGACGCCTATGCGTTCGGAATTTAAGGAGTGCCGGTTGCCGGGGAAACGCGAACGACACGAGGGGCCGGCAGTACTGATGTAGCGAGCGGTGTGTCAGCACGTGTGGAAGAGACAATAATTTTGTATTTGAAATATATATGTTCGTTGTATGTTTATAGTGGTTGAATAAAACTTTAGTTCATGTTAATACTAACTTGTTATTGTTAAACACTACAAACAGCGCATTTTTTGAATAAAAAATGGATATTTGTGTAATGTTTAATTTAGAACTTTTAAATTACTAAACTGTAATACAAAGCTTAAACTGTGTGCACTGGAAAGCAAAAGAAATTTTTAATTCCTTTTAATCTATCAATGAAACAAATTAAATATGTGTAATATAAATAAAATGTCATAAAATGACTAATAAACAGGAATAAGCGAATCACATTTATAAAAACTATTTTCTATCATTATTTGATGAACAAAATACACGTGCATGATAACTTTATTTTGTGTATGAGCAAAACTGCCACACGTAAAGTAAAGGTATAATGAGTAATGAAATATACCGTAAAGAGAAAAGGAAATTGGTCATTATCGAAGAATGTTCTTATTTGTGAAACTGAAACAATTTGTGCATACCTACTTTCTATAATATCTGATAAGCATCCTAATAATCGCAATCATGTCTTCTCTTCTTTAGAATGTGTAACAGGAAATATTTTATATTCAATTTTAAAATTTTTATTCTTCATCTGCGTGTTACAAACTGCAGTATTTATTATGTTATTACTCAGTGTGTATTTAAAGGAATTCTATTATAGATCGCTTAGAGGAAAATGTTACATTAATCATATTTAATGTGTTTATAATTCCATATATTTGTAAAATGATTTTATTATAGTACAAATAAAATAAGAAACAATCTTGCAAAGTTCTACGAAGGTAGAAGAACAGAAACGTCATAAATAAAAAGACATAATTTTCACAAAAAATACGTAACATTAACGTTAAAAATCAGATTTTATAATTGATATATTTTACTTTAAAGTTTATAATAATAATAATACCTGTAAATTGTAGCTTTGTACATAGATTATGTAAATAAATATATAAATATTTACTAAAAATTCTAGAAGTAGCAATATTTAAATAAAGTATTATAATTACATCTAAGAAATAGTTATGTTTGGTTACACGTACGGTACGTTTTTAAATTATTCCATTGTATAAATTGTTTCAGAAATTGTCATATTTGTTTGACCCAAAAAAGTTAAAGCTGCCGTATATAATATATAATCTTTGTTAATCATCAATACTTACGGTTATAATTGTAGTGCAATACCAGCTGATGTTTCAATAGTATTTATATGTAAGAAAATTAAATAAATATTGATTTTTGAAAAAATGCAGTCCATGGCTTAGTGCTTACAATAACGTCTTTGTAAGATCCTCAGTCTTTTTTCAAAGGGGGGGGGGGGGGGTTTTGTTGTATCAAAATGAAAATTCCTTCGAAAGTTAATATTTTCGCTTACATTTTATATTACATATCTCAGGTATAAGTTAATTTAAAATATTTACCATTTTTATAAAAGAAATTAACTTAAACTTAAATTACACATTAGTTTTTGTTTTTATAAAATATATTTTAGAAAAATATAAATTTCACTTAATATATAGAGATGAAATCAAAAATATACGTTTAAAAAACAACTTGAGTAGATACGTGCCCCTTGTCATAATAGTTGACATTTCTTGTTAATATTTAACTAGAAAATTATAATACGTTTCATTAAAATATAATACAGGGTGGGGCCTAGTAACCTTCCTATTTACAATAGGTAATTGTGAAGGGAGGGTATGTCGTAGAAGGGTGAAGATAGTCGCAAATGGAGCAGATAGTCTGGAACTTATATTCATAATTTCCCTCAATCGCAAATATGACGTGTTCTACAAAGCAGCGCACTTTTACCGTTTACTTGCTTTTTGGAAAACTACTGAATCACAGCGGTGTAATGTGCATTTGGCACTCGCTACCAAATCCTCCTTCGGGGTTTAGTTACCGACCTAAAATCTGTTCTGTTCAGGTTTCACAATTTAAAACAGAAGGTGTGTCTGTGAAAAGAAATGCTCGACAACCGACCTCTTGAACACCAAAGAATTAGTCCTTACTTTTTTATGAAGAGAATCGCGGGTTACCGTGCATTTGCATTCTATTCGGTATGTCACCATATGATCGAAGTTTTTGTGACAGTTCTTGAAAATTTTAATGCAGGATATGTCTGGTTCCAACAGGATTGAACCACAGACCATAGAGCTCGAAATTTAATGTTTTTTTTTTTGAGGAGATATTCCCCGTCCTACTGACTTCTGTAAGAGGTGACATGGCCATGCGCTTGCCGGATTTAACGCCCTGTGACTATTTCTTGTGGGGGGTATCTAAAAACTGAAGTGTTTAAGCATCATCCCAGAACCCTACAAACCCCGAAGGATGAAGTCCGCTTGCAAATAGCCCTCATATGAAAAAATATGCTTCATAGAGCTATGAAAAAATTCCGCTTGCAGTAGTATATTGACAATAACCAGTTGCAAGAAATTATTTTTAAATACGAAGTGATTTAAAACTTCCGTCCTCTAGTTGAAGAAACTAAAAGAAAAACATTTATAAGTCTTTTTTTTAATTCACCTTCAAAACTAGGGAGGTTGCTTTGCCCCGCCCTGTAGCGTATTACAATTACTATAAATTTTAAATTGTAATTAGACGTATAATAATTTTCTTGTTAAACTATTTATGCACTGTATTATTATCATTTACGATATTATTTTGTAAAGATATCTAAGAGCATCTATTAGCATGAATTATTTAATCGCTTCTTCAAAATTAGTGATTCTGAATTACTTGAGCGATGCCGCATGAAGCGCGGTATTTTTATTAAGTAATCATTTTTTTAAAGGGGGGGGAGGAAGCGACCACTCTCGTCCTTTCCCCCCCATCCTGCGGGCGCCTATGGTGTCCGGGAAGTAACGTCTAGTAATACTCTTTACGGCATAACTGGTATACCCAACAATAGCTAATGAATTGTGGGAAATATACGGGTATAGTCACCTCGATGTATCAGTACTATTGCGTCATTGGTTTCTGAAATGATAACACCCGTGTATGACAGTAGCAGTAGATCTTATGGTTGTTTGTTATCATTTCAGACAACAATGACGCACAAGCATTGATACAGCGAGACGACATGGTTGAATAATACAATGACTTCTTAGTATGTATAATTCCTGCGATGTGACCGCATTTTGACAATAATTAAGTTTTCCGCGCATAACTTTTTTCAAGTTCATCACTGTCCATTTGTGGCTAAATGTGACACTAGCTAGCCAACCGAACTGGCTATAAATAAATTCAGGTCGTGTAGCATTACGTAATTAAATTTTCAAGTTCAAATTCCGAACAATTTATTGGTGTTCTCGTTATCGTATATATAATTTCATGCTAATAAAATCATAATGTGATATGATTAACTTTATTTCCTTATAATGTGCTGAAAAAATGTAGACTATCTAACTGGTTTCTTGCATCCATAAAGAATTGAGTATCACTGTTCTAACATCATTATTCTTTTTTTAATAAAAGCCCAAACAAAATAATATTAAAACAAATAATGTTTAATATACCACTTACAAAATATGTTTCTGAAAAGACTGCCACGCGCAAAATTAATCGTAAACTTCTGGTTGTATTAAACTAGATTTTTCTGTCTTATTCGTTTCTTGAAATCTATACATAAAATATATCATATTTCGAATACTAACCGTATGCCTAGGCATTTTCTAACTGGTTACATAAATAGGTATTTTATGTACTTAACAGAAAACAGTTATTTTAATAACTAGTCAGTAAAGTAATGTGTGACTTCATTCGTTAAGAAATCTTCAGCTTTGTTTCCAAAGCACAGTTGATCGAAATGAATAAAATTAATAGTTTTATATCATTGGAAAGAGAAAAAATCATTATTTAACAGTACTAAAGACAACTTTGAGCCCCATATAAAGATACAAATATTTTGAGGGCCGCTGTTCCTTGTAAAAAAGTATCTGTAGAATGTACAAACTAGAAACTCGTATGAATGGAAACAAGAAAGTCATAAAAGTCAAAAAGTTAATTGGCCAAAATCAACTTTTTGCTCATATCTAGTGACCTATGCATTTTTTCGGTAAAACAAAAACATCATTGAAATGGCTAACTAATGCAGCAACTTTGCCTCAATTTATTCGTATCTCTTGTGGCTCTCGAGATTCCAATGGTTATCTTCTTATAACAGACACCCTGTATTAAACAACTTTAATCAATGTATGTACCCAGTACGCCCTTGGCTTATACTCATAGAAGATTTTATTTTTTTATATTAATATAATCTAAGGCAATCTCATTAGAACAAATGAGAAAAGTATATCGTTTATCTAGTAGGTATATTTCCGGATGGTTGTGGAAACTGCGGGACGAGCCATGTACGCGAATCCAGTAACACCAGGGAATCGGGGAAATTCGATCAGTTTATAATTAGCAATTTTAGAATAAATATGACTGTATTTTTATTTACGGAAAACAATGGACTGCTATGTACTGCACGAGAATGATTTGTCACAGGCCGGAAAATATTCCCGGACTGACATTTTTCGTAGCCTAGTAACTACATTCAATACCGGAAAGTGCATTATTCCGGTATTTAAGTTGGTGTGTTTTTATATTTTATTATTTTAAGGGCCAGTTTTTCACATCGGGTTAAAGTGTCGGTTACCTTAAACGTTGGTTGATAGAAAAATTCCATATCCAAAAAGTGACGTAAGATGTCAAAAATATACATTATTTACAATTTCGATGTGATGCTTTTCTATTAACCGATGATTAATTTAACCGGTACTTTAATCAGAGGTAAAAAAGTCAAACCTGAATGAAATATAATAATTATTTAAGTTAAAACAAATGTAAGTACATCATAACTGTCGAAAAGGTATGAACTGAGGTGGAGCCTTACATTCCGAGTAGCTTATTATATTTTTCGCGCCAACAGCTCCTATTAACTATAATGTTAAAAGTATTTGTAAAATGTGACAGTTTACTTGACATTTCAGATTTATTTATTTGCAACTTTTTATAGTTAATTTTAACCGTTGATGCAATTTCTGTTTTTCATAATTGCCCTGCTAATAGGACAATTATTTCTATAACTTCCCGTTGGTATACTAAGTTACCATTATAATGGTAACCAAATGAGAGAAGTTTGCAGAGGCTTTTAGGCTCACAAGATACTCCACTAAAATGTAAATAAAAATACCATGAAACAGATGATAATTAATAGTTTTGTAATTATTCAATTCAAATATACATCTTGGTTTATTTTATTTCCTTTAAATATTTAAATAATTTTTATTCATAAGTAATATAATAAGAACCAAGAATTTATTGGAAAAAATTACGAATAGTTGTTGCGTAGTAACAGACAAACGAGTGTCAAAAATGACATTTAGATCACGACAGCGAAGCTGGACTGATTTAAGAGTCATTTTTGACCCGAGTTGTCGTTACTTCGCAGGAATTACGAGTAAATTTTACCTATTAAATTCTTAGCTTGAATTATTTTTGCTTGATTATTTCACGAATGACAAAAATACAATTCCAAATAGACATTCTTATTCGTTTTGTTTTCTCTGGAACACTTTGATCAATATTGGTATAATTCATTGATCAATAGAAATTTCTGCATGTATCACTGTATTTTTTGACGTTTCAAACGTAAAAATTTTCATATCAACAAAATGTAACCATGACGACGCTAGTGTGATTTTATAAAATTTCTTCATAAGTAATATAATAAGAGCTATAAATTTATTGAAGAAATTTATGAATGATTGTTGCGTAGTAACAGACAAACGAGTGTCAAAAATTACATTTTAATCACGACAGCGAAGCTGGAATGATTTAAGAGTCATTTTTGACCCGAGTTGTTATTTCGCAGGAATTATTCGTAAATATGATCAATTAAATTCATACCTCGAATTATATTTGCTTGATTATGTCACGAATGACAATAGTTCGAACATAAAATTTTTGTTATTAAGAAAATGTAACCATGAATACGGTAGTAATATTTTATTAAATTTCTTCAATGAAAAACTACCTACGATCCTCAAATGAAGCATTCTTATTGGGTGAAAATGACATGTGTGAAATAATCATTTTTAATATTGATTTTTTTTAACATTTAAGGATGAAGGCGTTAGAAATACATAAATTGGTAATTGAATGATTTAACTGATTGGCGTTGTTGGGATTGAATGAACCGTTCGGCTAGCGAGAAGGGGAGATGTGTGACATAACGTAGTGTGTGTGGTTGCAGGAAGTGAAACTATCGAGGTTAGTAGGGAAGCGGCGGTGCTTGCGGTGTGTCTCGGACTCCACCGGCGGCCAGCGCGCACCGCGATGGAATGTCGGCTCTCGCACGGCTTGACCTTGACTCGCTTACAGGACCACATCCAGCCACCGGCACCAACCACCATACACTAACTCACATCAAACTACACTATCTGTCTAATTTATAACAGCTAATCATTAGTCAATCATCAGCATGATTAAATGTAGTTTACAACACCTCGTAGACGTTAAATTTGTTTTGGAAATGTTACAAAAATTTGACGATTGCAGAAATTTAATATAGTAATTATCATAAGTAATATAATGAGAGCCATGAATATATTGGAGAAGACAAACGAGTGTGAAAAATGATATTTTTAGGCTGCTGGTACATAAATTGTTGTTTTTCGTATCTGATGACAACCTTAAAGTATCAATTTTTATTTGACATTTGTCAAAGTCAAAATTTTTGGCCGCTTGTTTGTTCATTATTGATTTACATAGTTCATATTAATGTGATTAATTATTTTAGAATATAATAACAAATGTAAGTAAAATTTTAACTATTCCTTTACAAATATTAATGAAAAAGTAATGAATTTGCGAGTAAATATAGCGGCCGTAAAGTAAATGCGGCCGTAAGGTAAATGCGACCGTAAAGTAAATGCGGCCGTAAAGTAAATTTTGACAGATGTCAAAAATTGATTTTGAATGAAAATTCATAATTTCTTGTTGTAATCGCCTAAAAAATGTTGTGTGCACCTCGGCTAAAAGTTCTTTTTGGGCCTCATCTGATTTGTAGCCTCGGCTGCAAACTTCGGTTTCGGCCCAAAAAGATTACTTTTAGAACCTTGATACACAAATAACTATTAGATCACGAAAACGAAGCCGGAGTGCTTTAAGAGTCATTTTTAACCCGAGTTGTCGATGCATCGCTTGCAGGAATAATGAGCACATTTTTCCAATTAACTTTATAGCTCGAATTTCACGAATGACAACAGTTCAAACATAAAATTTTTCCTATTAACAAAATATAACCATGATGACTGCTATTGTGGTTTTATAATTTATTTCTTTGTCATATATACGAGTAATATCATAAGTTGTTCATTTTTGCTGGAATTTTTTTTAGATTGTTACTGGTTAGCTGTTAGTCTAGCAGTTTATCAATGTCATGGATGACTATTTCCAAAATAAAAATAAGTAAACAAAAACCAACTTTGATAGATAGGTAAACAATAGATTTCTTGGCATTGTTAAAATATCAAAAAAAATGTCGCTTAACAATTAATTGAAAAATAGCATCTTATTGCTTTAAAGTACGCGAAATTTTGTTTGTGTCGGTGTTCTATCGAAATAAATCTTGGTAATTAGGTAGAATCTTGAATTTGGATTTGTTTGTAAATTTATGAATGAAACAGTCACTAAAAAACTAATGAAAGAATCAAATGAAGCATTCTAATTGGATGAAAATGACGGGTGTGGAATAATTATTTATAATTTTGTTAAACGATATTCCTGCTTCGAATGTTTGTGAAGTTATAAAACAAAAACTCACACAAAGATATATCTGACACATATAAAACACAGATCATAGATTAAGGAAATATATTTGTAGACACAGATGATACAAACAAACGTCAACTGTAAAGTAAAAACGTCAGAGTAAACACACCTAAAATTATACAGTTGTCACAGAAATGTACGCAAAGTGTATATTTTATTAGTATATAACAACTATATATGTAAATAAGAAACTATAAATTACCTTATTATACATTACGTTCACAAAAGTGAGCTGAATCATTGGGATTCGTGACGTTTGAGTAAATGGCGTTCTTTTGAGATTTGAAATCGAAGCCCATTGTCAAAAAATTATATCTATAAAACAACGTACACAAATGGCATGAAAATATTATTTACTTACATTGTAGCCGATATTCTTTCAGGAAAAAAAATACAGAAAATGTAGGATGGCCCCATTGCTTACATTTATTGAGAAAAAATATTTGACCTGAGATATATTCATAGTATAAATTTTTTAATGTTAAAATGTATTGAATAATTATTATTATAAGAATGTATAACTGCTTGCTCTTTACTATTTATTATTAAATTAATAGTTAAAGGTGTTGTTGATCTAATTCTAGAGATATAAAAGTCAAAGAAAAATCTAAACCAAAATACTAGAGATTTTATATTACTTAGCAATGTTGTGCCATAAATGATTGCAATACAGAAATTTCAATGAATAGATCGAAAATGTAGTGTAACAGGTAAATCTTATTGTGGTGATTTCAATTAACCAATTGACCTCAAACTGGATTCTTTAATACATACGTATTGAATATTGAAGCATTGAACTTATTCTCAACTATCATTATCATTAATGTCAGTTGTCAGTTACATTCAATTTTAATAAATAAAAAACTCACTGGCTCGTAACAATACAAACATGTCATTTTAAAACTTAAATACAATTTTGAGGATCTAATTGTCGTGACTAACAGTATATGCTCCGATCCTTTGACTGTTTTGAGCGTCAAAAATTGATTTAGAAATTTGTAGGAACAGCTGAGTAACGGTCAGTGTTTGCGTTTGAAGTTATTTGGAATGCTGATTTCTGCGCATGCATCGTACAGTTCGAAACTGAGTGGAACAAACTTTATATAAAAACCGGATGCAAAACTATTTAATCAATATGAAACTGAAACTCATCTGTACCAAATTTTCGCGAGAGTTTGGCTAAATAAAAATCTGAAAATACATATTCTTGTTTATACCTTACATACTACTTTAAAAAGATTCAGCTATTGAAGATACAAGAGTACTGCAGATTTTTTTTTGTAAAATACCTAAACCGCAAAGATGGCTAAGATTTGTGACTTTATGTAAATGAGAAGGACCTAAGTTCAAATTTCAGCGAGGTTCACTAATTAAAAAAAATCTTCAACAATCTAGTATCTTGTTCTGAATGTTCTTTAAATAAAGTGTTGTTGAGAATAAGTTCCTGAATACGGGCCTGCATGATGGGCACTTGCACAAGTCATTACTAAAATCATGACGGGTTATTGTCGGCATCTCACTGATGTGATACATGCACGTGGTCATGTGAACTGCGGACCACATGTGAATGGAAAGCAAAAAGGGAGACGGCGAAACAGGTGGCAATGGCCACACATACACTCCGCAACAATCGACCAACACATGACCACAAACCGAATAAAATATGTATCACAGATTAGCCATTCTGATCAGACATAAATATTACTCATAATATGTTATAACAATCGATATTTAAATAAATAATTAGTGATGTGACGACTAGCAATTCAACCGAATAACGAATATTCGGCGAAATTTTAACCGAATATTTAGCATTACCGAATTTTTTTTTGTACAATCTGAAAACGTGATTGGTGGTCCTCGTTGCGGAGAAGGGTGTATTTATACTGAAATGCTCACTGAAATGCTCGCCCTATTTTTTGTTAAGGAAATTTTTATTTTGATTATTATAAAATTTAATTATTTCAGTTACAAGAAATTTACCACCAACAATATAACTAGATAAATTATTTACTCTTATTGTATATGTATTAATAATAACTGAACATATAAATATCTTTTGTTTAAAATTTATTATCTATAAAATAAACATCGTTGTTCTTCACTTATTTCTGGTAACCGAATAATCGGTATTAATATAGGCTGAATAGGCTGAATACCGAATAATGAAAATATAACCGAATAGTCCGAATACCGAATAATTATTCGGCTTCGGTGTCATCTCTATAAATAATACATCACCTCAAAATGCCTTACACCAATATTTTGTTTGTGATATATCTCTTATTATTTAGCATTTTAGTTACTTTACGTACGACAAACAAAATTGTTGAAAATAGAACGTCCATATATAAATAAAAAAAACATAAAAAGGAAGGATTTCGTAATTATAAAACAGAAACCAGAATTCTACAAATAAAAAGTAAATATTATTATTGCGTTTTTCATTTTCATTTAATTACTTAAAAGTTAATAACATTTTTTTCAGTAAAGAAATGTTTCGAATTACAATATATGTTTATCTTAACAGCCAAATGTATGTACATACCTACATACTTATCATCAACAACATTTGTGGCTGTGGTATAAAATTCTTAAATTATGACATGAAGAACAAAAGGAACTTGATTAGTAATATGTTTTATATGCATTTATTGGTGGAAGTTGTCAGCCTACAGTCACTGCGAGGGACATACAATTTATCAAATGTGTTCCCAATGACTCAGAGTCAGCGATATTTTTATTTGGATAAAGATTGGCGAAACTGGGATTTGAACCTTGAATCTTACACTTTGCTCAATTCGAGTCGGAGTACGCTACCCAAGTGAGCTATCGCTACCCGTACATAGTACGAGGTAGTGTCGGACCGAAACCGAAACCATATCCAAATATTCTGCTCCTCTTCTAGTTTCGGTCGCAAACCTAACCGAAACAGAAACATGTGTAGTTAAATTTTACTTAAATTTTTACTAAACACCGAAATCTAGTATTTTTCTTATATTTTAAAGTGTTATTAATATTTACAATGTAATAATATTATAGAATATTCAATGTTGCATTCAGAAAATCGCATATACACTTCAGGCGGAAATTTTTAAGAAACTATATTGGCCAAGGGTTTTTGCACGATTTCGATTTTATTTAGGTGTTCTGGAATAGCTACTAATCTCTCTTACATTTGCATCATTCGAGAAACTGATATTGGGATACATCCAGATCTCTGTTCTTCTACAGTAATTCCAACCTTCTATCAATACTGCTATTGCTGCTTGTACATATTCATTTTGTATCAAATGTAATCAACGCACTAAAAATGAACTTTATTAAATTAATTTAATATGCAACAAATTTTGTCTTCTTTTAGTAAAAACAAACAAAGTAAAATAAAACAATGCAAATGAAATCTCATCTACCGTGTACAAGCTTCATTCAAAATAAAAACAAATGCCTGAAATATTAATGAAAATAATAGACTTTTAAATTTTACTATGTGGTGCATTAATTTCTTGGAACTGTACATATACAGAATAGGTAGCGGCGCAAATAAAATTTTTGCTACCGGCGCTCAAAACCTTAAATACAGCTGTGAGAGTCCAGATATCATTTTTATCAAAATCGCTCTATAAAAGTAATCTGTAGTTATCTATCACCACCTCCAACATATCATAATAATATCACAAATAATAACTATCATATAAGTAGTATTTTCAAGAACTATTTGTTACTAATAGGTTTGTTTATAATTTATTCTATTCTCTTAAAATAACGATACTTTTTACTAATTCTAGAATTAATCAGCGACTAACCCGACATGAACACTAGTATCGGTCAGTTTTTGGTCGAAACCGAAACTGCGGCCGAAAACAGCATTTTTGACAGAAACTGGCCAAAACCGAATCCAAAACTTCTGTCGTACACTATACTTCGTTTTTAAACTATAGACAGCACTAGACGAAGTCACATTTACCCCGTTAGAAGTTACCAAAAAAATCACTAGATTTATTTGGAGGGAGAAATGAAGTGTCAAAATGCAGGTCACGTCAGAATTTATATTTTCCAGGCTATATTTTCATCATCCATAACTATGATAGATAAACTATTTACAAAGCGTTAGTGAAATACTAATAGTTCTGAAAATAACTGGTTTTATTCGTGAAATGTCACAAAAAGAGCAATGAAACGAAAAACACGTGCAAATTCAACAATTGATTTGACAACTTCTGAGAGTTTGACGTTTCAATTAGGTACGTTTGAGAAGGTTAACCTGAAATTTCGTCTGGTTAAATGCGGCTTCAAGAAATGGCGCAGCAACCAATCACAGGCTGTGATTTTCTCACTAGGATTCCTAGTTACTGTCTATAGTTTAAAAACAGAGTATAGTACGAGTACATGCTGCTAATATGATATTAATGAAATATCTGATATTACCAAATGCCAGTATTACACATGTGAATTTAAAAGCATGTAGCAATCTACAATACAATTTATTGTAACACTAGCCGATATTTCACATTAGATAATATGCAATCTGTTCATGACTAATATGATAGAAAAATATATTTTAATTTTAAGGTAATACTAGCCGATATTTTAACAGTGTTTATCACTACAAATAAATAATACGTTTGCTATTTAAGTTGTTGAAATATACCATTGATCACTTTAATTAAATTTGCGATTTTTTTCCCTATAATTGAATTAGTTTTTGTGTAGTGGGCGTCGAGCCTGCGTCTCTGCTCGTGTTGTGCGGAGTGTAAGATTTTAATTAGAAGAGCTGAGTCTGTGGCGAGCAGGTTGAGCAGGCTGCCAGCTCGTATTAATCAGATGAAGTTTTTTCTTCGTGAATGTTTAATTTCGATCGGTTGAATCGGCACCCAAGGCAGCAGTATCGCCGATCATTGGCCATAGATCCGTTAGATAAATCATAGACTATGAACCAAATATTTCCTCATGATTTAAGACGATAGGAAATTAGAATACATAAATAATAACACTTATAGGTAAATGTATTTAAAGAAACGAAACATTTATAAGCCAGATAAACAGGAGAAAAGGAATACTATCAAATCTATATGGGAATAGGAGATATGGATCTCTACCGATTGTAAATATGTAATACAGAATGTTCATTTAAAATGGCACGCTATTTAGTATTTTGAGAACTATAAAAGCTACGACTACTAAGTCGAAAAAAATACCAAACTATTTTATGTACCAAGACTATTGCAATGAGTAAATAATTAATCTTTTTTAGCTAGTAGTTTGCAAAACTATGGGGACAAACTTTGTTATTTTAAATGGGATCATATTTTATTCGATAAAGAATTCAGTGATATAATATTTGCATAATCTGCGTACACACATGTACAAAATATCGTAACAGAACACCGTCGTACAGTGTGGACGGTACATCGTAACAACGCAACTCGTAACATCGTAACAGAGCAGCCTGAGCAGCGTTCCACCCGTTGACGGTTTCCTAGCGTTGCATTAAAGAAATGTTTCGCGAACATGTTGCATCCCTTGTTTGCGAATATGAACGTACGCAATTCATGCAGATAACTTTAATCAATGATTCTGTTGGTAAGAATAAGTGTTAACAATATTGGAACGGAAAAATGTTCGACTATATGATACTTGGCGACGTAATCTTACGATGAAATACAAAAAAATAGCTAAGTTCGACGCGTAGTAAAAAAATGTTACACGACGGTGTTCTGTTATGATATTTTGTACAAGTGTACACAATCTTAATAACAGTTTTTGTTTAATAATCGATTTTGCAAATAAAAAATATATGGTCCCATATCAAATTTAAAAAAAAGTTGGTCCCCATATTTTGAGAACCATTGTTTGAAAAAAATAATTTTATACTTATTGAAAAAATAGTCTTGCAAAATAATAATTGTTTGTTAATTTAATCGACTTCGTAACTCTAATAGTTCTCGAGATAGCAATAGTGTACCATTTAAAATGAACACCCGTAAAACGGTGTGTTTGGGAGGTTTTGCGAACTGAAACTCCTTGCACTACGTTCACTATATAGATACAGCATATTCCAGATAGGCATAAGAGATAAGGAATTCTACAGAATCTATTGTAATATTGCGGGTGAATTAATAAAAACTGTAAGCACAAAAATCTCTACATTACATAATTGAAAACTCACCAAGATCGCCTCACATCATAAATGCTCTCCTTAAGCGCTTTAGCGCTATCTCAAAAACACCACAAAGAGAACATCTCATAATCCAAAAAATACAAGAAACGCTTAAAATACGAAACAACCAACAAAATGAAATCACTGACCTATGGATCCCATCCCACACTGGAATAAAACTAATGAAAAATCTTGTCGTCAAAGAAGTCACAACATCAAACAATATTAATACCTTTGTTACCAAAAATGACTTCAAAATATATATAAAACAGTACGTCAAAAACACATGGTACTTAATATGTCTTTAAACGACAAACAAACTATGAGAAATAAAAGAGCTCACAACACTATCGATAGTATCAGGAACCAAAAACACAACAGGTAACAGTACAACAAAGAAAATAGAGCACAGGCACAGTTACCTATTCTCCAAAACCAATCCAGAAGTACCTACATACATATCTCCATAATGCCAATAAATCAGCTTAAAACTCAACTGAAACTCGTCCAATCTACAATCAGGAAAGGAAGTATTCAGAAAAACAAACATAACAAATTTGCTACATAAAATATAAAACACACATACCTAATATAAATAATTATGACAAAATGATTTAATGTAATCAGCAGATTGTAGTTACTGAGAATCAAAAAAATTTGCAATTGAAGAATCTCTTTATTAATTAATTAAATTTTAGAAAAGTTTAGAAATACGCCATTTCAGAGAGACATAGAATGTAGAAGAAAAGGAGCTCTGAATTCTAAATCAGTTGTAATATAGCGGTGTATTTGGTAGACACTACAAGCTGCAACTCCTTGTATTTTATCCACTACATAGAAACAGGCTATTCAAGATAGGCATAGGAGAAGAGGGACTCCACTGAATGTATTGTAATATAGCGGTGCACCTCTAGATCATCTAACGATCTAAGCAACTGTTCTCTTCCACCGAATCTTCGCCCAAGCCCATGTGATCCAGTTTACGATCAGATACAGGTTACCGGCTGTGTGTTTTTTGTGCGCACTTTTTAATAGCTGGTACACTTCCGATAATTGAATTATTGGCCGGATAGATTCGACACACACATCTCTTTATTGTTTTCAACGGGTTATTCTTTCAGGTTAATTGTTGTCAATAAGAATGTTAATTATTTCATTTTAGTGCTGGAGCCATTTACAAATATATTTTTTATTAAATCTGGATCAATAGATCCTAATTTAATTGCCGCATAGTTTTACATAAATTATTTATTTTGTTTGATTGTAAAATTACAAATAAAAATACATCATTCGCTTTTTAAGATGTATGTACATATGTTGTTAGTTGTTCCATTGTAAAGCAAATAAATAGAATTTGAGATGTCGAAAACATTTGCTCTGAAACAGAAAATTGCCGGACCCACTCGGACTATGGAATTCATGATATCTATATAATAAATATGTACGGATTATAAATATCTTTTCACCCCTGCTAAGTTGCTCGGTACGTAAAAAAAGATACCAAAAATGGTTGCAAAAATTGTTTATTACATAAACATAACATAACCCTTTGTAGTATCTACATAATGTTTGCTATGTATTATACAAAAATTGTCCACGAGTTTCGTTGTCTCGCGTTCATTCGGAGTACAGATACCTATATTTATTCCCAGTGCATTCGAGTACCTTTTAACAAAAGTTGGTTGTTCGGTCTACGACGGTGTTCCAATTATAGGAAGATCGGATTATCCAGACATTAATGTAATTAAAATTATGATTACACATTCAAATAGTGAATTCTATAAATTTTATAGACCGAAAGCAATATTTCTATGGTTTTATTTAAAAAAATAAATCATATAAAAAAAATTCAAAATTATATTTTTTGTTTTATGTAAAAACTAACATATGGAAACACGAATCTAATGGTTGCAATCAATAAAAATGCAACAACTCTTTATTGAAATTAAAACTTATAACATTTATACATACATACATATATGATATTTTAATTTTTACTAGTGAACCACTTGTGAGTTACATGTTTATCACATTAATGAATTATGAACTAATTTATTTATAGTTACAGCGTTATTACTAAACAGTGTTGGATAAAAATATAATTTGTATTTATATTTACATATGTGACAAGAGTGGCAGATAAATTTTGGTTTTAATACCAGTCGATATCTCATTCCTACATTCTTTAGAGCTCAATTCATATCTCATCTCCTTTTTGGAGCAACCGACAAGAAATTAAAGCAGAAGAATGCAAAAAGAAGACTGTCTCAGGTGTAAGACCGTTGTATACATAAGCATATCATCATTCCAAGTCCCACAGGTTAAAACATATGTGTACATCTCACTCATATACGTATATAATTTGATAGAAAGAGTATTCTAGTTATTAAATACTTAATCGACCTACAGTAGAATGGACTACTGTCCAAAGTGTTCTCATAATTTAAAACAAATTAAAGAAAGATTATTTCAAATTAAAACGTCAAAATTAAAGGGATGATAACTACGATATATTTTTTGTAGCTATTAAAATACAATTTTTCATATTAACCTATCAAAATCTTTACACATTTATAAGTTCTATTTTTATCTTATATTATGTTGAAACATCGGCTGGTACTGTTTATTAAATATACAAATGTTAAAAAAAGAATCACAAAATTATAAGGGCTTATTACACATCTAAAAATAAATGAAAATAACAGTATATGAAGTATTTAGTAAAGATATTTTACCGACAGAAGGCAATTGTTTATTGAACGATCAAAATTATATCTACCTCAATATCAGTAAAAAAAGTAACTAAAATGAGATATTGACGGGAAAATAATCTTGGAGTTAATGACTTTAAAACGTTTATTTACTTAAAAGGAGGCGACGTTTCGTCTCATGGATGCAGTCATCGTCAGGTCCACAAAATGTTTTATACAAGGTTAATACAGAATTACCACATTTTATCTAATTACAAATATTGGAGTTACAATGTTTATTACAATTTTAT
This sequence comes from Stenolophus ochropezus, assembly GCA_035578165.1. NCBI lineage: Eukaryota > Metazoa > Arthropoda > Insecta > Coleoptera > Carabidae > Stenolophus > Stenolophus ochropezus. The sequence continues at coordinate 25,216,317 of JAQOWZ010000011.1, read as the reverse complement.
GTTATAGCCTTTAACATTTAGTTTTGTTAGACATAACAAACAGTAATTGTTATTTACGTATAGAAAGACGAAAGAGAAGGTTTATGCCTGCGTACGAAATTTTTATTCGTCCATAGGCGTAAATTTCTTTCGGCCCGAGGCATGTACAACGTTTTGCGCACTATTGCTGTCGAATTGAATGTAATTTTTAAATATAAGACGACATGTCAAAATATTAAGGAAATGCGTTGCATTGGTAACCTGATGCAAACAAGTTGCAAATAAATAAAAATATCAAATGTCAATCATGGAAAATTCTTTACTAAATGTTGCTAGAAACTAATAAAACTTTGGTATATTAATGTCCTGGTAAATAGAAGAATAGGTATGAAAATGAATATAAGTTCTTATAAATTTGGATAAATGTTTTTGACATTTTCTTTACCGATCGGCGGTCCTTTTTATGTAAATTTACCGCCCAAGGGCGTAAAGTAAAATCAATAAACGTTTTTTAATGCCCGATTATAGTTCTGAAAGTGAGTTTCGAGCCCATTAATAGAATATTACCGCGGTTGAAAATAATCCGAAGTTGGTAAAACACTTACTGCCCGCAGTGTAACAGTAGCAGTAATAACAAACTTAATTTTAGAAATGTTTCGGTAACTAACATTGAAAATCACTTACTGATGAGTAATTAGTAAATATAACTTATTGCCCTGGCATTCGCTACCATGCGTAGATGATTCTCCTTTGTTCTTTTGAAGTACAGAGTGGTGCAAAGCAACCTTCCTAGTTTTGAAGGTGAATAAAAAAACTAGTAGATTATATTTTTAGTTTCTTCTAATACACACGAGAAGTTATAAATCACTTCGTTTTAAAAATTATTTCTTGCAATTGGTTATTGTCAATATACTGCTGCAGGCGGAATCTAATCTTTTCATACGAGAGCTATTTACAAGCGGTTGTATCCTTCAGGGTTTGTAGGGTTCTGGGATGATGCTTACACACTTCAGCCTTTAGATATCCCACAAGAAATAGACACAGTGCGTTAATTCGTCGACCGCAGAGCCACGAAATGTAGCCTCTTACAAAAGGTCAGTTGGCCGGGGAACATCTCCCTCAAAATAATCATTAAATTTCGAGCTGTGTGGGCTGTGTTCAATTTCTTGCATTAAACTTTTTAAGTGCGCAAAAACTCTTGGCTCAGGTTGACATACCGAACAAATTTTAAAAAAATCTTAATAAAGTAATGACCAATTCTTCAATGTTCGAGATCTCCTTTGTCGCCCATATCTCTATCCTGTTGGAACCAGACATTTCCTATATTAAATTATTGAAAAGCTGACGCAAAAACAGTTGGATCACAGTGATATACCAAACAGAATTCACGGTAACGCGCGATTTCCTTCATACAAAAGTCAGGATCAATTATTCGGTATTCGAGAGGACCGTTGACCGTTGTCATCCATGTTTTTCATACACACTTTCTGTTTCTTTGAAGTTGTCAACCTTCGACAGAACAGATTTTCGGTTGGCAACTAAAGGGAGGGATTTGGTAGCGAGTACAAAACGCACATTGCTCCGCTGCGATTTAGTAATTTTTCGAAAATTTAAGTTTCGTAAAGACAAGCCCTTTTCAATTACCTACGTTGTCAAGACTTACAAAAATTTATGTATTTAAATTAATTATTAATAATTTAAGTGTCAATCCAACAATCACCAAAAAGATAAATAAACTTAAGTATATATTTCATTACCTATTATTTTGTTAAAGTTTTTAAAAATAAATTAGTATATACGACTAATTAGATCGATAAGTTACTAGGGCTATACGAACCTAAGTATTAATTTATCTTCTAATTTAATTAAACATTGTAAAAGACTTTAATATGTTGTTTTTAATAATTATATTTAAATTGGTAAAACACTTACTGTTTGGTGGCATCGGTGGGATTTTTATTTGGCGTATCGTTATTCATACATCACATATTAAAATTTTATATAGTATTATAATTTGGTGGCAGCAGTGGAATTTTACACATACCTACATTCAGACAGTTGGACGAATCGACAAACATCACACTCAAAATATTCAAAACTTATTGTAAAGACCTTAATTCTTGGACATCTGTTAAAATCTCGAAACCTCAAAATCGATATGATTACAGGACCTCCCTTCTGTCGTTCTTATATGCGACAGTTTGTAAAAATTGTAACATACGTACCCGTATTTGGCACATTTTTAAGAAATTAATATTTTAATAATTGTATATCCGTTAAAGAAACTATAGGTTGACAACCTCTAGCAATGAAATGTAAGTGAAACTTATGAAACAATTAATTACTTGAAGCACTGATCTATATAATGTAGGAATGTGCCACAGATGATGTATGAAAATAAGATTAGAATGATGAGCAAAGCAATGAAACTTGCAACAATATAATAATTTAGTGGTAATATAAAGTGACAATTAACCTGAATAATGAGTAGTTATAGTGTATCGTAAAGTGCTACCCTGCTACATAGTATCTGGCAGTGTTCTGATAACCCGTGAACTTGTCTGTATCTATACCGAGTATCTAGAGAGTCTAGTCTGAGATCCGGTTGGAATTCGTACCGGCAGTTACCGTAATCACACATTCATTCATACATATAGATAAACTTTACACTCTGCAGTTTCTACAGCTGATATTGTAACGCCAAACAAAACAGAGACAAATTTACAACTGATATTTTAATCTTTAACATACAGGCTGTTTCAGAACTACACACTAGAGTAACATGATTTAATAACTTATTTCTGATATCATTTTCAATGAAGGTATTATACATAGGTTTTATTCCTTTTGGTAAGTAAATTGATCAATATTTTATTAATATCATAAAATTTATAAATAAATCTTATTTATAAAACTTTTACACACAATGATCTCAGGAAAAAGCTATTAAATTTTGTTACACTCACGAACCTGGAGATAATTTGTTTATGGTTTTACGTTACGATTCTTATTTTAGGTGGTTGTCGGGAAAAACAAGACATCTTTTATAAAAAAAATTTTTTGTTATGAAAAATATGTAAAACACATTAATATGACAGTATGAGATTCTCAAACTCTCTGAAATGCGATTTAAGACAATTTATCTATATCACGGAAATTGATCTTTTAAATCTCTTCATATTTCAACATTTGGTTTTCTGTTTAAAATTAATAAACTTTTTTAATAGTTCAGTATAAAAGACAATGATCTAATATTTTTGATATATTATCATAATTTTTTTATCAGAAAATCCTTTCACTTGATATGGTTTAATGTTTTTAATCATAATTTAAAAATGACGAAATGTTTTTTGCTAAATCTTAATGAGTGCACTTATCAAATTAAAGCTTGTATACAACATAGTGTGAATTATTTGCGTCTAACAGAAGTAGGTATTCAAGACCAACTATTATTCGTAAAAAAGCAAAATCCTATATGAACCAGGAAGAAAATTAATTTGTGATTCAAAATAATAAGTTCGGGCTCACTTACTTTGAAAAGCTACTTCCGTTACAGGTTTCAAAGGTTGAGGGAGATGGTCAACAGTGAAATCTTAAATGGAAACTCTTATTTTTACTTTCTTGTACGAAATAAAGGAAATATTTTAACCGCGAAAAATTTCGGTTTTCAGAATTCAACAGAAATATCCATTTTGACCATCTCCGAAGTCATTTTAACTAATTTCGGCGATTAATTATAGAAGTAGAATGTTGAAATTTTTTATTTGGGATTGCTATGGGTAACGCTATAACATTGCTTTTTTATTGCAAATGGCACTGCCAAAAGGGCACTTATGTCAAAGGGTTCTTTGAATATCGCACATAATTCAAAAAGATTAGCCGTAGAATGTATCTCACTTTCACATGAAATAAGTAAAGCAAAATGAAGCAGGGTTGCATAAAAATCCTATTTAAAAAAATCAAAAAATCATATTATTTATTATGAAAAAAAACATTGTAAAGAATAAGTCAATATTTAAAGAATAACAATACCGCTTATAACAACAAACTGGTTATAACCTTTAAATTATTACTACTTCTTTGAAAGCCCATATATACGTTAACGTTATTTTACTTTTATAGCGACTTCCGGCTACAGCGTCGAAGTTCTTGGGATCCCTTGATGTCGTTATACCTGATTTTACTAAAATAAAAATCATACATTGTTGCAACAATTTTCTGCATTATAAATTCAAAATAATTTATTAGTAAAATCGTTTTACCGACGAAATTAAACAAATTAGTAGATCTTGAAAGTATTGCAGTACCACCTGCTTTTCCCTAAATTTTAATAAACCTGGGATGTTAAATAAAAATGCAAAACAAATGATTTATATCAATGATTTAAAAAAAAATCATTATAATTTAAATCTGATTTAAATCATTGAATTAAATAAAGTGATTTAAATTAATGCAACCCTGAAATGAAGTACAGAAAAAAATGTTTAAATTTAATTTAGGAGTACGGAAAGAAGTTATATGGTGATTACATCTTTGTTACATATTCTGATAGATAATATATAACGTGTTTACTTACCTATATATTTTTTTAATTCCTGACATAGTATTAGAATTTGAAAATAAATGTTTATTAGCGAAGAAAATTTGACAGGATCGAATGGCCCTCTCGAAATTATCAAACTTTTGTTCGGAACATTTTTTTCGTACGATGCATATTTCTTCAGGCATTCCTGTGTATTTTTAAAAATAGGTCACCCGGTATATCACTTACCTACATGTTTATTATCCATTGTTATGCGAACCCGTCTGCTTTATAATAGCAGATATCAGGTATATTTAAACCTGAGAGAATGTTTGCCAATATATATCAATAAATTTGACTTGAATTAAAGTTCTCAGAACCAAAGATGATCATTTTATCTGCCACAAAGAACAAACCTATTTTAAATGTATTACATATTGCACAATAACATACAATATGTAGTATTGAAAGAACATATTTTTTATCTGGCATAGACACTTATCTTTGGTAATGATGTGTCGGGGAACAATAACTAAAATAAAGAGTTGACTATATTGGGCATAGCTGCGAGGTACGGACTAGAGTTGTGAATGAGCAGGGCCGGACTGCAGCCGTTGGCCCACATACTCGTAACGGGATACACTGAGTATATCATGTGAGGAAAGTATTGGATTGCTGCTCATTCACACACCTTTATTTTATACACTTATGTAATTATCACTAAACGACAGATATTAAACATAAAATATCTGACTATGTACAGAACTGCAACAAAAAATACGGGTTTGAGGTATTTCTAAATCGTATAATGTTTGTTTTTATAAGTAAATGTAATTCATTAAAATTTTTATGTAGAAATTTTAATATGTTATATATTGATATACTCTTTGTAATAGATATCGATATATGACAATAGAGCAATTGTTAAGTTATTTTTTCAAAATACACATTTTTAGTGCAAGGATTGATAGGTGTTTTTATTATTTTATTATATTATATATATATATATATATATATATATATATATATATTATATTAACAATACAAGCAATTATCTCTTCTGCATAGAAGTAGTTAATTTTAAAAGTTTAGGGTTGCTTAAATCCTTACCTTAAAATAAAACAAAAAGTAGGTTTATAAAAAAACTATTTATTGAATATAAAAACATAAAATATTATTCAAACATAAAATAAAATCTCATATAATGCCACATTAAATAAAATAAATTCTTGTAAAACAAATTATAAATTAATTTTTCTGAAAGTTCATCTTCAATATATAATAATGCGAAATTAGTAACGCGATTTTGTATCATAGTAGTGCACTTTTAGTTTTTTATACTCCCAATAGCACAGAATGATTTTTCACAAGTTGCTGTGTTTATTCGCAGAATGCGTGTAATTTTATATAGTTTATAATTGAAATCAAATGAAGGTACCTAAATTAAGTTATTATACTTCTACATATTATTTTATTTTTGATTTCTCAAATGTTCTTCAGAAAAATCATTTTAGCTTTTAAAATATCTTTATTTACTCCAAAAGCTGTATAATAATCTATTCATTTGAAACTTTCATTAAACATAAATTTTCTAAGAAAAATCAATTTTTAGGTAGCTATACAGTTATTTCATCTGTTATTCGCTTGAAACAATCTTTAATACAATTCACAATAAATCTAGCAGTAAATCAATTTTCAGTTTGCAGGAAAGAATATTTCTTTGTCATTCTATTTATAGAAATTTTATCTGGGGGTGCTACTTCAAAATTTGGAGGTCCTTAGCACCTCCAAGAACCCTCCTGACTACGCCTATGCTGTTCTGATAAATATGTGATTATGATAATTATTTCAATTATTTTGTTTTTTTAAATGTGTATAAATCACTTTTTATTTTACGAACTTTTTAATAAATATTTTTGTTCTATAAACATTAATGTTTCATGAATTGGAATAGAAATACCCTGAATAGAGACTTGAACGTCTAACACACAAAAGAAGATAATATTAGAAAATTAATATGTTTTCTAGGTGTAGGTACAAATGTGGAGATTTTAATAATTGTATGGAACACAAACTTATAAATAAATAATAAAAATACTTTGACTTAATTTAAATCATATTTACTACAGAATAAGAGTGAGAACTTCACTTTCAAGTGAAATAAGTTTAAATGAAGTGCAGCAAAAAAGGTATATAATTTAACGTACAAGGAAGTCATGTAGTGTTCACATAAAATTTTTTGTATACTATATCCATCATTAAAATTCATTAAATATACAGGGCATGTACGTGGTCAGAGTTCGAATAGACCGCCACACCACTATAAGCTGGAGCTCTCTTGCTCTCCAGCAAAATGCAAGTAAAATTGTCGTGGGACAGATGAAGTTCACTTATCAATTTCACCTGAATCTAAAACTCTCCTAGGATTGTAGTACCATGAGAATGAAAACTCGAGAGTTACTACATAACAGTTGCTTGTTGATTTTATTTTTGGCGTTGTATATAAAAAAAACTAGTAATGTTAGTTAGTGTAGAGGCAACTAATGCATATATAGCAAAGACCGAGCCAAGTATGGCTCTTTGATCATGTGGCCGAATAGCTTTCATCTATTAAATCTCAAACAAAAAAATGTGAAGTTCAAAACACAGAAAAGTTACAAACAATTCAGAAAACAGATTCATTACATACGATTAATAAAATGCCTTTATTGCCTCCTGAAGCGTTAACATAACAACGCGTCTTAGACGTCTCCAGTAGTAGCGATTATACGCATAGCGGTAAAGTAACCCGATTTTTTTTAACTTTTAAAGGTTATTAAAAAATAGTAATAATTGTGATGGTGCACAGTAACCTCCCTACTTTCCATAGGTAAACGTGATGGAAGGGTATGTCGTAGAAGGGACAGGATAGTCGCAAAGGGAGCAGATAATCGGGAAATTATGTTTATAATTCCCCTCAATAGTAAATATGGCTTGGTCAAAAAAACAGCGCACTTTGGCTGTTGAAACTTCCTTTTCGAAAAACTACTGAATCACAGCGGTGCGGCGTGCATTTCGTACTCGCTACCAAATCCCCCTTTGGGGTTAAGTTGCCGTCCGAAAATCTGTTCTTTTGGGGGTTAACTTCAAAGAAACAGAAAGTGTGCCTATGAAAAGAAATGGACGACAACTGACCACTCGACTACCGAAAAATTCGTCCTTACTTTTTCTATAAAGAAAATCTCCCGCTACCGTGAATTCTGTTCGGTATATCACTATGCCCCAAATGTTTTGCGCCAGCTCTTGAATAATTTAATATAGAAAATGTCTGGTTCCAACAGGATTGAACCACAACTCACACAGATCGAAATATAATGGTTATTTTGAGGGAGGTGTTTCCCGGTCAACTGATTTTGTATAAGAGGCGACATTTCGTGACCCTGTGCTCGCCGGATTGTACGCCCTGTAACAACTATTTCTTGTGGGGTTATCTAAAGATTAAAATGTTTAAGCATCGTCTCAGAACCCTACAAACCTTGAAAATAGCCCTCATATGAAAAGGCATGATTCATAGAGCTATTCAAAATCTTAAAATCCGCCTGCAGCTGTTTATTGACTATAAAGGCCACTCCTTGCAAGAAATTGTTTTTAAAACTAGATAATTTAAAACTTCCCGTGCTGTAGTTGAAGAAAATAAAAATGAAACTTTTAGTGTATTAGTTTTTTTTAATTCAGTTTCAAAAACTAGAGAGGTTGATTTGCCCCATCCTGTAATAAAGAATGCTTACAAAAACGCTGTCTACAATAATTTAACTTTCAATAAAATCTTGAAAAAAATAGAAGTTTTGATTATTTTAACAGATTTTGACATTGTTTATACATCATCCGGTTTTATTAAATTAAATATATAAAACATCGTGCTGTAAAATACAATCCACCTTATACTGCATAACACATGATCTTCTTTTTCGAAATCGGTAATATAAATTTAATAAAATGATGAAACCTTAGAATTTGTTTCAGATCAAAAGTTACAAATTACCTATACCAAATATAGATAAACTGACAAAAGAAACTACAGCAGAGATCACATTAAGAAATATACATAAAAATATTCTTGTAACAAATTAATAAAAAACAGATAAGCCTCTCTTAAATTCACATTAGTGTTACAAGTAATATTTTCACGAGTTGCCATATGACTCAATCGTGTAAATTGAAATATATTTATTATCCATTTGTCTGCTCGGCTGTTGCCGACCGGTGGTCTAGCACAGAACCTGAAGAAGTTAGAGTATTTGAGCGATGTTTAGTGTGTTTACCGGATGTGCGTAAGGCTCAGCTTCACTTTCCTAATCAGGTCAGCTAGCCGCACACGAGAGGCCGCAGTCCGGCCGGACTCGTCACCGGAATGCCAAGGACACGGCACACTCTAACCCAAATACGCGCTGCCAAATTCCGCGCCACACACGGTTCCCACAATATACAAACCCCCCGCTAACATCCGCAGGGGTTTAAACCGAAAACTCACATTTCAAATCATTTATTAATGATATGAAGTTAGTACAGTCAGACCTCGCTTAACGCTGTTTCAGTATACATATTAATATTATTATAAAAGAACAGTGAAATTTCGGTTTTTCGGAAATCGCACGACTTTGTTGCTTTCATAAAGGCGTGCAGTTTATGGACAATAGATTAGTTTCTACATAATACGAAACAAGAAAATCTGATGTGTCCAACATATTATCCCCCGCCACTGTAGTAATATACCTATTCTATAAAAAAATTCTTTAGTACATTAAATATTTGGTTTTAAACTTAGTTTGTTCAAAATATTTTTAATTTAATTCACACCTGACACTTCCTTGCATCATACTTCTAAGACTGTATTGGAAACCGAAGAAAAACAGTTATTCTGGGTATAACTAAAATGTTTTTGTATTTTACAAAAAAACTTAATATTTACTTATTTTATCTTTAAAAATTATTGATGACAAATTTGACAACAACGTAGGTCAAATTTTGGAAACATATGTATAACTCATCTGTTTTATAGACATTCTTCAGCTTGAACGATGTGTAAAGTTAGTATGATTAATATATTTTTCTGTTTAGCCAGAAGTTATATTAATAAAGTGTAATTATACAGGCCGGTAGAAAATTAAATAATCTTTACGTTCAATACTAACGTAATTTGCGAAATAAAACGGAATTTAGAGGTGTCTTTCTAGGAAGAATGGTTTAATCATTCATGTAAAATACTACTTCCTGCTAACTAATTGTAGTCAAAATCTAATCAGTTCATCATATATCGATATATCTCTAAAATACCAAATATTATATTTTTACATGAATCGTATTGGAGTTATCGAGGACGAAAAATCGTCACGCAGATACACACACGCACAAGACACACGAACATACAGACATCACTGTAAAAATAGTAAAATCATATTCGAGAGACCCTAATTCGTGGTCATATGTTGAAAACTCTTATTTTTTAAAAAAATAAATGAAACAAGAAATGTCAAATAAGGGAGAACCTTCCTCATCGTAAAAAAATATTTACTCATTTCTTTTTATTTCATGAATATTTTATTAATAAAAATCGATATTATCAATAAAAAAAGTCCATAATTTATATAATAAAAGAATACTATATTTAATAATAAAATTATTTTCTTATTTTCTGTTCCTATCACTTATCCCCTTATTTGCGTATAAAGATAATCTCATTTAACGTTTTTTCGTATAGTGCTGGAATTTCTTGTAACGTATCCATCTTACTCTTGTACATATATTAAAAATTACAGAACATATATTAAAACATTAAGAAACAAAATATATGGTCCATGGTCTAACAAAACCGTTGGTCAGAGGCGGATCCAAATTTTTTCAGACTAAAAAAATCTATTAAAACCTCGAATAAAAGGAAATAGGATTTAATCCTATTTTATAGAGATAAACCCACAAAAGTAGTGTTTTATCTACTAAGTATAAAGTTCCTATTGAGGTGTTAATCTGTGATAATAGGATCTTTTACTATAAATGGTAAAGGAAATAAATATTTTGAAACTTGTACAAACAATGGAATGCATACAACATCTTATATCCTGTTAAAAGCATTTAATTTACTGTCCTTTCTATATTTATTCTGTTTTATATTTTACAAGCAAAACACTTCACGCTTTTTCATCTCGTTTTATCTTTTTAAATGATTAATGCAAAATTTGACAATTACATTTGTCAAATTTGGAAATTTCTGCAAATGTGAATAAGTTTTATTAAAATTATACAACTTGAATATTGAATAATATTTATACAAAATTTAAATAATGTATGAATAAAAAACAATCATAATTCTTTATTCTTACTAAGTTCTGGAAAAAATCTTTCACCGCTGTAATTTGTAGCCAAATTGCCTGAAAGGGCCGCTGCCATTTTTGAAATATCATAAGTGAATTTTGGATTGGTTTTATCGACTGGATGTTAATAAAAGAAAATCTTTTTGTGGAGTTTTAAAATAAATAGTACACGGAATAAATATTACAGCGCCATTATCAAAAGGTTTCAAAACGATGTAATCTTTTATTGTAATTAAAAAGGTAACATAATCATAGTTATTTTACTTACGCTCTTCGCCAGCGTCTCGTTTTGTAATTTTTGCAGCCGTCATTTTTTGATAAAGATGAAGTGAAGGAAAGACAGTTACAATATCCATCCTCACCTTACCCGGAATTCGAACCCAGAACCGCAGGTTCGTGAAGCGCAAACGCGCTACCACCATACCACATCAGTCGGTGAAATCATAATTAGCAACTGGCGGTCTGAAATGAAGACTTGCAAAAAAAAATTAAGTGACCCTTTTTTGGTTTAAATCGAATCTACAATGAATTCATTGCTCGATATGATATAATTCTTTTTTATTTACATTTTATGTTATAATTATAATATCGTTTTTAACACAAAAACAAAATCGCAAAAATTGTGACGTTCCTAGGTTCTGGTGTGAAGTTATCTACGTGTGGATGCCAGATCCCAAATATTGTGATATGGCGCGTATGAAAGTTAGTAAAGTGGACAGTCTATGATTTAAAGCATTGTAAGGCTTTTGTGTGCCACTACATTTGTATATATTGTTAGTTTGGACGTTTGATGCGAAGTGAAGTTGGGTAAGTACCTTGATACGTCACTGGACAAGGGGGAAAGTGGAGTAATTCAGCCGCGTTTTCAAGGATATAATTTTTAATAACAGTTTTTTCGTTATTAAATGTCAATTTGAGGAAAAATAAAAAATACTATAGTCTAATATTTTTCATTTTTCTATATTGATTAAAGCTGAAAATGAAAAATCGCGCAAGACCTCATTATCAAATATTTTCTAACTATAAATGCGATGGCTGGTAAACGCTATGTACGGGTTGATATGTCATTACCAAAATCCGCGATAAAGCAAACTGGCAAACTCAAACAATAAATGTGAATGCTAATAATTAAATTTAACCTAATTTTAACGCGAGAGCAATGATATATTTATTTTACAGTTCCGGTTGATTTTTAAATATTTGTTCATATAATATTTGCGAACGCCCATGGAATTAATTTACTTAAAAGTGTCAAGTGACTTATTTTTATTTACCTACACATTTAAGTGTGTGAATGGGACATATATTTATTTAATTTATTAATGAATGACCCATTTTCTTTCAAACAAACAAAAAATCTAACCGTATTTCTTAACACAGTATTTGTACTTTAGTACAGACTGTTTTAGGAAAAACATAATTACCTACTTTGTTGTTATATGTGTTATAAAGATTTTTCAGTGTTTATATATTTTATATTAAATTACACACATGCATGAAACTAATTTTCAGATGTTTTTTATATTATCTTCAAATTTTACACAATAATATATTTTTAATTTATATTTTTGAGATCATAATACGAATATACTTTATAAGCTCTGATTTTCAAGAATTTAATCTAATCTCTCAAATACTCTAATTTTTCTGATGACCTATTCAGAGCACTCTTTAGAATGTGAACCGCAGTGCCCTTGACAAAGACTCAGAACTATTGCTCTAATTTTATCTCCAATCTACTCTAACACACTCTGGTGCTCTTCTCTAATCTGGATTGTGATCTAATATTACTGACTTAATAATTAGAGCAGATGCTCTCTGAGTAGTTGAAAAATTCTCTCTACACTGATATGTACTCTAATTAAAGAAAACAGATCATTCAGATCACAATCCAAAGCAATCTTCTACGCTGGATTGTTCAAATATCTTTGGATTTCAAATGAGAGCAGTTGACCTAAATCTTATCCTAGTTCATCGTGTCCACCTCTTCGCTCTAGACTGTCATTAACTATTTCACTGCTTTAAATATCAGGTAGTTGCTTTATTTCTTGCTCCGTGTACTCAGAACACAGTTAAAAAAACCGACTGCTCTGGATTTTGCTCTAAATAAAAAAGTTGCACTAATTCCTGCCCCAGATCAGTCAGAGCTTATTTCGAAGAACTCTTCTGCTCCGCCCATTTTTGGGTTCTAATTTTTAAATGGACATAGGCATAATTTTATAATTTTACACTCAATGTGTAACATTTATTAAATAAATGTACAATCTAGTAAAACATAATTACAGTTAGTGCGATATCTTTTAATTAAGTAAGTAAAGAAATAAATTATTGTTGAAGAATAAATTCTTTGCAATTTATCAACTAATGATAAGTAATAGAAATGTAAAAACTCTAATGACACCTTATTGAAGCTGCCTTTTACTTCTACAAAATTAATATGTGTTTAGTAGAGTCAGATATATAGATAGACATTAATAATCATCATTAAAGGAGATAATAATTTTTCAGTTTGTTTAAATGACATGATGACATTTATTTAACAGCAATAATATAGACCGAAGTTGTATTTCACATTAATTATAATATTCTTGCAATTGCGCTTCATTATATTCATTATATCATTTGTTCGAAGAGGTTTTTTTAAATGGTTGTGATACTTTAAACTCATATGGGAAGTGTATATATCGTACTGTTATAAATATAAATAAATATCATTCACGGTATATGGTCAATTGCAGGTTATGATATATTTTTACCGTAGAGGGTACAGAGCAAGAACACAGGGACCATTTCATTTTATATGAATCAAATACATAGTTAAGAAGATTACAGCGAGATTTGTCACCACAATCGTTTTATTTTTTGAAAAAAAAAACATACTTCTTAATTAAAAATATTTATTATTGTAAGAATTTTACAGTAAAGAACAAATTATAACGTAATTGCTTTTTTCTACGACTACTAAGACAAGTGGTACTTTTCTCATATTATATATAGCTGAAAGTTGCGTACATCCCACAATAATGGGTTAAAGTGTGAGAAATAATTTCTCATAGTATTTGCCAACACTGCGCATGTGCAGAGTGAGAAATAATATCATTTCTCAAAGTAGCTAATGCGCCGGTTTACCTGTAATCGCTAATATCTACACCATATTTCTCTTGATGACTATGTCTAGTATTTGTATTCATGGACATATTTTTAAGGTTTATTAATAATTAATATGCATTCTATAATAAAATGAATTTTTAATTTGGTAAAAAAGTGTGGTAGTACAAAAGTATAGTGGGCCACTCGTACAGAATCACCTATTTTTTACGAAGCGTGAAGGTTTCCTAGTGTTGAAATCACACAAAGTGAAACATAGGCAACTTTTTGCACTTGTTGCACAATATACTATTATTTCACACATAGTTTGATAATTCGTAAATAAAGAACAAAATTAATGACGTACATTCACAAAGGTTTATGCAGGCCTTGCTAATAATAAAGTGAAAAAAATACGGCGCCCCTACAGATCACTAAATCCGGCTCTGGATGTAGTAAAACTTTACACAGAGGCGTCCACATTTTTCACTTTCTGAATACCTCATATTTTGTTAATGACTACCGATAATATTTGTATATAAAAATAATGTTATTATAAAACGGTTGGAGCGAAAATCCAAACAGGGGGCTGCACACCTTCCCAGAATCAGTTTAACGATACCATTGTCTTTACTTACATATTTATATTAAGTACAATGTACAAATACTATTTTTTTTTAAATACACAATACAATTATTAAAATTTGTACTCATTTCAAATTTATTTCAAATATACATTTTTTTATTTGATGCATATACTAACAACTTTTTTAAAGAAAATATAGTAACCTATGCAACTATACTTATTTTCATATTTATTTGTTGATATAATTATTATTATTTAACGTTAAAAAATATCTCTGTAGTACCCTCCACTCCAGGACAGTTAAATTATTTAGCAATGATGGTTGGGAAATTGATAGGTATGTATCATTAAATCATTATCGATATTTCATATTTGCGATAAAGCAAATTCTCACATCCAACAATAGGCCGTGGTCATGAGTGATATTTTTATTTATTTAAACAAATATCCATGTCAGTGGATATATAAGTATTAAAAATTTCATAATTTAAATGAGCCAATTGATACAAATTTAAATGTAGCAAGCCATGTTTTAAATTAGCAGCGGATGTATTATTACTGCAAAAAATAATAGTAGGTTTCCCAGTAATAACTGATAATTTTATTCACAATTAACTGTATCAAAATTTAATTTGCAACGTAGTATTCAAATAAAACTTTTATCTCTGTACTACATAGTTTCGAAATAACTGATTATTACTGAAAGAATGACTGACATTAACTGTAATTCCGTAAAGAGCAATTAAGAAGGATAATGCAGTTGAAAAAATTAAAAAGAATCACTTACAATTCGTGCACTACATACAGTACAAGAAACAGGCTTCCAAATGAGGAGAAAAGGAACCCTACTGAAACTGAATCTATAGCGGTTTGTTTGGGAGGCCCTACATTCTCATTTTAAAATTTATTCAAAGAATTAAATTATACTCATCAAACTATTGTAGAACCATTAGTCAATCGATAATAATAGTGCAATAAAATAGATTCAAAATAGTTTTTCTATTTCGAAACATAAACAGGTTCATAGTATGCAAATCTAATTTGTTAATCGTGAATCGTAGATCATAGATCGTGATCAGGATGATCTACTTTTTAAAGATTAGGTCATTCACAATGAGTGGTCATTTTAATATACTTTTAAAATATAATACAAAATATATAGTATTCACGTAGTAACTAAATACAATATACAATTAAAATTTGAAATATAATAACAACTCTAAACTTAATATTATGTAAAATGTATATAATCAAATAAATTTTCTAAAATCTAAAATAACTTTAATGTCCACACCCAAAACTCAATCGCGTTTCAGCACAAACTAAAATGTTTAATTCGTTTTCGTATTCAAAATAACAAGTATAAACAAATTATTAATTGTAGTTTGAAAGTTAAACCACTGAGGCAGCACCTATCAGAAACCCATCACTTCTGTTATTCCAGTGCAGACGCTTCCATTAAGGAGCCTGATTTAAATGTGCCTCGAATCTTCATAAGGTTTACATATGAGTAAAAGTTTAATGGGACGACTATGCTTTGTAATTTATCACGTAGTATTGTTAATCAAGATTTAGATTCAAACGACACGATAATACTTCCTTTGCAGTTAAATATTGCTGATTGTTAGTTTATATTGTTGTATTATTACTTCGAATTTCATATTATTATGAAGTACATAAATAAATAAAATACAAATTACAAAGGAATGAATTTTGGACTTACCAGTACTGCAGTTTTCTAAAATATTCCTTTAACTTCATATAACAAGGAAAGGATTTTTTTTTATTTTCAAATATTATTTTTATTAATCAATAAAAAAATATATTTATCCAACACTGTGTAATTATAACGATATAAGTATGCTGTTTTTAGATAAATAAAGTAGATCATAAGTCACTAGTGAGCTAAATATATTAGCTCACTGTTTTTTGGTTCGTATCATAGTAACTACGTTATAAAATCTTCTCTACACTATTTTGTTCCTAAATGTCATTTCGAAATTCCATCTGTCAAAATTCTTATATGTATTTTATATCAATGATTAAAATGTGTTGGATAAAATGTTGTATGGCACACGTGTGTTAATTACCTAAGTCACTTGAAAAAATACCACACTCGGCCTAACGGCCTCGTGAGCTAATCTTTTCCCACATGACTTATCTGTAATGTAACACACTTGTACCATAAATAACTATTATATTTACTAAAATGAGTTGGGATGTGTTGAATATACATTAACATACCATACGTACTCATTTTTGCTTCAGTTGATAAAATTAGATTATGAAGCCACGATTGAGATTAATATTATATTCATTTCCCCTATAAAAATTATCGCTGTGGTACTCTCCCCATGCCAGCTAAATAGTTGGAAACCATCTTGAACGACATAAATATTTTACCATTATCTATGATAAAGCAGACAAAAAATACAATAAAAGGTAATAAGCTGTAAATAATACATTTTTTTGTTTATCAATACTATGTATAATTGATGTTTTGGTATGAGTTCTACAAGTTTAGCAATAATTAGATATTCTTGCACCTGCATGGGTGACTGCGTAAAAAGTTACCCTTCATTCGATTCATTATACTCGTAATAAATATAAATCTAGAAAATATGCATTGTTACCTATTTATTGATCAAGCTTTACGAGTATGTAATGTTCATTTTAAGTGTACTACTATTGCTATCTCGAGAATTATAAGAGATACAGACAGAGTTGGTTAAATTTGCAAACAATTACTGTATCTAGAAAGGATTTTCATGAACTAAACATTTTTCAACCACTGGTCGATTTTTTTTTGTTTATTTCATTAAGGGCCGGTTTTTCCATCTCTGATTAAAGTGGCAGTTACCTTAACCATCGGTTAATAGAAAAATATCGCATCGAAAAACTGATGTAATTTGACAAAAATATACGTTATTTACGATTTCTATTAATCGATGGTTAAGAAAACTGACACTTTAACCGGATGTGGAAAAACCAGTCCTAAAAGTCTATTAATATAGAAATTGTTTGCTAATTTAATCAATACTGTATCTCTTGTAGTTCTTGATATGTCAATAGTATACCACTGAAAATAAATACTTTTATATAAAAAAAATGTTGATAACAGAACAAAAAGAATGTATTTAAAATTCGCAAGATGGTTTACTTCAATCACACTATTTAAGAGTGCTTCTTGTTGTTTCTTTCATAACAACAAAATAATAGGTAATTATTGTTAATATCACAATAAAATATTAAAAACTAGTGGCATAAAAAAAGTTAATTTGAAGTAAACCACTATTTAATTTTGTGCATTTTTATTACATATTGTTATATATACCCTTAAAATGTGATCGATAAGTATAGAAACATTCTGTATGTCCATTATTAGTGACAAAAAAAATCCTTTTAATGACATTTTAAAGTTGAAAGAGCCGATCAGATTTTACGAGTAAAAGGAAAGGAGGATAGATAGATGGGATAAAGAATGTTATGGTATGTATGATTATATACAGAAAAGTTTATTCTTAAATAATGCACACATTTAAGTAATACAAATTGTATCCCAAACAGCAAAGATGAAAGGAAGAGACAGTAGTATTGCTATGTCTTATTCATTCAAACCTAGCCACCGTTCGGGTCACTAACAGTAACAGTTCATGGGCACTCACGACATCGCAACTTTACTGCCGTAAGTAAAGCTTGAATCATGTCATCACTTAGTATCTCTATATCCGATTACGAGTACACGACGTGCGTTCACGTCGCCTTTGGGGATATCTTGATTCTCAGTCAGTATATAAATGTGCGATTGGCTAACGCAAATCTATAAATGAGTATACATAAGTTATCTTCATTCCGAGCAACCAAATCTTCCGGGAATATAATTCACAAATATGCATCAAAAAGCTTTGGATTATTAAATATAGACGCTGCACAATGACATTAACAAAGAATTTGGGCGAGAAATATTTCAGAACTCCTTTATCAATCTCTCATTAAACTCTCATTATAAATAAATATACATTACAATACTGTAATCTTTTTATTTTTTATGAAACTGTGTCATGCACTTTTAAACTTTTTTTAATTTAAAGCCCAACAGCACAAAGCAAAAAGGCTTTACAATCTAAACTGATTTTTTATCTGACTACTTATTCAAAATTTATACATATTTTTAAAACTTTTAATTTAATTCTAAAATCTTGTTTATCATTTTTTAACATTTTATTAAATTTCAGGCCCGACTACATAAAACAAAGTTGTTAGAAACTTACAAGCCTCAGATTTTTTCTCGTGCATTCCTTAATTTTTTATTTAATTTGAATCCCAACTGCATAAAATAAAAACGTTCAAATTCTAGTTTTTAGTATATTATGGGTCTTGACCACACACACATTTTTTTTTTCAATTAATTTGTTTCCCAACTGTCAAATTAAACGCGTCGATTTTATTGCTGAACTTTCTTTACTAATTAATTCTCCAATAGTGATGTTAAAGTACTGTATTTACAAATAAACAAAACGATTTGAAATAACCGCTTTTAATTTAACAGTTGAAAACCAAACTGTGATTGGC
This sequence comes from Stenolophus ochropezus, assembly GCA_035578165.1. Taxonomy (NCBI): domain Eukaryota; kingdom Metazoa; phylum Arthropoda; class Insecta; order Coleoptera; family Carabidae; genus Stenolophus; species Stenolophus ochropezus. Next base: position 25,197,224 of record JAQOWZ010000011.1, on the reverse strand, counting down.
TGAAATGAAAAAAAAACACATGCGTGTCACAGACCCATTTTTAAGGACAATAATTTAATTGGAGATTGATAAGAAGCCCTAAAATAAGCTTCAATCATACACAATATACATAATAATAATTCTAAACTAAACAAAATATGTTCTAAGTTTTGACACATTAATTTTGTTCGAATCGATGCAACAAATAAATAAATAAATATTTCATGTTCAATTTTTTGCAAGTATTATTTTATATATTGTACATTTAAAAGCATTCATTTTAGGTAAATAAACAAATTTACCTATACATAATTTTTATACAAACATATCCTACGTTCGTAGATATTTCAGCTGTAATGGAAAGTGTACCGAAGTTGTGCCAAACTTCAGAGACACTTATATGTTTTAAAAGTTTCCAAAATTTAGATTTGCGGCTTTTTTAAATTTTGGATTGAACTTTTTCATAAACATATTCTATAAAAAAAACATGTTTTTAAACTAGCTGTCATGATGAGTGCGCCAAAAATGTATCAAACTTTAAAGATATTTACAAGGTTTTTTTTAATAATAATTTAAATAATGTAGTTTCATTCATGTTTTTTGAATGTTTGTATAAAAATGGAGTACGTGAAATAAAAGTGTGATTTAAGGTTATTTTCTCGCCCTAAAGTTTACATATCATAGTTTATTTTTGTATCATTATGCTTTATGAATTTTGAAACTAAATGTAACACTTACAGGCACTGTGCAGTACACTACAACTATAAACTGCAGCTAAAGCATAATGTCCACAATTCATGTCCTTATTCAGCGTACACTGAATATATATAGTATATTAAATCTTCTTCCTTATGTAAAGTGTTAAAACTAGCATAAAGGCACTACTCCCAAAAATATTACTCAACATAATGTCAATATCACTGCCATCATTTCTAAAATAAATAAGTTTTTTTTATTGTTTTCGAACGGTAAAATTAATCCAAGCACAAATAGAATATTTTTAGGAGCGCTGTGCCGATTTAAATATAGTCTAATTATGAATCCTTAAGTAAGTGAAACATATGACCACGTAGGTTATCTATACAATAATTGTTGTCGACGCCATTTTCAAATAATTTTGATGCAGGACCAGTCAAAATCCTGACAAAATAAGGCTCTATTCTACTTCATACACACAACTGAATGACATTAAATTTAACGGAAATTTATTCACAACACAACCTTTGATTTTAGTTTGTGCTTAACTCAAAATTTATGTTGTATATATTTCTGGTAAATTTAATGGTCTTCGTAAAAGAAATTAAAATTGACTTCCTCTTGTCTGAATTTATGAATGACGAGTATTTCATTTTATAGAATAACACACAAGGGTATGAAATACTCGCGTAAAAGACAAAATGTTTATTTCAGGTTGATATCTCATCTTAGTACAGTTGAAATAATACTTTAAAAGTTTCAGCATGTACATGCAGTACTTTTAACAATAATAATAAATACATAAATAACCAAAATAATACCTAACCGTTCTATTCGAATTTAGTAACAAAAAGTCTTTAGTTTCCCAAAGAAGCTGTTCATTCACACAGAATGGACCCTTAGCGCCCCAGAAATCAAACGAATGATTTGTTTATCACGTAGGATTCGTTTAATTGTTGTTTGTGGTTGAGGGTTTCGGGAGCCCTAAGGAGCCAAAGGCAACACGAAGAAGAAAAAATAAAAATAAAGGAGTTAGTAGAAGTATGCGAAGTCCGGAAAGGAATGGATGGGAAATGATAGCAAATCCGCCCCTAAAGAATTTGTTGAGCAATCGAACGTAGGGCAGCCCTCGCTATCACAATTCACGACTAAATAGAGATTCATACGAGTACAAATTTATAAAAAATTTAGTTCGTGACTTTGGGAGGGGAAGGGTACACAACAACGGGCCACACGATTAGGGAAGATGTTGTTTAACAAAAACACCACTACAACCGAACATCTACAGATGCCCTATATAAAACCTATACATAATACATACATAAAGCAGTTTTGTATAGAGCACGTTTATTTTATAGTAAAAAAATATGTTTTTGTATATGTTTACGTATAAAGTAAATAGCTACCCTAGAGTTATAAATAAAGCGCGCGGAACTTGTGGGTATGGAGTAGTGGTGTTTGTGCTAGTCCCGACGGTGCTGCTGCCTCCCTGCGTTCACAGAACCAGGTCGGCCGTCTAGTCCTAGTTGTGAGAGACCGCTCTCTGTCCGGGTGGATATGCAAACACAACAGGAACGCACGCATACCTGACCGTGACAGTCACACGCACTCACGGGCACTTAGGCGGTCGTGCCGTTCACCAGAGTCTCTTTGGGCTTGGGGTCCTGGCGCCGCGGTGCTGGCGGCTTCTGGCGGGGCTTCTCGCGCTGCGACTTCGGGGCCTCGGGGGTGTCTTTGCTCGGGGGGTTCGCTTCGCCGTTGCCTGTCGCTACGATACTGCTGTTTGTTCCTATCCAACATCAAAGCACCCAATAATTATCTCTCATTTTCTACACTGTTAAAAGTAAGCTCAAATTCTACTTTCAACAGTATTTCTAATATAACTTTTAATTAATAAAAAATATTTAAAAAGTACTGCAGCATCGAAATAATACTTATAAATAACAGAAGTACATTTTGGTCTCCCAAAGTCGTAACTATATCAAAAAATAAATGTCCAAGTACTTAAAAATACTTTATAAACTTGCAGAGACCGCTGACTTACAAAAATATTTGGATTCCTAACAATAAAATATTGAATACATTGCTAATATACGTTATTTTAAAATGAGCTGCAATATCTATAAATTGTAATTTTATTCATGCAAATATTCAATATCAATAGGAACAATGGTATCTACTTTATAGTAAAAATGAATATGTAATTATTTGTAATATACTTACAGCGTAAATGTATGTACCATCAGACGTACTTTGTTTTTAAAAATAGATAAAAATACAAGTATAACATACAAACATAATACTTATACAATAAAAACTATCATACCTATAAAAATCATTCATATAGAAAACATTTTCACACATTGACATTCTGTTTTTAAACTATTTTTGTTTTTTTACATTTTAACCCCAATGTTTAAAGACAGAATAGCGGTATAGAGTCGGGAGTTCGGGACTAAACTGACCTGCCTCTAGCGGAGCCCGAGAGCTGGGCGTGCTGCTCCTAGGCCTTGCCCGGCGTCGCCGTCGCCTGCGCTGCACCGCCCCAGCCGCCGCCGTGCCCTCCACGCTCGACACCGAGTCTACACAAGCCACGGGTCACCAGCTACTCTACACGAGCAAGCCCCACTACCACACAGGCTTCACACACATTAACCCCACTTTCAAATTAAAGCGATACTAATATTCATTCCAACTTGTTACATTGTTGCAAATGTAAAAATAGCATTAATAACAATAAAAATATTACAGTAAAAGAATAGAACAATAATTTCGATTGTACTGGTTAAAAAAATATTAGTTATAGAAATTATTAAATTTTGTTCACTAATATTTTACTACTAAATAAAAATCACAAGCTTTTTGCATACCTAGAGATATTTTTTAAAGAAATATATTATTAATCAGCTAAATACTGAAATTATCTGGAAAGAGGAAATTATCCAATGATTGGCAACACTGCAATGGAAATTTGCAACCTTATTCTTTTTGTATTTTTTTTAATCCGAGTTACGCGATAAACTTTATTTAATAGTTATTTTTTATACAAGACGATAAAATAATATTTTATCGACAAGCGGAAAGTGTTAATTCACGAGCGATATAATCGCGAGTGAATTATTTTTCGCGAGTCGATAATTTAATTTTATCGTCGTGTATAAAATTCTATTTTTTTCTATAGCAGGTTTTGAAGAGAAAAGAATTAGAAAAATTAAATTATTATTTAAGAACAATTTTAAAATGTCAGTAGTGTGCGTTGTTATGGAAATGTTCTTCTAATAAACAAAAGTTAAAGTACTTTATCTACCCTTGCTGTTAAAGTGTTACTTTATCTACCCTTGCGGTTAAAGTGCTACTTTATCCACTATTTTAAGTTGATAAAATTGCACTTTAACATCTGCTATAGAAAATTTTTTTAAATATAGTCGGGGAACGATAAGAATCGATGCAGGTCATCAATGATGTCATTATTATTTTTGACGTCATGTAGACGATTTGTTTATATGAAACAATTCTAATTTTCTAATAATGTACGCAACCAAATATTCATTTTTGCGTTAAGTATTTAAATGTATTTATTTATTTATTGTAACAATATAACGAAAATTTAAGAATATATTGTAGGCCGGTTTTGAACTGCAGTTTTATTACATAAATTAAGACATTCTTAAATAATTTTTTGGTTGTATATGAAAGGATATATTATATTTCCTCTTTCTATAACAATATTTATTATACAAATAGTTGCAATTAATTTAAAAATCATTAAATTAGGTACACAAACATCCGGGCGTTATCAACACATGTTACATCTGTAAATAGTAAATAATTATCTATTTATATTACATATCTATATCATACTTTGAAGTAAATGTGTTAACCATGTTCAACCGACTTGTTTGCCCCTACTTTTTTTGTAAAATGTAGATTTACATATAAATTGTCATTTACCCGGAAAACAAAAAATGTCAAAATAGGCATTTGCCAATATTTGATTTTAAAAAGGAATTCTACAAATATATTTCCTTAATCTATGGGTTTCTTATTTTACATTTCCAATATAAATGAATTAAATATTTTGTTTTGTGAAGGTTTGTCAAGTAATGAATAATTTTATTTCATTCCAAAACAGAAACTATTCAAGTCCAAACATTGTAACAAGTAATTTTATATAAAATTTGAAGAAAAATGAATGAATTCACAGAATGCAACTAAGTAATGAATAATTTTATTTCATTCCAAAACAGAAACTATTTAAATCCAAACACTGTAACAAGTAATTTTATCTAAAATCTGAAGAAAAATGAATGAATTAAGAGGATTCCCGGTGTCTATTGGTATATGGTAAAATACATGGTAATCATTTTTCTTTTTATTCAAAAGCCAGAAAAGAAACTTATATGAAATAAATTCATATGAATTCTTCAAATTCAGATGCATCCGCCTATATCAAATATATTTTAAAATTTACAATAGAATCGCGAAAAAAATGATTAAATATCAGACATACAGGTACTACTTTATTGTAATGTCTAACGGTTATCTAAAGTATTTTTTCAACAAATAAGAGACATAGCCCGGGTTGCACAAAGCTTCATCATTTTTGATTAATGATTAATTTTTTGACAGCAATGTATTTTTAATACGTGGCCATGGTAACAACGTCAAATTAATCAGTGATTTTTTTGATTAGAGGCTGATTAGCCTTTCTGCAACCGGACAATAGACTTGTAGAATAAAGACCTATAAATCAGTATTTCCAATCAGAAAACTATTTGAATTAACCATTCTTCTTAAAACAGAAAAATTGTAACATACAAATTTCTTGCATTTTTCTCTAGTTTTAATGTTCTCCCACTTCTAGTTCTCTTATTGTAAGGGTGGGTTATACCTGTAGAAGAAAGACAGAAACTTAAAGTACACACGTATTGAAAAGAGTCGACCGAAAAATGAACTGTTATTCTTGTACAGTGGAGGAACTTGTGAACGTTGTCGATACTAGAAACACAAAATATGAAGTTAGAATTTCTAGTTTCACCGGGAATCCTCTTAGTAGATTTCAACTACTTATATGACAGAACAATCCACATACATAACTTAAAATAATTATTGTACAATAAATTAATTTTCTTTGTAAATATAAATATCAAAAACATGTATATATTATATTCATTGTACAACAAGCATTTCATACGAGTACGACAGTTTGCGTAGCCTGAGCCGAAGGCGAATAAGGAAAATCATACGAGTGTGAAATGGACATTCAGAGAAACTTGTAACTTCAACGACAACAATATTATTTCCTAATTAATTTATATTTTAATAATAAAGATGGCTTCTTTTCACTAATTCCTAGCAACTAGCTATAAAACAAAAATTAAACAATACGATTTTTGACAGAACTGTGAGATATGAATTTATATGGCACGAGCGCGCGTCTAATTGATAATGTAGATTGTTATAATTGCGATTTATCTTCATTTTACGGCAAGTGGAAGATTTGCCATCTATTGTACACGGTGATATTTGTCAATTTAACTCACCGATATCTACTTAAAGTTCCTGCTCTTTTCTCAACGGCTCGACCACGACCAATTTGAAGTTGGCTTGGCCCTCTATTTAGGAACAAAACGACAACAGCGCGCTCGTGCCCTATATCTTAAAGTTGTCTATGATTACCGTGGGATATGAAAATGTGTTCATAATAGGGCACGAACGTGCTCCTGTCGTTTGGGCCCAAACACCTCAGTGGCCATGGTCCAGAAAAGAGCAGAAACTTTAAACAGATGTAATGGACAAGGATAGCGACAAATTTAATAAGGGAAAATATGTATTGGCAATAATATATTTTAAAATAGTTATATCATAGAAAACTAATTTATTTTCTACATAATGCGCTCTCTTTTTTACTGCTATTCCTTCCATGAGTTCTACTTAAAGTTCCCGCTCTTTTCTCAACTACGACCAGTATGAAGCTGGTGTGAAGTCGCGGTTGGGCCCAGGCGACTGCAGCGCACTCATCCCTTAGTAGAGAGCGCATTCTATAAGTAGTATATTGGTTTTCTATGATTTAACTATTTTAAAACACATAATTATTGTCAATACATCTCTTCCCTTATTAAATTTATCCCCATCCCTATCTATGACATCTACTTAAAGTTCCCTCTCTTTTCTCGACTACGACCAGTGTAAAGCTGGTGTGAAATCGCGACTGCAGCGCACTCATCCCTTAGTAGAGAGCGCATTCTATAGGTAGTGTATTAGTTTTCTACGATACAACTATTTTAAAACACCAAATTATTGTCAATACATCTTTTCTTTTATTAAATTTATCCCCATCCCTATCCATGACATCTATTTAAAGTTCCCGCTCTTTTCTGGAATATGGCCATGGCTACTGAGGTATTTGGCCGCAAACACCTTTAGTTTGTTGACTTTTTCGTTAATTAAATGGCCGTTTTTTAGTTTTCCGCTGTCATATTCAAAATGAATAAGTATAAAAGTCATTAAGCTGTGATAATTTCGTTTTCTTGTAGATTCAGAACGGTACATTTAATTTTTTTAGATACAAATTATGGATTGAGGCATGTACGACACATAAGATCTTAATATTCATTTAAATTTTATATTTAATACCCAAACTTAAGTATCAGTACCATCAGTACCTATATTTCTGAAATAAAAAACAAAGTCACAATTTTTGTTTATATTAATTTATTTTTCTTATTGTATGATCTGAAGCAATCGAATCTTAAATTTTATTTAAATCTAATAAAAAAGAAAACCTTTACCTGATTTGAGCTCGTAATTTTAAATTGGAAATTCATTTTGTAGGGCATTTATCAGCTCGACTGTATGCGTACACTGGCGACATCTAGTTATACTGTTTTGAAGTAGTGAATTATTTCACTAAAAATATGGCCGCTAAAAATTTTTCTGCAGTCTTTGACTTCAAAGTTACCGACAAAGAGTATCGCATTTGATTACATAGAATAAGTAATCTGGGCTACTAGTATTGTTTGAATATTGCTCACTAGAGGTGCTCTTACGATTAACATTACAATTGGAAATTTTAAATTAATATGTTTCAAATATAATGAAATGTAACGCGTTATTGACAAAACATAAACGAAAGTAATGATTAAGAATATAAAATAATGACAAATACACTGATGCCTCTAGCGAACAGAGCTCGAACAAAACTTTCATTATATATCTATTTCTATTTTCTCTTTTTGACTTACCGAAAACAAAACATTCAATTCGAAAGGATAGGGAATATTTTGTCTATTTATATTATGTCGTTGGGCCCAAACGATTGCAGCGCGTTCGTGCCCTATGTACTACGTATCTGTAGCAATGACATACAATAAGCAAATGTCTTCATGATTATATAAAAAAATAGCATTTCTTTATAAATAATGAATATTTTACAATATTACCTTACCTTAAGAAGGCTTTAAATTGTAACTATATAACAAATTTTTATCTACATACTTTAGGCCGAAGCGTATGTATATGTAAATGTAGGTAACGTAAAACAAATTTTCGGAACCAATAGTAAAGCGTAAAAATTGATAAGGTCATTGATCATCGATAGATTGCAACAATGTAACTATTTTAAAAATATAATAACTATAGCAAATATAACACTTTCTATAGATAATTATATCATCACATATGTTTTATTTATTTAAATTAGTCTATACTACAACAAATATAAAAAGAAATGTATAATCATTAAAATACTTAATTTGTTCTGAAACGCAAGCTTCTAGCTAATTAATAATTTATTCTTCTAATAAATAATTAAGCACCACTTCTGCGCATGCACTTATGCATCGAAAAATGTGTTATCGATGACCGTAAATATAATTTAGTACAGATTAGAAAAATAATAATAGAAATGTTGCCGAAATTTTTGCGACATTTGTGATGATATATGTATATTTCAACCTTACAACTAAAATACCAAACTCACACAGGAAACATATGGGCAGCATGCGGTTATGAAGTCTTATCTACGTGTAGGCGCGCTTATGTTAGTATACACACCTTGGTCGTCTTGTGGCCTGCTAGAGTACTCATAAGCTTTACTGTCACTCACCTCTGTCGATGCTGGAAACGTCCTGGGAGTCCATGACAATCTCCTCGTCGTCCGTCATGCGCCGACGTTCGTCCCGACGATTTTCTCGACGCGGGTGACCTCGTCCACTTCTCCCTCCGCCGTACTGCCTAGGCGGGAGGGAGTCTCGAATGCGGTCGTCTACTGTGTCAGGTGTTTGGTGTCTCGACCCTACCGATAGAAAACAAACGTAAAACTTTCTGTCATGATTATCAAACCCTGAAATGGGGCAGGAATAATGACATTAGTAACTAAACTAATTTTAAGTCATGACATACCCAGATTGGGTAGAATAAATCATTTTTGCGGATTTCGAACCACAAATACTTATTGAAAATCAATAAAAATAAATTTATTGGGAGTGTAATAATAAAATTGCAAATGGCATATTTACCACAAGGCAACGCCAAATCCATATACCATAACCACAAAGCCATTCCACAAAACAGTTCAGTCCAAAATAAATTTAGAAAAGTGCTAAGAAGGTTAAAAATAAGCGACGTTATAAGTCTATGCGTAGAAATTTTCTTATAAGGTATGCACTATCTTTTTTAAACGAAAGGCCGCGTAAAATTTCTCGTACTATACCCAATCCAGTGCAATATAAATAAAAATGTGAGTGCTAAGGTGTTTAAGAATAAAAGACGTATGCATAGAAACCTGTGCAAATATAAAAAAAGGTTTAGACAAATTTTATACTAAAAAAAACCGCTGAAAATATATAAATTAAAACCAGTTTCCTTGAAAACTTAAAACTGGAATTCTATAGCAATCAAAAACATTAATTGAAACTGTTACATGCCCCACTTATTTAAATTTATGTTGCTCTACTTGAATTTTAAAGTGTTGCAACTTATTTTCCTCTAAACCTTTAAAAAAATAATATAAAATATTTAATCCGAGCATGATTTCAATAAAAACTGCATTTTTTAGTTCCATTTTCCAATTTCAAATAATGTTGCAACTTGTAGCCAAACCATTCTCATTTATTTGTGTCTACTGTTTCAATGTAAATTTAAAATCGTACTTAATTCAATGTTTTATTGTTCGCGGAGCCTGACGGTGGTATGAGGGTTGTGGGTATTCGCGAGCCCCTCAATACCCTTTCAAACATGCACATGCAAGCCCGAACCACACAAGCGAAAGAGTATTGAAGGCTCGTGCAGAAATAACCAACGACGCAGCTTGAGAACAGATTTATATTTCATAGAAAAGTTCCTCAAACAATATCAAAATGCTTATATAATAGCAGCAACGAACACAACACTTCAATACCCTTCAGTCAGAGAGAACATGCGCAAATAAATCACACTGTACACGGGTTTTATCACTGGGACTAAAAAAATTACTGGTAAATTCATTCATACACCCGGACAATCACAATATTCAGTCTTCGGAGAATACAATACGAGTCTTGTAAAACATTGGCCACAAAACGAGAAGCCCCTATAGATTCTATCTATAAAAAGGGCTAGTTAACTAGAATAAAATCTAAATTCAGATGTGCCAATTACCGATTAAAAATGTTTAAATACTAACCGAACCAAAACCGAAATTGCTAATATTTTAACTAAAATGGAACTAAAAAATGAGTTACTGAATAAAAAAAACCATTTTAATAAACATAAATCTGAATTCGGAAGAAAAAAAAATCAGAATCATACTAATGAATTTATTATCGAATTTTTTCAATTTGAAAAGTGCAAACCAGAAAGAATAATTGAACCCAGAAAATTAAACCGAAGTAAAAAGAAACTACATTTTAATAAATAGAATATAAGAATTTAGAATATTTTCACGCTTATCGAACTGTAATAAAATTGAATTCTGTTCGTAAGTCAAAAAATAAACCAGTAATCAGAACCAAACCGAATTAATCTATAAACGACTAATTTTCTCAATTAGAAAATAAACCCAGTAACCAAATGCATCAAATAAACATAACGCTTAAATCAACAGTTGACTAAACTGTAGTCATTGTTATAACAATTTAGAGTCTAAGAAATTATTCCGAACCGGTATAATATTAGACAGTAAGAAGATAGGCAGTTGAATAAATAGAACGTGTTTATTATAACAATTGCTAGCTATAAGTAAGGTGGGGTGCGTCTGCGAATGAATTTACCGCTACTGCGCGGGGGGAGGGCGGGATGGACTTATGGACTATACGACTATTTCCTGCTTTTGTGGACGGCCCGCGGGTGCGACTCACCGCGTCCGCGTCCATTGAGCAGGCCGCGCCTAGCTAGGTCATGGGGAGGGTTGGCAGTACCGGAGTAGCGCGCGTCCGTGTGGCGCGGGGGCCCCCCGCGGCCGCGACCCCCGCGGCCTCGCGCGCCTCCACGCCCACGCCCGGACTCCATGTCCGAGCTGTAGCCCCGTTCGTTTCGCCGCGCCAACGGCAGCGACTGCATCGAGCCCATCGTCGAGCCGTGGATGCTCCGCAGCTGCTGGTCGATCTCCAGTTTCTCTTGTCGCAGTTGCTCCACTTCCTACAAATAATAAATCACCTTTACTCATTCATTCCCAAAATGCACAGTCATTTTAAATCCCACATTCAAACACTTAGGAATTAAACTGAGTTGGGATTCTACAACTTCGGAATAAGAACTTACAATTCTGTAACAGTAAGCGTTATTTAAGGTTGATACGTAAAAGACATAAAGAACATTTTGCAATAATGTGAGAATGTCTGAAATTCAGTTGCTATACCCTTCCCTGTATAAGTCTATTTTTTAAGAATTTTAATCAGAAAAAATATATATAATTAAAAATTCTTATTTTCATTTGAACTTTTATGAACCGAATTGATTGGCTGCATGTAAAGAAATTTTAAAAAATCTCTTATAGAAGACTTGTTTAAAAAAAAAATGAAAACAACAATAATTTTCTTTTTTTATTTAACATATTGAAACTACAATGCGATTGACTATGAAAAGTAAATCTCGTATGTCCTATATATGCCTTCTTTCGATTTTGATTTCGCGTGGAATAATGATATTATTTCATTAATGAAATAATGGAATGAATAACATAACAAATTAAAAAAATAAAAAATCTCTTATTAAACAGAAGTCGTAAAAAAATATATAAATATGAGTTCAATATTTCTATATTTGAGGAAACATTTGTAAGAAAATTCGGGCTACAAATTTAACAACGAGATGTTAAACCTGCGAAAAAATTCTTACTTTATTATCTGCCTAATAGAAAACGTTTAATACAACTTATAATATATTAACGTCAAGCATTTAGGCAACACTTTTTAAATAAAAACAAATAAACATAACACGATTTATTACCTATTGCTCGATATTATATAAAAATAATGTTTGTTTTCACTTACCCGTAGATGTGCGAGATGATACTCCAGCAGGACCTTGGCGTTGGCTATGCTCTCCACCGTTCCGACGAAAACAAAGGGCACCTGTCCCTCCTCTCGCGGAATGGTGGGCTGCGGCTCGTTGTCGCCCTCGATCTTCACCCGAACCACGCCGCTCTTGTCCACGATCTCCTGAATGATACGGCCGTTCTTGCCGATCACTTTGCCTACTAAAGCTCGCGGGACCTGCAGGGACTCTTCGCTGTATTCTAGCATTGAGCGGGCTTTTTTCACCGCCTCGTCCGTCTGTCAAATCACAAGAAACTCTCATTAAATTATACAATTTAACGCATGTCTGTTAATCTACAAAATAGCAAATCTCCTTCAGAAATTTATTATATTAGAAAAAAAGGAACTCCTACAAAAGTATTTATATTTCAGTTATTAATGTGTTAAAAATATTGTAAATTAAACAGCCAGAGTTAAAAATTTTATGGAGATTTTCTACAATGCATTAATTATTATGTTGCGAAAAAATGAATGCTTTAATAGTTAATTTAAAGCTTTGTTTCTGAATATTTTTTTATTAAACTGTAAGAAATATCGGGCTACAAATATAACAACAAATATTATATCTGCGAAAAATTTCTTGTTGTTTTATGCCTAATTGAAAACGCTTAATACAACATCATATATTATCGTCAAGCATTAGGCACATATGTCTTTAAAATCTAGATGAAAAGGTAGCTGAAGTAGGTTTAAAAATGAACGATTATAAAAAATATGGATGAATAGAATAAAAAAGATAGTAGGCAAAATTATAGAATATACGACGAAAGGGTTTTGGAATAATACAACATCTAGAAATATTTTAGATTTTTTAAAATAAAAATTAGCTTTTTAATAAATTAATTCGTGAAACTTGAGTCAAAGGGAATACACACAGAATTAAGTAGAAATAAATAAATTAAAACTGTGTTCTTACCTCTCCGTATATCTTGAAGGTACACGAATTTTCTTCAAGTTCAATATTTGTAATTCCGTCAACTTTTCGAGCCTGTTGTATGTTGGCTCCATGAGCCCCAATTGCCAAACCCATTAAGTCTTCACGAACAGTAAATTCATCTGTGTACCTGTAAATACAATTCACATAAATAAATTTTTACACCATTAAAAATGGATACAGAAATCCTACATCAAATAGTCTCAAAATCGTATAAGAATTAGAGATATATTGACTACAGTTTTGGCCAATTATTCGATCATACAAATACCGACGAGTTGGTCTTAATTCACAATTTTCATAACGTATAAATAAGGTATTATAATCACATCGATTTAACATTTCAACGCATGTTCACAAATTATGGTCTTTACATTAAACACATGTAGCACAAATTCGACTGCCCGGATTTTAATTTGTGTTAAGTGACCGAATAGTCAGTTTAACCGGTAGTTGATATATCTGTAGAGTTTGACGACAAAGGGAAGAAATGAAATGAGAAACAATAAGTAAATAAAGAGAATAAAGATGGATCATGCACATGCGAAACGTCTACGTCTACAAAGTTGACTGGTGACCCACACAACCGTCTGCAAGAACTAAGGAACGAACGACTGAGAAGAGAGAATATCAGTGGTTCTCAAACTCGGCAGGTGCAGGTGGTACTACAGTGCATGCGATGCAGTACAGGCACAGGCACAGGCCAGCAGACCACAGTTATCTACAACAACAGTTTCCTCACCTGGTACCGCCCCGCCCGGCCTCATAGTTTGAGACACGCTGATATATAGGTTTATATTTGCTGAAAGACAAAAACAGTAAGCCAGACACGTTGTGTAGGTCCACTCACGCACCCCACACCCACACATTACACACCCATTTTGCAACATATTTAAAACTGTCATTTTATTTTGTGATATCAACTGCTAAATAAATTTATTTCTTCCGACCTTGAATAAACTGTCACTTTTATATGTTTGACAACTGAGACACACTAGATTACTTTATTCCCAAGTAAATGAGGAAATAAAGTAAAAAAAAAATATAAATTTTCTTGACTACAGAGTTTTATAAAATCATTACAAACTTAATTCTTCGAGCAAATGTCAATTAAGGATTAAATATAAATAAATTAAATTATTTACATTTAATGATCAGGAAAAAAATGTTTTGTGCATTTCGGGAATAAACTTCTCTATTCCCGCAACTGAATATGCTAGAGATGGTGCCGAGGGCTTTAATTAGTCTCCAGTATGAAACCTGTATTTATTACCTTAATACATAAATAAATATACAGGGCAATAACAAAAAAAAAATTGTAATTAACGGTTAACTAATATTAAAAATGTAATAATATAAAACACCCAAAGGGGTGGATGCACAGTTTATAAAAATTAAAATATAAAAACTCACAAAATTAACTTTACACAAATAGAAAACCGATTAATTTATCGGACAAAATCAAATAATAAAATTAATCAAAAAAATATACTCTTCTATTAGCAGAAGTATCTTATAAAAACAATCTTATTTATATAAATCATTAAACAATATTTAAAATCAGGTAACAATTTTATTTCGGATAGTAAATTACATAAAAAAGATGTATTATATATTTCGGTTAAACGTTGTCGTTATTTTTAGTTTCAAAAATATCGGTTACCGATTTATTTAATCAGATATTTTAAGCGATGCCTGGACTTTATTATAAATTATCAAAAAAATAAAACGATGCCAGCTAAAATAAATTCAGAAATTAATTTACCAATTGCAAGTAAGAATGTCGAAAAAATAGGAATACAAGTAATGACAATTTTTTTAAGGCTACGATTGTAAATTTTTAAATGTTGTTCACTTTCATCACGCCATAAAATGACAGTTTGAATTTCAAAAAACATGTTAAAATGTACATTTAGTACTTTTTATTAAAAATATATTTAAATGTACACAAAAATTTATATTTCCTGTTATAATATTTTATTTACGACGAAATGCAATTTGGAACATTGTCAACATCACGCGTAAGAGCAAAAATCTGATATCACAAAAATATCACGAAATCCACTAACGCTAAATATTTCTAATGATTCATAACAACTGGAGCCAAGACAAATGTGTCATCACAATTAATCACAAACACTTGGAAATAAAAATTAAAAGTGATGATATGTAATCAAAATAGGAATGTTATCGAGGGTTATTGTTTATTATTTATATCTACATATTTTGCCGACCGCCACATATTACACAGGAAGTATTATAATAATACTGATTTTGACAAAATTTTAAAGGTTGTCTACAAATTAAGGTCTTCACAATATATTTTGATTATTTTTAGCGTGATGTCTGTCAGAATTTTAGCTGATGATGCTATAAAATACTCAAGTAGCAACCTTTATTTGAAATTTAATATTTTAATTACTGAATTTTTCGTATAGCGTATAAATTCGATAGTGGCAGTTGGTTCTGTGGTGGGTGATTTTTATAGTGTTTTAATGGAAGAATATAAGTAAATGACTAAATATAACTTACCCGCCAACGTTGGCAAGCTTGGTGCTCTCGAGCTGTCGGGCAGCCTCTTCGGTGCGCTTAAGCAACAGCACCTTTTGCGACAGGTTGCGGAAATGCATCTCCTGGAGCATGGAGCTGCGTTTGCGACTGCTGTCACTCCTGGAGATGATGTACAGCACCCCTCGGTCTGGGATGTATCGGCAGATTGCCGCTCCGATCGCCTTCTGGAACTCCTTGTGTGCGTTCTCGATCTTCGCGCTACAGAAGAAACATTCCGTAAAATGTGCAACAAATAATCAGAAACCGAAACATAATGGGACATATTTTAGTTTTCATTAAAGTGTCAGAATTTTTTATGGAGATGTCGCGTTTAAAAAACCGAAAACTTTTGGAGTTGAATTTTTGTTTCTGAAGTAACTTATTAAACTGTTAGAAATATCGGGCTACAAATATAACAACAAATATTATATCTGCGAAAAATTTCTTGTTACTTTATGCCTAATTGAAAACAAATAATACAATAAAAATATATTATCGTCAAGCATTAGGCAAATACATGATTTAAAAATCCTAAACTATTAGAAAACTATGTAGAAGATCTCACAATAGTTTCATTTTTATGTAACGTAATGTAAAATCTTTTCCACGCCAGTTTAAAGAGCTGGTAAACGCCATCTACGTTATCAAAACAGAATTCTGTGATAAAACAATTTAGTACACCCAGCAACTAATAAACAGTTATGAGTGATTTTGAAATTTTTATTCCAAGAAAAAACTGGCCGAGAAGGAATAGAATCAAAGCTGAAGTTCATACAAATCTAATTTTCAGGAACCGAAAATTTTGACTTAGTTTTGGGTTCATAATAATCCATTTACAAAAAATATATAGCAAATTTTACCTTAAAACGAAGAAATAAAATAAACAAGCAAAATGTAGTTTATTTATTAATTAGACTATATAGTAATTGGCATCTGTGTTTTTATGGCAATAATAGATTAGTGTACGAGAATGAATGTACAACAGAGATAGTCCCTGAATTAAATACATTTAAAAGAAAGTAGGGTCATTCAAGGTTGTAAACAATTGCAAACAAAGTGAAAAATCCCGTGGCACATTCACAACAAAGAATAAATAAATAGGTACTTACTACTCTCGAACTTCCTCAGGTACTTCTATTTCAAATTTATAAAACATTGACTTGTCTACATGGCTGTTTTGAACTATCGATCTTAATTTATCACTTTGTAGTATTTCTCTGTACGTTTTATCCCAGAACTGATATTCTACTACGTAGAAATCTCCTTTCATCATCTAACAAAACAAGTTATTGTATAAATGTAAACCAAAATATAATGATTAAAAATGAGGAAATTTTCGTTCCTTACCTTAATTTGTGCCTTCCACCAACCCATCGCCTCCTGCTCGTTTGATCTGGAGTAAACTTCAATATCCTCTCCCTCGGCAAAATCATGTTTAGGGTTCGTTTTCGGTGGAAACCTAATTTGTGAGTACGGGAACTTTGATTCTGGCTGCCAGCTAAAATCGGGGAATTACCAACATGACGAGATAAACAATATATGATTACTTACTCATCTTCAAAACGCACTAGTACTTCCTCTTCAAAAACGTCTAAAATCGTGGCCTAAAAACAAATAAACGTTACAAAACATGCTTCAAAAATACAATAAACACAGAAAAATGGGAGAACAATGCGTACGCTAAGTGAATGAATGAACGTAAAATAAGGCGTGTTCACTACGCAAACATGACAAAAGATGATAATGAATAGAGAATTATATATCGTTACTGATGTCATACGCAGCCTCATATGCGATATAAATGTACAGATATTTTTTTCCGAGTCTAATAATAATTCTAGAACAAAATTAGACATTTTATTTTACATTTTATAAAATAATAATGGCTACATCAATGTTTACACGGAAAAGAATACATGTACAATTCTTAAAGAATATTAATAGTGTAACTTAATACCGTTTATATTTAAAACTTTTTTAAATAAAACTCTTCCTTGGTTTGGAGAAAAATTCGCAACGTTCATACAACGTACAAATACATTTAATTTCATTAAACAATAATAAAACTAAACAACAAATCTTGAAGGATAATAATAGTGTAACTGAATACCGTTTATATTTAAAACTTTTTTAAATGAAACCATCTCTTCCTTGGTTTGGGGAGAAATACGCACCGCCCGTACGGTGTACAACAAAAATTCCTAGCTACAAAACTACCCATTTTCTAAAGAACATATCAAAATCTACGAAAATAAACGGCGAATTTTACAATTTTAGGCACATGTGAAAAATCACGCCCTGTCAAACGGACATGGCGTCCAAAGAGCCGCGTTTTCTTACACTCACAGGGCACAAAATTCTTGAAAAGTATAATGGACTACTCGTCGAAATGACACACAAAATAAATGTCACAATGAATCACACCCGAATTATGGTTCTGATACATGAAATAAATCGTACTTAAGTTTTTACATACCTTATAATACGCTCCGTTTTCGCCGCATACTTCTACTACGAGGTCCTCCATGTTGGTTTGGTGAGGAAACAGCCTTGATAAGCAAAACCCAAGTTTCAACTGAACAAAAAGAAGATGTATGTTTATGCTCCCACTACGTTTACACACTTCACATTTGGGATTCAAAAGAAGATTACACTTTACATAATAAATTATCAATAAACATTTATGTCAAACGAAAATTGTACAAATTTAACAATAAACTTTACTTAGAACAACGAATACTGTTCTAACCTAAAAATTACTTATCGCAATACTTTGTAACTTACTGCTTACAATAAATAATTAAACTTTAGCACGTAAATATCACAAATATAGCAGTTCGATTACACAATAATGACAATGTTCAATTATTTCCGACCAACAAAGTTCGATAAATCAAGCCGAATTAAATTCCTAGTATGAACATAGCAGTAGTAGAGTGTCTAGTTGAATGACAAGCATGGCCGAAACCAGTATAAAGTGACAGATGGTATATAATTACAAATTCAGGGTTTTATACGAACTTACATGAATACTCAACTATAACAAAATGTCCAGTAGTAGCGATTCCGAAGAGTTTTTTGATGCTGAGGATATAACACCAAATCGAAATTCCAGGTTAGCGTATTTATTATTAACACATTAACTAATTATTGAACTATAACTTAATAATTAAACTCTATTTCCAGTCTTTAAGGTCCAACATATTTGTTTATATTTCTTGTAAATAAACAAATGAATAAAAACAGTAATCATTTTATTTGACAGTTTCTAGAATTCATTAATAAATGTCACGTGACTTATGTTTTAATTTTTAATTGGCCAAATAAAAATTATTTTTTGGGAAGCAAGTTATTCAAATTTCACACCCTACAACTATTTATTTGTAAATATATATCGAAAAACATGTTATTTTTATATAAACATGTTTTTAAAAATAGAGGGTTAGTCCGAACCCAATTGCATAACGATTGTACAATAAATTAAGTTAGATTTCATATTTTATTATTACATAAAAAATAATATTTCCTCTTTGCACTGATATTGAAAATGGGTTAATCCGAATAAAGTACTGTAGTAATGATTTTAGAGAGAATTAATTTAAATTTCACTCCATACAACTACCAAAGCGTTTTGTTGAACTTGTTTTTAAAATGTGGTTTGTCCATACCCTTTTTACAGTAACAGCGTTGCGAGTAAAAGAAAAATAGCTGGCGACCTAACCATCTTAAGAACAGGCTCCGAACCTATTATTAGCACAACTTTCCACTCTTCTTCATCTT
Source organism: Stenolophus ochropezus (assembly GCA_035578165.1). NCBI lineage: Eukaryota > Metazoa > Arthropoda > Insecta > Coleoptera > Carabidae > Stenolophus > Stenolophus ochropezus. The sequence goes on along the minus strand of JAQOWZ010000011.1, from coordinate 25,177,769 downwards.
TAGAAAACTCCGAACCCAAATTAGATGGCATTACGGTAATATACCTCATTTTTTAAACCATAAAATACTAATTTATTCTTATAGACTGAGATTCCAAAACCGGTCGATGCGACAGTTGGCCGAAAACGATTTCGAGAGTTGCGTCAACGGATGCAAACGGAAGATGAAGATGCACCACCCGGAAATTCTTCACCCCCAGACAGTCAAACATCATCAGTTGAAGGTGTATACCCTTCAACAACCAACAGAGCTTCACATCCGTTTCGAATTATCGAACACGATGCGCTGAGTCTTCAAAGTATGAACTCTTTGGGACGAGTCGGACGAATACTAGGTGCTGTAAGAGATCTTCAAAGTACAGGCGCATCTCTTTCAACCCTGTCCACCAGTTCAAAAGATTCGGAATCGACTCCAAGTTCAAAAGAAGCCATCAAAACTCAATCAGTTGAAAGTCTAGAGAACGCTTCGGAAAAGAGAGTACCATTGTTGTTACAAGAACCGGATGTGATAGCCAGCACAAAAAGTTCCAGCGTCATCCAAAATACTTCCGTCGATCAAAAAGCAACTACAAGTGAACCACAAGGCCCTATCGCTCCTCCGAGAAGAAAGAAGAAGAATAAAATAAATGCACAACCACCTACGCTTCAACCGCCCAATACAGATGAAGAGTTACCAATAAATTCCCCCTTAGCTAGTCCTGCAAGTACAATCGAATCTCTGACCAGAGAGTTCGAACACAGTTTAGATTTCGATCTTCCCAGTTCCAAATTAAACTCCATTGAAGAGCGACCCAAAAGCGAAACATCTTCAAAGAGTAGCACAATAAAATCTGCCACCTCCAGAGACTATTCTTTGGATATTCGAGACGCTACGAAAGGTCAATACGTAGTCAAACCACAAGATGAAGACAAATCCAAAGCCGAAGGTCCTTCCGAAGAAGAAATTGAAAGAATAGAAAAACTTAAAAGCGAATTACTAAACCACAAATCAACTGATACAAACCACAGAGGATCTACTGGAGGAAATAGTATTGGTAGAAGTAGTTTGGGGCCGCATAGAAGCATCAAACGCGGTTCAAAAGAAAGAAGAAAATCAGCAGGAGATGAAAGTATGATTAAACAACTTAACATGTTTGTTCGAACTCGAACAGACTCCGGCAAAAAGCTCACTGATTTAGAAATTTTAGAACAAGTTACAGTTTTAAACCTCGATACAGGTGAACGCGTTCCTTTAAGTATCGCTGAAGAAAAAATCCCACAATGTATCAATCCTTTAAGTCTACAAATTATGCGCTTAACGTCGGAATATGTAAGCACCACTAACATCGACAAAGAAAAAGAAAGTGATGAAGAAAGTATCGAAAGTAAAAAATCTTCACTTCCCCTTGAAGATCAAGACCCAGAAGTATCTCGCGTTCGACAGAAAACACAAAAAATTAAACGCTTCTTAGGATCAACAGTTAAAAAAACAATGAACAAAGCGAAGTCTATTGCTCAAGAAGTCTCCCACGCGAGACACAAAGAAGATGTGTTTGATATAGTAGATGAAGTCAATCCAGGAGAACAAAACATAAAATTAAAAGCATCAAATTCGCATAAAGGACCTTACGATATGGAGAACATACAACATGTGCAAGAATTGTGCGGTGAACATGTTGGAGCAATTTGGTGTATGAAGTTTTCATGCTGTGGACGACTTTTGGCTACTGCTGGACAAGACAAAATTCTTAGGGTCTGGACCGTTAGGGACGCCTACCAGTTTTTCCAGGATATGCGCACGAAATATAATGCAGAAAAAGTCTCCCCAACCCCAAGTCAAGAAAGTCTAGTCTCTCATCATTCTTCAGAAGATCCTAACTTCTCTATGCTAGAAGCGGAGAAGAGCGAAGAAGGAAAGAAAAGCATATTCATGCCTAAACCTTTCTGCAAGTACATAGGTCACACCTCCGATCTTTTGGACGTCGCGTGGTCTAAAAACTACTTCTTACTATCTAGTTCTATGGACAAGACAGTCAGATTATGGCATATAAGCAGAAAAGAATGCCTGTGTTGTTTTCAACACATAGATTTTGTTACAGCTATAGTTTTTCATCCCAGAGACGACAGATATTTTTTGAGTGGTTCCTTAGATGGAAAATTGCGGTTGTGGAACATTCCAGGTAAGAAAAATAAATAGAATGAATAATTTAATTTATTTGGGAAATTTACAGATAAAAAGGTGGCAGTTTGGAACGAAGTGGATGGCCAAACAAAATTAATAACAGCTGCAAATTTTTGCCAAAACGGTAAATTTGCTGTTGTTGGAACATACGACGGTCGTTGTATATTTTATAATACGGATCAGCTCAAATATCATACTCAAATTCATGTTCGGTCTACTCGCGGTAAAAATTCAACCGGTAGAAAAATATCCGGAATCGAACCCATGCCTGGGGAAGACAAAATTCTAGTTACATCTAACGACAGCAGAATACGGCTTTACGATCTTTGCGATTTAAATTTATCTTGCAAATATAAAGGATACGTTAATGTTAGCAGCCAAATTAAGGCCAGTTTTAGTCATGATGGAAAATATATTGTTAGCGGCTCAGAAAACAGGGACATATATGTTTGGAAAACGCATCACGATTATTCTAAATTCACTTCTGTGAGAAGAGACAGGAACGATTTTTGGGAAGCAATTAAGGCACATAGCGCAGTTGTAACTTGTGCTGTTTTCGCCCCTTGTCCAGACAGTATTATCAAAATGGTGGACGAATTAAATGGAGGACAAACCACACAAGACACTAACAATAAGGTAATTTTTTACATTACAGTTCGTAGTTTTGTTTTACTCCACGATACATTATGGTCAATAGCCGTGCTTTAAGATAAATAGAGATTAGGGCACAATCTTTTTGTTTTAAATTTTTCTGAATTTTAAACAATTTCATTAAAATTTCTTTTACTGTTTAGGTGGAGGACCCGATGGTAGAACAACGCACGAAAGGTTGCGGCGGTCATGTTTTAGTTAGCGCAGACTTCAACGGTTGTATCAAAGTATTTATAAATAAAATGAAACCGAAACATAGCTCCCTCCCGGCCTCGGCGCTTGCATAGCAGTAACTCACACTCTTTTGAGACTTCAAAGGAGACAAGCACTACACCCTACACTAACCCTGTGAGGCTACACTAATCTAGTGATTTGATTGTGAATTCCATTTAGTTACAGTGAGATATTTTTAACGTACTTTTAGATTATTTTATCACTTGATTGTAAATAAATTAGGAGTGCCAAGTAGATTGTTAAACGAATCAAAATTACGTGATATATTTGTAAATATTTTAAGATTTATTGTTAACAGATCATGGTTAATTTTAATTTTAAATAAACTAATAAAAAAATAGCCCTTTTTCACTCATTCCTGTTTTGGTGGAGTTTTCTTGAACACCAGTAATTACATTATACAAAATATTTTCATACTTTCATTTTTTTTAATTCAGAAGGGTCCTGATCGAAATATGTCGAAATATTACCATTTTGCAGAAGAAAATGAAAATATACAACAATTAATGAGTATTAATGAAAATATTATTTTTAAATATTATTTCGTTTGTGAGCTACAACAGATTAAATTTTGTTGCGATATTCCGCATGTCATCTGTCTTCAGCAATTTCATTGGTTACCCGATTTTGAAAAACAATAAACTTTTCGATTGGGATGCACTGGGCACTGAGTGCACTCAGTACGCACTGCGGGCAACTGTCGTATTCGGTTAGGATTTCCAATGCAAGCGAGCAACCTTTTCCGTATTCGATTGGGTCAAGCATATTGCCCCCAATGCGCACTCAGGGCAACAGATATAACTGGCTCACACCTGTGCAACGCAGTGACGTTCCCCTATCCTAGTTGTCTCACAATTTTATCATGTTAGTGAGAGAGAGAAAAGATCACGGGCCGTTGCGCATATCTGTGTACCTAAACAAACACATTCCCTCTGTTTTAAGGTAAAATTTTGACGTTTGTGAAGTTTTATATTGTTATTTAATGTAAAACGAGAAGATGTTTGAAAAATACCGCGCAAAGACGTGTCTTCCAATAAAGACTGTGTGTGCCAAACATTTAAAAGATGAATAAATTAAAAAAAAAACGGTTTCATAGAAAGCATTCATCTAAAATATTAATACCACAGAAGCTTATAAAAAAACAGTCTCAACTGCTTTTTTTAATTGTACAGTTGTACATAGTTCTGAAATATTTGCCTTCATAATTTATGAATTTATTTATATAAGAATGAGACAATATTCCCATTAAATAAATATTAATTTACATTTTAAATCAAGAATCAAAAAAAAATTATTTTATTCTTAATTTTTATTATAACTTTTCTTGTCTATCTTTTTACAATCTACAAATTTTTAACCGATTTAATCACTTTTTTTCTTGTCAATAAATATAATAAATATATCATTATTATTACTCTCGTATAAATAAACTATAAGGTTTTATTTTCTTCCCTTATTTCCCACGTTCTTTGTTTCCCCTTATTAGAACAGTTACAATGCAACAATATTAACTTTCCATACATAAGACGATTTTAAAATCTATAGTTTGTAATTGCTTTCGTTAAGATTGTTTTACATGAAAGAAATTACAGATAGATAAACATCAATATTGAACAAAAAAATCTTACTATACGAATGTTACTGAACTGTAAAGTTTTAAAATTAATTAAAAATTGTTCATTATATTTAAATTAAGAATAGATACGCTGAAAGTAATTTTATTTGAGAAATATGTATGATATCATAGAAACTATTCATACGCCAGCCGTGCGTCAGTCTGTGATTTTCTGTCTCTCACTCATCGCTCGGTGATAAGAAAGTGTGCCGCTTTAGAATTATTTTTACTTTAAAAATTGATATCTCGCTTACCACGATCACAAAATTCTGTCTACAAAATTCGAAGTAGTTATTGATTACACTAGATGGCGTTAGAGTGATAACTGCAGATTACATACACCCAGTTACCGCACTAACGCCATCTAGTTTAATCGTGATAATTATTTCGAATTTTGTGGACAGAATACGCCGTTTGGCTGTTCATCTGTTTTTGTTTGTGCTGCGCCATATTTTTCAATCGCGTTTTCACTATTGTAATTATTTCACTCTGTTCTTTCAGAAAAGAAAATAAAGAAACAAGAATTATTTTACGTATTTGATACTATAGACAAAAAATACGCGTATTTTTTTAAGTCGATTGATTATTCTTAGTTTGCGAGAAATTAAATATTAAAAATATGTGAAAGGGATAGTAACGACAGCGTGATAGAATCGTGAAAGGAGAAAGACTGGGAACGAAAGAAAAAAAGAGTTAAACTACTTTATGATCCTACCATGATGACGTCACGTATTCCGTTTCCAAAACTTTAAATATTATATTATTATTGCAAAATAAAGTTAATGAGAAGCCAATAGTGGTTACTTTTAATATTTTATGATTTATATACAGAAATTCGATTCTGGTCTCATTCCCCATTATTAAAATCAGACATTTGTCGGATTAGGTAATTTCTAGATTCATTAATATCTTAAATAATAATAATTTATATTGCAAAAGCACGTTAATTTCAAGTAACGGTTGGCCATTGTACAATATGTTTATGAATACATGAAACTATTTATCTTTCATTATTTTTGTATGCAAAAATCTTGTCTTAATCGTTAATTTCATGCATATTTCTTGTCTTGCATATTAAAACATAGTCAGGGATTCCCCTATTCAAAAATGACCTTGAGCATATAATAAATTAATCTATGTATTATGTATCACGCATAAACATTTTTTTCCAAAATCGTTAGCAAAATACATCATTATTCAACTTAAAACAGTGAGCAAAGTAGCATATTGAATCACAAGTGAGCAAAGTAAATAAATTTCTTCACAAGTGAGCAAAGTAAATAACATTAGTGAGCAAAATACACTAACTCTGAGCACAATGTTTTCATGGGGTTACACACATTGTAATACATTTTACATTAAATTACATTAAATTTAATTATTATTTATAAACATAATTGTATTGTTGAGATTTTCATTATTAAATAAAAAAGTACAATGTTTTTTTTTTTTTTTTTTAAATTATATTTTAAGATTGTGGAAAAAATTATGTTTAGCACACGTGAGCATGTCTTTTTCTCACTTGTCCAGTTGGCACACTCGCTTAGCTCGTGTGGCCAATTTCTGAACCCGTGAAAAAAAGATATATTTTGCTCACTTGTACTAAAAACAGCTATTTTTTTGTTAAGATTAAGTTAACACTTATTATTATTAAATGAATATTATAAAAAAAAACATATAGCTGCACATACTGTACATATTTTTTAGTATAACAGCGACATTTGTATAAACAAAAAATATTTTTTTCCACAGCATCCTTGATTATAGGAAAGCATTTTGTGCATTTTGGGTATATGTATTTGTATAATTATTATATTATTTATTTAATAATGTTTATTATTGTATATTTTTTAATGATATTTACATATATATGTTAAAAAAATCCGTAATCTTTTTTTTCATTTATATATTTTTGTACTTTCATATAATAATGATTAATATTACTACTACACTATACTACTATATATACTTCATTATTTTCATAAACATTGATAAATATTTATAGGTAGGTACATATAATAAATCTACATTTAAAATAGCAAAAACAAAAAATAAAAACGCAAGAATAAAAGAATTGAAAAAATCTTGCAAGATATTCTCTTGCTTTGTCTTGCTTTGTAATTTGTAACTCTTGTCTTGTTCTTGTCTTGAATATTTTGCAAGACTGAGGCAAAAAGAAGAAAAATACAAGACTCTCGTAAAATACTATCTAAAACTGTCAAAAAAGTTAATGTTTATGCATTGATATTAGTGTGCGAAGTACGGCATTTTTTTCATTGTATTACGTAACCACAACAACGTATATTTCGCTTATTGGTTACATTACTTTTTCTACGACCACCATGAAAAGTTGATATTTATGCTCTCTTTTGTCATCGTAATGTCAATGATTACTGAGGAACGAGCAAATAAATACTTTACCGCGCGTTTCCATAAGCAACGAGCGGTAAAGTTCTTAATTTGCTCGCTTAGATTATTTATTTACTCATATCGTCATGGTTACAGCAACACAAAACAGGAAATTGGTAAAGATTGAATTGAACTTACTAAATAGGTATTATTATTATTTTATTTCGTTAGTAAAGTCGTTGAAAAAAATTATGTGTGCATCTCTAGCGTAAAGTATCTTTATTGCTCTAGCTCGATTGTAGCGCTCGCTACGCTCGCGTTTCAATTTACGAGCACGAGCAATAAAGATTCACTTTACACTCTTGATACACAAATAACTATTGTGCACTGGGCGCATTATTACTCGCTTCGTGCTTCGCACACTGGGCACATTATCAACAACATATTGTTAAAACTTAAAACCATAATAACTATCACTTTTCCTTAGTTACCAAAAGATGATTTTTGAATTTTGTCTATTTATATTTCAATAAATATATTACTTGCAGTTGTAGAAAAAAAAATGTTTGTATTTTGTACGCGAAGTGTTTTTAGTGCGTTCTTTTATAGTGACATTGATTGAGTTCGCAGCGCCAATGTGTGAATTTGGAAAACTAATGAAGCTGTGATAATTTTTGTTTTGACATAAGAAGCAATGTTATTTTCTAGGCGATTTTCTTTATTGTCTCGAATTATAGATGTGTTAATATTTATAGTAACTTCTATTCAATAAAGTTTGAGTTATTTATTTTTGTGTATTAGTACAGTTTTCATTGTTTTATAGATATATTTTTATTTTTTGTAGCAATGTATAAATTATTTGTTTTCTCTGCACTTTAGAAGGAAGTTTGAAATTCATTTTAAAGGAAATATAAGAATTTTTCTGAGTAATTATTAATAAGCTGAAATTAAAAGAAAATTTTAAATGTGTTTATGGATGGGAAGAATTTTTAGATGCTGGTTATATTTTATTATGTGGCGTTTTAAATAATAAAAATATAAAAAGACATTTAAAATATCCTTTTCGCAACAAACTATATTGCATTATTAATTGAAAATTTGCACAACATCGAAGGAACCTGCAAGGAAAAACACGAGAATGCAAAAATTATTAAGTTAAAATTATTTATACAAATTTAAATGAGTTATTAAGGAATTTGTTTGCTATTTTTATTTAGTTTCGTTATCTTTTTATGTTGTTTGTATCTAGTATATTTTAGGAAATATTGAAAGCAATTGGAAATATTGTATATATCAAAGGATAATACATAATAAATTAAATAAGTTTTATACTAACTAACTTTTACAAAAGTAGCCATTCTCTTTAAAATATATAATACACACTACTTACGTGTTTTCCTAAGTATTTTTAATTAAAAAATCCAGGCCTTCAATTTATCTATTTTTTCCATTTGCCTAATTTATTGTACATCTTTAAAGAACATTGTGCCCTTTTTGGAAAATAATGAAAACAAATATGTCTAATTAAATGGTCAAATAAATTCTGTAAGCACCATTCTCACACTTTAAAAACACAAACTTCGCGTACAAAAATAAATATTTCATATCAAGATCTGGTACGTCATATAGTTTATATTCTTTAATTTTTTTCCTGAAGTATGAAAATAACTGCATATTTTTAATATTATTAAAAAGCCAAAAATTCAATTTTTAAACAATAAAAAATGCCAGTCCGTCTTTTATTTTATATAAAGACCAATAATAACACTGATCCATAAAATTCTTTCTAATAAAAAGAATAAATATTCAATTAAGAATATATGAAATAGTATATTTAAGTATATTTACTTTACATATATTTGTATAGGCTATTGACGCATCGATAGTTGTGGCTCTCTTAGAAATATCAATATTTATCCATGGCACATATATAGCTATATTCATTAAATTTAATGAAACATTATTTTTATAATGCAGCAATATTTAACGCTTATGTGAGACATTTTTTCAATTTATCATTAAATTATTACAGCGAATTTAAGCAACATACGTCAACAAAACAGTACCACTTATTCTGCTAATATTATTATAAATGATCAATGGATTTTCTCGACTGATGGATGAATGGGAGAGGTAATAAAGTACTGAAAATCAGTCGTATTTTGGAAGGCTTTATTTCAGCTCCGACCGGTTTCGACCCCACATGGGTCTTCCTCAGGGAGTGAAAGTCAATATTTAAAGTTTTTATTTTTATTTTTATTTTTCGCTGACTCACTATAAAAATAAAAATAAAAACTTTAAATACTGACTTTCACTCTCTGAGGAAGACCCATGTGGGGTCGAAACCGGTCGTAGCTGAAATAAAGTCTTCCAGAATACGACTGATTTCCAGTACTTTATTACCTCACCCATTTTCTAAAAAAATATTTTTTCAAAAATTTATGCATACAGTTTCCAATTAAATGTAAACTAGGTATAGTTCGTCTCATATAGAAATGAACCGGCGCGAAAGACGTATTTTCGTTCATATTTTGAGCAACCAATAAGAGAAGGTACCCCTCGTTGAGTTTTTTACTTTTGGTGTACTTAGTTCCTAGAAACAAAAAAATGCAATAAACAAAAAAAAACAATTCAGGATGCAGTAGTGAGTCAATATTTTAGATGTAGCAGAAATAGGATTAACAATGAATTGGCTGGAAAATCTAGAGATTAAGGAATCCGTTATTTGAAAGAAAAATACAGTCAATATGACCAAACCGATGTAAGCCATTCTCTTCTAGTTTATTTGAAACATATTATATATACAGTTAATTTGTACATCAATGTACTGACAGACGATACTCAAGAAGAGAAAACGATCGGGACAATAAAAGTGTTTATATTATTAATATCTATATATTTATAAACTATTCTTTTTAAATAGTAAAAATAGACAATTAATTTTTAATTTCTTTAAATTTATGAAAGACAAAGCGATTGATAGCGTATCAATTCCAATTCCACTAACTAAAGTATTCTAAAATATAAATATTTACAAACATTTCACGCGACTGGTAGAAAGCTTTCGCATTTAGGGTTTACGCCCCTAGCTTATTGGATCAATGCAAATTTGAATTTCGTTGATTTGGGTAGATATAGCTAGTTACTATAACCACAGCGTAAGGGTCGCCTCGCTGTTGCTTCTATATAGACCCTAATACCACAGAATAGGTTTATACAGAAGAGACAGTAAGGCAGAAAAGCGAAAATTAGAGAGAGATGGGGAAGGTGCACAAATTTAAAGGGCCCATTGTTTAAAATCGGAAAGTTTACTCACATCTGAAAGAGAGAGAGATCGGGGAAGAGCACAAATTTAAAGGTCTACACAATGCTTCAAGGCCATAGAATTGATTAAGGGAACATGAAAGGTGCCGACACGGAGTGTCGCTTCTGTGTGTAACTATTCTGTGCTAATACCACAGAATAGGTTTATACAGAAGCGACAGTAAGACAGAGAAGCGAAAATTAGAGAGAGATGGGGAAGGTGCATAAATTTAAAGGGCCCATTGTTTAAAATCGGAAAGTTTCCTCACATTTGAGAGAGAGGTAGGGAAAGAGCACAAATTTAAAGGTCTACACAATGCTTCAAGGTCATAGAACTGACTAGCGGAACATGAAAGGTACCGACACGGAGTGTCGCTTCTGTGTGTTACTATTCTGTGCTAATACTGTGCTATAACCCTGTATCTACTATACATGGCGACTGGTAGGCGAGACAATGAGAGAAGAGTCTACGATGGTTGCAGTAAGTACTTGTACGGCACATTGCACATCATTGGAAAAACGATATGTACGTTACGGTCTAGTTTAACTTGTTTGTTGCGTTAGATGTGCGACAATGATTGACAGCTCCATTTCTAAATGAGACGACGTATATGTATACTTGTTTGTATTTCGTCATGTTATTTAGTTCAATAAGTGTGCAGGCACGTTTTATAATTAAAATTAGTAACTAATATGCTTTAAACTGATATATAATTGAAGTAGTTTTTGCAAAAGGTAACTGTCTATTTGTGAAATGTTTGTGTCTGTAGTTGTCGTAGTTCAATTAGTGTTATTGGTGTACTACTTACAAATTTCAAAGCTACGGTTTAATCAAAGGCGGTTGAAAGTTCTTTAAAGCAATTTAACTTGATAAATCGCATTAACTGGCTCGTTTAACCCACCGTTCGGATTTAAAAGAAATATCTAATCAAACTTTCGCAATGATAGGCACCACGTCAAGGGACCATACACCAAACCGGAAGTTGTAATAGCAATAACGACACAACGACTCACACGTTTGGAAATAAATATATCATCTTCAATTTACTTTTTTTACTGCAGAATAAATGGTGCCACAATAGCGAAAGTTTTATCCTAAATTTTCAGTTTTACACCACCAAACCCAAAAATGAGTGCAATACGATTTTATTGACATTGTCTTTGAATTCTTCAAAGTTTAAACTACAGGTATATGTACCAATTTATTACATATTTCTGTCGGATAAGAATTTTCACAATATAATAAGAACCATGAGTTTACTGGAAAAATTTATGAATATTTGTTGCATAGAAACAGACAAACGAGTGTCAAAAATGACACTTAGATCATGACAACGAAGCTGGAGTGATATAAGTCATTTTTGTTGTCGTTATTTCGCAGGAATTATGAGTAAATTTTATCATTTAAATTCATAGCTCGAATTATTTTTGCTTGATTATTGCACGAACGACAACAGTTCAAACATAAATAAAATATCAGTAAAATGTTTTATCAATTTCTTCTCTGAAAAACTACCTATGAACAACAAAAAAATCATTCTGATTGGGTAAAAATGATGTGTGTGAAATAATAAAAAGCACATTTTTTTCGAAATCGATACTGAAGTATACGTAATTATGACTATAATATTGATACTTCACTGAAAAACTACCTACGGCCATATAAAAAAAGCATTCTGATTAAGTAAAAATATCGTGTGAGATATAATAAAAAAAACATATTTTTTTCGAAATCGACACTAAAGTATACGATATCACTTCGCGAAGTTAGCCAAGTAGTAGCTAAAATATAAAACTTTACATACTCTTATGTCAAAATTTAAATTTACGGATTCATCTGTCAAACAGAGTATTATATTTTTGCAGTTTTAGCATGCACTTACCTAAAATAAACATCATTCTATATAATAGTATTGACGAATTTATTTATTATTTACCTACCTTTGATAATAATTTATCTGATTTCATGCATACTATGTCTAAGTAGGTGTAAACATAAATGAAAATTATAAAGAAATATTTGACACTTTGACAGTACGTTTGTTATTATAGCCATCCCCGTCTCAATAGCTAGCTGATGTTTTACAGACACATAATGCTATTTATTTATTATATGAGGACTAAAGTATATTTTATTACTCACATGGTTCCATATAGGTATGTAATAAAAAATTATACTTTAGTCCTTTGATAAGAAATAACTATTTTTGGTAGATCAAAAGTAGAGTAAAAATTACACTCCATAAAATGTATATTTTTTTTGAAAAAATAACTAACGATATGCAAAAGCAATTAGAACAAATAGTAATATTAGTTTGCAAAGTACAAAATAAACACAAAGTCATATAATGAACTTTGTAGTAGAAGTGGGAATCGTAAATAATTTAATTTCTTGTTTCTACAATCTGCAAATATAATAAGAAGAACAAACACAACTCCAGTTATATTGTCAGCTAACATAAGTTCTGGGAAATTAATTAACAAATATACTCAAGTTGAAGTTATTACGTCATGTAGTAGAGAAAATCTTTTGAAACTTTTTGCTTAATTCGTTTGGTGTTAACTACTGTTAGTACAGTTCTTTTTCTCTGCAGCAGTTTAAAATTAATTCCATTATTGTTATAACTTTTCCGGGAAATATTATTAGCATTTCTGCGGAAAATCACGTAGAGAAAACTTACGCGAAATATGGGTCAGTCGTTTCGATTTACACGTGTATATTAACTTTTTATGATGGAATAATTTAAAACAATTTCTCTTAATTATTATTGTTATTCATTATGCATTACCATAACAGCAACAATTTTAATAATAACTTACATTTTTCATCCTTTTCATGGCAATATCTTCTAATCCTTTTTTCAGGTACCGATATCTGCACTAAATTTTTAGCTCTTTATACGAATTATTTATGAAAATCACCAGTACAACCAGGACCGTCGCGAGCGGATGTGCAGATTGTACCCCGCATAAATTTGGAAAGCAAAATGGTGCAGAATTTTACATTTAATATACAACAAATTACACAAAATCTCGAACTTATTACATTTGAAAAGTTGTAGTTCGTACGTTCGTAGTATCGATCAATGTTTTGAGAAGACTATTATATTATTAGAAATTCGAAGGAGAAAAAAACCAAAATGTTTGAATATAAAGACAAGAGATAAACCAATACGCGATGCTAAACAATATTTTAAAATCAATTTCTTTTTCACAATTTTAAACACCGCTATATTTAATGTCGTAGTTAGGAGGGGGGGTCTCAGCATCTATGGGCGCCAAATAGATATCACGTAATCACAAATGAATTTCAAAATGAAATGAATTTCAAAATTAAATGTTTTCTCGTCTTAAACGCACTTTTGGTGTTATTTTCGGTTTTCTCCTGAAATGTAATGTTCGTCTATACGTAGGTTAATGTGATTGTAGATCTTTGTTATTTCATTATTTCTTTAAAGAACCATTGTTGCCTTAATTATTTTATTTTTTCATTTTCTTCATACCGTAAAAATATGCTATGAAATGCAGGTTTTTATGGTCCAAAACTCAAAAATTTCTAGGAAAGTATGATATTATATGTTTACATGCGAAGAAAAATTTTAGGATTCGATAATTAATTGAATGACACTTCTATCGTGGCTGGAAGGGGGCGCGAAAACTGACTTTGTCCCCGGATGCTGGAAACCCTAGATACACCTCTGACTATATCATTAATTACCAATAGATTCCTTCAATTAAAAGAAAACAATGAAATTTTTAAACTTACTCATGATATAAGTAAATTTAAAGAGTGAAATAATGAAGATTTATTAAAATGCTCTATTTGAGGAACTGAAAAGTTTAAAATGCTTTGTAAAACCTGAACCTAAACCTCTTGTTGTTTTGAATTATGAAATCATATTAAATGAGATATTTCCAAACGTAGGAATTGTACTGCACATATACATTTATTTAAATTTATCTATTTCGGTAGCGTCTTACAATGTGTGAAGAACGATTACCTCATCAATTATATTTATTAAAAATAATATTTGAAAATAAAACCAAAATTTTTTTGAAATTTATTTTTTTTCTAAATAGGCAATTAATCTATCATGGAATTAGGCGTTAATATTTAATTTGCACAAAGGCGCCTCTTAATTGAGCAGCTGCCCTGAGTACAACATATAGTACTGATTAGTATAAAATGATTTATTGCATCATTCACGGATGATACCTATAAGAATAGAAAAATGTTGTATAAATATTAATGACAATTAAATAACTGAATTGTCTTTTGGCACCAGTACACATGGCCACTTAGATACTAAAATGCAAAATAGAAACTTTTGCACACATTTTAGGTATGAAATTTAAAGTTGTATACATATTTGGCATAAATAAATTCCCTAACTTATTTTGTCAGTGATATTTATACGTGTGGCAGTGACAGTTTACTAGTTATACCAAATTTTAAGTATGGTAACTATTACATTGTACAAGAAGTATTTTTGTGTATTGTGCGATATATTCCAAGATAGTCAGTATTCCAGTTATTATGTAAGTGTATTTTATACTAATATAAATTGTCTGCATAAACAAAAAGTATTTTTACTCATATCCGGTCTGTGAAAGAGTATTTTATTCTATATGTTGAAACGTAAAAATATTCAAGTCGGACGTTTAATATCCTGTAAAAAATACCCGGCTGTTGGCTTTTTTTGCTCAATTAGAATGCGAGGCTCTTCTGGCTGGAGCGGAGCCCTAGCATTAGTTACCCACGTCGGGGCTCCAAGTTGGTGATTTGTTGTGTAGTGACGGGTATGAATTCCGCTGTCCGCCATGTCACGACCACTCATAGCACTCGTTAACAACAAAGAGCCAGCCCTTTATTTCTAAAAGAAACATAGTTGATGACGTTGCTTTTAAAACCTGGAAAGTGAAAAATTGGTAATGGTGTACAATAGGATTAAACAAAGAGGGGAGACTGAGATTGCGTACTATAACTTTGTTGACAGTCCTTACAGATATGTTTCAGACTTTGAAGTAATATTTACCGACATCTCAAAGGTATTCATATAAATAAATAAACAATGCATTACCAAGATATCAGCAAATAAATCATCATATTTCATATTACTTGTATTTAAGTACAATTTAGACGTTAGACAATTATTGCAGTAGCAAATAAGTTAATTTTTATCGTTTATGTGACCAAACTTACATGCTTGCATAAAATTAAGTGGCTGCCTACATTACCCTAAAAGGTTTTCATCGCATATTAGCCATTGCTGGGTGTGCCAATCTGCTTTATAGCAGATATCAATAATGATATATTTATACTGTAGGGAGCGTTTACCTTTCTCTATTTAATGTGAAGAATGCACTTTTTTAAATTTAAGCTGTAACAATACTGAGGACAACAATACGTATATAACAGTGGCGTACGGTGGATTTCAAATTTGGGTAAACTCAAAAAATAAACGCATATTTGAACTTAATTTTTGAAATGAGCAAAAACTTTATACAATTATTTGAAAATAAATTCAATTCTTCTGATTTTTTCCTTAATTAACGGACAAGAGTGTTATTTCAAATACATGATAGTGATTTCATGTTTACTTACTTTTAATTTTTTCGTTACTTGATTTAAAGTCAAAGATGACGATAATTATTTCTTTAGATATGATTTATTTTTAATTATAAAAAAAGTGTTCAAAAAAGTAAATTTAATAAATATAAACTATACATGCAATAGAACTTTCACAAATTTAATCTGTCTAATTTATAAGCCATATATACCATTTTTACATGACTTTTTGAGAACAGACGAATGCGATGATCAAATTTACACTTTGTGTTACAAGACAAAGATATTTGACTCTGCAGAAAATCATTTTATGTTTATTGGCTTATATTAAAAAAGAAGAAATTAAATACTATTTACCAGTGCTCATGGGTACGGAGAGCTTAACTTTATTTATCCTAACTGCACGGCACTGGTACTTAATTATGTAGCGAAAACAATAATGATGTTTTATCTTTTTTTAAACGTTGATATTTTTATCATACAGAATTAGATCTGGATTTATTTACTACTACGGTGGAGGACCTCATTCTGAACTAGATATAGCAAAGTATTATGGCCGAGTTAGTATATACAGGACCAATCTTGAAGATCGAAAAGTGTGAAATAAGTTTAGCTCAGCACATATTGTAAGTAGTTGTAGATAATACGAAAGGTAGTTCGAGGGCATATTATATTTATAATGAACAACCCGTAATGATGTCTGCTGTATGCTGGGACTTTTTAATTACACTGAGATATTGTCGGTGGCAGTGAATAGCAGTATTTTAATTGAAATGAATTTCCTTCCTCTTGAATGGCGAAGCCGGCGTACTTAACTTCGGAATTAAGAACTTCTTAATTAGAAGCCATTCCGAATCTGATAATTTTATCAGTGCTGCCATCAAGTCCCGACAACTTTACAGTTATGTACAAATAACTTCACGAGATATTACCCCTAATACTAATGTTTGCACAGCCATTCAACTTTATTAAGATCTGGCTACGAGCAGAACTGCCATAGCCGAAAATATTTGCCTATGAGAATAATTACATCAATAAAAAGTCACTAACCTTACCAAACAAAATTAAATCTCATTCTTTTTTTAAATAATAAAATTGTAGATAATTTCAATCATAGATCAGTGAATAATTCTGGTTCTGGTATATCAATCAATCATTTATATGTATAGAACGAACGACCCAAGTATGCTAGGTATATTTTTTTTTATGTCGTTCTACATTCAGTTCAGTTATTTATAATCGTTTAATTTCTTTTATGGTGTAATGTTATGAATTAATTTGTGTAATATTTTGTTTTCTTCTAAGTTGTAAATAAAACGTTAGTAAAATCTTATCTTTAAAGATTTTTTTTTTGAACACTAACAAAGCTCGAATAGATATTTTAACTAGTTATCAAAAGTAGTACATAAGTAATTGTTTATTATTACATACCATAGAAAATCTGTACAGTTCGCCTTGGACAAATAGAAGGAAAATAAAAATAGGTTTCAAATTAATTTATTGTCAAACTAAATACCGAAAAGAATCATAATAAACAATTCTTGAAAAAATGACATTTGGCGTGATTATATCAGGGCTATAATATTTACTTATTATCCACTTTGAACCCTAAGTAAATATTATAGCCCTAATGTAAACATGAAAACCAATTGTGCAATGAAAGTTTCACTTACTGTGTTTAAATTTTGTTATTACTTATACGTACTGCAAATAGTTATTTAAGATACAACTGTAAAAAAACATATTTAATGGGGACTTCCGTCATATTTTTTTAATTTTTTTAAATGAATCTAAATTTAAAAATAAAAGACCCGTATTTTTTTATTTTGCAAATAAATTAATAGTTTTGCTAAAAAATGTTCGCAAATAGGTTTGTGACGTATTATCCCTGACAGACAAAGCAGACAAGATGTTAGAAAGAGATAGATATAGTAACCAACGTGAACAAAGAAGTACAAATGCCGCGCGTAACGTCAAAACCACGGACCATCTTACTATCAGACTGGTCGTGCAAACATAACCTCTCGTTTCAACCACGCTTGTTTGTGAATTTCGCGCATGTATTATCAAAGACTTGTTTTTATTAATATATTTTCTTAATTAAGTGCTTATTAAAGGACAAAATATGTTATCAGGTAATATTTTATTGTATATGTATCTCAAAACACAAGTAAATAAGTATGAAGTATGAAACAAGCTTGAACTGGCTGCTGATTTAAATGATTTCGAGACATGCGCTCTAAGTCAGATTGGCTTCAGGGTTCATACGTCACGAGACTATTTGCTGAATTAGTTTTTCTAAAAAATGTTTAAGTCTAATAAATATTTTATATATTTTTTAACTTTTTACGAACTTATTTGAAGATAGAATTAATATGCAATTAAAATTTTGTGAAAAGCTCGCAACGCGGAAGTCCCCATTGTATGAATTGTTAAATTTAAATATGAGAGTCGTGTCTTTAAGTTGTGCATTAATGACAGCAAGTTTACGATTCTACCAGAATGACGTTTACCCAAATTTTAATAATTATTTTCTCGTAAACTACGAATAATGAATTCATTTAAAAAAATACGGTATTTTATTTCTTTGTGTAGTATCATGTATGTAAAAATCAAAATTTGCTTACATATCCCATTGCAAGCGAGGCTCACAAAGACACTTTTACTCTAAATGACTCATACTGTGTAGATATTTAAAAAAATAATTTATTACTTGACGTTCAATTTGTATGTTATCAATTTAAATCTGTCAATTGTATATGATTTTTAGTACTTCATTCTCAGATTATCTAGTTTCATAGTGACATTTAGAGTGATATTACAGGTTTTTCTTGTACACGTTATTTATTATTCGCAGATTCTACGTAGTTCCTATACGTACACTTATTTATTTTATTCTTACTCCGACGGCGTAAAAATAAAAATTTATACTCCGAAACTTCAGTCTTGTCAATCTGGTTACAAAAGATGTTACTTTTATGTCGTTTGGAGAAAATTTTTTTTTGTAATATGTCAATTAAAATGTTCACAATTTGAAACTGTCACTAGAAATGTAATATTACTGTTTTTAATTTTTTTTATTTTTGAACAGTGTCCAACTAATAATTATTTTTCTGTAATTGTCAAAAAAATGTTAATATTTTTATACTAACAACAATGCATAAAGTAGGCAATCTTTTACATTTATGTTATCTTGAGGTCGTGCGCGAAGTACCTAGGAAAAGGAAAATGCACTTAATACAAAATAACGAGGCATGCCTCGTCAAAAAAGCCAATCGAACGCTTCAAAAACATTTCGCGCACAAAAATACAAACAATATTTTTATATTTTTTGAGTGAAGAAATGTTTCCATCAACGATAAAAAACGTTTTCCAAAACCGTGAAAAAACAGTTGCAGAAAAATAACTATTTATAAATAATAGTAAAATTCTAGTTTTATTTAAGAAAAGCGATCAAATCAAAATAATTTATTTATTACTTAATGTGATATACATTTTATTAATAGCAGATGTGAGTTTTGAACTTCTAGAAACTGCTTGAGATTTTTTTTGGAAGCAAATTTCCATTAGCATGAATGGCTTTTCATCGTACTTCGAGTACATTGTAATATTTTATCGTCACTTTCCTTTGAACTCATTTTTCATAAGACAACAATAGTTTTTACTTAGAATTGACATTTATGTTTGTTTGACAGATATTTTTAAATTTTCTTTTGAGGATCGAAAGTGATTGTCATTAAAGCAAATGTAATATGATTTTTTAATAGAAATACAAATCACATGTACTCTCAAATATCTTTAATAAAGAAATTAATAATTAATATGTTACAAAAAATAATGTATGGTGCATATTGTGTAAGAAATACTGATATTACGCGCCTGTATCACAAACTACTATTATTTCACTGCATGTAATAAAGTATAATTTTTTGTAGAAATAATTAATCAATAATGACTTATTTTTGAACGATCGTAAATAAAAAAATATAAATGGACAATTAACAAAGTCTACCGACATAAGCATTCAAAAGAATAAAGGGTTCCTGTTTTCCAGTTTATCAGGTTTTATAATACACTGAATACTACTCTGAATATAAAATATGGCGTGTAGTGATCATCTGAAGTAAATAAACCATTTCAAGCGATTAATTTTTATTTTCTCGTGAAGATAAAAATGATTAAACGAACGATGAAAAAACAAACGAATTGGAAAAAGTACTCACGTAAAAAATTGTTAAAATACAGCCGGAAAATTCGGCATGATAAACATTCCTCAATTTGATTTCAACAATGTATTTTATGTTCAAGTATTTGTAATACCTCATTTGATTAACTGATTATGAAATATTTGATGTTTAATGAGTTTTAGTGGTGAATAAATTTTGAGAAAAATTAGAATTTAATTTTAATTAAAACTTTGTAATGGGCGTTAACCCGTTTCATATTGAAATTCTACAGTCATATTTTACAGAAAGTATAAAGTTGCACACCACTTTGCCGTAAAATAGAACATCTCTTTCCTGGAAATCTCGTGTGAATTTCTCCATGATGAGAAACTAAACGGGTCCATTTGTTCGAATGGACGCGTCTAATTTTCCATTAACTCGGGAAAGCTTTGGAAAAGCTGAACGAATTTGCCTTCAAGATCTTGAAAAATATCTCAGACACTCAGAAAAATCCAGCACACAATTCTTTCAGTTTTAAAACACCATCAACTTTCAGAAAGAGGAATAACAAGTGTTGCCACAATTCAAATATCACAGACCAAAAATTGGTTCATCGTTATCTAGCTGGCCATGTTTTCAGCAACCAAACCAAAGTATTTAATTCGTTTATCCAACCTCGTGTAATTATAACGATATAAGTATGCTGTTTTTAGATAAATAAAGTAGGTCATAAGTCACTAGTGAGCTAAATATATTAGCTCACTGTTTTTTGGTTCGTATCATAGTAACTACGTTATAAAACCTTCTCTACACTATTTTGTTCCTAAATGTCATTTCGAAATTCCATCTGTCAAAAATCTTATATGTATTTTATATTAATGATTAAAATGTGTTGGATAAAATGTTGTATGGCACACGTGTGTTAATTAAGTCACTTGAAAAAATACCACACTCGGCCTAACGGCCTCGTGAGCTAAACTTTTCCCACGTGACTTATCTGTAATGTAACACACTTGTACCATAAATAACTATTGTTGTCATGAATATTTGTGCTATGTTTTTGTTTTGTACCGACGGCTAATCATATTTTACCAGTTTCATGCTATAAAGAAGCCATTGTTTACATATACAAATGGAAGCTGGTAACTAAGTCATACCTACCATATGGTAATATTATATATAAAGGCGAAAACGTTATTAATAAGAAAATTTTATAAAATAATATTTATTAACAAAGTCTTCAATATATGAAACCGATAAATAATAATTGAATACATCACGAATGTTATGAACAGTGGCGTAGGCAAGGGGGGGGGGTTACGGGTCCGGACCCCCTCCTTGACGAATTTAAAATAAAATATTCATATATATCCATTTATTTACATTTTCTTAATAAATAAATAGATATACATACCTATGTATTAAGTAACCTAATCTAATTTTGAACCCCCCCCCCCTTCCAAAATTCCTGGCTACGTCACTGGTTATGAACCATATACACGAACTCGGATTTGAAACTTACATTATTACACAGAGAAAAATAAAGTTTTAAAATTAAATATGTCATTTTGTTTCAAAACGTTTTGCACATTCTATATGTTCATTATTCAGTCAAGAACAAAATAAGTTAAAAAAACAGTTTTAATTCAATATAAATTGTTATATTTCGTTTGAAAATAGTATTATTTAATATTTGAACAAGAAATAAACTAGTCAATTGAATTGAAAACGGAAAATATCTACTCAAAACTTATTAAAACAATTTGATTTTTGTTTGCAAATATAGTGTAGCGATCCGAAGGTCACGTCGCGAGCGACTGATGCTAGCAGACATGTCAAGACTAGTTCGTAACTTTTCTATTGTACTGATGCGTCGAAAATACGAGACTATTCTCGAACTTAATTGCTCTACTATTTAAGCCTGAGCTGAACAGATCGAAGGACAGTCTAATATTAATACGCGTAGTGAACATAAAGAGTTGGTGGAAATAAATATCGTATAAATAAATAGTGAGTATTGCTAAATGTTTAAATAAACAATCTTATGTGCTTAAGTGCTTAAGTTTTTATTAATAATTGCTACTCTTAAAATTATGTTTATATTTGTTTGTTCATAGTGTTAGTTATTTTTATTATCATTTATTATTCATATTTCGTTTATTAAACTTAGTTATATAAATATAATAATTTTACTTGAATTAATATATAAAAAATTAAAAAGCACTAACGTGTAAATTCAAATATTTCCTTTTACTCAGTATAGTAAGGTAAAACAGATTTTACTGCTTATAAGAGCAAACGATTGGCGAGCCTGTCACCTGCATTATTAACTGACAGGATTTGGTTATAATTTCAATTTTATTTATAAGAGTTTCAAGGAGGTGACAGGCTTGCCTGAATGGCTTCCCAGTCATTTTCTCCAGGACCGTTCCAAGCGAGGGTAATAGGGGTTCTCAGAACCCAGAGACTTTGAGGGGCGGCAAAAAATATAAAACAATTTTACTATTTTTATTTTATAGTAATGATAATATTTCATATAACTTACTGCTATTAATAAATAATTTATATCTCTTATTTTAATTTAGAGAAAGTGTATTGTTCAATGCCGTTTTTATATATCAAATTTGTACCCTCTTCTCGTTCTCTATTATATTTATTAGATAAACACAGGCCCGGATTTAGCAGGGGGCCACTGGGGTCATGGCCCATGAGTCTCCACCAATGCAATGAAAGCAATATCCAAAGAAAATGAAAAAAAAACAGGGCAAAAAGCAGTACTAACAACGTGATAGAGACAGAATGATGATCTTGTGACCCTTTTTAACGAAAAAAAATGTTTAGTACTTCAAAGCGTTTAGAAGTAAGCACAATTGTTATGTTTTATAACGTAAATTTTGTATTTTTTTCTTAATTAAAAAGAACTAAAAACAATAGCAATAGAGATTTTTCCGAGATTTATTTTTTTTAGGAATTTTGGGGATTCCCACAAAATATTAGACCTAGAGACACAAATTCTAAATTCGGCCTTGAATAAATAGTTTTTATTGTACCACAATTTGGCGTCGGTCCCTTTTATTATTGTCACGAATTATATGAAGCCCTTCGTTGGTGTTCCTTCACAGCTCACTTTTTAAAGTGAAATACTGTAAACGGTGTTATAAATGATATATTAATTAGAGTTTTTAAAAATATTTTTTATTAGAATATTGCCATGGTAATGTAAGTCTTAAAATCGTTAATTAAGACAAAATACAGTTAATTTCGTTTATATTAAATACCTTACATATTTCACTGTATCATATGTCATCAAACCATCAAAGGCACATTTTGTATTTAATTTCCCGTCTTACTGAATTATATACAGTACAGAATTAATTATAAGAGACGGCGACATTTTACATGTCTCTTATTGTTTATTGAATAAAGTTAATAACGTTATTACATAAATGAAAATGTGAAATGTGATCATAATTAAATATTATCTTTATCTATTCCATGTATGGCAGTTCTGATGATGATTCAAATCCCATTTTTTATTTTCTATAATAATTAGTTTCTACAAAGTAGGTCCATACCTTTTAAATGTATAAAACAATTTTATTAGCTATAAAAGTGCCTGTTAAATTTATTGCTCAAATCTGCTAGGGTGTAAAGTTTTCGATCAATAAACTATCAACAAAAGTATTAAAGTTTCATGAACTATTGGAGTCTATTTTTGTTATTTTTACGTAAATAAATATACATACATATTATACCATATTTTTAAATAATTCATTGTCCATCAACTATTTTAAAATTGTAAGGGTAGTACGGAAGTGGGTTTCAGTCATTTCTAAACTAGATTAAAGTCTATTAATACTGAAAAATAGTTATTAACTTTTTGTATCAAACTAAATTGAAAATTTCCTTCAAACAATTTTTCTTCCTTATATCAGAACTTTATTACCGGCACTATTGATTGAATTGACGTACGCCACTGGCAATATCCTAACCCAATTATTTATGCCCCTACACGATCTTACCGCCTGAAATAATAAAAATTTATAATCCGGTACATTATGCACTAAGGGAGGAAGACTTGATTTTGCTCTCGTTAGTGAAGAACAAAAATGTTCCTCCATTCTTTCGAGGGCAATACGACACTTTTTGTAGTGAGTGGAAAGAAAAACTGGCACTTTTCGGCTCGTTTTACGAGCAAATATTACAAAAAATACTTTTTCGCACTTTCGGGGATTAAAAGCCTAATTTTAATATTCATTTGCGAAGACTGAAGTAGGACTTTTAATGGCTGAAGGATTAAATAAGAATTTCATTGATTAAATTAATAAACAAGCACAGAAAACAGTAGGTATGTATGTATGAACCATAAACAGGGCCAAATTTATATATTGCGGAGCCCACAAGCACAACATAGTGATGGGGCCCTCGCTTTCCCAAAACGATCCAACCAACGAAAAAAAAAAGTTTCCTGAATGAGGAAAATATTAAGTACAATTGGAACATAAATATGCTTATAAGTTACATTTAGTTTTACGTTTATTCTTTTAGCCGTACAGCTATATGACTATTGTATATATGATTCGTGGAAGAATATTATATTATGCGAACATTATAATTTTTTTCTTTCGATCAAAGAAAAAAAAGTGGCGACACCCCCCCTGAGGGTGGAGCTTACAAGCAATTGATTTTTTTTGCTTATAAATCCGGTCCAGACCTAACCTACCATTACCAGAAAAATGTGCATAATCATGTTTTGTTTTCAAAGATATCATGTACCTATTTGATAATTGTATAAATATAACCAAATAATTATTATTTTAAAATGTAGGTAGGTATATGCGAAAATGCAAAAAATAGTAGGTATATACGAGTATACCACAAGACTAAAGTGCCTTTAATCCCTCAAGTGATTATTTTCCTCGCCTACGGCTCGTAAATAAACTTCACTCTCAGAATTAAATCATTTATTTTGAATTGCGTACTTTTTTATTTAAAACTGGTTATCTACAAGCGGTCATTATTATTTATTTTCGTTCTGATTTTCGTATCGTATCAAATTTTGCTCTTTTTGATAAAATTAAAACTGTTTATAACAAAATATGTATATAACAATAGTGCTTTAATGTGTTTTTAATGATGTTGAGAAACTTTAAATTACATGTTTCTATGAAAAAACTCCATAATGCAGCCAACAATGTAGTAAATGTTTTATTCAAGTTAAGTAATAATGAAATGTTTTATATATTATAGTTGTAACGGAAAATAAATATATTTGTTTAACAAATTTTTGCCACAACATGTTGCAAACTAATAATTAGAACAGTACAACATAACCTATATTTACAGGCCATTTAGAGCGTTTTGATTCCGTTTAATACACCGTGTATAATTATTTTGAAAACTAATTAACGACTTAATGAACTAGTCTAGGGTAAATTTAGAGGAAAATTAAAACTTGTAATTAAACATAGCGTTCGTTCTGGCCTATTAACTTTATTCAATTTTGCGAGTAAAATTTTAGTTTCCTCTTAAAAAAATATACACTGTTACACTGTTGTACTATACTCATAAATGGATATTTATTATTTAAGTTTTTTCATAAACTATCTGTAAAACCTGGTTTATGCAGCA
Organism: Stenolophus ochropezus; assembly: GCA_035578165.1. NCBI lineage: Eukaryota > Metazoa > Arthropoda > Insecta > Coleoptera > Carabidae > Stenolophus > Stenolophus ochropezus. The sequence goes on along the minus strand of JAQOWZ010000011.1, from coordinate 25,152,091 downwards.
ATGTCATAGTCAATGTCATAATCAGAATTATAGTCTAAAAATTAAATCATTCTTAGACAGGAAATGAATCTTGGAGATAATGGCTATTTATTAAAACGAGACGACGTTTCGACTTATGGATAGAGTCATCTTCAGGTTTAAAAAATTGTTTTTTTTTTAAATATATAAGAAATATTTAAAAAAATATTGTGAGTTGCACGTATTTGTTTTTTTTTTTGAGAAAAGTTACAATGTCTTTGACCCGTCTTTTTTTGGTTAAATATCTATGTATGTATTAAGCGACAAGCCACAAGTAGTGTTTTGAGTCTATAATACATACCGGGTGTCCCAGCTCGACCGACACATGAGAGATTTACATAGGAAATCAGATAATTATGAATAGTATCTCCCCAGTGCAAAATATTAACTTGAAATTTTGTATGCTTATTGGGGAAATAATATTTCTACGGATTACAGTTATTTGAAATATGTAATTTTGTCTGCAAGACGAGATTTATTATATAAGCTATAAAATCTAACATTTTCGTTGAAAATCAGTCAGCTATGGAAATAAAAGAAAATATCTATGTGACAGTTCTGACAGTTAATGACATGCCATTGTAGATATTTATATTTTTGTAATATTGGTATATTATTTAACAAAAATAAACTAAATTCAACTTAAATAATATTAAAATACAGGGAATAAAAATTAAAATCAGTGATACTTCACTAAACTGTCAAATAAATATTTTCTTTTATTTCCATGGCTGTCTGATTTTGAACGAAAATATTAGATTTTAAATTTAATTAAATCTCGCCCTGCAGACGAAATTGCATATTTCAAGTAAGTGTGATCCATAGAATTAATATTCTCCGATAAGTATACAAAATTTCAAGTTAATATCTTGCACTGGGGAGATATTATTCATAATTAACTGATTTCCCAAGTAAAACTTCCATGTGTCGGTCGAGCTGGGACACCCGGTATATGTGTTTATGTAGTGATCAGTACTCACTATAATTTGTTATTAATAAATGAGATTAAAATAAATACTCTGTTATTTAATACTTCAGAACACAGATCTTGCATTTAATTTTTACAAGTTTCGTACTAAGATGCTATATAATAGATAGGCACATCCAGTAATGAATAATAAACTGTGTATATATGTGTTTGTGGGAAAGGCAGGGAGTTATCTCATCTCCCTCCAGCGTGGGTGTCGTGTGGGTGTAGTAATTAAAAGCAGCAGTCTCTTACCAACGTTGCCAGGTCGTTTTATTATTTAACCGAATAATTTCCGTTAGGTTTTACTAAAATGGAAGCACGGATAATGCTTTATCATTATCTCGTTTCATTACCAGCGTTTTCCGTCACAGGAAGTGGCGGGAGGTACCCATGGAGAGCATATTGAAAATACTTAATCGATGAGCTAGATTACTTCCATTCAATATTTAAATGTCAGAGTACATTAGCCGTAAATCGGAAAAATAATTAACCTTTAATTGTCATACCGATTATAAAATCTGATAGTACTAAAATTCATCATACAAGAATGAGTAAGCGAGTACGGTATTTATAATAATCTAATTTTAATTTCCTTGTACGAAGTAGAGGAAATATTAAAACCGCGAAATATTTCGGTTTTCAGATTTTAATGGAAATATCCTTAATCCACTTTTTGTAAAATTTTCGCATTTTTATTTTGGAAAAAGAAAGAAAATTTAATTTACAAATCAATAATTTAATGCATTTTTAAATTAATCCAAAACTTAATTACCTATTACAGGGTGTGGCTAATCTTCTTTATAAGAAATATAAGTAATTATTTATTTATATCCTTGATGGCGTCTACCAAATTTTGTGTGCTTGGAGAGGTCGTCGTATAAAGGTAACTTTAATTGTAAATGTTAAAGAATTTGATTTAACTGAATATAATATCTAAACTAGAGTTGGGCAATGAGCATGTGAGTGATTTTTTAATCACGTTCACTCACGCTGACGAAATTAAAACTTTGTCACGGCTACTCACTCACGGTCATTCAAATTCACGGCCTGGTAATCAATTTTGTTTACATCGGGTCCCTATGTGACCCAAAAAGGTCCATTATATACGAGATACATACAAAAAAATAGATTATAATATAATATTTCAGTGTAAGTGATTGTATTTTATTTATTTAAACAGGTAAATGACAAATTAAGGCAGTTCTAAATAATTAAAGTGTTAAGTTTCGACGTTGGTAGAAAAATTGAACTCACGTTTACTCGCTCACGCATACATTTTTTTTTATTCACGATCACTCATTATCAGGGCCCGATCAAATATTTAGTAACTATCACGTCGGGTGTCACGACGACCCACAGTGATTATTTTCACAGCCCGCGCCCAGCCCTAGTCTAAACCTCACGAATATTGACCTATGTGACCAACATTACACATGTAAATATATAAGTACGTGACAGCCTATATACCTGTTTATTAATATTTATACTCTACTGTCATTCAATCAAAACTGATGACTTAGGTCATTGTCATAAATTATTACTTATTTTTTATATTATAATAAATATAATAAAGTACCTTCCTTTAACAAAAATAAAAATTCTTCTAAATATTTTCTTAAATTATTGAGAGTTATTATAATTATTATTACCTCCCGCCTATCAATATATAGATAAGGGAGGTATTGTTTTTGGTCAGATTTCTCGAGTGTGGGTTTTCAACATATGAGCACGAATTAGGGTCCCTAGAATACGATTTTACTATTTTTAGCGTGATGTCTGTATGTGTGTGTGTGTGTCTGTGTGTGTGTCTGATTAGATTTTGACTACAATTGGTTGACCGGAAGTAGTACTTTACTTGAAGCTTTAAACCGTTTTTCCTAAAATATACCTCTAAATACCATATTTTCGCAAATTTCTTTATTATAAATTCAAAGATTTTTTAATTTTCTACCGATCTGCATGATTACGTTTATATATGACTTCTAGCTAAATAAAAAAAAAATATATAAATTACAATAATTTTACATATCGTTTAGGCTGAGGAATTTCGATAAAACAGATGAGTTATTCATATGTTCATAAAATTTGACATATGATGTCAAATTTGATGTAAGTAAGTGTAAAAGATAAAATGAGTAAAAAATGAAGTAATTTTATTGTAAAATTTAAAAAGATGAAAGAAATATATTAGGAATGTATTTGCATGCGTGAATCAAAGTAAGTTCAGTTCCGGTTTTAGTAACGTCAAAAATAACTGTCATATTGGTCATACAAAATTTATGAAGGAAATTTTAGGTATGAAATAAATTAAAAATATTCTGAACTGCAATAACAAACTAATTTTAAAACTACAAATTAAATGTATTAAAAAACTTATATAGAATATATTATTACAGTGGCGGGAGGTATTGTGTTGGACACACCAGATTTTTTTTGATAAAACTGACAGAAATGTATACTTTTTAAATTTATTTATTTATTATTCTTCCGAAATCCCTCCCCATTTGGCATTTCTGGTCACCACTGGTCATTGATATTTAAAAAATAATTTTATGACAGCCGAAAACACGTTGCTATTACCTACAAGCAACTTGCTTGAGGAAGTTATCATAAAATTATAAGTAATTTATCAATGATCGAGAAATATCTGGTGAGAATTTTTTTTGGACAACAATTGTAATCTTAGTATCAACCTCATGACATATTAAGTGATAAATATCCTAGGGCACTTATCAGCTATAATATTCCTACGTCATTGATAATAACGCAATAATTTTATTACAGTTGCCGATAGCACGTTGCTTGGTAACCGCCCGAAGCCGAAAGCGGAAGACTGTTACGGACAACCTACAAGCAACGTGCTTGAAGTTATAATAGTTATTTGTATATCAAGTGCTGAAAGTCTATCTTTGTCGAACCAAAACGAAAGTGCGAAGCGAAGGTTGCAATCGTTTGTGTTCGACAAAGGACTTTCAACACGTGTTATACACACTATTTTTTCTACTCCTGCAAGATAAAAAAATAAGAAAATAAAAAATTATTTTTTAAACATAATTTGACATTTATTGCAAATTTTGTATTTGTGATGCGCAAGTGATGCGTATCCATGGCAGCAACAATGCAACAAACATTTATTAGTGTGCGTGCTGCAAAGAGTCACTTTCACAATGAAAAACAAACCAGAAAATTGTATTTTCAAAGCAGGAGTAGAAAAATAAAATTATGTTATTTATCAATGATCCAGGGATATTCAGTGAGAATTTTTTTGCGAATTTTTTATTTCCATAACCTAAATATGACATTTTGAGTAGTCAATTTTACTTGTGCTTTGTTATTTTTTATACCCACCATCAAATAAGTTATGACTAGAAATTATTTTTAATATCCCGTTCAATATGTTTAGCATGTACACTTACTCATTTGTACATTTTCTTCATATAAATTATTTTTTCTTACATTTTATATATTTGTTTATGCAGATAGAAGTGCAATATAACATTTTAACCCAATTATCTTACAATTTTATGAGACGTTCATTTGTACGGAAGTAAGTCAAAGGAAAAACCATGCCATGGCGGAAGCTGTAAAAAATAAAATTCTTGGAGTTAATGGTGTGGCTAGAACTCTGGCAAAGAAGAAGAATGAAGAATAATTATTTTAGTTCGTTATTATTAGTCCTCCTTCATTATTTCGTGAAGCCAGAGAATAAAAGATGGTAAAACAGTAATTGCCAAGAAAAAAATATATACATACTTAGTTAAATCGGAAAAATAATTAATTATTTAAGAAGTCATCTCAACCGGAAGATTTTAGCTTGCAGAAAAATGTAACTTTTTTATTTTTATTTTTTTTGTACTTAAGTGTATTTATGATGTTTGTTATATATTTGAAGCTTTTTAACTATATTAAATATTTATATTTTATTTTATTTGAAAATAAAACATTACTAAATTAAAACAATTTTTCGAATTGTGGACCTATTCTCCCGGAATAATCCCACAGGAAGTAATTTAAAAGCAATGAAATATGTTTTTAAAGTAAATGATTTTTTAAAGTGAATTTAAATTCGACATTTGTCCGCCTGTACGCATATCACGCATACAGATGAATATTCATTTATGGTTGATCCAGATGGCTTTGGAATTTATTCAGATTTTTAGGGTTTTTTGTATGAGAAAGTTGGGAATAAATTTGTTTAACAAATGTTATAAAACCAGACTAGGAATGCCAATTGACTTTAGATAAACAACCGGGTAATTTAAATTTTAATATATGTGTTTTAAATTTGGTTTGTAATGGATTTCATTACTTTGCTATTCTCTTTAAGGATAAAATATATTTATTTAAGCGTAATACAGGCCGCCACAAGCTTTTACTTAGACATGTGTAATGCAGTCACCAAATATTGGCTGGCATCGTATGACAATAATAAATTTTTATACTTTCTAATGATCAGTTATGAATTCACATTTTTAATTAAAAATTAAGTATTTATTTGCGTTCCCCAGATCTTTGCAATCAGAGTTCAACATAAAAAAGAACCCAAAAATGAGATTTAAATGCAAAACAGTATTAAGTTGGTATTAATAGACTTGGATGCACCTATTTCAAATTTTTAAATAGATTTTAACTATTCTTTCTCATTTCTCAGGTATTTAGTATTTACGCTCAAGATACTTTTTAAAAAACTGTATTTTTTTACTATTTAAGAAGTGGTTAGAGATACAATCTCAATTGTTATTACTTTTTGATCGACACATGATTTTCAGCCGAAACCGAAACCGTAACCGAATATTCGGTTTCTGTTCTAGTTTGGGCCGAAAACGTAATCGAAATCGAAATTTATGTACTCAATTTTTTAAGATTTATTTAAAATTTTTATTAAACATGGAAATATATTTTTTTACCTCCCTTTTAAGATATTATTCGATTATTAAATTAAATAAAACATTTCAATTTACTACAAATTACATTATTTCTGTAGAGATATTTTGTTTATTAAAGAAGTAAATATTTTAGTTATTTATTTACCTTACTAAATCACAAATAATTACTATCAAATAAATAGTCGTTTCAAAAAGTATATGTTACTAACTAACATGTTCTATAACTCATTATTTTAATTCTACAAATTAAATTAATGAGATCTTGTCTCATCTTTTCACTTGACACCTTTTTACTAAATACCTCAGAATAACGATAATAAAATAATAATTGTCTGTTCGAAAGGAAGGAAAATACAATAACATATAAAACAAAACTACTAAATAACAAATAAGAGAGCGGTATATAATGCGTTATTTCGAAAAAGAGTTTCTGAGCGTGTAATACATAAGATTTTTTGCGCCGGTGATACTTTTTATTAAAGAAATATAATTACTACTTCAAATTTTTATACGCTATAGGTTTTTATGTTGGAAACATTTTTGGTTCATATGGATATGTAAACAACTGATATGTTTTATTCAAAAAATTTAGTCACATTTTTTCTAACCTAAAAAATAAAACAAATGTGAATAGATATTTTTCAAATAACGTAATCATAATCAACAAGACGAGTATAATATGAATAATAAATTAAAATAGTTGTTTTAATTATTGTTTTACATTTCCACTAAAACAAAATTTAAAATTTTGACAGAATGTAATGCTAAAATATTTAATAGCGTTTTCGATTGGGATGCACTGAGTGTGCACTGAGTGCGCTCGGAAATTTTTGTTTGACGTCATGCTCGGCACTGGTGTCGCACTCGTGTTGCCCGAGTGTCGAGCAGGTAAAACTACCCAAATCGAATACACCAAACACTTAGTGCACTAGAAATGGCGGGATCAAGTGTGTTTATTTTCATACATTGTTATTAATTGATTGCAAGTCTGCCTTGATTACCGCAAATTTCTTTTAAACTAAAAACAAAAATTTGCCTTTAAGTTAAGTTTACTCGAATTAAAAATAATCATTTCATTTTAAATAACAAGTCGATTTTACTGTACATATTAACATTTAGTACTCATATCATCATTGTTATATTCGTTTATTTCTTCAGTGATAAAATCTTTCAATTTCGGCCTTTTCCGATATTGCTTCACCACATTTTCTATATTTTCGTCATCACTATTTAAAGATCAAGAATCGAGTAATGTTTGCAAAGTAACGATATCTTCCAGATTCAAATTCATCGCGCCTTTCAGTGTACGAAAATAACTGCACTAGGGCTAGAGACGGTGCAGTATTTATTGCACTGAGTGCGCACTGCGGGCAATATGCCTGGCCCAATCGAATACGGAAAAGGTTGCACCCTTGCACTGGAAATCCCAATCGAATAAGCCAGTTGCCCGCAGTGCGCACTGAGTGCAGTCAGTGCATCCCAATCGAAAACGCTATAAGTTGGCATCCTTACATTTTGCCGATCTAAGCCGGCAAACAGAGTTTCTGGACGATTTTGAGTTCTCTAATACTAGTCATAATGAGACGGAGGTGCGAAAATAAAAATGGCGAATGAATCTGTTCCGAACATACCCGAAAGCGGCAGACATGGCACGAATACCGAAAACGAAATAGAAACTTCGGTCGGAGCTATATAAAGAAAATGTCTTCATATGAATAAACCTTCTATGCACAGATTAGGTGAGAAATAACTAAAATTTCAAATTTTCGCACAAGAACATTTACCTATTTCTCTAAATTGTTCGAATTAAATCATTTCGTACCATACTCAAAATACGTTCTTTCAAAAATATTATTTTTTTCTAGATACATCCTTTAATGGGGTTTATGGTTGTGGCGAATTTTTTTTTGTAAATTTAAAAGCTGGCAAGTGTGAATTGAATTCAGTTTTAAAATTTAAATCAGTTCATTTATATTTACTTAACTCCTTTACAATTATTCGAGAAAAAAATATTGTGATTGTATTTCTACCCAATTTTTCGAGCAACTATAATAGAAAACAAACTTTTTTGAGGTTCAGCTTTATCTCAGATACCATACAAAAACGATATACAATTTATCTTTGACAATTTGAAATACCTGTCAATATAGACCAAAGTGACCAGATGTTATATTAATACAGATTGTGGGAGGCTTGTCAAAAAATACCTAAACAGAATAACATAATGTTATCTCAAATCAATATTTGATCAAAAAGAAAAGAATTAATTTTTAGTAAATAATAGAGTTTATAATATATTAGGAAAAAAATGCAGCGAATTACAAAATTTAACGAGATTACTTAATAAACGTAGCTTCACATTTATCTTCAGTAATAGGTACAATATGTTTGCAATTAATAACACATATTTTTCAATATTCCAAAATAGTAAAAAGTATGTACTTTCATTTTGCAAAGAAAACACTAAACGTTGAGAATAACAAACGAGGGAAACCAATAACTCAATATTATAAGACGTCATTGGTGGACACATTGTCACTTATATTGTCCAATAAGTTAAATTGTATTACAATTTTATAACTACATCTAATATGAACTAGAAGAAACGGCGACCATTCTGCGAGCTTTAAGACAGTTCGGACATGCTACCAGGGGTGGGATTCTGTAACTACATAACGCACTCAAATAACAGTTAATGCGTTATTTGAGTCCGTTATCATAACAAAAGATAAAAAGTATCTGTCACAGAACACAAGTTTGTCCACTTCAAAGACTAAAACTTAATTCATAAGTAAGTAATACCTAAATAATCAATAAAATTGTATTTTTTTGTTAAATGAGCATGGTATGATACTTATTTCATCTGAAATTAAATATTTGATAACTACAAAATTTTATGTTTATGTCTAAAATTTCCATCGGTTATATAACGCACTCAAACCATAACGTACTTAGTTACAGAATCCCACCCCAGGCATGTATAAGATTCTAAGTAGAAGACCAAGACAAACAGCAGAAGAGTACAAAAAACTAAGACGAGAAAAGAAGCGAATTATAAAACGAAAGAAAAGAGAACATATAAAATATCATCTGCAAGAACTGGAAAGACTTAATATCCAAAATGAAACAAGAAATTTTTATAAAAATATTAACCACAATTTAATTTAAATTTAAATTTAATTTAAACCCAGATTATCAATGGTCAGAAACAAATATGGGTAAATCATCAGTGAACAAAACCAAAACTGGAAAGGTGGGCAGATAAACCGGTTGAGGGATAGCGTAACCCCCGGCAGTGGTTATTGTGCCATGGAAGGGTACGGTGTTAGTTAACAAAATACAAGAAATTGTGATTGTGTGTGATTATTTATACATGTGTTGACTGAACATTGTTCTACAAGAAACTTGCTAGGCTGCCATGAGGGATAGTTCGCCTCAGAGCGTTTATCGGGCCCCTACTGCTAGCAAGTTTTCGCTCGACGTCGACCTACGCCTTGGCGTACATGGGCTCCTCCATGTTCAGTGTGAGATGTGCTCACACGCCTTAAGTTTATTATAGTCAAAAATACAACATATAATACATAGAGGTATTTTCATCCTCTTGTTAAAATAAATATAGAAAGTTGGCCTTTCAGCTTCTTCTAGTGGAAGACCCATCACTAACTACGAAGAGGTGGTCCTCTACCAGTAGCTACACCACTGTTACAATAGGTAAAATAATATAATGTATAAAATAACTTAATCTAAATTCGCTTAACTACCTTTGCTTGAAATAGTGCCTTCCTAAGCCGTAGTTAGTTTTCATCTGCTTAGCAGTCTTATAACTAGAAGGGTTTAGTATGGTATATATAATATATAAATAAAATATAAGCAAAAAAAGATATTAATGTGTTCGGTAAACAGGAATTTATCGTCAATAATGATTTCAAGATACCTGATGTGGAATGAACAGCGAATATTACGTCCATTCCTAATTTACTTGACGTCGCAGTAATTCAAAATCTAAATACCACGTACACAGTAGAAACCATATCGGAACTCTCCTCAGATTGTCATGTCATGTTAATCACAGTACACATTAAACAACTAAAAAAGAATATAACTCACAAACCACCAGATCACCAACAGATTGGAAAAAATTCTCATATCTACTACACCAGGAAATTGTGTCACTACCAGAAATCACCAGAAAAAAAGAAATTGACTTGGCGGTGGAATAGCTTACTACCCATATTAAAACCACGATATAGAAGGCCAGCAGACAGAGTCGAGTAGGTTCAGGCTTTTTTCCCGCTCTTTCCACCTAATATTTTACAACTTTTACGAGACCGAGGAACAGCCAGGCGAACCTAGTCGCGGAGCCTATCTTCTGAAGTAACGTACGTACAACAAATTCCAATTAAGCTAGGCGACAGTATCAAAGCCCAAAAAAATAACCTTTGGCAAGCAGCCGCAGAAGAAGCACAAGATGAAGGCAAATGATTGTGGAGAATAAGCAAAGGTCTCCGCAAGCAAAGAACATCGGCAAAAGATATGCTAGGAGAAAATAGCTTAGTATACTCCGCAGTAGACAAAGCAAATAGAATTGCTAATAGCTGAGAGCAACAATTATCTCCATATCTACAAACTATCACAACAGAGACATTAACTTTGCCCGAACTGCAGGATACGCTGCGAATTATCCGAACCCCCAAATATGATGTGGTTTGCAACTCAGCAAGAAGTTTGATTTATTTTAAAGAAAACGAAGACGAAGAAAGCTCCAGGGCCAGATGGGAATCCAGACATCGCCAGCTTTTCAACCAAATCTGTAGTCGCTTTAACAAACATAATAATACGATTACAGTATTTTCCAAACTTGTGGAAGAAAGCGATTGTAGTGGTATTACTAAAACCTAAAAAAACCGAAGAATTACAGGCCTATAAGTTTACTTAATGTTCTTACCAAAGTAGCAGAGCAAATTCTACTAACAAAATTACAAGAACAAGTCATGAGATTATAACTACTACCCAAGGAACAATTCGTGTTCAGAGAAAAACACTCCACGATTCACCAACTTGTTCGAGTTCTAGCATTCGCAGTGGGAGGTCTAGAGTTAAAAATGACCAGGGGAGTCATATTTTCTAAAGTAATAAAGTTGTTTGATAAAGTTTGGCATCAAGAGTTTCTTGCCAAACTTCTAGATGCGAGAATACCAATTGGAATGGTGAAAATATTGCAATCATATTTAAAATAACAGTGCATTTTGAGTAAAATTCCAAGGAAATAAAAAAAATTAACACAAGAGTCATGCTAAGGCCTGAGAACAACGCCTCGATCCTAGCGTAATACGCAGACTACGTGATAGTGATAAACCGAAGCGCAACGCCAGGATAATAACCGCGTGTCTACAAACCGCAGACACCGACCAAGAGCGCTGGTGCACACATTGGAGGATACGAGGGAATTCTGACAAGAGCACGGTCATGCTTAACATCCGCAGAAGAGTACAACCTTACGGGGAAATAACTATGTTTGGGCGACCTTTCCCGTGGCGAAATAAGGTCACAACTTGGGAATCACCATTGACAAGAAGTTGAACTATTTACAATACATTAAAATAGCACTGAACAAGGAAAGGGGAATATTTTTACAAATGATTCCTCTGTTAGGAAGGAGCAGCATGGGCGCGGTAACTGTACCGCAAATTAAGAAAAAACTTGAAGTCTTGCAGAATAAATTATTGCAGTGTATTGTTTATTATTAATGCGCCAAGATATTTGAGAAACGATCAGATCAGATATATAAGGATCTGAGGACAAAACCAGTGAAACAATACCTTAGGGATGATGCAACCAAAATATATGCGAATATGATAAAGCATCAAAATCCGCTAGTAAGACAAGCAGCGTGCATCATTTCCTGATTTAAACACATAGACACAAAGTGAAGATCAAAAATTTAATGAAGTATCAGCAGCAAGAGAGCTTGAGGTTCAAAATCCTTAAAAATGAAAAGATTACATAAACAGCGACTTTGTGTTATTGTAATAAAAGTAAAACCTTTTAATATGGAACACTTTAGGAAAGAGTTTTCAGTGGGACAAAAAAATCCAATGTGAGACAGTTATCATGTTTTCAATGTGGGACGTCTGATCACTTTAATATAGACTATCTTCTAATTCCAAAATTATACAACTAAAATGTTGTAAAAAGAGCTGTCACCAAAATATAAAACAGTACACCGTAATGGGTGTTATTAAGGCATTAGCAAAATTATCAAAAAAATACACATATTGTTTATTCGGCCGTCAATTAGATCAACAAGGAGTAATGAATATTTTATAATATAATGAATATTTATATGAAACAATTTTGGATAATTCAATTTCTATTGCAGGTATTGTTGAGCAATTATCCTCTGTTGAACTTACAATGTGAGAAATCGTGTAATTAATGTAGTACTTGAATTTTGTGAAATTAGCATGAAAGCAGAATGACAAAACGGTGTGTAATAATAAATTCATTAGGGAGACTGAGCAATCGGGGTGGCTGTTTGCAACAGAGTAATTGTGGCTTTGTTATGGAAATGCCCATAAATTCATATTTATTCAATTTTAATCTAGGAGAACTTCGGCAGACTTCTCGGCGAATGCTTAAGTCTAGGAGATTTGAATACTAAAGTGGATTAAATGCGCTGACGTTTTTTATGCGAGACTTTTTTGTATTGAATATGTAAATGAAATGCTCAAGAATTAACTTTTCACATACATTTACCTGAACATCTATTGGTGCGTACTCCAGACTAGCTGTGAATGTCTACAATAATATTCATCCTCTTATTATTCATTAAATATAAAATAAGTGATCACAGGTTATCAGGCTACCACATACATATACTTTTAAACACATTTGGCTTGTATATGCTGTATATTGGCATATGATCCTAAAATTAAAATGTACATTCTATAAAATTTGTTTTTTTGATTTGCCATCAAAATTATAAAAAAATATTTACGTCTAACAGACGCTGTCGTATGCATACTTCCAAATATACATGTGTAATGGTGGTTATAAAATATTGGCTAGTGTAATCCCCTACCCTCTCATAGTTTAAGATATTATACTATGTTAAAATTACGTTACCGTGCCTTGGGCGACAGCCCATTCCATGGATTAATCCGTTTCTGAGTATAACATTAAAATTTGTAAAACGAATACCTACACTATATTTCCCGCAATTATCCTCATGTCATTAAATTCTGCTGCAAGAATTATTAAACTTTTATCTTGCATCTTTGTCGTATGTGCATGACATAGATGAAACTTTTATTCGCTGTTCTCATTATCGTATACGTGTTACAGAGGGATATGAATGCTATCTGCGTCTAACTAACGACAAAATGAGATAGAAATTGAATCGTAGTGTGGCCGCGGTAACGGATATCTTCAAATATTTAAAAAAACACTTGAATATGTCATTCATGTCATTCCTGTTATTAATTACGGTAATTTTGACGTCAGCAAATCGTGCTTCATTGTGTGTTGGTAGTTTCGTTAGTTTACTCTACAATTCTTTTCTTATGGTTTATCCATTATTATATTTGCACATAATAATGTCAAATTTGACATATAATTACTTCGGAAATGATGATGTCACCCGACAAGATGATGTCACCCGACAAGATGATATCATCAATCCCCCTTTCCCCCAAAGATTTGAATCATATGAGGCGATTTTTCGCGACGGACCGTACAGAAACCAGGTTCTATGAATAGTTCAACAAAACGTCTTTGCTGTCAATTTATTCGTTGGTTAATTTGAAATGATGGAGATGTTTTCTTAATCTAATATTTACATTGGTTTAGCATTTCAGCTGTACTGCTATCAACGTCCACTTTAGATATGTTTAAACTATTCGAAAGTCTTATTTTTCCATTTGTTTATTTAATTATTATTTTTTTGTAATTTATTTTAAAAACTCTTAAGTGTCATGTTTGTGAACAAGCCGAAGATAGAGCTGGCCTAAGATTAGAAAGAGAAAACCGATGAACTGAAGCAGTAATTCTAGCATGTATAATTTTGTTATTAACAATACTAAAAATAACCCCTATTATTAGGTAAACATTTTATTAATAATTTCACGTAGGAATTCTTATGAGATTCGTTTATACTTACAACTCGAACAGTGTAACAAAAATATTAATTACCGCTTTATTATACACGAGCACAAAATAGTTACATGTAGAAGCAACAACTCCGTGTCGGTACCTTTCATGTTACCCTATTGAGTTCCTTGGAGTATTGTGTAGACCTTTAAATTTGTTGACTTCCCCTATCTCTCACAAAGATGTGGGGAAATTTTCCGAATTTATATAATGAGCCCTTTAAATTTGTTGACTTTTCCCATTTCTCTCTAATTCTTACTGTCGCTTCTGTATAAACTTATTCTATGACACGAGTTTATGTATATTTGTTTACATTCCTATGCAGATCAAGATAGGAAATATTAGTATAGGGTACGCAGCTACTTCAGAAAACGATACCTATGAGGTGGAATCCCGTAGCACGTGCGGACTGTTTATTTTATACCTACATTCTTTCATTTACACACTGATTAAGACAAATAAGTTATCGTGCAGCTAAGTGAGATGGAATATTCAAAATATTCTAGAAGACTACGATCACGCGCTTGGATCGTAACAGATAGATCATAGTCCTGAAGAAGTGAAAAGGGATATTTTCGTATAAAGCGCGAGTTAAAACTTGTGCTCGAGGAATCGGATCCAAGATCCAGGACTCAATTTATACTTGACGTATCCGAGTTAGGTACTCTGGACTCTACGATTCAGCTTCCCAAACCTATCATCCATCAAATTAATAAATATAAATAATTAAAAATAATGAAGTATGTAGAGTACAAAATATATCTATTGATTAATTGTATATAACTACCGAACATAACAATAACTCGATAACGTGGTGATCTAGCATTTTTTCGATTGCTAGATCCCCACAGATTTATCATCACTATATCATCCTCCTATAATCATCTAATCATCAAGCTATGGCGCATCCACGAGTGGGTGTATAATTATTTTATCATCACCACGTTTCTTTATTCCCCATTCTGTTAAATTATTACGAACTATCTCACTGCTCGGACAAGCTAGGTATTTATTTGCTATATTTTTATAGAAATGTTAATTATGGTTGTCACAATGATATCATATTTTTACTAAATATGACTGATCTAATATTGGTTGTCTAACATTTGTAATTTTCGAGACTTTGTACTCTGTACAACTCTCAGGCTAAAGAATGTGACGTATCAGCACGAACTTTGGTGTATCCACGTTCCCTTGGGTAGAAATAAACAATACACAACCGTGTTCCGGCACCGATACCATGAAGGCGTGAGGCCCAATTTCTCCACATTTAACAGCTACTCTTTGACTAATTTTACCTTTAGAAGAGGAGGTAGGTACCGTTTCGAAACCACAGCTGCTAGCTAATTTCATAATTTGAAAAATGAGGTACATGAATGACGTCATTCATTCGTCGCGAGAAGGTTCTGGTTCATAAAATTCATTAACCAATTCATTTTAGATCGTCGCGAAAAATCGCCTATGGTTACAATTTTTGACATGAGGATCAACAACATAAAAAGAGTGTACATATAATAGTGTGATAAAGACTGCCACATGTTTTTAAACTCACATAAATACAAAAAACTGAATTAAATCGAACGTATTTTATTTTAATTAATTTCTATTGATAATTTATTAAATTTATTTTATTTAATAAATTATCAATAGAAATATCGGCAGGTTTTGTTAAATAAAATATTAAAATGGAATAATTTTTTTGTAATGTATGTTACTAAATTCTTTTGAATACTCATTTAATGTTGGTTTAACAGTAATTATTGAATGTATAACATGTACTTTTATACTTAAAATAAAGAATAGGAGACAAAGTAAACACAAAAAAAACAATTTCTTTCAAGGGCTTTATGATTTATGTGCCTTATTATTCAGTGTACATCGTATCGTATGATAGTTTATTTACAATAATAAATCATTTCTCTTTATCCTCCATAATAAAAATCCTGTCATTTTTGCTTTACACATCATGTGAGTATATTTACACAAACAATATTACTTTTATTCTTAATGTACCATGAACAGAACATTTGTCAGAATCACAAAATATTCGACATTTTATAAAAGAAAAATATATTTCATTCTTAAAAATAATCCTATACCTATTTTCTTTACTATCTATTTACCGCATAAAAATAAGACCTGCAATGTATTCTCTATTCTCCACCCCAATTAGGGAACTTGAGAGCATGGGCACCGACTATATGGGTGCATCGGGGCTCATGCCTCCAAGGTAAAATTTCGAAGGGGCAATGCCCTCAAAGAGTTACTTCCCGTAGAGCAGTATTTTTTTTGCATCACTAATAAAGCTCTGAATTGTTATTATTTTAAAGAATTAATGTACCTTTCCCCATTTTTTAGTACCTAACTATTACCCTTGAATGGATGTGAGTTACATCCTTTAAAATACTATCAGTGAAGTCCTCGCATCAAAGTACCTATATATTCAAGTTTTCATTTAAAATTTTCCAGCAGTACAGCCACAGTCAATAGGAATCCATATGACCGATAATAATGCGCGTTTTCGGACATACCGGGGATCCTGAGACGCTAACACTCAGTCCCGCTCTGCGGAGCGCCGGGGAGGCAGCAGGCTTCTGGGCCTGCTCTGGTTTCAGTGTGTCAGGATTTAGAGCACTCAGAAGTGTTTTTCAGATCTACTGAAATCAGAACACTTTCTGGAGCAGATTTATCTGCTCTGAATTGTGCTCTGGTTCCAGTGAGTTAGGATTTAGAGCACTCAGAAGTGTTTGCTCTAATTCTAGGTCTGCTGAAACCAGACACATTTTGGAGCAGATTTAGCTGCATTGGTTTGTGCTCTAGTTTCTGTGGGTCAGGAATTAGAGCACACAGAAGTGTTTGCTCTAAATCTAGGTCTGTTGAAACCAGGCACATTCTGGAGCAGATTTATCTGCTCTGGATTATGCTCTTGTCTCAGGGGTCATGAATTAGAGCACTCGAAAGTATTTGCTCTAATTCTAATTCTGCTGGCATCAGAGCACATTCTTGTCTGTCTGGAGTTAGAGCATTCTAAAGTGTTTATTCCTAATTCTAGGTGTTCTGAAATCCTAGCACATTCTGGTGCAATGAAGCTCTATGACCAAAAATCATAGCAAATATTTAAACTGCTCTGATTCTTGGCATATTAAAAGCAAAGCAAATTCTAAAGCTATGAATTTTGTTTCTGTACTCAGCACTACCAGTCACCACAGAGACATTTTCTTTAGGGCAGTAATAAAGCCTTGGATTGTTATTATTTTAGAAATGAGCTAACATTTTTACTGATCGATGTAATGGAGAGCTAGGAGCTCTTTAGTTCTTTAGTTTTCCTTCATTGTTTTCTAGTATTTTGCCCCCAAGGAAATTTTGAAAAGTCAGCGCCTGTGCCTAAGAGATTACTTATAGATTTTTTTGTATGGTATGTACTAATATAAGGTAAACAATATTTGTTGTCTCGATACATCTTAGTAGTTAAACCAAAGTGGAAGTTTAAGATATACTTATATATTTTTAAAAAATAAATACACGTAATCCATAAACTTCCAATGCAACTTCTGTAAATAAAATATTGTGTTCTGTTAAGCATTGAAATATATTTTCCAATATATGCACGTGTTCGTTTTTCCTTGCATTGAGTTCAAATCTTTCTATTCCACTTGACAGCCGGTGAGCATCTCGGAAATGGCCTTTGTGACGTCGTGGTACATTTGCACGTACTACGCATTCAATGCATTGGAATTAAGATGGAGATTAGTATTATGACTGCACTCAATTTTCATGGGATATATATACAAATATAATAATAGCTGAAACATAAAAAAAATGTACATTAAACTAACGAAACTACCAACACACAATGAGGACAAATTTTCAACGCTAAAATCACCATCATAAAAGACATTAATGACATGAATGGCATTCTCATTTGTTTTAAATATTTGAAAATAGCCGTTACCGCGTTTACGTAACTGTTTTTATTTCATTTTTGTCGTTGGATAGATGGAGATAGCATATGTACCACTCTGTAACAAAAGCGATAATGAGATAGAGAATAAAAGTATGTGCTATGCGTATATGAAATCTACCAACTTTTCAATTCTTGCAGACCAGTTTTAGCAAAGGTATTGTACATGTATGTCTGTTGTTAAAAAGGGCCAGCAAGAGTTGACGAGTTGATTGATATTTCGATGTTTGTTTTTGTATAGATTTTTCTTACCTGTAATTGATATGATATTTTTGTTTAGATCGGGGGATGTCTATAACTCTTGCCTAACCATTTACAATTTTATTGTTTTTTTTGGATTTTGATGTTATTACTATTTTTGTTAAAATTTCAACTGTATGTTCATGTTTAAAATGTCCTATGAATATAAATGATTTTGCTTCCAAAATTAATACATAATTTAAGTGAAATAATTTTAATTTAAAACACTGTCAAAGGAATTTTACAATTAAGTTTAACTAAAACTTTAATTATATGCGGTGAAAACAGGTAGCATAGTAACTTAATTTTCCATAGTTAAAAGAACCTTAAAAAACATTAGTTCTACCCATTCCTTGTCTTCAGATAATCATCAATTATTATGTGACGTTTCTTATACTTTTTGGTAATAAATAATATTATAGCTAGTACTTTAAATTGGAAAGCAATTTTAAAAAAGGTTTCATTCGAACCCAAAACTATCAACTATCTACTATGGCAGTTTACGGCAGAAATGTTAAAAAATATAGACCAAAATAGAAATAAAAAATGTTTAGGTGAGTAATAAAAGTACCCTACTGCGACGATTGGATGGAATGTTTCTTTAGATTATATAATTGCGCTAGGTACATAAGAAAGGCCAGATTTTGGTGAAACATAGAAGGACAAATCATATTCTCCTCATTATTGCTTGCATTACCAACACAATCATACATATTTATTATTATAAGTGTTGGTAACACATAACACTGCACTTTCTTAAGTCATTGTCATATATCATATACGTATAGTATGTTAAATAATCAAAATTATCATTTTATGCGTTAGTATTATGGATAACTTTAATACTTACTATTTAAAGTAGTACCTTTTTGAAGTTACATATCTTCTTGTCAAATTCCTTCAGAAAAGAACATTGGGTTGAAGTTCTACTTCTAACTGATGTAGCAGAAATATTTTTATGAACCTTTCCTGGATTATTTATTTTTCATTCGTTAATTTTATTCTTGGTATAAATAAAATTGTTTCTGACAATGAAAATGTAAAATTATAAAACATTACGCAAGGCTTTTAAAATAATCTGGGATAATTTAACTTCACAACAATAACAATGGCAAGATCTTGTAAATACCATGATAAAAAATATAAAAACCGTTATAAAAAGAGAAGGTAACGTTATTCTGGTAATTATAATGTAATTTAATTAGAGTAAAAGTAAAAAAAGATCAAATATCACATAAATTTTAAAATTTTCATTACTATGTGTATAATTATTTTAAAAAAAATAATAAATGATATTACAGTTGTTGTTGATAAATGTTCATAATTGTGTGTATAATGGATTATTAAAATTTATTTAGTATGCAATATAAGAAAATAATCTGTGTTGAACTCTTCTAGTTTTTTACGTGATATATGGTGCTTGGTACATTTATTTTTTGTTTATTTTGGTTGTATTTTATATTCAGCGCTATCCCGTCCTTTATCTGAAGTCTTCATATGTTAGATTTCGTGTCCATCTTATACCCGTACTTTAATTTCACGGTACAGTACGTAGTGTGCTAGTTACGGTCCATTGACTGCTCTATTGCAAGAGGGGTCGACGAAAGCTTCAAGGGTTCAATTTACAATCTTTTACATTTCATTCAACATAAAAGTTTTACTGAGGTGCTTTGTCCACACCAGCTTTGAATGCCGGGAGGTAACAATTTTCAAATAAATTAAAATCTCAATTAGATTTTCGATGTTTCGTTTAACATTTTTTCGTTTTATATAGCAGAATTTTTAATTAATATTTCAGGCCGTATTTTCAGCATTTTTAATTATGATTTGAGGTTGAATTGTAGCGAAATGTGGCGAATAATTCCTGAAACATTGGACTGCAATAAAGTTTAAAATGAACTGTAAAAACTTTTAATGACCACTAAAATTTACCAGAAATGTTCCATGTTATAAAATTTAATTATTATGGGCTACTTTTTTTGGAAAAACAAATAAAGTGCTTGTAGAAATATGGCGTTTCATATTAGCCAAAATTTGAAGTAAAAATAAAACGAAAATGTGAGCACCATAATACTGTATTAAAAATATGTGGTAGCCTATATCACATAAAAGTAAATACGTTATTAATTTGTTTTATGAATATTTTTATTCTTATTATATTCACAGGCTGTGCTTTTAAATATGTTTTATTTACGGATGAATATTAGAGGTTATTTAAAAATTTTCGTATAGAAATAACGTTCTATGATTATAAATGTAACTTAATATATTCAAATCAATATAATCTTCATCGGGGTCGCGAAATTACAGCAGTTGTGCGCAGTTAAAAGTTTTCGCATTATAAAATAAACAGAACGGCAGATCCATTACAGCATAATGTAAGTAAATAACATTACAACTTCGCACGCTAATGATTTTTAAAACTTTTACAAATTGTAAAAGAATACAAAGTAACAAATCTGTTTCATGCTCTTTAATGAACTTGATTTAATTCACTAATGGGGTCATCAAAAAAAATATGTTACAATTTTTTTTTAAATGAATGGAATCTACGACTCTATCCGTGCCTAATACAATATAAAATGCTCCAAAATATAATACTTTTCATTGCTAATTTTCTTAAAAGATATTCCCGCTCCGTATTTTCGTGACGTCACGAATCAAAAACTCAAACAAAGACAGATCTGGCACATAGATAAAACGTCAAAGTAAACTTACACTAAAAATCACAGGAAAGTACGTACAGTGTTTTAATCATTGTTGTTTTGTGCAAATATTTTATTTGTGTATGACTACAAAATTGTATGCATGAAATATAATAATATAATAAATTACATGTAAACAATAATATATAACCTTCTTTAGTGTACATTTTGTCCACAAGAGTGTCCTGAACATTTTGATTCGTGACGTTTGGGGAAATGGTGTTCTATTTAGATTTGAAATCGAAACTTATTAAAAAAAAATTATATCTACAAAACAATGTACACAAATGACATAAAAATATTATTTTTTCTATAGCAGATGTTAAAGTGCAATTTTATCAACTTAAAATAGTGGATAAAGTAGCACTTTAACCGCAAGGGTAGATAAAGTAACACTTTAACAGCAAGGGAAGATAAAGTACTTTAACTTTTGTTTATTAGAAGTACATTTCCATAACAACGCACACTACTGACATTTTAAAATTGTTCTTAAATAATAATTTAATTTTTCTAATTCTTTTCTCTTCAAAACCTGCTATAGAAAAAAATAGAATTTTATACACGACGATAAAATTAAATTATCGACTCGCGAAAATAAATTCACTCCCGATTATATCGCTCGTGAATTAACACTTTCCGCTTGTCGATAAAATATTATTTTATCGTCTTGTATAAAAAATAACTATTACCGATAGACTTTCAAGAACAAAAAAAAAACACAAAATGTGCCATTGCTGTTTCGAAAAAAAGTCGCTTATCTAAAGCCGATGTCACACTTTCATTCGTTTGAATGACTGGCTCTTTCTCAGGCAGTGTTGGTAGCATTTGTTATACAAGACGATAAAATAATATTGAAATCGCAAATGAATTCTTTTTCGCGTGTCTATAATTAAATGTTATTGTGTTGTTGTCTATGAAATTCTATTTTCTGTATAGCATATTTAAAAAAAATAATTATTTGAGAATAATTTTAAAATGTCAATAGAGTGAGTGGTTATGGAAATGTACTTCTATTAAATAAAAGTTACAATAGGTACTTTACGTACTCTCGCTGTTAAAGTGTTACTTTATCTAACCTTGTGGTTAAAGTACTATTTTATCCACTATTTTGAGTTGAACACAACACATTTTAAGTTATGTAATACACATTGTAAAATGAAATGCTGCTCATAAAATATGGGCTATCTTCTAAACTAAAGTATGTAGACAATAAATTAAGAATTCTTCTTACTGGGGTAGTACCAAAAGTTTCTGCAAACTAATATGACAGAGGTAGCTATGAAAAATAAATTTATTATAAAACAAAAGTACATCCTTATGTAGTTTGATAGTTGTTGTTGTAATTCGTTATTTGTTGTCAGACTTAGGCTGCTTTTGAAAATAAAGCATCTAATGTCAGACCTGATCACAGCTGGTACAATGAATTTAAATTTGATCGGGTTTCTCTCAGTGATGATTTACGCGCAGATCGGCCAATTTTTGGTATTACTGATGAAAACATAGTTGCTATTCGTAGTATAATTAAAGAAGACAACCGTGTCACCTACAGAATTATACTGGCTACTTTGGGCATTAGATTGACCGCTATAAATAAAATTTTGCAGGATCATGTAAAAGTCAGGAAAGTTTGTTGCCTTTGGGTCCCTCATAATTTAAATAATGATCGTATGGAATGGTGCAATAAAACATTAAAAAAAATACAATGAAGTTAAATCCAAAGCGGTGTATGATATTGTAACAGGTATGGTCGCCTAAGACGAAATCTAGTACCTGACATAAAAGGGTTTTAATTTATGTGTTTTACTTGCCTCAAAAGTAATCCACGAATTATATTAATGAACAACTTTTACACGAAACAAGGGTAACGATAGTCGCTGCCACCACTATCACTTTATTTATTTATTTAAAAGTCTGCCGTGATAGAAGCAGACAAAGGAATGATTAATAATGATAACAGACGCGGTTCAATTTATGGTCAAATTGGTGCAGGGTAGTAATTTTTAGAATAATAGAGTTTTACCTAAGCGTTGTGCTACCACGTCACAAAGACAGGGGTTGGAATAGGATGGGCTGAATGAAACACGATATTCCAACAATAACAAAATTATATAAATTTTAATAATCAACCGCGATCAAAAACATTTATATAATTCAAATAAACTACAACGCGTAACTTGATTCTATATAAACTCTAAATTCTTACTTTTCTAATTTACAAACAATTTTGAGAACCTTTTTACATCGATCTACAGTCAATATTAATTCACACAGAATATAATAAAAACTACTTACAAATTTACACCACGATGAGAGAGCCTTTACACACAGTAAAACAACTAATTGGTTATTTCACTAAGAAATACCAAGGTATGTCTGACATTCAGTCAAGACATCTACAACAGTCGAATGTTACAACAAGAGAGAGCGAGATTTCGAACTTCTAAACACTATTTAATAGTAAAAATCCAGAAGTTCTCAACCTATGTTTGTCCGGCTCTTCTCATCCCCTAAGTACAAACTATGCTGAAAATAACCCAACTATTGATGTCCACCGAGGGCATCACGTATCGGAAACGGACAGTTATGTCTTTTGAAAACAAGCTTGAAGTCGCAAAAAATGTGCGTCCTTCACCATAAATCTATCCATTCCTTACCATTTGGAGTACAACACTAACAAAAATTTACAAAAATACACAGCCGCCAAGCGACCGTGTTACAATATTGTAACATGTGATGAATCATAGGTTTATGCATTTGAACCTGAAACAAAACGATAATCAGCTCAAGGGGTCTTTTCAACAGACCCCAATCCTGTCAAAGTAAAACGAGTTTGAAATGTTGCATTAGAAGATAGGAAAACTGTAACTGCTAATTGGTACACAACAATTTGCTTGCCTCAGATATTTGAAAAAGTGCATGAAAATCGGCCAAGAAGTAAGCTAGTCTTTTATCAGGGCAATGCATTCCCACATACAGCTGAGCAAAGCAAAGCCTATTTAACCGAGTCAAATGTTGAATTACTGGAGCACCCGCCGTACAATTCTGACCTTGCACCTTGTTATTTCTTCCTATTTCCAAAATTAAAGGATGAAATGCGTGATTTCCGATATACAAGTGCAAATGATTGCATTGGTTGCATCCTATGAAAACTTGGTCTCTCAGATTCAGGTGTCTCAAGAAGAATGGATTTATTGCTTCAACGATTGGTTTCTATCGAATACGTAAATGTGTTGAGTATTTCAAAAAACAATAAATGAATTTGTTTTGAATTTTTTTATTAGTAGTTTGCAGAAACTTTCCTTACTGCCCTCGTATAAAGCATGGACAACATTCAAAGAAGCAATAATAATACCATAAAAATATAAAATATTATAACATCAATATTTGGTAAAAAATATACAATACTTATATTAATGTGATTAATCAAAAAGTTGAGAAAAGTTTCCCTAAATTAAAAACTATTTATTAGAAATTTTAAATTTGAAAAATATTACATTTGTATCCATGTTAAGCATTAATTTATTTATATAATGTATTAAATAAATAAGTCATGATCCTAAAATTTGATGAAAAACTTCGTGTTCGCGATTCGGAGTATTTAAATAATTCATTATGACTTGGAGAACAAAGATTTTAAAATTTAATTAGACCATTAGTCGCAGCATCTCTTGTTTTAGAGTAATTTCATTTAAATTTATTTTTTCTATAGCAGATGTTAAAGTGCAATTTTATCAACTCAAAATAGTGGATAAAGTAGTACTTTAATCGCAAGGGTAGATAAAGTAACACTTTAACAGCAAGGGTAGATAAAGTACTTTAACTTTTGTTTATTAGAAGTACATTTCCATAACAACGCACATTACTGACATTTTAAAATTGTTCTTAAATAATAATTTAATTTTTCTAATTCTTTTCTTTTCAAAACCTGCTATAGAAAAAAATAGAATTTTATACACGACGATAAAATTAAATTATCGACTCGCGAAAAATAATTCACTCGCGATTATATCGCTCGTGAATTAACACTTTCCGCTTGTCGATAAAATATTATTTTATCGTCTTGTATAAAAAATAACTATTAATTATTCTACGGAAAATGCCTCACAAAATATTATTAATTTTTCTCATAATACAATTTTAAATATAAATATAAATAGCTATTTTTAATAAGACCATTGTACAAGTGTATTTAACTTTTTTTTTTGTAATATGGCAATAAAGTTCAACGAAGGAGTAGCGTAATATAGTACGCTAAAAATAAACATTTTCTAACTGTGTAAAATTAATACATACGAGAGTTTAATTTAATATTATCTTCGTAGTAAAATAACATCGTAGATAAATATTTTCTCATTGTTTGAACATCGCAAACACTTAAAGCAATATAACAGTAAGTTAAGTCAAAGAGGTACATATACAGTGCAAAGTTAAACTTTAACTTTCGCATTAATTCTACACAACAATGCAGCTTGCAAAAGCAAGGCTCAAATTACATACGTATACATACGACAAAACAAACACAGCGAGTTGTAGTTCATTAAATGTATTCAGTACTAGTTTAATAACTTAAATTTATAGTAACAGATAGACGCATATACACAATGTAATGTTCGTTCCACAATAACACTGTATTCATGTCATCAATGAAAATTCACACTAATTAATAACGTCATTTTCCTAAATATGAAACAAGACAAAGGCTCGTATTACGAGCTCACTTTTATAATAAAATCGCGATTTTAACGCCAACTTTTACATCATAATCTTATGTAAAATTTAAAGTTAAAATCACGATATTATTATAAAAGTGAGCTAGTTCGCTTTTATAATAAAATTGCAAATTTTTATGTAAAAGTGTGCTTTAAAATCGCGATTTTATTATAAAAGTGAGCTTCGTAATACAGGCCATTGTCTTTTATATTTTATTAGTTGCTTATATTCAATTAGTTAACACGCTACGCATCAAATTGACCAAAGTATAAAGTCCCTTCATTGTTAATGCATTTTTACATCCGGGAAAATCAGTCTCAAATACATTTTATTCACTCCAATTCTATAAAAATAAATAATAAATCTCGATAATGCTGCTCTTTGTTTAATTCTATTTCTTGTGCAAGTATATTTGTCAATCGAAACTGTATTGAAACTTATATAAAACTAGTTTCAAAAATAAAATAAAATATCAATCAAATCAATACCTAGCTAATAATATATGTATAGGTAGCAATAATAGGTACAAATGTTGACCTAACGACAGTTTAAATATAGTAACTCCGCTCTAGAATATTATACTAAGGGGAAAAACTTTGTTATTCGTTTTATTTTTAAAGCGAATGAATGAAACTCGTTCATACATAGAATGAAGTCACAATATGAAAGTTCATGATTATCACTGCAGCAAGTGTGCAAATGAAGTAATAAATTTAAAAAAAAAGTAGATTTCCATAGTTGATTTTGAGTATCTGCTACATTTTCCTTATTTTCCAGACTTTAACTCAAGCGATTATCATATGTTTGGTACTCTTAAGGAGGTATGATAAAGTTATTGAGAGCAATGTCCCAATGATTCGTACATATCTTAGCAACAAGAACAGTACTAGATAAAATGGTTATTACCATAATAATTAATAATAATAATAATAATAGTCCTTAGAAATACAAAAATATTTATTTTGCAATGCGGTTGCAACGAACTTGTTGGTACTTGGGTTGTTTCTTTCTATGAGGGAGATAATAGGTTGGCTGAGGAAAAAGTCTCATCTCTTTGACCTTCCACCTTCATCCATTCCTCCGCAGATATCTTACTGAATCTGCGGGGACCGGGACAAACCCGAAAAAAGTTTCAGGTACGGGGATTATGATGAACGGCCTATTAGGCAATTGGTAACAGCTTTATTAGATTTTCGTGGCTTTGGATTGGATCTGGCATAACACATTGACGCTTCCCTTGCAGCTTCTCTGCTTCTCAAATCCCAAGTCTAAAACACCCTCCGTGGTTCTGAAGAGAACATTTTTCAATGAACAGAGACGACTGTGAGCGGAGATTGTTACTGAACGGCATATTAGGCAATAGGGGTTTCCAAGATTTTTTGATTTTTTTATATGATAAACTTTAAAACAAAATATTGGACCCATATTTTTTTATTTTTCCAAAAAGTTGATAGTATCCGAGAAAAAAATTAATAAAGTTTACGGACAATGGATGTGACGTCATTCCCCTGACTAGAAAAAGATAGTCCATGTGCGCTATGAGATAGAACTATAAGTAGCTAAAAAACTGAAGTGAAGTTAGGCTACGAGTACCGCTTAAATTCAAACAATGAATATAAACATAACCTGCTTTCGTGATTCATGCTTTCGATAGATGCATTTACCAGTTACCACGTGTGTGTGTTCTCATATATTTTGAAATCCAGGCAGGATATAAATATCAGGTACTGAATTTATAATAATATTTAATGAAAAAAGAATGTACTTATACATAAAGTATTTTATTTTAGTTATGAATGAATATTATTTAGATTTTCTTGCTATCGCTGCTTTTATATTTGCAATTTTCTTTGTGGCTATTATTGTTAAGTATTGTTTTATACCTGTTGCACTGTTATTTTATCACATGAAGCTAGCTATCTGGGGCAGTGTTGCGAACCGGTGAAATTAAAACTTATGTACTTATACTTGGCAACACTGATCAGGGGAATGACGTCACAAGGTCATTTAAATAAAATTTTAATTTCAATTTTTAAATAAAGTATTCAACAATTACATATTATTTTAGTTTTATTACAATATACTCACGACCAAAATTGATATGCAGAATATATATTTTAAAAAGGCGTTGTATTGGAAACCCCCATTGGTAACAGCTGTATTAAATGTTCTTGGCTTTAAATCTGAAGATAATGGATGTTTCCACCTGCAGTTTCCCTGCTTCTCAAACCCCAAGTCTAAAACCCTCCGTGGTTCTGAAGAGAACGGTTGCCTCAACCTGTAAATTCCCAGCTTCTCATATCAGTCCGTAGTTTTGAACTACTACTATGGAATGCGTCCATCTGCAGCTTCTCTGCTTCTCAAACCCCAAGCCTAAAACCCTCTGAAGTTCTGAGGAGAACGGATGCCTGTACCTGCAATTTTCCAGCTTCTCAGATCGGAAATCTAAAACTCTCCGTGGTTCTGAACATGGTTACCTGCAGGGCTCTATCTCTGCTGCTTCTCAAACTGGCGGTCTAAAGATCTAAGTAGTTAATTAATAAGTTATATGCTATACTTTTTCTTAGACTGCAAGAAATGTAGAAAAAAAAATATTACAGATTAGCTATTTTAACACGGGGATAATAGGTGAGATGAAGATGCGAATCTGATGATTTACAATGACCTTGATGACCAAACACTTATAGGACACAATACGTAAATTATTTTATTAAAAGTTAAATTTATTTACTCGTAGTAGAAAAATGTCTTAAGGAATTAAACAACACTAACAAATTACAAATGATTAGAAGCACTTTGAGGGATGGCCGAAAGTCATCTTCTTCTCCCCAGACCTAGTCTTATAAAAATTAAGATTTTAAATTTATTTTCTTAGGGTATCATGTGTTAGACTTCTTCATAAATTTCTAAGTATTGTTAAAATAATAACTGTCAATATCGGATACTGTAACAACACGGTGTCCCAAAAAACTCAAGTCTCAATTAACAACTGAAAAGTATGAGTGTACTTACCACATTATGACATAAAGTCACCCCTGGGGGGTGGTAGTGATGAAAATTTAACAGGTTCGGATGTCCTACAAAAAAACAAGCATACTTTTTTTCGGAACATTTTTTTGTACAATACATATTTCTCGAAGTATTCCTGCGAATCTTTTAAAATTGGTCACCGATTATAATAATAATCCTACCTTAATATTAACGTTTGCATATACATATTTACATATACAACATTTTAGTATTAATAAAATTTCGCCTATTAACAACTTTTTAACGAATAACGGGATAACGTTGGTTGTTGTAATGATAGCTGACTTAGTAACTGGTGACAACTTATAATGATGATGATTGATCATATACAGGAAACAGAATAAAACACGATGGGATGGGAGCACATATTTTTATCAAAAACTTAAAATAAAACATAAAAAACAACTTAACTGAATTACATTCTTTGTGAATCAGTACACGGACTGATCGGACACCCACTTCCACAGCTGGTAGCTCTGGTCTAAAGTGCGTCTGCATTATTTCAGGCACCTAAAACGAACAAAACTAATTTTATTATATTATTTGCCTTGTTGTTTCCTCGTTCGTTGTGCTCGTCGTGCTGCTTTTCATCCTGATAATTTTTGTCGTTATTGCCTTGATAATTCAAACTTGTTTTATCAGCACCACCATTACCTGGTCTTCTATAGAAGTTACCCTCTCGGTCGTCTCCTCCGATAGATCATCTTCTTTCTTATACTTCCGACCCCTGTAAGTCTTCATCTACATACATACCAACGCCTGGATTCCGTACCCACCTGCTTGGACGGGACCGTGGCCGTAGGGAATCTTTTGCACTTCATACCCAAAGTATCGTCTGGCAACGATTGAATGGAGGCAATGCTAATTGCATCTGTGGTTGCTGGTAAACCACATGATTTCCGTAACTAAACTAATAATTGTGAGGTATACAGACCGCGTAACGCCATGGTGGAATCTGATGCGTCGCCATCATCGTCGGCGTCGTGTTCTGGAATGGAAACATCCTCCTGAAATGTCACCATATACTCGTAGATTGAACTGATTAATTGATATTGAATGTATGTTCTTCTCGACTAAATTTTACCCTGGAAATTCTACCCGTTGACTGTGCTAATGTAACACGGGGAAGGGGTAACATTGGTTGATGCAATGATGGCTGACTTACTAATTGATAAAGACTGATAATGATGATGACTGACCATATACAGGAATAATCACGAAACGATAGAAACACACTTTACTTTATTTAAAATAAATTTATTTACATTTTTACTTATTAAAATAAAACCGAACAAAACATTAACTAAACTAAATTACATTTTTTGAGAATCAGTACACGGACTGATCAACGAGTTCCAAAGCTGGTGTTCTAGTGTAAAGTGAGTCTACATCATTTCAGATACCTTAAACGAAAAAAGACAAATTAAAACTAAATAAATTAAAGCTAAACATGCATTATAAAAAGAAAATACTTTCTTGGAGTTGCAATCATTTAATAAAATCCACTAATGCCCCGACGTTTCGACTGTAAATCAATTATCATCATCATCATCAGGGTGCTGATAACATACAAAACATACAATCAAATATACAGACATACATTCAACTTTGGTAACAGACTTGCATAAGTGGTACTTATTAAATTATTATCAAGTAAAACATGTAAATTATTTTACAGAAATCTTTCGTCAAATATTCTACCCTCAAATTCTTATCTAAACATGTAAATTTTGTTTGTGAAATCAGATCTCATCGGCATCTGACCCTATAATTTCTAATTTTTATGACAAAAAATCAACGTCTAGACACCGTAACAGAATCATATTCCACAGAAGAAATGCAGTGCCACAAACAAGATAGAAAGGAGGGCCGTATTTCCCATCTTCCCACATGGGATCCTATTTCATCTAGGAATGTTATTAACAAAACATCTCACTACCTATTTCTGGAAACATTAAATAATATGAATTATAAATGTAACAATTAACAACTCAAATATTGCGACAGGAACAATGTAACAATGTAGTTAATAATGTACGAATAATGTTTTATTGATATTAAATTATGTATTCGAGCATGCTACCTAATTTTGAAAAGCTTTGATTGAAAATCCGATTATAATACGTCATTTATCATCATACCTTAATACCTATTGTATTTATTTTTTGTCGCTGCCACCAAATTTTGCTTTGCACAAAAATATCTTTAAATAAAATAGTTATTTTTTATTCATGCATTGCGAAATATTGAGAATGCAAAAGAATTTCGAAATCGAGTATAAAGAAAGTTTTTCGAAAATTTTATACCAAAATTAGTAAAAATGTTGACGTATATGATTAATTAATGTAACTATAATGTTCCCCGTAACTAAATTTTTTAAAATATGTAGTTATCAAATTAGGTATGTCTGACTAGCAGTTGTCAACTTATTAACAACGAAAACCAAAAGAACATTGTAAATTATATAAATTTTCAAGTGAAATATTTCAATACGTAGTTGTTCAATTCTATTAAAATGATATCAGAAAGCGACAAGACAATAAAAGGACAGATTTGATTATAGGGTATAGGTATGACTAAAGTTCGATTTTTACATGAACGAGAATGATACTAGACAAAAAAATAAAATCTAAAATTAAATCTATTCATTATTTATAGATTCCGAGGAAATAATTACTAAAAATTTAGGGAAAGGATGTTGTGACGTCAGCATGGTACAATCGTGAAAGAAGAAATATAAATTAAGAGCGTAAGAGACTGTCTACCTGTCTTTTTCCATGATCTTATGCTGATGATGGTACATGTCCCGTCTCCGAAACATTAAATTGCTAATAAATATGGCATTGCAAACTAATGATTAGATTTTATTGTTATAACGATAAGCTATAGTGGTTAGTTGCTATATTTTATGATTTATATACTGAAATATGTGACCTTTTTTCTACAAAAAATTGCGGATATAATGGATGTCGCAGACATTCGCATTTTTTAATTTTTTACCGGTTTCATAATATTAAGCTTTTGTTTACATAGACAAAAGTAAGCAGGATAACTAAGTCATAATTGTATATCACGTAATTTTGACAAGTCAGTATGGTAATAATATTTACTGTACGAAATTGTCAAAATAACATGGTGCAAGGGTCATTGTTATTTTAATGTTTGCAACGTTATACTCATTATAAACTCCATTCTGCATACATTATATTAAAAATGTATAATTTTTTTTATGTGATAGAATGAACGATAACACAAATTCAAATTTCGCCGAATTATAGTGCAAAGAAACTACGATTATATACTTATTTAGTGGTCTATAGTCTAGTGAGTATAATAGTAAAATAGGAACCTGAATCTATGTCATTATTTTCTACAAAAAATAACCCCTCCATACCAGTTAAACTTGGTAAATGTTTTGTTCAATATAAATATGTATACCATAACATAACCGATATCTGCGATAAATTAGATTGGCATATATAACCAATGGGTAAAAGTAGAAAATAAATAAATTTTCGTTGTTGATTTTTTATGGAAAAAAATGTACGAGACAGATATAAATATAAGTATATTAAATTAATTGTCTAAAAATAGAAAAATAATTATGCTTGTTGCCTCGTGCTTTTGAAAAGGAAAAAAGTCAACAAATAATATTTCTGTTTCTTTTGATTGCAGACAATAGAACATATCAAATTTAATACACAATTGTTTGTGTCGGCGAGATGTTCTGGAGTAAGAAGCAGTTGATTGGGTATTGCGGATTTAGTGCGCGCGATTGCAGCGCTGCAGTTACAACAGCAGCGGAAAGCCGCAATCGGAAATGCGGTTTCTTCCTAATGCACCGGAAACGCAACGCGAACTCACAGGCAGCAAATGGGGGATTAGTGCTTTGCTCAATATTCAAATCATAATTAGGATTATACTGTCTTCTCAACCACAATGGTATATCAACATAGATTTATAAACACATCGCTATATGCTACATTACAATAGATTCACTCTCCTATTTCTATCTAGAATAGCCTTTCCATATAGTGAATGTCGTGCAAGAATTTGCAAGGTTACAATTTATGGTAACTCGCTGCTTTCAAATATACTGCTATATTACAATAGATTCAGTAGAGATCCTCTTTTTATGCCTATCTGAAATTGTCTGTTTCTATGTAGTAAATATAATGCAAATAGTTGTACATTATTTGGAGTAGCTTGTTTGAATGTAGTGAATGTCTATTTTGTCTAGGCCTATTTCTAAACTTTTAAAAAATTATCAATAAATAGATTTTTAAATTATGAGAATATTTTTTTATTTTTAAAGATATTTAAGTGTTGTAGAACTTTTTTAATTGTTTTAAAAGTAATATTGGTATTTTATTTGATAAACAAAAACGAAATCCGTAATAAAACCAAAACTATTCATTTGAATAAAACTAGGAAGATTAACAAAGAATTTTTACCTTTTTGGTACACATTTTCTTCTATTATGACAATTAAAGCGACGAAATATGATTTAATTTTAAGACATTATTAAATACAGAACTTATTTTGGTTGTTATTAATAGTTTTGTAGCAAATAAATACATTTTTATTATAATTTCTATATTCTTTTATCTTTGATAAAAATCAATGATTTTTATTAAAAAATCTGTTGATTTAAATCAGACCAACTCTGCCATTTAACAAGGAAAAACAGTTTTTGGCATATAAAAACTGTCCAGCTAAAAACTAAGTGACCATATTGCATACTACATGTATCCCTGCATGTTGTTTTATACGTATTATTTCTTTTTAAAAGCACTATTCAACGAAATTTACAAAAAGGTACTTTTTTTCACGTGATGCTTTTATTACTCTATATGCAAAATGACAAGTGTCAATTCATGGTTATGAGTAAAGAGCAAATTATATACAATTGCATGTGTCGTTTTTATTAGGCACATTAATAAACCCTTTTCCATAGAGAAAAAACATATGTTCACGTTTCGTCAAAAGCTAATGCCAAATGTATTTATTTTATTTAAATCTTTATTTAAAACTGGGCAGGAAAAAACCAACAAGCAAATGTGTTAAATTAAAATAACATACGAGAAATAACTCCCATTGAAGTACTTTCAGCTTTATGTTGTTTTTACTTCATAATTTAAATGGTAAATCTAGATGTACAGCTCTTTTCAATCTTCTTATTTCTGTGGAATTATTTTATGGTTATATGGTTATGTAAGCGATTTTCATATCGAGTAGAGTATGTTTTTATTAGTCCCTTAATATTTTTAATTTTTCAATACGATTGTATTGATTCATTTGTGACATGCTGCGGAGCATTTACAATTAGTCGTAGATATTTATTTTGAAATATTTGTATAATATTTAAATTTGACTTAGCGCTCTTCCATATTGTATTCCGTAAGTCCATATAGGGATAATTGCAGCTTTATGTAGCAGAACTTTGCAGTGTACTGGTAATTTTGATTTTCTTCCTACAAGCCAATAAGCGTTTTTTGTCAATGGCAATTGATTATCACATGTTGCCTACAAAAATTAAAAGCCAACTAAATTATTATTTTTATTAAGTTTTTACCAAAAGTAAACTGCCCTTTGAAAAGGCCGATTAAAACCAAAACCATTCTACAGCTAATCGTTTTTGAGTCATGCGAAAAATTAAAAAAAAGCAACGAGCAAAGTGCCCTTTTGCCACTGCCGATTGCAATGAAAAAGGAGGGGTGCACAACTAGATGTTATAGCAGGCCCATATATAAAATTTATATATATTTATAGTTATACGAGATATGTAAGTAGGTACAGACGTCACGCTGAAACTTGTAAAAATGGATTCAGGGATGGTCAAAAGCGAGGTCAAAAGGGATATTTCCGTTGAAACCTGAAAACCGAAACTTTTCGCGATTACAATAGTTCCTTTACTTTATACAAGGAAGTAAAAGTATAATTTTGATTGAACTTTTAACAAATGAGTCTTTATATAAAATGTACACCAATACAATCGTATTTAATTTCTTGTCCGAACAAGAAAAGTAGTTGTTTAGTTTTTCAGAATTTCTTAGTGCTTAAGTAATTTTTATTGTATAAGCAAGGATAGTAAATAATAGCTGTCACTGAAATTCGTATTCTTGACTATAACTATAAAAATTAATAATGACGAATAAAATGTATTTAAATTAAAAAACAAAGCCATATAGCAGCTTTAACGTAAAATATTATTTTGTTTTTTTTTTGGTATTTGTTCCAAGAAAAAGCTTGAAGCTTTCTGTGAATTTGAATATGAATATGAAGTCGAGATTTTTTCACAATGTATGTTTATCTTTATTTTTGTTAAAATTACCTGTGAACCTGTGATGTTTATTGTATATATACATTTCATGAAATGTTCTAAATAAAACACTGCATATAAAAATAGAAATATGAAAATGATTTTAGGAAAAAGAATCTGACATTATTTTTTTGCATATTTTTATTTTAAAGTGCATATTTACAATTTTTTTTGCATATATCATATCAAGAGAAAGGCGAATCAATTTATTAACAAATAACTTCTTAATAGGATTAAACAAGAAATATTATTAACAAATGTATTTATTAAATGCACAATTACGTATTTTGTATTTTATATAGTAAATTTGTGGGCTTGTGAAAATGGAAATGGATATTGCCAGGACCGGGTTTAAGGGTGGGCAGACTGGACTGCAGCCCAAGGGCCCCTACCAAAAAGGAGCTCCCCCAAGTGAGGAATTTACATTGTTGGAAAATAAGAAACAGCCAGCATGCAAAACTTCAAAATTTATGTATTTGTAAGTTGTAACTTTACTAATGTACAACGGAATGACTTAATTTTTTATGATGTGTTTAGTCGAGAACTACTTATGTATAATTTTATAATAGAAAAAAGTGCAGGATCATTTTCCAAACGTAGTAGTCTTCTTGAGAATTTATCTTGTTTTTTTGATACTAAATTGCATCGCAGAAAGATTATTTTTAAAATATTAAAAAGTACGCTGAGAATGATTATGATCGACCAACCTCTAAAATATCTAATACTTCTGGACAACAACAATGACATTTTAAGAGTATTATCATATGAAGATATTATAGAATACTCGTATTTTACAAAAAAGGAAGCAAGAAAAGTGCCAAAACTAAATTTTATGTTTAACAATACAGAACTTGTTATATTCGACTGGATAATCAGTAATTAGGAAAAAGTTTTGGAGCAGTAGGCATTTAATAAAATCCTCTAATACACCAATGTTTTGACTGTAAATCATCATCATCAGGGTGATAAATATTTGTTAAATTAACAATTTATTAAAAAAAAAAACACATTTTTATTCCATGTTGTAAAAGGGCCCCCACCTAACATTTACCCAGAGGCCCCCACCAACATGAATCTAGCCCTGGATATTGCTATGGAAGTGTAGTTTGTTTTTCTTTAGTGCTTCCTTTTCCACTTGTACATTGGATAGGTATCTGTTGTGTTTTATGCTGATGGTTACTTGGTATGGTGGATATATTTCTGGATTGGTTTCGGTGAATAGGTAACTATTTTCTTTCTGGTAATACTTAGTAACCTGTTGTTTTTCTGTTCCTCATACAATCTATGATGTTGTTTGAAGCCATATTGTATATTGTGTACCATGTGTTTTTGATTTGATGTTTTATGTGTATTTTGTTTGATTCTCTGGTTTGTTTGGCAGTAAAATCTGCTTTCATTTTCTTTTATTTCAGTGTGGGAAGGGATCCAAAGGTGAGTTATTTCATTCTTATGTAGAGATAGATTCAGTACAGTTCCTATTCTTTTATATTTTATACCTATATCTGAAGTAGGTAGTCTATTCTTTATTAACAATATTTAAATGATTAATCTCTGATGACCCTATTTTTTCTGATGGATTTGTCGGTTCGTGGATCAGCATTCCAGGCCGTGTGAATTCCTGGTGCCCTGGAATTTTATTGCGTTCGACTTCACGTAATTTCTTTATTTACGGCCGGCGCATGAAAGAATTCCCAATCATCAGGTAGCGGACGTTCACACTCTGGAAAACGTATTAAAACTTGTTCCAAAACTTCTACTTGTTGATATGAGATATACTTCGGAACTAACTGCAAAAAAGGATGAAGAGAAAATATGAGATAGTTTTTCTTTAATATAACTTACATTTTTTTTGCACGCCATAACTACTTGTTTTGTGACATATTTTGTTTATATATTAGTGAATAATTAATAATTAACGACGTTGGAAGTTAAACGCCGGGCCTTACAATTATCTCGCAGTTCTGTCAAAAATCGTGTTGTTTAATTTGTATTTTATAGCTAGTTGTTAGAAAGTAGTGAAATGCAGACATCTTTATTTTTAAAATATAAATGAATTAGTAAATAATATCGTGATCGTAGAAAAAGTACAGTGTACAACTCGCTTGGAATGTCCATTTCATTCTCATATGATTTACATACTGACATACTCGTATGAAATGAGTACCATTCCATGCTTGTTCTACAATGTACTATATTATACCATATAAATAAAAATAATAAACAAATATAATTTATACTGAAGAAATTTATTTAATTATAATAATTTACACTACAGAACTTAAATAAATATTTTTAAAGTATTATTATTATTATAGTATTATTAAATTACACGTTACTAATTTACGGACAGTGGTGGCTTACTTGTTTAGAATGTGGAATCTGGGATTCAAATCCCATTGTCTGTACAACTATAACCAATATAAATAAATACTGCTGTGTCCGAGTGAAATATGAAATATGAAATAATAATATTACTCCATGAATGATTAACGTAGATTATTTCGCTCACTTATCCGAATTTAAAGTCTTGGTAATCAACAATTACTTTTATTGCAGCCTATTTAACATGATTATTATTATTTAATTTAAAAGGCAACAGTGTTCTAATTGCTATAAAACAAATATATAAACATCAATCCTGTATGTCTATATTAATTTCAGTAATTTTGTTGGCGTTATTACGCTTTTATGCAAGAACATGAATAGTGAAAACTAACAACGAACAAGAATGATCTCGCTGTTTTGTAAACACTGACATGTGTGAAAAGCAATACGATAATGATGGAAGCCCCATCTTTACACATGAATGTGTAAAAATAATACTGTTCAGTACAAAATTAATTTCGTGTTATAAAGTTACCAATTCATGTGTGAAACTGGATAAAGAAACATATCATTTTAGTGTACATTTTATAATATACACTATATTTGAAGAAAAGTATGAATATGGTGTAAAATTACCTTGTTTCACAAAATTAAGTGTATTATTGAATATATTTACACCCTTTATATTTCACCAGAATCAAAATTTTACCAAAAATGAATATTTGCTAATTATGGTGTTATTTTTTACACTGTTTACAATTACTACACTATTTGGTAACCTTGTTACTCTAAAATTTTTGTGTGTAGCTAGTTGAAATAAGCTAATATTTTCGGAAAAAAAATTATTTAATACGCTTAAAATATCCTGAAAATTTCTGGTTTGGGAAAATTTTCATGGAAAAAAATTGTCGCACAGTAGGTAGTGGAAAAGCTCATATTAAGCTCAGGGAATGTAACTGGTTAATAAAAACCGGTAAGGCCGAAAAAACCGGTAACCATTAACCAAAATAAAAAACGGTTTTAGCGAACATTAACCTTCATTTTAATATCATTTAGCGTAAAAAAAAAAAAATATTTTTTTTTTATCTGTTATATTTGTATTTGAATATGAGTATATGGGTCATGACTGTTTCTACAATTTACATTTTATTGGAGAGTCATAAAAATACTTAGTCTCTTTGTCAGCATTAGGCATCAAGTGTACAATTGAAAAGTGACTTACATTTCTCTGAATGTATTATAAGGATTTTTGTGAATATTCGTATTTGATTTTGTATGCAGCATGAAACATAATTGCTTTTCATTGGTACGTAATATTATTTTTTTTTATTTCTTTTAATTATTTTTTTTATTAATTAATAGTTTCTAATTTTTAAAAACCGGTATCGAACTAAAACCATTATTTTTATAACGTTGTCAATATAGGTTAAACATTAACCACTAATACCTCCAATGCCTTAATACAGATAACCTGTAAGCATTATCTCTATTTGATTATTTACTCAATATTTTATAGTTAATGATGCTGGAGTTTGTATTTGTACCGTATATTTCATTAGTTACGAACCCCTTGGATACGGCGTTCATCAATTGATATAGTAATTACAGTAGTTTAATACATTAATTCTACATGATAAAAATTTAATTAAATATACTCTCTATAAAACTGGCAATGAAATCCTATTTAAAATGTATGAACTGCAGTTCATTTTGTTTATGTATTGGTTGTTAAACTATAAGCCCGTACTAATCCGTAATAAAAGCAAATGAATAGGGATTTTTAGTGCAGGCATTTGGCAATAAAAGCTGTCGATAACTCGATAAAATATGTAAATAACCAACATTATACCATCCCCCAGTCGATATGCAATTTATTCTCTCGTTAACGCAAACCGGCGCTCCATAATTCAAACCTGACAACTTATTAAGTGGGCAGAGATGAGGCTCTGTTCTAGGATACGTAGTACTTGCTGCCCTTTGAATACGTCAGCCTCAGCCATAATAACACGTTGCATTGTTGGGCTGGCACTATAAGCTGTAACTACTTGCTCTACACGCATGCTTCATGTATACACACAAAATTTGACAAAATATAATTGCGAGCTTAAGTTTTAATTAATAATTATGATAATTTCATACATTGAGATGTATATGTATTTAAAAAATTTTGGTATGTGGAGACGTGTTTGGGAAGCACTATATAAACCAGAGTCGAAACAAGATGAAGCAAACGAGGCGCTTTTTCACAAAACAAAGTAAATTTACATAAATATTATTGATATGGGGGCGTATGTAAATTATTCGAACGTACATAAGTTCCTTTAATCATTTAATTATACTTCAAGCCTCGTTCTCAA
The DNA here is from genome assembly GCA_035578165.1 of Stenolophus ochropezus. Classification (NCBI taxonomy): domain Eukaryota; kingdom Metazoa; phylum Arthropoda; class Insecta; order Coleoptera; family Carabidae; genus Stenolophus; species Stenolophus ochropezus. The sequence continues at coordinate 25,112,419 of JAQOWZ010000011.1, read as the reverse complement.
GATTATACTTGTAGTTGTTCAGAGTCCTTCCAATTTCATTTATTTATTTATTTTTCTCTTTCTTTTTCGAAAACCTTCCATGCTCTAGATAGCGTCTAAATAGGAAAAATCTGAAAAAACAATTACAAAACCACAACGATGCACTTAGAGGTTGTGACTGCTTTGCACAAAAAAACGTAATGAAGCCATTGAATAGGCGAGAGCTGGAAGTGGAAAAAAAATTACGCTGAAGTTTGTGGCTTCTAGCGTTTAGAAGCGGTACTACAAGTAATCTTGAGAACGAAGCTTGAAGTATTATCACAGAATATGTTTATACAGAAGCGACTGTAAGACAGAGAAACGAAAATTAAAGAGAGATGGAGAATTGTGCACAAATTTAAAGGGCTCATTGTTTAAAATCGGAAAGTTTCCTCACATCTTAGAAAGAGATAGGAGAAGAGCACAAATTTAAAGGTCTACACAATGCTTCAAGGTCATAGAACTGAATAGGGGAACATGAAAGGTACCGACACGGAGTGTCGCTTCTGTATGTAACTATTCTGTGATATAATTATAAATTGTACGTACAGACGTCATGCCGAAACTAGTCAAAATGGATATTTCCGTTGAAATCTTTACTACAGTAATGAATAATACAGTATTTAAATAATCAGACTTAGAAATGAAAATATTAAATAATTTTCGTGGCTAATTGATTTGCGCCTACACTTAATATTAATGAAGGAATGATAATATCTTCAAAACTTAGTTGTCTTAAAATATCACTTGCTACGTTGAACAAAGCAAAAACGTTGAACCTGTTTTCTAACAAGGAAGTTCGAAGTTATCAGCTATCAACTGTCCTATCCACTGTTTGAAGAGTTCAACTGAATTATGATCGAATTAGCCCACATAAAATTACTACGTCGAACGAAATTTAAAATGCAATCTGTTTATAAAATAATAAAATAACTTGAAATTGTTTCATGTCAAGTGAAGCAGCTAAGATCAATCAAGTTATGTCAAGTAGCGAATTTAGGAAAAGCTTGATTTTCAAGTCAAGTCAAGTAATTCACAGAAACATGAAGCTACTGGACTTGATGAAACCCTATTACTAAGTAAGTTTTGTATTTAATAATTAATAAATTTATTTTGTTTCCAAAATGATTTATTTTTATTTGATACTTATTAGAAATTAAAACATCTATATAGATTCAAAGGGGCGAAAATGTATTCTATTACCTCAGCGTTTATTAGCATTCTTGTGTATAATAGTTTAAATTTTTTTAATAATTGTAAATAACAGCAAAAGCGTTCGAAATTCAAAGCATATTTCCCGTAAGAATTTCTCTTTGAAGTGATTGGATTGATATTGACCAGATATAGGAATAACAACGGACGAATTTTGAATTCAATTGTCAGAGTGATTGTGCGGTATATAAAAAAGAAGTAATTATTGTTAATAAAAGCATTTTGATTAGGTTTTTCATTTTCAAAGCTTTTGCGCTTAATTGCTTGCTAATAATTTGACAGCTCTGAATACATGTGCCAGCCTATATCAAAGTTAAATTAATATTTATTTATTTGACTTTATGAACAATGAAAATAATTTTATGTCTAACAATATGCCAAATCCAGTGTTTCGCACCACTATGCTACATCTAAATCTTTCTAAAATTGTAAGGACGTGATGACATCCCATCTCATGTAATATACAGGTATGTAACAGAAAAGTTGATGATAAAATAGATTCATTTAACAAAAAGGGATAATAACATTTTAATATTACTTACGCCAAGAGCAGGTAGATTTTAATGCTGCCACCAGGTTATTTAATTGAGGAAAAAACCAAAACCAAATTTTTAATAATACATGTAAATGGGAAAGTAAAAATCCAGAATTCAATAATGAATTAACAAATAAAATTATTATTAAAATAAATAAATATTAAATCAATGAACAAAGCAGGATACTTAAAAATATAACAATACATACAAGCTAAATTTACTTAAATATAACTTGCTCTACATAATCGACTGATAACTGACTAATCAGAATCGAATAATCTTCGACAATCGAATCATCTTCAAGTAACGAATGATAGATAGAAATATTTTTTTTGGGATACTTGGCCGTGATTATATATGATCAGTAATTAGAAAGTAAACTGTTATGAATATCAGTAACAAATATAGGCTTTTAATTACTAAGTCATTATCAATAATTTCTTTCACTTTTTCCTATCCTACGGATATTCAAAACAACAGCTCTCAAATTTCACATTTATCACACTCCTTTTCCCTTACTTGAGCCATATTTCTAAAATAAATTGGCTCATATTACCCTAGCTGCGGAAGTCTGTATATGCTCTAGCTTCAACCTAGACGACGTACATGTTATCAAGCTTGCTGTCTCTCGATTGATGGTCCGAGATGTGCAGCTTCTTCTTCTCATTCGCTCCCCAGGACGACTACCGGTTTCGGCATCCCACCTTGATCGGTTTCCTACACGATCTTCACAATAGGCTGGGTCCTTGCTCTCGGCTCGTCGGGATGAATCTACTTTCCTCTGCAGCACCACCTGTTGACCTGTCAACTCAGTCTACAGCAAGCAGCATCATATGTGTATCGGTGTGATATCTGCTTTAACATAATAAAACGTCCAACAGTAATTCGTCTAATTAAAGAAGTGAGATAAACTGAAAATATTTTCCTTGTCTGATGTATATAAACAGGCATATACACTTCTAAATCCAAAATGTTCATAATAATCATAAATATAATTTTTCTATGTCCTAATTACCCTAGGTCTTTTTTTTTTCTCTATATTAAAATCTTTTACATGTTTATCCCAGCTTAAGACATAGGTTGACTATCAAGGGCAGGTGTGTCAATTTTCCTGGGTACGTACATCTTTACGACCTGATTACCCATTTCGATCACCAAGGTTACACATCATAATTTCAGTTTTTAAACGGTTTTGCAGTATGCCGTGTAACATTGGTTGGCTACCAGTGGATAGGAGCGCCAATTTCCTAAGCCTTAACAATGGCTTGGCATCCAAAGAAAAACAAAATTAAACTCTACTAATAAAAATGTAACTTCAATAATCATTAAGTTGTTATTCAAAATTAGGTAAGTAAATGTAGGAATTTTTATTTTTGGTTGCTCCCCTTATAATGTTATCATCTATATAAACTCGGCTAATATTCAAAAACAAAAACGGTAGAAGAAGAGTTATGACTCATCGTCATGTATACATATATTAGATATAAGTAAGTAAGTATTCTCACCTGTAACAATTTTGTATGTCGTATTATTTCAACTTGTATAATTCTAATTGTAATTCTTTTATTTTATTTAATATATTTTGTTGTTACGTTTTTATTATCGCTTTGTTTCTCCCAAGTATTTTAAATTTTCTAAATTTAGTTTGGTTATTCTAAATTATAAAAATAACCTGGTGGTGGCTTAAAATCTACCTCCTCTTGACAGTAACTTAAATATTGAAAAATTAATATCTTTTTTTTTAAATTTCAATCTTTCTTTTATAAATTCTCTGTCACATTTTCTGGTGGCAAGCGGTGAGATACAAATATTCCTGTTGCCTTATTGTCACTTATCGGTTTTTAATTTTTACGCTACCTTTTTAAAATTAATTCCTTAAAATGAGTTGGGTACCATCTTTTGGAGGGGAAAATCCATTAATTTCTTGAGGAATTTAGAAATATTTCACAGAAACATTAATATTTCGTTTGAAAAATTACAAGCTATTGGATTTTTGCATTGTATGGGGAAAGCAAAGCGATATACATATTTACATGCCGTGGAATTCAAGGGATATTGAGAACTTTTTAAAAACCGCATGAGAAACAGATTTGAGAAAATTAATTATAATAATATTTTGGAAAATAATATTAGATCCAGTTTTTGAGTCAAGAATGCAAAATCAAAATTATTCCTAACCTCAGAGAGTTTCGGTACAAAATTTAAGACATCAAAATTTAAATTCAAACAATCGTACCGGAAATTTTCAAAATTACCGGTATAGCATTCCTTTTCAAAAACTGATGTGTTTTCGATGTGAAACAATGGGACATTATGTAATAGAACTGTCCCACGAAATTTGCAAATCGTATGTGCTTCAAGTGCGAAAACATGGGACTCATACAGAAAGGTTGTCCATTGAACAAGTCATCCCGAGCAGAGAAAAGAATTAACAATACAGTTACATGTAAGAAAGAAAGATTAGATAATTTGTGTGAAAAAAATGAACGTATGAATGAAACGAGTGTAAATTATGATGAGTGTATAAGTGATAAAAGTGAATATAGTGTTTACCCAGATTGGAACAATAAATACAACGATAGTGAATGGGAACGAACTGTGATTTGTAATGATGATGAGCTGAACTACGCGGGGAGACGAACAAAGATTTCGGCCCACCAAGTAATGCAGTTCATAGCCTCGAAGACGAACTAGAGAGCGACGTCGAGGTAGATGACACCCAGGACAATAGACCAATATGAAGACAAAGACCAGATAAACGCCTCGACGAATTGTTGAAGTTTAGAGGAGAAGAGCGGAGTGAAGTATGGCTTAGAAAAGGCACCTGAGAGTGATGATTCTGGCGCGAGAGACGCAGAATCTAGGGAAACGGCTAAAGAAGAGTATACTGTAATATCTCCTGACATAGAAACAATCGTCGAGAACGTTAAAACAGAGGTTACAATGGAATTAAATGATTTTTCGGCGCGCAAAGAGAATATAGTATGTTCAGTAAGGAATAGAGAAGAAAATACGGTAGGTTGTCCTGGTGGAGACGTCGGCGATGTCAGTAGCGTCATCGGTACTCGGTGGAAGGAAGAAAAATCAACACAAAAGAGTATAGTACAAACTCAAGCAAAGAAGATCACGATTGAACGAGTCAGCAAAAGGCAGAAGGACCGACAAAGACGTCGCCATAAAACCCAGATGCGACGCGGTTCTTAACATCGGTCCAGGTGGAAAACCTACGGTCAGGGTTCGGACGGGACCCACAGGATTGAAGAGCAGAGAATGAAAATGAAAGGTAAGCGATTGTTTTATAAATACAAAGTAAAAATTAAATTTAAATTAACAAAATCAAATACAAAATTCAGCTAAACAAATATCGCATATTAAAAAAGTCAGAGATTATATTTTAAAAATAGAAGTAAAATTAAGATAAAATTAACAAAATTAGACACAAATGTCAGCCAAAAAGAATATTGCATTTTAAAAAGGCACTATGAACTGATAAAAAAATATTTCCATAAAAAATTACAAATAGATCTTAAATTTAAATTCGATAGAAAAGATTTTCTGAATTATTGTTTAATTGTAAAATTGGGAAAAGAAAATAATGTTAAATATAGAAAGGAGATTAGCTTACCACCTTTACAAAAGCCGAAAAAGGCACAGGTAAAGAAAGATTTCAGTTGTTTTGTGTTGAATCGGGTAATCAGATTATAAATGTTGATATATATCCAGCATATTGGCACTCCTGCCCGATTGATAGCCAGCGTATGTTTTAGGCTGGAAGATGATGTATTTTGAATTATTTTATTAAACTACCTTACCAAGCTAAGACATACGATTAGTTAAGATTTTAATTTGTTATAGTAGTTGAAACAAAATTTCAGAGAACAAGAACAAATTACACCACCCAATCAACAATCCAAGAATTACCGCTTATCCCAATTCCTTCCTCCACTCAAGTTGCTCTCCCATCAAATGTAACAAAAAGCAAGGTCCAATATCCAAATCTAGCCCAGATAATAGCTAATAATGGCATTATTTAAACGTACATAACGGGAAGTCAGGTCGTAGAGATGTACGTACCCAGGGAATTGGCACACCTGACCATAATAGCCAACCTATGTCTTAGGCTGGGGAACACGTGACTATTATATGATATAAATATAATCCTCAAGCTAAGATCTAGGGTATCTAGTATATAAGATTAGGTTAAATTGTATTTATTGAATTTAAAAAAAAGAAAAAGTTGCCTGTATGAAGCAAGGCAAATTATCGGGTTATCTCACTCCTTGAACTATAAGATGAGTTACTGCTGGGGTTCCACGTTATAGCGGATTCCAGACCGATAAGCGCGTCACCGTTGGTTGTTAGTTGGGAGCCAGAGTAAGAGAGAATGTCGAACCGAGACTAAGGATCCAACCACCAGCCAAATTCGAGGATCAGAAGAATATCGATCAAGGCGGGTGGCCGAAGACGGTACTCGTTTAGGAAAAAATCGGAGACAGAAGAAACAGTACCTCTCGGAGCTTCGAGTACAAAAGGTACCATAACAACAAGTTAGTAGCGTTTGTTAATCAGGTTGAAGTAACTACGGACTCCCGCAATGCAAAAATAGCTGAGCCAATTTCTATTTGGCTCAAATAAGAGGAAAGAAGTGTGATAATTATCATTAAGTTGTTATTAGGAATGACGATGGGTACCCGGGTACCCGGAACCTACCCGATAATAATGTACCCGGGTATCAAAAATAGTACCCGATTACCCGAAATGTACCCGTTACCCGTTTATTACCCGTTACCCGAAATCTACCCATTACCTAAAATCTGTTGTTGCCAGTTAAAGACAGTTTTCAGCTGCCGGAAATATTGTAACAAAACAAAGATCAAGACTGAGTGCAGATTCATCATCCATGCTGATATTTGCGAATAGGAATATGAGATATTCCTATCCTAAGTAATTAAATCAATTGTACTTCTTTAATTTTGTAATTTTATATTGCTGATATACTCGTATATTATAAAAAATAACAATTTTTTTTTTAATTTCCATATCAGAAAATAATATTTCTTTGTTCATTTAATAAATTAATATGCAAATAACAAAAATTTTTATTAAAAAGATGAACATGAAAGAATAAGGGATATTTTAAGGGCATCATCAGGTAATTATCGGGCATCAGGTTATTATCGGGTATCGGGTAATTATCGTGTATCGGGTAATTATCGGGTAACGGGTAATTATCGGGTATCCGGTACTACCCGGGTATTCATATCGGGTACCCGGGTACCAAAATTTTCAGGTTTCGTCATTCCTAGTTGTTATTCAAAATTAGGTAAGAAAATGTAGAAAAAATTTGGTAATTAGTTATGTAATTAAGGTTTTATTTTTGGTTGCTCGCTTTCTAATGTTATCTACTATATAAACTCGGAATATATTCAAAAACAAAAACGGTAGAAGAAGAGTCAGTCATGACTCGTCGTCATGTACATATATATTAGATGTAAGTAAGCTTATTTATTCTCACCTATAACTATTTTGTGTGTCGTATTATTTTAACTTGTATCATTTTAATTGTAATTTTTTTATTTTATTTAACATATTTTGTTGTTAAGTTTTTATTATCGCTTTGTTTCTACCAAGTATTTTAAATTTCCTAAATTTAGTTTGATTATTCTAAATTATAAAAATAATTTGGTGGCGGCTTAAAATCTACCTCCTTTCGACAGTAGCTTAATATATTGAAAAATTAATATCTTTTTTTTTAATTTCAATCTTTCTTTTAGAAATTTTGTGTCACGTTACAAATAAGCTATAATGAAGCAAAATTTAATATTTTTAGCACTGAATATGACACTGAATTATTAACATTTCTTTCTTTTTCTTTATTTAAAAAGCAGGAATTTTAAAATTATTTCATCAATGAAATAAATTTTAAATATAATTTGTCTCAAAATAATTATTCTAAACATGACTTATATACAAAATTATTTATTGTATTTCTTCCAAATATTTTGTGAAAATCATGCTTCTGTAACTTTTCTGAAATTGAATTGAATTTTGTTTTCTCACCTGCTTGCTGTACTAAGTGGGGCTACTTTACCTTAGCGATTACAGGAACTTTTTGGGCCGACATCGCGCTTTCGGAATTAGAGATTATCTCTACCTCGCAGCTAAACTGAGCCTCGGAATGCACCACATCAGAGCCATTTTTCATCTCGCAAATCTTCTCTGTATCCACTATATCCACGAAATGTATATACGACGTCGACCAATCGGTTTTCCTTAATCCTTGGTTCCAAATATCCTGTCGTTTTCTCTCCATATTTTGTCGTACAACCAAAAAACTCACGCGATATTGTTTTTTTCTCACTTCCCTGTATTTCTTCCATTGTTTTCTCCAGGTAATAAACTTTCTTCTTCAATTTGGGGTGGGATTTCTACGTTATGTGCCAAGGGATTTATCTTGGCTACATCTTCGGCCTCTCGATGATTGTCATTGTCATTGTCCGTCTTTTCCTTGCCTTTCGCGCTCGCCTCTTTCACGCTCTCTTTCTTTACGTTCCTTTCGCATTGTAAATCTTCCCTACTAACTTTTACCATATTGCAAGAATACCTAATTACGACGCTTATACCTGCGGCCCACAATGACAATACATCTTTACCATTATTTTTTCCTGGTTTAATAATTAACTGTTCAAGTTTATTATTTGCACATTCAGTCACATCGTACGCTTATTTATCAAATTCACTGTTCTTTCACATGTAACAAACTCACGAAATTTTGAAAATAGTTTATCTTGACTGGTAAACTTCAAAATTTCTTTAAACTTTTTCCAGTCTCCGTTTATAAATTTTAAATATGAGTTTATGATTAATTTTGCTTTCCATACAAAGAACATAAAATCAATATTTACTAACTGCTCATCTGTACAGTTGGTAATTATTTTATATCCTTCTAAATTATTTAAAAATTGTTCTAGAGATTCGTGCTCTTCCCCAATACAAGTCATAGAGTTATTTGACATTTTGTCTAAAAAAATTTAATTAATTTACTTTCAGAAGTGTGGCTAACTAAAACTGCCAACCAAAAATGTAACAGAAAAGTTGATGATAAAATAGATTCATTTAACAAAAAGGGATAATAATATTTTAATGTTAGTTACGCCGAGAGGAGGTAGATTTTAATGCTGTCACGAGGTTATTTATTTCTGGAAATAACAAGAATCAAATTTTGAATATTACATGTAAACGGCAAGATTGGGAAAGCCAAAATCCAGAATTCAATAATGAATTAGCAAATAAAATTATTATTAAAATAAATAAATATTAAATTAAAGACCAAAGCAGGATACTTAAAAATATAACAATACTTACTATCTAAATTTACTTAAATATATCTTACTCTACATGGTCGTCTGATAACTGACTGATCAGAGTAGAATATTCTTCGACAATCGAATTATTTTCAAGTAACGAATGATCTTAAACTATAGAAATGATTTTTTTGGGATACTTGGCCGCGTTTATATACGATCGGTAATTAGAAAGTAAACTGTTGTTATGAATATCAGTAACAACAATAGGCTTTTAATTACTAAGTCATTATCAATAATTTCTTTCAATTTTTCCTATCCTGCGGATATTCGAAACAATAGGTCTCAAATTTCACATTTATCACAGGTAAATATTTTTTTATTCAAAAATTGAATTATACCTTAAATGAAGTCTAATTATAATTTGTTCCGGACATAAAACAGGTTTTAGGGAAGAATCATTTTTAGAATTGCTAGTCATGAACAAACAAGTTGCCTCCATATGGCGCGTCAAAATCATTTTGGGAAACACCGGTCAATACACTACAGCACTTTTGTTTGACTTATATGGACAATCAAAACAAAAATTAAGCTAGATTCTTGGCAATAAAACCCAAAACGAGACTCATAACGACATCTGTTTATTATTCTCGTACTTACTGAACAGCCGAGTTTTTACATAGTGCAACATTTATTAGACATCACAATTCAACATGTTGACTATCGTTTCTCAACCGCCACATGCAAAAGTAATATACAGGCGGTCCAACTCAATTGGGACACGTTGGGACCTTTTAGGACTAGTTACTTTGGTTCAGTTAAGCAGTTGCCCTAATTAAACAAACTAATAATAAATTCTACATAACCTCTTTACACTTATAATATTTATATATAATATTTATATTTTCCGTGCATTGACTGCAAACACGATAAAATGAATTATTAAAATAATTAAAACTTACAGTATTAGTACAATTCCTTTTAGATGAGTATGTGATAATTTTTATTTTCACTATCAATTCTGTCAATCATTATAACTGTCAACATCAAATAAAGGGGTCAAATATCAAACATTTATTTTGGTAGGTAAACCGATTAAGTGCATTTATATCAAATTTACCTTATCATTAATTACTTGTAATAGTTAAATGGAGCTAGGTAGAAACAAATTTGTACTATACAATTTTAGCTAATATTCATAATTAATTAAGGTATTTCAGAAAAACACTTCATATCTTCATGAAAACAACACTTCCGGTTGTACGATTAACATCAAAATCTAATCAGTTCTAATCTAACATGTTCATCCACCCATCCATCCATCCATCCATTCGTCCATCTACACACACGGACAGACATCGTAAAAATATTAAAATCGTATTGTAGGGACTTCAAAACGTGCTTATCCATTGAAAACTCACTATGCCATTTTTAGCATGATTCCAATAGCTCTCTTACTGAGTGGCGAGAGGTAAAATTGAAGAATTCTAATTCTGTGTTTAGATCAAAATTATTCTTCACAAAAACCAGTCACCTGTAATGTTTACTATCTGACGGGTGCTTATTACCCTCCATAAAAATTAGCAACTGTGGTGTTTACTACCAAGTGGATGCTTACTCATTGTGCCTAATGTATAATTAAAAACTATCTTCCGTGAAAACCAGTCGCTAGAAAGTTTGCTGGTAGAGGGGTGGTGACTCACTGTGACATACTGTAATTCTTATCGTAATATAATTAAATCAACTCTTTGTAGAAACCAGTAATTGTCAATGTTCCAATTAAGCGAAAAGTTGTTCTAATTAAGCGTTTAAATTATGTATGTAGGAAATTTGATAATGGAAACAACCAGAAACACTTTTTAACAATGTTTTAACACAATTATATTTAATAATAGATAAATACAACTAAACTCACAGAACTAAATAATATAATACAAAATATTCTCTTTTTATCAGTTCAAAAATATCTCTTTTACATCTACTGCGCGTTGCTAGGTAGAGTTCTACGTTGCCGGATTCCACATTATATTAAATTATTAGTTTGACTTATTTCTTCCAGATTTAGCTCAAAAAGACAGCTACGCCAATGTGGTCCTCCACCATAACAGAAAATTCAATAAAAAGTTAGTTACATTGAAAGAAGATAAGAAAAAAACATGGTTTAGATGACTTTTTTTAATTGTTAGTTTTTAAAATATTTGAGATTATAAGCATCTATACTTCTAAGTCACAATGAAGCGTTCTCTTTCTGTACCTCTCTTTTGAACATCTACCCTGTTCGAAATAGCGTGAATAGTCAACTTTACTAATTAAATGATAGTTACCGAGTGAGTAAAACATTTATAGTTTCTTTTAATATTTTTGATCAGTTTATTTTTATTTAACTTCGGTAATAGTTTTGTTTAGCTTAATGTAGAAGCGCAAAATGAATGACATGTTGAATGAAATAAATGACGTAATTATGTCAGTGACAATCAAAAGCATAGTCATACTTTATACTCCTAAAATGTAAATTCATTTATATAAAATAATTTTACCGGGGGACAGTTTTGCACGAGCAGTAAATTTAAAAGTTAATTATGGCTTAATGAAAAACAATTAAGAGTTGTAAATACCATCGACTGTTTTCCAATTTCATCAAGTTTCATAAATTAATATAAATAGTGGAGGAGCCCATTAATCGGTGACCCAATTGAATGGAATTGTATATTAATTACACCAATTATGACAATTGGAGATTTTAATACATGTCCACTTCTTTACAATACGTTCTGAGTATTTTGTGCGTAATGTCTGTCGGTCCAAATGTATGTATGTATGTCTGCAAGAGTAGAACAAATCATGCTGAACGGATTGTAATGAAACTTCTGGTATCAATGGGACGAGTTGTTTTACTTCTGATATAAATTGATCAACAAAGAACAGGCTGTTTACTACAGTTTGTAAAATATGCAAGTAACACACTTTATTTAAAAAAATAATAATAATTTAATAATATTTTTATCGTACAGTATCTTTTTAGTTAGCATATTGTGTTATGGCCCATGTTTCCAGTTAAGTTTATAGATTTTATACGTAATATATTTAGTCAATTTGAAATTAATAGTCGATATTAAATGACCAACAATACACATGTACTCGTATATCAGTAGCATAACTAGGGGGGAGGGGGACAACGGCCCCGACGCCCCGAGCCTCCATAAGCTAAAAAATTACAAATTTACAGGAGCGTGAACAGAATCGACCCATAAACTTTATTATGTTGAAATGCGCTGTATTAATGCATGTCTATGTGAACATAAAACTTGTGTAGTGGTTTCAGTGTTAACCTAACCGTCAAATTTTATAAAATAAATTTCTGTGTTTAAAAATTTAATAAATGAAGTATATGTATACACAAAAGATATTTTTTATACAATTTTCTAGAAATTTATTTAAAGGTAAATTAATCTAAAAAGACCACAGAAAAGATAAGTCAGCAGTAGCGGTACTCTTCTTCCGGCATCTCCAATGGTGACCATAAAGCCATAAGTTTTTTTGCAAATATAATTTAAAACAATTTTTGAAATAAATAAATTACCCTCAAAAATATGAAATATATTAAAATAGCAGACAAATTGTAATAATAAAAATTGGATTAATAGTTGTACTGAAATATTTTAAAAGTAGTTCTAATTGAAATGCATTATGTAGTTCTAATTGATATACTTAAGTATTAAATAAATCATTCGAAATTGTTAAATTCCTTTTTGTTATTGCATTTATTTCGTCAGCAAATTTTTCACAAACATTGTAAAAATGAATGCTTATATATTTTTTTATTAGAAAATAAGATTTCCATTTTTAAATACACAGTTCAAAGAATACAAGTCCTCCTTAAATAATAGAAACAATAAAATAAATTCGTAAATAATTAAAAAGAAAGAGAGGGTGGGGAGCAAAATAATTTTATGCACCAGGCGGCACTGCCCCTTTCCCATTCCTAAAACTCTAGTTAGGCCACTGATGTATATAACAGTTGTTGCTACTTTTGTTGTTATTATTATTTAATATAGGGACTGCATTCCGATTTAGTTATACTCGAATGAGTTCTGCTTGAAATGGCTTCTTGAACACATTTCCTTTGTGGTTGTAAGTGGCTATGAAGCACTTGTACATATAAATTACTCGAACACGAGATGTGTCATTCACAACAACATAATTCAAGCCTCGCGACAAGACAATAATTCACATGATTCATGCGCTAGTGATGTCCATGTATACTATTTCACTACTGACAAACAGATTGTGGCAAACGCATATGATTTATATATTTTTGCAACGTTAAACTAAAGTTATATTCATGCAGATTTTGCGGAATATAGTACATTGTACCTATAACTTGTTATTGGAATCTTAACTGGCTTTAATTTAAAACTGAAATATAAATACACTCTATTTCCAGGAATTAATATTCACTTTTATCTTGTATGTCTGCCATATACGCATGACATAGATGAGACTTTTATTCGCTATCTCATTATCGTACGTGGTACATAAGGGAATATTTGCGTCTTTCCAACGACTAAAATCAAATAGAAACATTAGTTTAACTACGGTAGTGGATACATTCATATTGTAGCGAACCCAGGGTCGCGGCGCGGGCGGCGGCTCTAGCGAACAGGTCAGAACACGTCCGTCCGCTCCCCATTGTTCTGATTTCCAAGGAATCAAAGAATATTCGAGAATGAAGTGTTTTATATAAATACCCCGAGTAAAAGATCGCGAGGACAGTCTTGTATCGATACGTGTAGTGAACACACGGTGATATAAATAAATAAAGAGTGATATAAATATAGTTGAAATAAATATTGCGCAGTTCTAATTGTTTAAATAAATTATCTTAGTAAATCTGTAAAATAAAAATAAATAAAATGGCGAGTAAACAAGTAAAATTAAGTGAATTAAAAGTAACCGATCTCAAGAGGGAGCTGGAAGAACGAGAGTTGGAGACATCGGGAACCAAGTCTGTTTTACAACATCGTCTAAGGAAAGCTTTGGTAGAAGCTGGTGAAAATCCTGATGACTTTTTATTCGAAATTACGGGTAGTTTGCCCGATTTTGGTAAAATTATGGAGGAAAAGTTAGCAGATCAGTTTGGGAAGATGTTGCACGACACTCACAAAGTGTAAAATCTTACTGGACGCAGTGGGACTCTATTGTGGTTGAAGAGGGCCTCCTGAAACGTGTCATAGAGAATACTGAAGGTACTGTGAGTAGGACCCAGCTGATAATTCCTAGGAATAGAGTACCGGAAGTATTGGAGGAGATCCACGACGGATCTGGACATTTTGGAGTGAATAAAACCCTCGAGAGGCTACGCCTACGATTTTACTGAGTAAATTGCAAAGAAGATGTTAAAGAGTGGTGCAAGAAATGTGTGGTCTGCGCGGGAAGTAACGGACCACATAGGAAAAGAAGAGCTGCTATGCGCCAATATAACGTTGGAAGTCCCTTTGAACGCATTGCGATTGACGTGGCCGGACCATTCCCAGAAACTGATGATGGAAATAAATACATAGTAGTAGTAATGGACTACTTTACTAAATGGGTCGAAGCCTATCCATTACCCAACCAGGAAGCCGTAACGGTCGCTGAAGTCTTGGTAAAAGAATGCATCTGCCGATTTGGAGTACCGCGAGAGATACATTCCGACCAAGGAAAGAATTTCGAGTCTGCTCTGTTCCAAAATATCTGTAAGATATTAGGAATAAAGAAAACCAGAACTACTGCATTACACCCGCAGTCTGATGGCATGGTTGAACGGATGAATAGAACAATAAATCGGTATTTGTCGAAGGTAGTCTCTAACCATCAACGAGACTGGGACCGACATCTTCATCTGTTCTTGTTGGCTTACCGTTGATCCGTGCATGAGACAATAGGGTAGACACCAGCTAACATCTTATTCGGGCGGGAGTTGCGCTTACCATGCGACCTGGTATTTGGCAGTAAACCCGGTGAAGATCTAGCCGGGGAGGACTATGTAACGGACTTACGGAGAAAAATGAATGACATCCATGAACAAGTCCGCAAAAACATTCAAGGTGCCAGCGATCGGATGAAGGATCAGTATGACGTCAAGGCTGAGAAAGGTGGTTATCAACCTGGAAATTTGGTGTGGCTTTATAATTCACAAAGACGTCGCGGCTTATCGCCCAAGCTGCAAAGGAATTGGGAAGGTCCTTACGAGATCATCAAAAGAATAAATGATGTAGTCTACAGAATTAGGAAAACACCTAATGGAAAGCCGAGAGTAGTCCACTTCAATCGGTTAGCCCCTTTCGCTGGTGATAACTTTGACGATCATCGTGGAGCGACGGTTCGCCGGGTTGTACCTGAGGAACCTACATTTGAAGACTTCATGGAAAGTCATTCTACTGGTCATAAGGCTCGGTATGGCGTGACACGAGAAGAACAACGAGATCTGTTCACCGTGTCCCCAGAGTATTCCCTCGCACATTGTGTAGCGAAAGATATTAAAATGTCCCGCGGCATCGCTTCAGTTTTTAAAAGAAAATTTGGACGAGTACAAGAACTGGCTAACCAACGTCCAACTGTTGGAAAAACGCTACAACTGAAGGATGATAACGTAGAAAACAAGCGGTACCTTTACTACCTGGTTACCAAACAATACTCATATCAGAAGCCGTCATACCGCAATTTATGGGACTCGTTGTGCGATATGAAGGACCATTTTTTGAAGAACGACATCATGAAGCTGGCAATACCGAAGATAGACTGTGGACTAGATGGTTTGGATTGGAGTATTGTTAGAAGCATGTTAGAAACAATCTTCCGCTTTACCGGAGTGGAAATTCTAGTCTGCAGCTTCAACTCTACCGGTCAAGAAGAGCTCAAACGGACCGTCGACTGTTATTTCTTCAAGACTTCCAGATGCACCAAGGGTGATGCATGCAGATTTCGTCATAACGAACTGTCAGAACACGTCCGTCCGCTCCCCATTGTTCTGATTTCCAAGGAATCAAAGAATATTCGAGAATGAAGCGTTTTATATAAATACCCCGAGTAAAAGATCGCGAGGACAGTCTTGTATCGATACGTGTAGTGAACACACGGTGATATAAATAAATAAAGAGTGATATAAATATAGTTGAAATAAATATTGCGCAGTTCTAATTGTTTAAATAAATTATCTTAGTGTTTAAGTCTTTATTGATATATGTTAGTCTTAAATTAGTATTTATATTTGTTAATTCTTAGTGTTAGTTATTTTTCATTATTCTTTATAATTCATATTTCTTTAATTAAACTTAGTTATATAAATATTAGTGTTTTAATCAATTTTACACTTCACTTAAATAAATAAAACGTTACAATATATTTAAAAAAATGAAATATGTAATTCATATCATTTATTAAGGAGATTTTGACATCGACAAATTGTGCTTCAATATGTGTTGGTAATTTCGTTAGTTTAAACCACAATTCTTTATTCTATGTTTCATCCATTATTATTCTTGTATTCAATACTATCAGTTTTGACATTTATTTACTTCGGAAATCACACGTTTTCACCCAAAAAGATGTCATCAATCAACTTTCCCCAGCAAACCTTCCCCTCCCTCTAATGATTTGAATCACACGGTTGATATTGATGACGTGAGTATCAACTCCGGTAAATAGACTGTACATAATTATTATTTATGTGTGTGTAATATAGATTGCTACATGATTTTAAGTACACATGTGTAATGCTGGTCACAAAATTCCGTTATTTTTATTCGTTAATGCAAAACTTAATACACGGCATAATCAAATGGAATTCAAGTGAAGATTCATCATTTCATTTTCTTTGTAAATATTATTTTAATATTAATCCTTTTTATAACGCATCAAAACACCGATTATTAAGAAACGCAGTGCCAACAATTCATTCTGGCTCGCAGACACTTTTAAAATCAGTTACAAATGCCAATATTTTTAAGATTAGAATTTCGAATTAAAATGTATGTGTAATGTTCTCTTCTAAAAATTTCGGCCAAACAACAACTCTGCCACTAATGTCACCGAGAAAATATCTTATAAACTTCGCCGAGAGAACATCTCTGCTACAAATTTCGGCGAAAAAACGTTCTTCCACGGATGTCTCCAAAAAAAAGACGAAATTTTTTGAAGAGAATAGCATTGCTACAAATTTGCCGTCAGAACATCCCTTCCATAAGTGGCATCTTATAAATTTCATTTCCCTGAGAGAACTTCTCCGCTACAAATTTCGGCGAAAGAATATCTCTTCCACAAATGGCACCGAGGAAACATCTTATAAATTTCGGCGATAGAACTCCTTTCCATGAATGTCGCCGAGATAACATCTTATATATTTCTCCAAGAAAACAACTCTTCTACTTATTTCATCAAGAGAATACAACTTCTACAAAAATTAGCCGCTTTCTGCACTAAGCGTATTATTTTGTTTCAAATGATTTTGAATCATTTTATAATACCTGGGCAGGCAATAAATATAATAATAATTAATTAATATCTTTTATTTAAAATTAAAATATCTTGTAGTAAATAAACAAATGAATATTGACAGCTATATTTAACGTTTATATGACCAAGTAGATTGAGAGTAACTCTAACCAATACAATCACACTTATGGCAGCAACTCCGTGCTCTTCGCTTGATCCTTGAGTTACGCTTCTTGTTATGTTAATGTTTTATGATTTTAAACAAATATTTGACATTTTGAGAGTACTTTTCTTATCACAGCCATCCCCATCGCAATACAAATACAGAATGCTATTTATGTATGTTTTTATAAATAATTTCCGGATTTCGGAAAAAATATACTAAATATCTCAGACCTAAATATTTTTTTTATTACTAATATGGTATATTCTATTAGGCGATTCGTAAAAAAATATATACTTTAATACCTTGGTAAAAAATAGTATATTATTATACAAGTTTTATAAGACGGTATATTGTTCCATGAGTTGTTTGGGGATCGACGAGCACAGCAAGGAGTGCTCCAAAAACCCGAATGGAACAATACGTCTTATAAAACGAGTATAATATACTATATACTTTGCTTCACTTATTTAATAAAATTTTCAAAATTTCAATTAAAAAAATAATAGAATGTAATCTAGGGAAAAATATATGAAAGTTGGGCACATTGTGAAAATATTTACAAATTTGTACGTTATGACTTACGAAATATTAATATTCTTTTATATTAGTTTTGTTTATTCAGTTTTCATACTTAGAAATAATATAAATTGTAATAAAAAACATTTTAAAATATTTGAAGTTATCAATTTGACATTTAATATGAGGTGTAGTTGTTAAAAGTACCAACAAAACACCGAAAACAGTTTACCAATATCTTATTTTATTAAACCGTTTTCGATATAATAATAGTGCAATTATTAACGCAAAGTATAAAAATAACTATTATTTAATGTATTTTATTTGTTATTTAATATTTATATCAAAATTAAGGTTGACTCATTTTCAATTTTAATTTTGATCTTTACTCCCTGAAGAAGACCCATGTGGAGTCGAAATAAAGTCTTCGGAAATCGATTAAATTCCAGTAATTCAATTCCCTTTCCCAATAAAAATGATAATCAGTGAAACTAAACTGTAAAAATACATCGGTATATTTTTTTATTTTATTAGTTTCTCCCTTTCCTTCAGCTTGTTATTTACAAATCTATTTATAACGTAGAGGTCGTTTATCAGGCATATTTGATAAAGAAGGTGCACTACAAGTATAAATAGAAATATACGACTTGAACTCATTTTGAAACTAACATCTATTATGCATCTATGGAGAGATCCGCCAGGCATATTCAGCCCGGTGTTGATAAATTTATTAATATGTTACAACAAATTTATTTAAATTTATGTTGACATCCCGGGCAGAATCTCATAAGGTGAGCATATCTCAGGCGCGACGATTACACGGAATAAAAGCCTCGACGCTTATCTCATCTTTGATGTCGCTCGGATCATTTGCATCAGAAGTCGCTAATGATATTCAGAAGTTTGCTGCTGAGGCACTTTCGCTTCCACGCAACGTAGAACCTACGAATTATTAAACTTCAGATTGACGCATGACGATACATTATGATACTGGAGGTATAAATATATTTCTATTAATATTTTTTGGATTTGGCACTTTATTAAATTTCTGTGATCGAAATATTGATAAGCAGAGATTTTATAGACGATAAAAACTGTAAATTTACAAGTACATAAAATAAAAATTTAGTTACGAACGGGTAAGAATTGAAATAAGAGAACAGCGAATGTTTTAAGACCCGAAAGTGACTAAAGATACTTTGCATTTATGTGAATGTACACTCAAACCAACTAATCTCCGTACACACATATTTGCGCTTTATTTTCGAAATATATAAACCACCCTGAAACCTTCTGTAACTCAGTGATTGTTTCAGATGAACCAAAATAAACCTTTTAGGATTATATGGACAAATTAGTATTTGGAAAAGGAAGAATAAACAAATAGAAACAAAAAAAATGTGCCCAACAGTCAAATATGAAAGAGATTATGTGCTTATATGGGGCTGTAAGAGTGCAGAAGGGGTGGGAAACTTAATTTTTATTGATGGAAAAGTGGGTTATTTGAATATTTTAGAAAAGGTTTTGGAAAAATGTGCTGAAAAATGACCCCAAACATACTACATGTAAACTGCTAGAATAGTTATTGTACAATTGTAGACAACAAGTCTCCAGATGTGAATCCCATTGAACATCTCTGTGATTTATTTAAAAAATGTGTAAAACAAGACGCCCAAAATACATAAAAGAACTACTACATTTATGGTAGAAAAGTGGGTAAAATTGACACCCAAACTCCAACAAAATTATTGGGAAGAATGACCGTGTAAGGGAAGTATTTCTAATGAATGGCAGTTCAAAAGATCATTGATTCTATGCTAATAATTTACAGGTGTACGGAAACAACCAAACAGTTTAATTTGAGTTTTATCCGAAAAAAATACTGATATCCAAAACTCCCAATTTTTTTAATATGCTGTTTGCAAATATGAGTCTCTTTATTTTGTTTTGTTTGAAAACGTAGTTTCTTTTCACACTATTATATTATAGCTAGCATTTCCTAAAGTTTCAGTTAAAATAGGCTTCTTTCAGATATTTTCGATGTCAAATTTTTCATCAAAAGGAAACACAGGGCAGGATTAACGCCTAGAGCTTATAGATCTGGACATAGAACGGCAAAATATGGATGTTTTTTCTTTCAAAATGAGCTTAAATTGAGCCACAAAGTAAAAAATAAATTAATATTTATTAAAAGCAGTTTCTATACAGTTTGATATTTATCATGGCTACGTCATTGTCACAAGGCGGCAATTTTATACAGGAGTGATTTTTCAACCCTGTAAATAAGTTTCTCACAAGTCACAACTGCAAATAAATATATGTATGTAGATGTGCTGGTTCCAATTAACTTATAAAAAATAACTATCCCACTAAAAAAATAGTTGCCCGTTAGTAAAATAGATTCAGCTCTAAAATATATTTTTCACTTTAAAAAAATACATTGTACTTTGGTTCTAATAATGGCTGAAAAGTGAATAACTCATTTAAAAAAGAAATTGCCCGATTAAGAAATGTACTTAGCTGTAAAAATACATTTTGTATTTTAATTTAGGTTTATATACGTACTTTATAAAACTATTGCGTTCTTTAAAAAAATAATTTTCACGCTATATCGATTGTAGCGACATGCATGTAAATGTAAATTTAATTTCAATTAATTTGTATTATTAAGAATTGTTATTTAAATTAAATAATATCTGTACTTAATTAATTAATTAATAATTTAATAAACAAAAATAAATATTTTGTTGGTATATTATTGTGACCGACAGATAGGAGAGTTGGAGAGCTTTCCATTCAGCAATTTAAGGCCTAGTCGCAGTGGCGGCGTTAGACTGTTTCTACAGTGGCTCGAATCACTGAAAAATTATCTCGAGTCAGTGTATTTTCTTACTATAAGGTTAATGAAAAACACAAAATATTTCCAAATTTCTCTTAGTTAAAAATTTTGATTTATATATATGTACAGACATTACTAATAGATTGTGATACGTTTATTTAAAATTTATAAACAGAAATTAATTACGTCTTTTCGTTCTTGAGAATTTTATTCTCAAATTCGCATCTAACGATACAATCTCAACAATTATACCACTTGATTCTAAGGGCAAAGTTACATAAAGAAATATTTTTCTGCTTGTACGTTTTGGAACGATTCGTTGTAAAATGTGACAAACGAAAATCCGGAATTTCAGTTTTTCGCTGAATTTAAATAAATATTGATGTGCTTTTTCCAATTTCCAAACAAAATTCAATTATCTCTTACCGTTTCCGTCATATTTCCGTTCAATGTTAGACCAAAAAAAACCATCTAATGGGTCGAAATACGACGAATTTAATCAAAAATCGAGAAAAATGTGCAGAATTTTGGATTATCTACATTTTAAATTGACTATTTTAGGTTTTTCCTTTCTAAAAATTTTATCCGTTGGTATAAAAATCTGAGGATTAATTGGTTGACTATGCTTAAAAAACATCTTTTTATTTTATTTTTTAACTACATATATAAGGCTGAGTCTCCGTATTGTATAAGTGTATGCAGTGTTAGTAAACAGTTATCAGTCATCATCATCAGTTTTTAAACCGTTCGTAAAAATGTGGAGACCTTGGTTTGAAGATAGTGCGCCCGAAATTGAATACAGTGATGTTAGAAAACCAGCAATTCATTTGTCACGTGAGTATAAAGATCTAATAATAAGACATAAAATAAATATTTGAATACGTATCTGTTATTTCGTATATTTCTACCTGCTTATATTAGGGATAATCCTGTGGTAATGACCTACCATAAACCTTACCCAAAAGTCAGAGCCAAATTTGTGGCGCGGGGTATAACAGGTTTAGCATCATCACAACTAGAGATATAAGGCTGAGTCTCCGTATTGTATAGTACAAGACAAGATATTTGGTTAATCCCTTAAGCTTGGAAATGGATGCGGCTAACCCTCACAACGGGTGATGAGTCGAAAATATGTAGGGGCGGTATTAATAAAAATTACATATTCTTATAACTGTGATGAGGATCAAAAATTGAAAGAAAATTAACCATTCCCCATTAGGCTGGATTAGTTTTTACATAAATAAAATAAAAATTTGTTTGTTTTAGTACGTATAAACCAAACATTTTTACCTGTATTATATATACTTATTTAAAAAATTTAAATCAGTCCCTGCATTTCTGTACCATAAATTTGGGGATAATCCCATGTTTACGGTATGCTAGTAGGGGGTGATGTAATCCAATTCTCAATTATGTTGTCCAGCACTATAACAGGTCTAGCATCACCACTGCCTAGTCGACCATGTATAGTTTGACAAGAGATCTCAAGTTGACGTTTAAATTGTTTTATGGTTGTGGTATCTATTCAATGTTTTTCCCTGAGTGAAAGAATTGAAAGAAATGTGAAGTTTATGCATTCTGCTATAGGGTATAGAATTGTACGAAATCCATTAGAATACACTGTTTGTTCCAGGGACCCAGCTAAGCCCTGGATTTGGAAATCCCAAAGTAACATTAGCATGCCTTACTTAATATAGATGGATTACTGTACACTATGGAAATAACTAGACAGGGATGTATTTAAAATTTTAATACCATGTTTTATGAAAAATACTCTAATAATTGTCACAAGTTGTGGTAACGTTGATGTACACTTGGTAATAAGAACATTAAGTTATAGCAGTTTCGCGTTTATGCAAAAAATTTTGGCAATTCCACGAAGATAATGATTATTGCTAAGAAATTAACGGTATTAAAATTTTAAATACATCCCTGTCTAGTTATTTCCATGTCGTACAGTAATCCATCTATATTAAGTTAGGCATGTTAATGTTACTTTGTGATTTTCAAATCCAGTGCTTAGCTGGGTACCTGGAGCAAAACTTTGAATAGATACCACAACCATAAAACAATTTAAACGTCAACTCGAGATCTCTTGTCAAACTATAACTACGACTACCGACATTTTCATTAATATTGAAACAGTAATGCCTGCATGTATGATTTGTTTACTAATAATATTATGAATAATCTCTACTATGTATTAAATATTTTATGAACAAACAATTTTACGTAGAATATCTGTTTTATATAATGTATTTTGGTGTGACTGTACGGTGCGCGACCGTAAGTATTTCTTTATTGTTTAGTCTAATACAGGCCAGAATCAGGGTGTCGCACAACAACTTAGAAAAACTACAATTTCTAGACGCACGCCACATACGTGCTTACTTTTTACACATTCATCAATTTTGAGAAGGATTAAAACAAAGAAGTTGCCGTGTAGCCAAGTAAGATGCAATATTCAAAATATTCTAGAAGTTCTTACAATCATGCGCTTAGATCGTGGACTACCCCCGAAACACCATAGTTCTGAAGGAGTGAAGAGGGATATTTTTATATATAACCCGAGGCAAAATATATTGTCGCGGAGTTGGATCCAGGATTCCAGTCATGTTTGGCGTGTCCGAGGTGAGTCCACCCCTTGTCCTCTGAAACCGCTGTCCTGACTTAGCTGTGGCACTGTCACGGTACCACGATGGACTGTCCTCTATATTAGCATCGTTTCTGACGCAGCTGTGGCTCTGTCACGGCACCAAGACGACCTAGTGCACCTCTGAAACCGTTTTCGTAACGCAACTGTAGTCTTGTCACGGCACCACGATAATCATTTCTTCACACTATAATCGTTTTTGACGCAGCTGTGGCTCTGTCATGGCACCAAGGCGACCTTGTGCATATTCTAAAACCGCCCCAGAATCTGTTTTACATCCTATTAAATTTTCAACAACTTCGCGGCGACTCGAACAGGCTAGGTATATATTTGCTAATAATTATACTATTGTTAATTATCATTGTCATAATGATATCATATTTTTACTAACTATTAATATTCTAATATTAGTTGTTTACAATTATAATTTGCGAGAATTTGTCCTCTGCACAAAATAATGTGCGGTATCAATACGAGCGCTGGTTTATCTACGTTCACTTAGGCAGGGCCGTGCCTAGCCAATTTTGCGCCCGGGGCAAATATTTTTATTTGCGCCCCAACTTCTTCTCACTAACAATAATGAGAAGAGAATATAAAATATACTAAGATACATATATTTAGTTTTTTGTATACATACATTTATAACTAACAAAAACCTTGGTCGGGACCACGCTCTACTAAAATAGTACGTAATTTATCGTCAATATGATCCGGTCAAGATGATGGATTATTATAATCAAATTTCATTAAATTATCATCTGTAGCAAAATTTGTTGGATTTTTATTATCAGTAACAGAAATATTTTCGAAAAAGGTAGATGGTCCGGCATTTATGTCAGCAGTGGCAAAAGTACTTTCGGAAGAGGTGGATGGTCTTGCATTTACATCAGCAAGGGCAGAAATATTTTCTAAATATATAGAAGATTGTGTCATCCATTTTTCAAAATTTTTAGCTAATTTTAATCTTTCTTCTTCTTTTTGTTTCCTTAATTTTCGAAATTCAGAGCCAGGCAGCTTTTTTGAAACCATTACCTATCTTTAACCTATCCAGGGCTGTGCAAGTATATTATTTACTGGCTTGAATGTAAAAGTATATCTGGAGTAATATACATATATTTAATTAAAAATAGAGAGTGAATAATATAATAAAATATACTCAAGATAAAAACTTAATTTGAAATAGATAAAAATCTATTATCACGAAATATAAATAATATAAATATAACCAAATAGACAACAAAAATTCTACAATAAAAATAATAAACTACACAAATTCAAAGCTAGAATAGAATACTGAAGTAAATATCAAATGCGCAAACACACAAAATCATTCTACAGGTTTCTCTGACGGGAGAAATAATGATTTACGGAAAATGAAACGTTTTTATTATTTAATATTACTAAGTACTAACCGATATCTTTGTTAGCGGCCGCCACTAATTTTAACGATCACATCTGCTATAATACGTCGATTCTACTAAATTTACAATATACAAAGGCAAAAGACACCGCAGCTTGGCATTCTGTATGAGTTTAAAAAACTACACTTAAAGGTAATAATAAAATAATAAATTTATTTATTTTTAGTTTTTTTTTTGCATTTTACGTCAATTTGCGCCCCTTTGACTTTGCGCCCTGGGCCGGGGCCCCGCTCGCCCCTGCCTTGGCACGGCCCTGCACTTAGGTATAAATAAACAATACTCAACCGTGGTACAGCATCGGATATCATGAAGGCATGCGGCTACTAAGTAGCAACTGCATTAGACTCGCCAACTCAGCTGGGTGTCTTCCCAAATTGGCTTTCAGGCAATGCCGAGTGGCCCCAGAAACAAAAGACATCATAACAACTGATCAAACCCACGTCAACCAACACGCACACCCTAACAACTGTCAATGACCTACAATATCGGTTTGGTCGCAGCCACTCAATTTGACCATGAGTGATTACAATAAAATATTGGGACAACTTTTTATGAATGGAATGTAAACTTTTTATACAATTGTTATATTGTCAAATTGTCTCTCTACCTGAGGTTTTGGCTGTGGTTTTCCTCAACTTCATTTGGTGAATTCAAGAGAGGCAGAGAGTGTAATATTTCCCAGCACTATTTGGCAAAATAACTACTTATGAATTAAACAATTTATGTTTTCAATAAATGCATAAGATCAGATATTTTACCTACCGTTTGTGTAAGACGCAGATTTTGGCTTAGCCCAACTTATTTAGAACCACTGATACAAACCACTTAAGAAAGAAACTAAAGGCGCCTGTAAACATAAACATACGCGGACCTAAGGGTTAGTTAGCCAGTGCGGGCCAAATAGTGTATTGGTATTTGGCAAATAGTCTTGTAAAATGATTTATAAATACACATCGGCTGAAATCAAGTTAGCAAATGGTTGCGAGACCCTGAGGCGCTCGTCTTATGCGCCTCATGGTTAACACTGACTCAGTGCCTATAACATAAACTATCGACAAACCGTCAGACATCCAGGCTGGAAGAACTTTGCGCAGAGAACCAGTCATAATGGAGAATGGCAAAAACTCTGTGCAAAGACAAAACCAAGATGCCCCCGCTCCACGGCAAAAATGGACTGGTCTTCACCGATGCTGCCAAAGCAGAAGCTGTGGCTGATAGCTTAGAAAAACAATGCTCACCGAACTACGAACACTCCGACGTAGATTTCATTGGCCGGCTCAACCGGCGTGTGCGTAAGGAGCTGAAGAAGGACGGGCAGTCATACATCACTCCATCCAGTCCACGAGAAGTTTGGGACGTTCTGCGCGATCTCAAAAAGAAGAAAGCTCCCGGACACGACTTAATTTCAAACAAAGCGCGAAAACTTCTACCAAAGAAGGGCGTTGTCGCACTCACCAACGTGATAAATGCCGCTCTCCGACTTCGCTACTTTCCCAGTGCTTGGAAGAAAGCGGACATATGTGTCATCCGGAAGCCCAAGTCCGAACCGCAGTTCCCGCAGAACTACCGTCCGATTAGCCTTCTCTGCACTATGGGCAAAGTGCTGAAGAAGATAATCCTGACCAGACTGCAGAACGATGTGGAAGAGATGCAAATCATACCAGACCATCAACACGGATTCCGACGGCAACACTCCACAGAGCACCAGCTGCTGCGGGTAGTGGAGTACATCACAAAAGGATTCAACCAACGACAAGCGATGAGGATGGTATTCCTGGACGTCGCCAAAGCCTTTGACAAGGTTTGGCACCAGGGTCTGCTGCACAAGCTTCTAGAGTCCGGCATCTTGCATTCAATTGTGCAGCTGCTGCAGTCGTACATCCACCGTCGGTCGTTCTGAGTGAAGATCGGCTCGGTGAAATCGTCCGAGCGGCCCATCACAGCAGGTCTGCCGCAAGGATCGCTCCTGTCTCCACTACTATTTAACGTCTACTGCAGTGACATGCCACAACAGACTGCGGGAACCACACTCGCACAGTACGCGGACGACACCGGAGTGCTCTACCGCTCCAAACATCCACAAATCATAACTTCGAGGCTTCAGACGGCCAAGTGGCGTATCAACGTCAATGCCGAGAAGAGCGCGGCGGTGCTGTTCAACAAGCGACGACTCAATCCGGTCGGGGAAATCTCCATGTTTGGACGTAGGATTCCGTGGAAGGGGTCGACAAAGTACCTTGGCTTGCTGCTGGACAAAGGCTTGACATGGCAACAACATGTCGAAGTGAATGTCCAGAACGCTAACGCGCTCACTGCCGCGCTGTACCCGCTTGTCAACAGACAAAGTCACTTGTCAGGTACCAGCAAGGTGAAAATCTACAAGACAATCCTGCGTCCAGCCATGACGTATGGAATTCCGGTCTGAGGCTACGCAGCCAACATTCACATGAAGAAGCTGCAAGTGCTGCAGAACAAGGCGCTAAGAATGGCGGTGGATGCGCCTTGGTTCTTCCGCAACAACCAGCTTCACAGCGACCTCAAAATAGAGCTCATCTCCGACTTTGCCAGAGCCAGAGCCAAGAAGTTCTATGAAAGAATACCAGTCCATCCAAACGCTAGCGTGAAGCGTCTAGCGGAATACGACGTTGACGAGTCGCTCCGACATAAACGGCCTGAAATAATCCTAAAAGATTAGGCAAAAACCTAACCATCGCCAAGAAGGCGAGCACTAATAGTACACACAAAAATATTTACAGTCCGGTAAAAACTTCGATAGGGAAGGTGCGGGCCAACGGCCCGGTACTTCTTCAAAGCCCGTTAAGTTCATCGTTCATCACCGTCAGACATGTCTATATACATAATATATTTTAATGTAATGTATTTTTACAGTAATACCAGCCGATAAATTGTGACCAGCTTCACAAATGTAAATTTAAAAGTAGACTATATTACACTTTATATACTTATTATTTTATATGGTAGCTTTGTATTTTAGTTTTAATGTATTCTAAGGAAATACGAATAAATAAAAATTGAATTCATGGACATGATAGATCTCTATATATGAAATATTTTAAATTTTTTGCAATTAAAACTGAAGTTGTATTATTAATAATTCCGTACTTCTGTATTTCATTCGTCTATTCGTATGATGAAATTTTAATGTACATCTCAAACATAGAACTTTAGCAATGTTCTCTATAAAATATTAAATTAAAGTAGAGAAATCTTTTGCTTTTATTTCTTCGGGACACAGCAATGTTCAACTTCATTACGTTATGAAATGCAATGTGGTATAGTTATTTAAACTTATAATTCAGTTAAGAGAACTGGAGATAGAAGTTAGAAATTTCTATTAATCTGGTATTCTAGATACACTTGGATGGAATAGGTTGTTAAAGATTTATAGGCAAAAAGGAACTTTAGTTATACAGATATAAATTTTACTTTTGGCTTAATACAAATAGATATTTCAACAGTATTCAAATATTTTTAAAAATACAGAAATAGTTTGTAAATACAATCAGCACTGCATGATTGTGTATTCCTACATATGGAAATATAAATTACATATATGTAAATATAGATACATGTATATCAGCGAACACGAACCCCCCCATTCACTTTTTTATTTGAAGGAATACAAAAAAAAATATTTATATAAAAGATATATTATATTAAATATATTTTGTATTTGATGACATACCTAAAAAGGAAAAAAATAAAGTTAATACGTAAATTTTTTAAATGGGAACCTGGGTTTATTTTGGTAAATCGCAATTTTTTTGTCTATTCATTGATCTATTTGTTCTCATAAGTGAATATGAAAAATGGAGGAAAATGGGATAACTGAGAAATGTCAGAAATAATTTTTATTTAAATATTCAGCATAAAACGGGATCGTAATTTCGAGCATTTGTTTACTATATTACGTTGATTTCACGTTATGAAGTAGTTTATGTCGTTACATTTTGGTACATATACATAATTTTTACATAGCTGCCTAAAAATTATTTTTGCACTTTCGGGAGTAAAAGCCTTCTTTACTCTGACAGAAGTAGCTCTTTTAATCCCTCAGGGATTAAATACGAATTTAATTCCTGCGTGATTAAATTAATATATAAGCATTAAATTACCACAGAATCAAGTAGATATATGTACGCAACCTAGCCTAACTTACCAGAAAAATGGGCATAGTTATGTTTTATAAACCTCACTCTCAGGATTAAATTATGCACCTTAGTCTCATAATATACTATTTCTCAATTATCTTACTTTCCTCGAATTTTTGGACACTCATTTATGATAACTAATAAATCATTGAAAAGACAAAAAAATGCAGTTTTTATTTTATCAAAATAATTCTAGGTTTCCATTTAAAAAATAAAAATTTATAGTCACTGCTTGTAAATCAGACTTTAATTTTTTTCTCTCTGTGCCACCAAATAGATTATTTGCAGTCCTATTCTATAAAAAACATCATGTAACGTATCGTTATCATTATTCATTACTATGGATTTCTTTATTTGTGTTTGAACAAAAATCGTTATTTCCGTATTCTGTAACAATGTTCGTTCAAACCTAGAGATATACATATGTATATATTTCATTCATTGACGTTGCTAGTGCTGTTTGCTAAATTCATAGTGCTTGGTAACTGTCGAAGAACAACTTCAATTGATTACATTGCATATTACAGTATTGAAAGTACATTATTTCTCAAACAAACAGAATTGAATAAGAAAATAAGAATTTTGAAAACTACAAAAAAAAGAACAATGCTAATATTATGCTAATTTTTTAAAACTAAAACTATGCTTTAAGAACTAATTTAAAGTATCTCAAAAATCCAAATTAAAACATGCTTAACGAATAATTCAGTGTTGTAATCAACTTTTGATTTTAAAATGCTAATTTCAAAATTGTTTTAATCCGTCTGATTTGAAGTTTGACATTTTATCATTCTTGTAATTATTATCATACTAGTAGAAAACCTTGATATTGATAATATAAAAAATAAATCGCTTAATACATTTGGACGTGTTATAATTGAAATAACATCGAGTGTAATGTATAATTTTTTTAAAAATAATTTGCTACATTGAGAGATAATCGAAATAATACAGCAATATTTTCTTTAGGATTAGGAAATGTATTACTTATATGTTTCTGTGTATAATTCAGAGATTTCTTCTGTTGAATTTTATTATATGTACCTATAATATTATTTGTTACATACAATAAATTAAACAACACTTTTAATTTTATTCTTCCAGACTCGGAAAACAGAATAATATTTCATAATTGTTATTCAAATTGTTATTTTAAAGTTAAACTTTTATTTGTATTTGAAATAATGTCAAAAATCACCGTAACGACAATATTTCATTATCGTTTTAAAATAACATATTAACGAAAATCGTTATAATTTTTTTATATGAAAAATTGAATTATTGTTTGCAGAATACCACACATTAACGATTTTCATTATAATAACGATATAACGATTCGTTATCCTATAACTAAAGCATATAGAATAGACCTGTTAGTATAATAAAACATTTATATAAAAAAAATTCTATTCCTTCTAATAAAAAAATTAAGTAGAGTTCGTCATCGTGTAGAGTATACAATACAGGTGTACTTTAAAAAAAATAGAATTAGAATTCTACTGAATTTATTATAAAATGGCTGAGTGCTATAGAGAGGAACTATTATTTATTTATGTACTACGGACATAGTGCCCAAGGGTATAAACATCAAGTAATGCTCCGTAGAGTATACAGTACTTTAGTTTTACTACAATTTCATAATATCGTAATTAATATATCAAAAACTTTGTTTAAAATTTACGAAGTCATGTAAGTTTGTCGGGAGACGAGAAGAGACTTCAGGGTGGTCTCATTTCGGTCACGTCCTGGTATTGAGTTTATCTCGAGTATCGACTTGTCTTTGTTTACGTATTAATAAATATTTGCGAAGAGCTACTTCAGAAAATATAATATTTAATGTGAAAAACTAATATTAATTTGATAATACCAATATTTACTAGAAAATAACGTCTGCATAATATTTTACGTATTTCCCATTTTATAATAAATACTAAAATATTTTTAATTCCTGCCTGTCAATATAACAAAACCTAAATATGACATTTTGAAAGTAAAATAATTAATGTTTGACATGTCAACAATTGTCATTTACCTCATGATATATGTAAGTGACAAGAATCTTAAGGCTCTTTTCAGTGTAAGTGTGTTTTGATTGGCTAGTTTCATACAGGTAATCAGAAAAAATTCGATTGGATTTTTTTAGGATAAAATTTTTCACGCTAATTTTCTATTTTTAAATTAAAAAATCTATTTAAAAGAACGCAGAGTTTGACTTGTATACAGTTTAGCTAAGATATAGTTTCTCAAGCAAAATAAAATTGTGATTATTGAATAAATATCAAACAATACAATAAATTTTAATTTTGATTAAGTAAGTATTTATTTAGCATTCACAGAACTTTTGAAATTACTTTTCATATAAATCATTTTAATCTTTAGAAACCAACTTGATCTGGTCACCCTCAAATTCTATTAATATTTCGTCTGTTTAAGAACAAATAATCTAACAGTACCAACTATCTATAAACCACAAAATGAAATATATGTATATCTACAGATTTTTTTCATTTCAAGTACCAAAATTAAATAAAACGTTGTATTTCCCTCTGAATAGGCCATAATCAAGATTATAGCTTTCAGGAAATTTAAAGCTCTCCGCTTCGCGTCGCGCTTTAAATATTCCCTTACGCTGTAATCTTTTCATTAGGCCCTGTTACAGAAATTACTATTATAGAATAAATTACTATAGTCGCCTCGCTGTATCAATGTTGTACCATATCATATCATTATTACTATTTGTTATCATTTCAGAAAACAATAACGTCATAGCATTGATACAACGAGGCAGCTATACAATAGCGGGAGGTAATACTGATTAAGAATAAATTAAATACTCGTTAATAAGGTATGATTTAATATTTCGTTAGTTTTGTTGGATAATTACACAACCCAATAATCAAAAGTTAACAACATTCTTTTGGCAGTTATGTTTCTATTCTTAAAGAGTGTGGATCACAGTGTTGTGCTGGCAAATATTTTGGATAATAATAATAATCAAGTAGGTAAGACAGTTTATTTTTAATATTAGTCATTGTCAATACGTCGATACGACACCATGCATTCATATAAGAATTGCGGATCTTTATTGTAATCAATTGTAAATGATCTATAAATTCGAATGAATATTTATTGTATAAGTATTTGTTATATAATTACAACGTCCAATTTAAATTAATAATAGTATCCCCAGATTCGGAGACATATTTAAAAGTAAAAATTCAAATAATGAAAATGTAATTCATAAGTCAAATTCAGGCAAATTTGGTCTCATTTTTTTACAAAAAAATAGGAGGCAGTGTCCCTCACAAAAAATTACATGGATAAATTAAGTATTAAGTACAATTAACACTTCATCGAAATATGTTTCTTAATATACCTATATGCATAAATCGCATTCCTGTCAGTTTGTCGTTTGTTTCAAAAGGACGAAAATTAAGTAGGTAATAAAAGATAAGCTTTCAAAATATGGCCGGTGAATAGCATACAACAATAAATTTCTGGAAATCTGTGAATCTGTGGACTATGCAAATGGGCATAACTGCTAATTATAATTGATAAAGGTTAGTTATTTTATAGTAGTTTATTATGGTACAAATGTATTAGCCAGTAATTGAAGGCACGAATGTATCATATGCTATTTTTATTATACCTGCACAATATGCTGGAAAAAAGGATCTGAAATTTTGATTTTAACTTTTTCTAATTTTATGTGATATGACATAACATCGTTTACATGCAGATGACACTTAACAAAATTTAAAGCACAGCGGGTTTTAATGTCAAGCTTCATTTATATGAGAGTATATCCCGAAAACAAAGTATAAATAAAAAATATACATACTTACATATTGTGCTGTCCACATTATGTTTAATCTTGCTGATGTTTGCTGTTTAAAATATAGCAGTCAAGGTATGTTTGAAAGAGAATAAACATAGTACATTAACTATGAGATATTTATTTACGTCCTAACATACATTATTTACAAAAATAGTCGAGTATAGTGGAACCAAATAGGGATATGTTTAAGATACAGGAATCTAGGTACCCGCTTTTTCTATAACAAGTATAACATGTTACATAGATAAATTCACTGTAGAAAATAATTTTCCATTGTGCTCACATCGAGAACTTAGGAAGATCAGGGTTAGTCCTTGCCAGGAGAACGCTAAAGTACTTTATAGTACTCTTAACATTGGGACTAACAACACCAACATCATTAGCAGAATTACATATAAATATCACTCATATCTTATTACCCATTTTCTGCATGTAAAAATCTGTTTTATTGCAGATATCGGTAATGTTCCGTAGAACGTGCTTATACTAAATTTGTAGAAGAGCTAGAAAGTTTATTAAAAATCAAACATTTTATTGAATCATATAAATTTACTTCTGTTGATTTCACCAAGAAAAAAATAGAGGCATGATAGAAGAAAATTATAATATATCTTGTTTTCTTTAACCCCCTCAATTTCGAAGCGCCCTCCGAAAATAAATCTGGGCTACGGGCCTGCATTCTATAATGCTACAGAATTTGATTCAGCGAGTCGTGAACTCGAATTTTATTTTTATTTCAAGTTGCTATGTATGCAAGTAAAAATAGTTAATTTTCCTTTTTTTAACTACCTCAATTTCTTGTTTATACAGAAATTTGTAAAATACGACATTTCTCCAAGAAACACAATATTAAGTACCTTGTAATATTGGACGCATTTATCATAAAATATTTGAAGATAACAGGTTAAAAAAATAAAAATTTTCCTGTGACGTATTATCGCTTTAATATTTCTGTCTCTTTCAATTTTATTTAATAGTATAGGTCCATATGTTGCTATTTATAGCGTTGATACTCGTACGTCACATAATTCAGCCAACCAAATGATGGTGAAAATCAGGTACGCTTAATAATACATAAATAAATAAAATTATTTACTTTTTACTAATTTTTATTGTTTTTGAAATATTTTCAGAGTAAGTAAATTTGAATGCGTTTCTTTTTTAATGGTATAGGTTGCATTTTTTTATAAAGATCCCTAAATAATTTTTCACATTTATAATTATTAAATTAGTCCCAATATTAATTAAATACTATAAATTTGAAAATATCAAATAATATGTTTATTTCTTATAAAAAGTATAAAATGGAAAAGAATACTAGAGTCCTCCTGGTCAAATAATTACATAGTAATACAAATTTTTGGTAAGAATAGTTATTAATATAAACTAAAAAAAGTTTCTTTAGTACACTTTTCATACCAGCTGTAAGTGCACTAATGAAAACTTTTTTACAAAAGATATTTTCATAATCATTAAATTAGAAAATGTTTGAATGAACTATTCTCACCGTTAAATATATAATATGATAGGCCATGGAGTCGACCCCCAGGTCCTGGTACACAGCTGGTGCTTAGAGCAACCGCTCGCACTCTTCACTAGCGACGGTGAGCTCGCTGGTGTCTTCGTCGGACTCGCTGCAGATGTCCTCGTCCCCTGACCAGTGCTCGAACTCTTCCTTGTGGTGCTCTAGGGCCATAAGGGAGGGGAAGAGGCTGTCGCAGGCCGAACACCTTGAAACAAAAAACAAATCATTGGTGGAACATGTTCATAGGTATACTATAATAATCAGGGCATGAACCCGAAAAAAATACTGGTTAACGGTGAACCCTTATAGAGAATGTTATAATAATAAAGGTTTTAGTTCGAAAACCGGTTTTTAAAAATTGGAAACCGGTTTAAACTGGTTAATACATCGGTTAAAAAAATAAATAAAAGTAATTAATTAAAAAAAGTAATTATAAATATTTAATTAAAAAACATTAATAGGATAATGAATTGAAAAAAAATAAAAAAATACAATTGGTTATCTCACTTATTTTCACTTCCTTGTACAAAGTAAAGTAAGTATTATAATCCTGAAATATTTCTGTTTTCAGATTTCAACAAAAATATTCATTTTGACTATCCCTGAATCCATTTTGACTAATTTCGGAGAGACGACTGTTTTGTTTATAGAATTGCTATAATATCTAGTAATGCACCTTTATTTTTGGTGTCAAATGGCCTTTTCAAAAGGGCAGTTTACTCTTGACAAAAACTTTGATGATCCATTTCGACGGGAAGTTTGAAGATATGAAGCGAATGGAAGATAAAGAACGATTAATTGTAGAATGATTTCACTTTCAAGAGAAATAAGTTTAAATGAAGTGCAACAAGAAATGTGTATAATTTAACGTACAAAGAAGGGATGTGGTGACCACATCAGATTTTTATTAATGTGATGATCGTTACTGTTCTACATTAGAATTGTTTATCCTATATTGAAAACTGTTTCCCAAAGTGTCTCATATTAAAAAGCGTTACGTTTATTAAAGTAACACAAGGCCACTCTTTCTTCAAATTCATATTAGAGAAGTTGTGGAGCACCCCCACAAATACATAAATATTTAGAATTTTGATGTTCAAATATTATTTATTATACTTATTTCTATTTTACATATATATGAACATACTTGGTGTGTAAATTAAGAAAAGAGACAGGCAACGTAGCGTTCGATCTGGTAACACTTGAGACGCGAGATTTGAAGGGGAGGTAGGTGAATATGTTATATATCTTCAGTATGAGTTTGAACTCGCTAGAGTAATTTGGTTGTCCTTAGCGATTTTTTTCATGAAACAGTTTTTTCTAGTGCGTTTTAAAAATGAGTAACGTCAAATTCAAACAACGGTGTGCTATCAATTTTTGTTTCAGACTTGGGCACAGTGCAATGGAAACTTTTACAAATCTTAAGCAGACCTACGGAGGCAGTGTTATTTCAAGGGGCCAGATTTTTCGGTGATTTTAGGCATTTTCAGAAAGAAAAAAGTCGATTGAAGAAGAAACACGAAACGGAAAGTCTCCATCTTCAAGAACTGATGAAAATGTCGACAGAATCTGAGATTTTGTGCGTTCAGATGGTCGGTTGACATTACTGAATTATTGGGGAATGGTTAAATTTTACTCACACCACCGTTCATCAGATTTTAACTAATTTATTGGGGATGAGAAAAATCTTCGCAAAAATGGTTTATTAAAAATTGAGATTTTAGCGAGTAAAAATATTTCTGTGGCTCCTCAATCTCTTTATTCGCCTGACTTGAGTTCTTGTGAATTTTTTCATTTTTCCGAGATTAAAAAATTACCACAAGGGAACTAATTTTGTGATACTCCAAAACATTTAAATAGCTATAACCGACTAGTGCCATTAGAGTAGGAAGAATCGTCTCTAGCACAGTGTGCCTTCTCAAGGAAGTTATTTTGAGAGAGACAATATTGTATTGTAATTCTATTCGAACATTTTTTTTAAATCAATCTTATTACTTAATTTACACACCTTACATACTGAAGTAATTATTCTGAAGTATCAACAAATTATGCTTCAATGCAAAAAAATAGAAGCAATCCTTATTACCAAACAAAACAGGATAAAGACATTCGCATTTCAAATAGTGTATTAAAAATAACAGTGAGTTTTGGATGCAACTCTTAATAGTTATGTTGTAGTGAGTAAGATAGACTTCTGAATATTAAAATAAAATTAAAAACAATCCGCTATAATATTAGGGTCGTGAGGTACTCTAATTCTGTAATGTTCACTACCTATTACTTATGAAGTACTCTAATCTTTTTGCCCGTATATAATTAGATCAAAGCCCAAAAAAGCGGCGGACTAATTAAATGGAATCAACTATAAATATACTTTAAAATGTGGGCACCCCCGATCAAAAATCCTTATGTCTGTGGTTGTAACATTATTTAGTGTAGTATTCAACTGAACTTAAGGTAGAATGAGAGGCAGATATGAGTAATAAGGAAAACTACGCTACTCTCTGTTCTACATAAGATCAGTGTCAATTTTTTTATTCTAATTTTTCAGCGCTCTGATGTACCACACTCTCTGCCCGTTTTTAAATGTTCATTAAAATGTATGATTCTGAGAAAGATGGCTAGTCGACCTGTTCTAAACAGGTGAATTGCAAATATAGGCAGAATGTACCGTTTTTGTAACTTGTGAATTGAATTGTCTAGTTCTGAAAGCGAATGAAAGTCTGAATATGAAATTCAACTAATTGAATTAAGCGACACGAAAGACTCAATGTGTTCTCGTTTCAATATCTAAAGTATTTGTTTTTTGTTGTCTCAACTTTTTTAGTGTTTTTATAACATTTGATTTGAACATTCAATAAAAATTATTTTTTCCCAAAAATGCCAATATGGAAATACCATCGCCTAATTTTTATAGAAATGTTAGAACATATTAATAACAACTTTGCTAGCCGGTGGAGTGAGAGAAGAAGTCCAGTTCTCTGTCTGCCGACGCCTCTAAACTATTGTCTTTGGGGACACATAAAGAGTTTAGTTTATGCAGAAAAATCCCAAACCAGGGATGAATGAATTCATAATGTTACGACTGCAGCTACTTCCATGCAAAATGAACCTTATACTCTTCGAAGAGCTACTTCTTTAATAATAGCAAAAATAGTAATTAACTTCGTGTTAATTAAGTAAATAAAATAAAGTAATCATGACTAGTGTATTAAATTTAATGTCACTCATAAATCTTGTAATATGGATTTTCGGACATGTGTGTAGTATGTATACGGTATTTTCATATTATAATTACATAGAGAATACATCCTTAAACTA
The DNA here is from genome assembly GCA_035578165.1 of Stenolophus ochropezus. NCBI lineage: Eukaryota > Metazoa > Arthropoda > Insecta > Coleoptera > Carabidae > Stenolophus > Stenolophus ochropezus. Next base: position 25,074,426 of record JAQOWZ010000011.1, on the reverse strand, counting down.
TGGGTCTCGAATTGCGGGACATCTGTATTTAAGTGTAATATAGTAGGATGCCACATGGATGGAGGTTCTGTTAAAAAAAGTTAATATTTAGTTTTTTTTATCTTTTAAGGTATTATACGACTATTAAATTTAATATAAGACTCAAATTTATTAGAAAATCACTATTTTTGGAAGCCTGATTTTACATTATAATCTTATGAGGCCAAACATCACTTTTAACAAAAATGCTTATAAAAGTGAGCTCATAATACAAGTCACTATCTTTACTAAAGAAGTAAAGACTTTCGTTATCTATCACCATCTCACAAATATCACAAATAATTACAATCAAATAAGTATCCTTTTTAAGAAGTATGTTATTCTCTTAAAATAACGTTACTTTTTTTTTCTTAATTCTACGATGTCTTTGTCTTAATTTTATAAATTAAATTAGCACTTGCCACTTATATACTAACAACCTCAGAATAACGATAATAAAACAATAATTATAACTTCGAAGGGAAGAAAAATAAAAAACTTACATAACAAAACTGTGAACTAACAAACAAAAAAAGGTTAGTGAAACCGTTCCGAACAAACCCGAAAGCGTCAGACACGACACGAAAACTTATTTCGGCCAGGCTTAAGTTTCGCCTAATTTTTGACCGAACTCTAGTAACTATTGTCATAAGCGCCCATAAGGGGGGGGGGGGGCAAGAGTGGGCATTTGCCCTCCCCTGGCTTTTCGTAAATTTTAAAAAGACAGCACATTACTTAATTATATCACCATCGTTATGTTCTATAAAAAATTTATTAATGTTTGGTATATTTTAGGGCTTAGGCTTTTTATGTGTGGGAGAAATTATTCCGTTACAATTTGTGGTTAGTTAATTGGTATTAGACAATAGAGAAATCTGAGACAATTAACTACAATAAACTTCATTTTTTCGAAGAGGTTTCTAATGAATTTTCTAAGGAATTTTTTGAAAGAAGGAGTGAATTTGAATATTGTCACACAAACCAAGCAAAAAAAGTCACTTTGTCTATTTATTTTTTTTTTTAACCAATTCTCTTTTTTTCTAGTAAATATATTTGCAGTTTAGCTCTATAATATTTCCCTTAAATGGACAATACTACATCGGAATAGAATGTCAAATGAACTGTTCAACAATGCTGTCAAAATTTCGATTAGCATCTTTTGTTAAGTGTTGCTTAAAATTTAAGCCTTGTTGGTACAATTAGACATAAAAATATGTATCTTTTTTATTGCTTCTTTTTTTTTAATTTTGCCCCCCCCCTTTGAACAATATTTTATGGGCGCCCATGACTATTGTAATGTGTAATATAGGTTACGTATATGCTTTTGTATACTCATGAATATTATAATAAAAAACGGCTATTAGATACAGACAAAAATGAACAAATATTTTTTTCACTCTAACTTTACTCTAAAATTGTAAATATCTCTTATTTTATATTCTAAAATTATAACAGTTGTTTTATTTGAAACGATAAATTCGAGTTGTGTTTTGCTCTGGTGATAATCGTTTTAAGACAGGAAACTTGTATAATCATATCCGTGTTTGATTTCCTGCATGTAGCCTGCGAGCGCGGCTGATCTCATTACGGCAGGAATCCTTCCACTCTGCCAATTCCTTCCGATCAAATCATTCAATCAGGAAAAACACGGGCGAGATCCTTTACAACTGTGTCCTCGTGCAAATAATTATATCGTCATCCAGGCCCTCATCTCTCGTCTTTAATCTTATAGATCATTTCAGTTTTACAGTAATATCAGACATAATTTGAAATTTATGCATATGTAGGAATAAAAGCTATGTATGCAGTGCCACTAGCGGCATACTGAGCAATAATTACATACCTACATACATATATTGTTATATTAACAGTTAAAGAGTATAAAGGTTACATAAGGTTTGATTGTATTACGTTAATGTATTTTAATTTTTTCGCCATTCTCGTAATAATTTTAGATCTATTTTATTCTAAATTAATATACATTTTAAAATTTCAAAATAGCAACTCGAACCGTAAACAGACTGATTTTATTGATTTTACTTTATCTGTATGGTAATATTATTACCATAACGTGGGACAATTGGGGATTATAACTGAACCATGGTGTCGTATCAACCCATACAGACTTGATCACAATTCACAAAAACATTATTGACAAGAGAATTTCATAAAATAATACTTATTAATTATGTCTTCATTTTCTGAAAACGAATATAGTGAATCATACCAGAATATAAATGTTTTAAAATCCTCGTTGAACGTGCTCGGAATGCAATTAACATCTGCGGCGATTACGATTCTCATAATAATCCTAGATATGTTAATAACTATTAATGAAGTTTAATTATTGTTCACAAATATTCTGCAATGGTCGAACATCAAAACAAGACATGTTAATTAATATACCAGTTGAAGTAGACATATTGTTCATTGCAACTAGCAACTTATAGTTATAATTTGTCCTGTCTTCCTGCCTAACTTGTTTATAACATTATATTAGCACTACATTTCATTTTTCAATGAAAATATATTTATTAAAAATTGTGATTGTTACATTGTTGGCCGAAATAAATACCTACCTACAAATGTGCGAATAGATTGTTAAATATAATTTAATACAAATTTATTTTGCATAGGACATATTGCAAAAAATAATAATAAACTTTTACTGTATAAAGAAGGGAGGGGCCCTGGCCGCATAGAACAAGTATTCAAACCTTTTTCTTATCTGAGGTCATCGTTTTGTACTTTGCCAAAATGTATAGATTCGAAATAATATTTGGTCTTGTAAATATGAAAGATACATGATGTTTGAACTTAGGGGAAAAGATATGTAAATTTAACATAGCAGACAAAACATATCATACTTTAATAACTAATAAGATTATAAATTTGAAAATAGTGATCTGTCGTGTTTACTGAGATCCCTACTTAAAATTTTAAACCTCCAGTGCAGGTCGGCTCAAAACTATTTCAAAATAGCATTAGAGTGACATCAAAGTTTGTTGCCAAAAATATCTATAAATTATTTCAATATATCATTAAAACGAGACATCTGTCAATAAAAGTTAATCTTTTTGGATCTTACTGCCTTAATTTTCAATTGTCTCTACAATTCAAACGAATTGAATCTCAAATTCAGCTTTTTGACAATTAAATCCAAGACGAGACTTCTATCGACATTTGTCATAAACCAACTTATTACTAAAACCGATAAATTGTCTACTTGTTCTTAACCGAGTAACCAGTTTGCGTCAATAATCGTGTAATTAAAACATATTTAACTGAGCTTAAAACAATTTAATAATGAAAAACATTAAAATATTTATCCATGTTTCGGACTGTTATATTTTACGAAGTTAAACAATTATTACTTTTCTTATTAAATATTTATATACATCAACATCACATATTTCATAAACTAGTTGTAAGTGAGTAATTAATACAATTTTCGAAACACTCACTTATATTTAACACAAGCCAAGACTGCAGAAAATATGCATTTACCTATTATATTTCACTGATTAGCCAGTTATTGCTTAATAATTGATTTTCCAAGTAACCTGCCTACCTTACCATACCGGATATCAAATGAACTTATATTTAATTTCATAAAATCTATTGACACCGGTCAGTGCTATCCCTTTTAAGGGATATTTTTTAAATTAGCGCACAAAGATATTAAATCCGTGCACAATAAATTTAAAAGAAATTTGTGGTTTATGGTAGATTGACTAAATAACGACCAGACTGCATTCGCTTACAAAAACAAAACATTGGAAATCAAAATTAAAATGATTATTTTTTTCACTACAGCCACTATTATTAACCTTTATTTGACATGAGATATTGTTTTTCATACCGCTAACTTGATAACCATGGTCACCTAGGTCAATAATAAATTATTATTAACCATGGTCGATAATTAATACTGTCACTTTTTAATGAAACTTAAGTCTCCAAATCTAAATATTGTTTGAACCATTTAACTCAAGAAAACAAAATTGAAATGAATGGATTCACAATTTTAATTTGCTATCTAAGCTAGAAAAGTATATCAAACAAAACCAAATTAAAAATGAAAAGTGAGGTTGACAAACTGAAACGACAAATATAAAAAAAAAGACAGGCTACTTTATTTTTGTAAAAATTAAGTTAATGGTTATGTCAAAATAATATACAAAATTATTATTGATTATTTTTGTTCATTGATGGAGGGATGAAATTTTTGAAAATCAGTCAGTGTCAAGAAGAACAATTTCCATTATTGTTGATATTTTCCTTTTAAAAAATATTGCATAATTGATTATTAAAAAAGGCGCACAAATTAGAATGACTTTTAAAAAGGGCAAAAAAAAAATGAAATGTTGACAACATTAGTATAAAGTAAATAAGGTACACCCAGAAATGAGTAATAGCCCTAAGTGTGATACTACCAGCGGATAATTTGCGATGAACATTAAATATGTTTGTTTATAAACATATCTTAGAGTTGATACGTTTTAATCTTACATCAAATGCCGACTGACATCTTAAGATATTTGCAGAGATTCCTATACTAATATTAGACTCGCAACGTATTTTCCATTATAATTAGTCGCGGCCCGATTACATGTTTGATAATGATTATCCAGGGATATGGACACATGAAATGAGAGTAAATAATGAATGATTCAATCTATCATCTAACTCGGGAACTCGCGTTGCTACGTCGCTGTTTATAACGCAGGCTTTGTTTGCGGAGTAGGAACTACAAAATTAGCTTGAATTTGCAAGGGAAATAGTTGTTGTCGTAGTAAATATACATGGATATTTATATGTTTATATGCATAGTGTCACACGAATTAAAAATGCATTTTGTGTTAAACTGTAATAATATTGTTACTTAAATCCACTATAAGCTGCCATATGCTTCTAAATTAATTTGCGTAATGTTGGTCACTAAATGTCGACTGGTACCAACACTTAACTATTTTATATATTTTATCGTTGATTGAGAAATATAATATATAATATATTTCTCAATCAACGATATTATACATATATCATCATAATGTAGACTAAAATATATTTAAGAAGAGCTTAAAAGAAAGTGAAAATAAGTACTTTTTTAAATACTTGACTCGTGATTTCTTCGGTTACAACTTTGCGTGAGTGCGTGAGTTACGATTAACATTAAGTATAACATAAAACTGTTAATTACTTTAGAAAAGTTAAACAGGGATATTCTGTATGTAATTTAAGTATAGTGCGACTATATTGAATGAAAGTTAATGTTTAAATAGGGAAGTTATAATTATAACTTAACCCTTTGTAGGTATTGGGTACTCGTACGCATATGTGCCGGTTGTGTTTAAGGTTCATAGTCAATATAATTTTATTTGTAAATACGACCATATTGTATTGTGTATTGCTGTTAGCGATCTCTGGTACTTTATTGTATCACAAACGCATCTACTGCCAACTCAAAGCAGAACATGGTACATAGGTATATGTAACAATGGACGTTTTGCATTTAATTCAAAACTGAATGCATATATTTTGATATTATGTATCTTTCCTTGATATTATTTACATGATTGCTATTTTAAAGAACATATTTATTATTTTATTTATTTTACATTATTGCATTGTAAATATTGGCCAATGGGACGGCGATATAAAGCAATATTAAAAAAAATTCAATTTAAGGTTAATGGACAGTGGTACTTATGTATATCACTTATTTTCAAAAATATAATGTAAACTTTAATATTTTTTGCGAATTATGTAATAAAAAATAACAAGGAACAAAAAAATGTAGTCGAAAGTTAAAATTATGTTCCCATTTATTGATAATTCATTTTTTATTAAAGAACTTTTGTGACGTCACAAGTGAGTTATGCGCATGCCTAAAAGGGATGGTAAGACTTAAGTTTTTGTACGTAGATCGTAACTTGAGGCAAAACTCCCTGTTGCCATGGGAATCCAGCGCGCGCTGCGTAAGTAGATTATACATTCTACGTGAACTTCTGTGATGTTATTATTTTAGAAAATCTCATTTTTTGAGAAATCTAGGCATCTTTGAGAGAATTCTGTTTATCACTTTTCTAGACAATCTTGATAAAATATATCCCAATATATTATAGATGCGGCTCCTATTTATTATCTTGCAATATGATAAATATTTAAAAAGAAATTGATTCTTATGTATTTTATTAAAGAATACTTAGAAATGTACGAAATACAAATGCAATTATAAGAAATATTCAAGTACGAGATGAGTACTTGTAAAACCTTTCATATCTGAATGTTTATGCAATTCAGGCTTATTAAAATAAACTGCATCTATAAAATAATTTAATAATTTAACCGTATTTCTATTTATTTTGCTCTAAAAGTAACAAGAAAGCCCGAGGGCGCCGACTTTTCAAAATTTCGTTGGGGGCAAAATTTTTATTTTGACTAAAATCAAAATATAAAATTGCTACCAAAAAGTAAATACAGAAAAGGAATGATTGGAAACTAGAAAATCTTATTTCAATGACAAAAATAACAATTAATTTTATTCTGTGCTCAGGTTTCAGCAGATCAAACGCAATTCACAGTAGCCAAATCTGCTCCAGAATGTTTTCTGTTGGCCAAGAATTCGAGTAAATGCTTTAAAATGCTCTAATTCCTAATCCACTTAACACAGAGCACAATCCAGAACAGCCAAATCTGCTCCAGAATGTGCTCTGGTTTCAGTAGCCCTAAAATTAGAGCAAATAATTCTGAATGCTCTAATTACTGATCCACTGAAATCAGAGCACAATCCAGAGCAGCCAAATCTACTCTAAAATGTGCTCCGATTTCAGCAGATCTAGAATTAGAACAAACACTTCTGAGTGTTCTACTTCCTGACTCACTGAAACCAGATCACAATCCAAAGCATTTAAATCTGTTCCAGAATGTGCTCTGGTCTTAGCAGACCTAGATTTAGAGGAAACACTTCTGTTCTAAGTACCTACTCTAATTCCTGACCCACTAAAACTAGATTGCAACCCAAAGCAGCCAAATCTGCTCCATAATTCGCTCTGGTTTCAGCAAGAATTATAGCACACAGCGAAGCGTGCTCCAAATCCCGACCGGCTGAACTAGACCACCTTCAGGACAAGTGATGCTCTGGAAGGCGGTCTTAAAAGACTACCAGGCGCGGAAGAGGCCCGAGGGCCTACTGCCTCTCCGAAGCCCTGCCGAGCGGGACCGAGTGCTAACGTCTCAGGATTCCTAGTATATCCTGAGACGCGCATTATTACCAGTCATGTAGAATCTTATTTGCTGATATACAATCTGATATTGAAACTGTACTAGTATTGTATTGTATGTTTAAGCGTTTTGTCGCTTTTTTGTCAACGCGACCTAGAAGATCTATTGTGACACAGCCCTTACTTAGTTTTCCGGAAGTAGATCCAGATTTTTGATGAAGCCGATTAGGCCTCAAGTACCTGAAGTATTTGTTTCGTGACATGTTTTACTTGCATTTTAGTGATGCAGGTTGTCAGCCTACAGTCTCTGCAAGGCCAGCACACACCGAGCCGTTATGCGGCAACCCATCCAATTGGACAGGGCGGGCTATGTTGCTTATCTACACGATCAGACAAGACAAGCCACGACCACTGGCTGACACTGTACTAGTAAGAAATTTAAAATGAAAATTTGTCTACATAGGTACTTTGATGCGAGGATTTCATTGGTAATATTTTAAAAGGTGTAACTAACACCCATTTTAACGTAGTAGTCAATTACTAAAAAATGGAAGGAAGTACAATAATTCTGTAAAATAATAACAATTCAGGGCTTTTTATATAAAAAATGGTACGTTAAGGGAAATGTCTCCTTGGGGATATTGTCCCTATGCTTCCATGTAGTCAAGTATTTTAGTATTTCAAATCTCATGTTCCGTTCTGTGTGTTGGTGCACAGTGTGTTTATTATACATTATATGAACACAATTTTTCCCATACTAATTTCACTGACTTTCGCTGGTTTTCCAGTTATTTGTAAATTTATTCCCTGTCTATATTATTCAGTTTTTAATGGTTGATCCTAAACTGACATATAAAATAAACAAATTATTATGTCATTCTTCAAAAAAGTTGTTTATAAATTTCAATTTTTTTTATAATATATTAATTTTACATTTTTAATATTTTTTTTTGAAATAAATAATGGATTAAAAATTATGGATGGGTAATATTAATTATTTTTTATGACACTGTATAATTTTTAAAAAATGTTTTCTTTCAATTCATACGTTTTTTTAATTGTATAAAAATATAGATTAAAAACTACGAACGGATTAAAATATATTGATGAATCCGTTTTTTATGAAGACAATGAAAACATTGCAATCCATATTAAAACATAATTACTGGAAAAATATTAAATTCTAAAACATAACATTTGTAAATTGTAAATAAAAGAAGGATATTATTAATTATTAAACAGCAATGGTTAGAAAAACACATTTAGTGTTGTTATTTTTTTGTGCAACCGGCCATAAGTGATCAATTTCCTAATTTACTACTATGGTGGAGGACCCTATTATATTTTCACATATTAATAATTCGTTCAAATAAGATTATTATAGTTCGTCTCCTTTCTCTTATATAGAAAATGACCTGCGCGAATAAGATATTTTCGTTCATATTTTGAATAACCAATAAGTGAAGGTAATAAATAAAGAACACTCTACACTGACGTAATTTTACTGTTGACTGAAAATGAATCGAGAAGAAAATTTAATTTACTGTCTTAAATAAAAACAACGTATTTTCTTAATATAATATTATCAAAGTAATCTATATTGATTTACTTAATTTTTGCAAAATTGCGCATAGATATCATTACTTGCAAAACCTGATGAAAATCATTTTATGTGAACGATATGCTGTAATGCTATTTCAAAACTTAAAACATAGTAGTAAATCTTAAAACTAAATACATATCTGCATGCATCTTTAGAGAATAACGATTTCAATTTGTAATTTATATTTAAGTGCAAACGTTATTTGTTGTTGTAGTTGTTCCGAGTTATGGAATTCCACTCCAGATCGCATCTCTCAATCAATGATGATAAATCTACTGGACCTCTGATCTTATTTAGTCATCTGTGTAGATGCGCCTTAGTGCATAATTATGCATTCACCAAATGCAGATGGACAGATGTGAATATGAATAGATGCATTCGAATTCGACTGTTATCAGATTACTCGGTCACTCAGACATGATAATCGTATTAATCTAGAATGAGAATTGTGAGGTATGTTTGTACAAAGATATTTTATTATAGATCAGTTACTTGGTTATTGTAACTAAGTTACTTTTATTTTTTACTAACTTTGTAGTGATCGTGGTAAAATTGCGTATGCAATTTTTGATGAATGAGCATGTTTCAGAATCTTTACAATCCGATTTTGATAGTTTTACGATTATGTCTGTAGGTGCGTGTGTGCCTGTACCTATCAACCAAGAAATTATTAAAGTTGGAGTTTAAACGTATTGAAGTGTAGTTTTCAACTGAACATACTAAGAGACACCTGCGCGTATTCTGAATTTTAGTCTTAAAATGAGAGGCAGATATAAGTAACAAGGAAAACTGCGCTACACTCTGATGTACATAACATCAGTTTTAATTTTTCTCATTCTGATTCTCTCATTGCTCTGCTATACATTTACTGTTTTGTTTTTAAAATTAATAATAATTAAAATGCATGAATCTGAGGAAGATAATAAACAGGTCTGTACTAAACGGGCATGGGCGCCGAAAAATTTTCGTTGGGAGCATAACATTTTCCTTAGCGCAGTAACAAAGCTCTGAATTGATATTATTTTTAATATTGTATTTCCTTTTATTTTTAAGTAACTTACTACTACCCTAAAATGTTTGAGTTACATCCGTAAAAATATCGCCAGTAAATTACTCTCATTAATGTAACTACGTATACATATTTTCATTTTAAAATTCCTATTAGTACAGCCACAATTACAGATTGAATATCAGCCAATAGAAATCCATATGACCGGTAATAATGTGCGTCTCAGGATATCTGATGCCTTGAAAGTGATATAGTTCAGCCGACCGGGAATTGAAGCCAGCTTCAGCGAGCACATTCAGAAGCAGATTTGGCTGCTCTGGATTGTAATTGGTTTCAGTAATGTAGCTCTCGATTATGCTCTAGTTTCAGTGGGCCAAAAATTAAGACAAGTATTCAGAATGCTTTGATTCTTGGCCTACTGAAACCAGAGCATATTTTGGGGCAATTTTTATTGTGTTCTAGTTTCAGTGGGTCAGGAATTAATGCACTCAAAAGTGTTTTCTTTAATTCTAGGTCTGCTGAAACCAAAACAGATTCTGGAGCAGATTTGATTGCGCTGGATTTTGCTCTGGTTTCAACGGGCTAAGAATTAGAGCATTCTAAAGTAAAATACTCCAAAAAGTTTATTAGATTTTGATTACAAATGATCAATCGTAAGAGATACTGTACTTAAAGCAACATATGAATTGTATTCCAGAAAAAATATTTCTAAATTATTTTTTTTTCGCAAATTCTAGTATTATCCTAGGGAAAATAGCAAAAAGTGGAGGTTGGATTCGCTTAATTTTAAAAACACAGTTCATCTGTTTTTTATGTTTTTTTATTCAATAAAATGTGTGCGTATACGTCTGGTGATTAATAAATTTAATCTAACAAAACACCCAGGAAAAAAGGCCTAACATATCACACATCTCTTATCTAAACAGTGGTTACCTAACAAAACATCAGAAAACCAAACCTAACCTATTTATAGGGTAGACAGTTATTATAGATAAGCTAAATAAACAGTGGTTGTAGATAGACTTAAACAAAAAAAATCTAGGAAACAATACCTAACCTATCTCTTGGGTAGATGTTAGCTATGAATAAACTTTAGATCCTATGAAAACCAAACCTAATATAACTTTAGGGTAAACAGTGGTTATAGAAAAATTTAAATTTGTTAACAAAACCCCAACAAACAAGTCTTTTTACTATTTTTTAATTTGATTTTACATAAAAAGCGATAGATTTCACATAAAATCATCCATTTTCAAGGCGAAATAGTACATCGACGGTTCACCAGGTTTTTTTGTTTTTTATCCGGTCTGTATTAATAGATTTTTCACATAAATTCAGTTTAACAAATAATACCATACCACTGTGAATGATATTTATTTTACTCATCATAAAGGCAGAATAAAATTAAAAAGCAATTACAATTTAAATATTTCCAATTATTTTTACAACATGTAAAGTTACCCTGAGAAGTTTTTTTGTGAGTATTGTGCTATTACCTTGTGCTATGGCCGTAGAACTCAACGACCCACCTATTCTACTCGATTCTTAAATGGTTGCTTTAGCCCATTCCATTAAAATTCCAAAATTTTGGCCAGAAAATGGTTTGCTCAAGTTGAATTAATAATTTTTATTAGTCAGCATGTTGAGACTGAACTCAGCAAGAACAATACTTTGATCTCAGCATTACGTTCAGATGAAGCTATAGAAATTAGAGATCTTTTACTTTATCTTCCTGAAAATTATCCGTATACTACTATCAAGGACGCTTTACTTCAACGAACGACTCCTTCTAAAACTCAGAAACTTAAATCTCTCTAGTTCATTTCTGATTTAGAAAAAAATAAACACTCCTCGTTATTGCAAAGAATGAAACAACTAGTAGGTTATCAAAATTTGACAACAGCATTTTGAAACAATTATTTCTGTCTACATAACCTAATAATATACTAATGATATTGGAGTCTTCGAATAATTTATATGTATTTTTATTGTTAAAAATGTTTGTTTTCTCTTTATTTTGGTTTTATTTATAGCTCTAGGGTATGCTATGTAGCATCTCAGCCACCCACGAAAATGTAGCATCTTAAATACCCGTGGCCGAGTACACAGCATATCATGTAGCTAATATATTTATGTGACCATTGTTATTCATTTGATAAAGTTTACCTTATAACAACATGAAAATAAATATTCATTCCACTTGTAAATATCAATCGATCAACATTAAAATTTATAAATACATAAATTAATATTGTCGATATGTTATATTTGATCCCGCTACAAATTATCTCTTCGTCATAAAAACTAAAAAAATATTCCTTTTTCATAAAACTTTTACTAAGGTGTATCACTCATTAAAAAATAAATACAAAGGCCGTAAATACCCTTATAAATATGACATAATATTTTTAAAAAATAAAATGATTAATTATGAAATGTTTTCTTGTAATACCAAAAGATAAAAATAATAATGAAGAGTACCTATACCGGGTGTCCCAGCTCGACCGACACATGGGAGTTTTACATGGGAAATCAGTTAATTATGAATAGTATCTCCCCAGTGCAAGATATTAACTTGAAATTTTGTATGCTTATTGAGGAATATTATTTCTATGGATCACACTTATTTGAAATATACAATTTCGTCTGCAGGGCGAGATTTATTAAATTTAAAATCTAATATTTTCGTTCAAAATCAGACAGCCATGGAAATAAAAGAAAATATTCATCTGACAGTTTAGTGAAGTATCACTGATTTTAATTCTTATTCCCTGTATTTTAATATTATTTAAGTTGAATTTAGTTTCTTTTTGTTAAAATAATATACCAATATTACAAAAATAAATATCTACAATGGCATGTCATTAACTGTCAGAACTGTCACATAGATATTTTCTTTTATTTCCATGGCTGACTGATTTTGAACGAAAATGTTAGATTTTATAATTTAATAAATCTCGTCTTGCAGACAAAGTTACATATTTCAAATAATTGTAATCCATAGAAATAATATTCCCCAATAAGCATACAAAATTTAAAGTTAATATCTTGCACTGGGGAGATACTATTCATAATTAACTGATTTCCTATGTAAATCTCTCATGTGTCGGTCGAGCTGGGACACCCGGTATATTACACCTAATAACGGGAGGTAATGTGTTTTACAAATCAGACTATTTGGTAATTCGAACTATTTATTCATTAATAAATATTTAAGCTGGTACCCTTCGGTTTGAGGTTAGCTGAGTGCTAATCTTCACAACTCAGGTGTCACGGGTTCGAATCCTGCGAAGGAAAAATATGTTATAAGTACCTTATATATTAGTGCTTCGGGAAAGACGAAATATTTCTCGAATCTTTTCCGTCTCGTCTCCAAATATCTCGTCTCAGGCAAGACGAGAACGATTTTAAAAAGAAAGCTTCGAGGCGAGAAAATAAAATTAAGATTCTCGTATTTCAATAATTTCGCCGAGATTTCTCGAGGTTTTAAAAATTAAAGTCTGTTATTTTTTTTAATATCTTTGTACCACCACCTTAATTTTTTACGTACTTTACTCCAATAATCGCCTGTGGTAAGGTCAGTTTATCAATTTCGTAATGAATAAAGTGCCTCCATTCAGTATCAATAACATTTAATAAATTATCTGCAACAATATTTGGAAAATAACCAGATGATATATAATAAATTCGCAGAAAATGTAACTTATTTACGGAAAAAATACATCTTTGGAAATGTCAAAAATTCCATACGCCATCTAACAGTGGTAACAGTGTACCAGTATACCAATGAAAAATAAAATCAGAAGCCTGAATTTTCATAATTTTAGTCCATTTTTATCGGGTACGCAAAGACAAAATGTAGATGGAGCAGATAATTATACTGTACTTACCATGGGCGCCCATAAGGGGGGGTAAGATGGGGCACTTGCCCTCCCCTGGCATTTCGCAAATTTTAAAAAGACGGCACATTACTTAATTATTTCGGCATCTTTATGTTATATAAGAAATTTATCAATGTTTGTTGAACTTTAGGGCGTAGGTTTTTTATGTGTGAGATAAATTATTCCGTTAGTATTTGTGGTTATTTTAAGTGTCATTAGAAAGTAAAGATGTCTGAGACAATTAACTACAATAAACTTCATTTTATCGAATAATTTTCCGAGGAATTTTTGAAAGGTGGAAGGAATTTGAAAATTGCCTTACAAACCAATCAAAAAATAAGTAAGGATCTTTACTTCTGAACAATTCTATTTCTTTACTAGTAAATATATGTTTGCAGTTTATCTCTATAATATTTAAGTTTTCCTTAAATTGACCATATCACATCGGAATAGAATGTCAAATGAAATATTCAACATTGTTATCAAAATTTCGATTACCATTTTTTGTTTTTTTTTATTTTGCCCCCTCTTGAAAAATAATTTATGGGCGCCAATAGTACTTACATATTTATAGTAATAACTATAGTCACAGATGGCGTGCGTGACAAAATCTGCAATATTCCACCTTGAAAACTCGAGAAATTTGGGCGAGATTTGATAGTGAGACGAGAAATAAACAAGACGAGATAAAATACTTCACATTTAAAATGAGACAATACCAGAAAAAGAAAAATCTTGTCTCCTTCCGTCTCACAGAATTACTATTATTTATTGTTGTTATATCCGAGTGGTTTGCAACTAACTCAATTTTTTTTTGTACGATCGCATTAGAAATCGGTTATGTCTAACAAAACGGTAAGACCTACATACCGTTCTAGAGCGGTAAGTACGTTCATGGTTATTACATATGCATAGAAATGGTAAAGTAAATTCATTTACTGCCTTTAAAATTAATAGTGCAGTTACTAATACTACAATTATTGACAAATAATGATACCTTTTAAATTAGTTTCGCAGTTGTTTCTTACACAAAAACGCAACCTAAATGAAAGGACTTTGACATATTGCAAAATAAAACAAATGTTTGAAAAATATCATGGAAACAGATTTCAGTTTTCCATGAATTAATTTTAATACACCTCATTTTGCATATTTTTTATACTGATATTGAGGGAAATTAAAATTTTATCGTGCAAAAGATATATAAACATTACGAACGGTAAGGAATTTCAATCTCAGGCAATAATTGGAGTCGTCGCGTCGTTCCTCTTCCAAACAGTTGCCTTCTTAATATTTAATGCACTATTATTTATTATTACTGTCTCAATACAACTCTGCACATTAACATCCATGATTAATTAGTGTACATAGTGCTCTATTAGGGCCCAGCATCACATAATTGTTAAGTACGTCCCTGGCCAAATTGTTCGCATTACCATATGTACATGATGGATAACACATCTGTGATTTCTAAGCACATCCGAACACAAACTAGGGTTATTGTAGTACACATATAGGATATGATGATATGTTATGCTGAACACGTGATGATATAAATAATAATAATTCAAAAATAATACTGTAAAAAAACAAAACAGTCGATCAAATTAATTAATAACATTTTCATTTAAAATTAAAATGTTTTTATCCGTGTTTATTTTGTACACAAGTGAGCTAAAACAGAACTAAATAAACACAAATTTATTCCATTGTGTACAATAAAAGGCTGTCCGTGTATGTGTAATAAAAAACATTTATTAACAACGAAAATTAATAATTACAACAGTTTCCATTTAAAATTACTTGAATATACATTTGTTATTTTATGAGCAGATAAATTTTAATAATAATTCATACCTTTTATAAACATTTGCGCTTCGAAATATATTTTATTAAAAAAATATATTTACATTTAGAGGTATTCGAAATTTCTAATATTTGGGGAATGTATTAAAAATAAACAACAAAAGAAACATATTCTAATATATACATATGCCTGAAAATAAAGCGATTGAGTTTTGAGTATTCTTTTTTGTGTTATACTCGTAGATTTTGTCTATTATTAATTTGTTTTTCTACTTCTTCTTTTTAATGTATTGATTATTATTGCTATTTATTGTAAATAATTTTATACATTACTGAAAATGGCAAATATTGAGCTATATTATTATTCATTACTGAAAAATGGCAAATATTGACTTATATTATTATTCAATACTTCTTAGCCAATCAAAGCTCTAAATTTTTTTTACTCAACACTTCTACAGCAATCATATTAAGGGCCGTATTTAGGATCTGAGAACCCCTTGGCTGAATCTGCGGAAGAGGACAAGGGGTGATTATATAAATTTAAGTAAACATGTTAGGAAAATGTAAGATAAAATAATCCGATGTGGACACCACATGACTTCCTTGTACGCCTACTAAATTATACACATTTCTTGCAGTATTTTTAAAAAAAAATTTCATTTGAAAGTATGATCATTCTACAGCAAATCGTTTTTAATTTATGCGAAAAATTCAAAAAAAAACCCTTCCAGTATAGTGTCCTTTTAGCACTGCCGACTGTAATAAAAAGAGAGTTTCACAACTAAAATGTTATAGCAATTCCACATACAAAATTTCAACATTAACGGTTTTTGAGTTATACGAAAAATTCAAAAAACTCTTCAAGTAAAGTTCTCTTTTGGCACTGCTGATTGCAAGAAAAAAGGGAGGTGCATAACTAAATTTTATAGCAATCGCATATATAAAATTTTAAAATTCTGCGGGTAATCATCGATTCAGAGATGGTCAAAACGCATATTTCCATTGAAATCAGTAATACAGTAATGAGTAAATACGTTATTTATTATTTCGATGCGATATTTTTCTATTACACGATTGTTAAGGTAACTGGCACTTTAACCGGGTTGGAAAAACCGGCCCTTAGAAATGAAAATTTCAAATAATCTTGTATAATTAGTTGGCGCCTACACTTAATACTAATGAAGCTGATGATAATATCTTTATAATTTAGTTCTCTTAAAATATTACTTTCTATGCTGAACAAAACCAAAACGGTGAGCTTGTCTTCTAACATGGATATTCAAAGTTATCAGCTATCAGCTATCCTATCCACTATAGAGTTCAACCGAATTGTGACCAAATTAGCCTACATAAAATAACTGCGTCGAATGTTGACGTCTTTTATGGAGGGTTCGAACCACTATAAATATTATAACAAACATTTTTTATTTCATTATATTCAAAATTAAAAAAAATATGTTTGTTATTTGGTGCCGGCCTGATCAAATTTCGGAATTTTCATAACCCAACACTAGAAGAGACAATTATTGCCTTGTGTTAAATATACTGCGTGAAACAATGAAGCGTGCTATTGCTAAAGTATCTGTCAAAAATTATTTATAAAATAACATAACACAACATATTTATTTCATATCATATGCTTTAGAAAAAGTAAAGTATTTTATTAGCATGTAAAGGATATTATTCACTCGAATGATTTTCAACACTCATATTCCCTCGTGTTGCAATCTTTATTCTCATTATTGAATAATGTATTATTAAAAGCGTGTTGCAGTTTATAATAAACTTAAATATTTATATTTTTTTGGCAGCTCTGTTTATAGACATCTCTTGTAAATATTATATACATATTTCTGTTGAATTAATATAAAAGTTCAAAACCAACCCTTCAATTATTGTGCTTTTGTTAGAACAATCATCGTTCTGCCATAATATATTTTAAAATATTGATCTGTTGGTAACCATATTTCTTTTTGTCCCTTGTGTGTCTCCGTTATTATGTTTTCTTTCCTGAAAAAATAATGCAAAAAGCTCGGTAATTGAAATGTTAAGGATAAGTTTTTGCAAAGACGATCCGCAGTTTATAAAGATTTGTCCTAGACGTGCATGACGAATAAAAAACGACAAAAAGTCACCCACGAAGTCCTGGAACTAATAAAATTACTCAAGTTGAACAGACGGGAATTTTTTGTCACTTGATAACTTCAGTGTCATAATTAGACCGCAGTTCAAACGCTTCAAAAATGACAGATTGAAGAGAGTTTCTTTCCCTTTTAAAATTTTCCAGCCGAGTTAATAATTTATAAGTTCATTTAACTCTCATTTAGATTGTTGTGCAAGGAGCTGCAGTTTCTAGTGCCTCGCAAATCGCAGTATAATAGATTCAATTTATTTTCTCCTACGGCTATATGGCATAGCTTGTAGTGAAGTTTCGTCTTACAGTACTTATATTATAAAAGATTCAGTAGTGTTCCTATTATTCTATGCCAATCTGGTATACCTTTTCCTATGTAGTAAATTCAGTGCAAGAAGTTCCAGTTTATAATGCTTCTCTCTCAACCCACGCTACTGTATTACATTTAGTAAAGTTTCTTTCCTCCGATGCCTATGTGGAATAACCTATTTCTATCTAGTGAATATTGTACAAAGAGTTGTAGCTTATAGTGCCTCCCAAACACAATCAATTCAGTAGAATATGTTGTCTCGTATTCT
This sequence comes from Stenolophus ochropezus, assembly GCA_035578165.1. Lineage (NCBI taxonomy): Eukaryota > Metazoa > Arthropoda > Insecta > Coleoptera > Carabidae > Stenolophus > Stenolophus ochropezus. Next base: position 25,056,168 of record JAQOWZ010000011.1, on the reverse strand, counting down.
TATTTAGTATAGCCTTTCTTTCAATTTTTAGTGAACATAGTTAAAAGTGTTTTAGCTTATAGCATTATTACAATGGATTAACTAGAGTTTTTTTCTCTTATGCTTATCTAAAATAGCGCATATCTATATAGTGAATGTAATGTAAGAAGTTGCAACTTACATTGCTTCCCAAACATACCGTTATATTACAAGAGGTTCATTAGACTTTCTTTCATATTATTTGTAGTGATGATCGATATATCACGAACTGTGATTTAGTCACTGATATTGAAAAGTCACAGGTCGTGTTTGCTACCCAATATTTTTTAAACCTGTAATTCGTGATCACAGTCACCATTCGCTATTGTATACGTTAATCGTTTTATGAAGTATAACTGTTCTAATTATTTCCAAAAAATCTCGAATTTAACCGTACAATAACTGTGATCACAATAACGCTTTGAAATCACGGATATGAAAGTAGTAATCACAAAGCACAATGTGATATAAAAGTAGCAGCCTCACTAAACAATTCCTATTAGTAATGAAAATTCCCAACTTTAACCGTATAGTAAACTGTGATTGCAGTCGCGCTTTAAATTGACAAATATTAAAGCAGCAATCACAAAGCATACAATGAAACTGTGATTGAGAGTAGCAGTTTCACCCCTCTCTAAATAATTCCGATTAGTAATGAAGATTCCCGACCATAGAATGAATTGTAATCACAATCACAGTTACTGGAAAGTAGCAATCATAAATAACAGTGTGGTTCAAAAGTAACAGTTTCGCTCATCACAAATTATTTGGAGTATCCTGTTTCTTATCGGGTATCAAATATAGTAACGTGAGAAATACTACAGTAGTATAGGTCGTCCAGAATTCATTTGGACAATGACTTTTAAATCTTCCTTATTAATACTAATCGTTGCTACTGTGAAAACTTCCTTTGCAAATATACTTTCTTTTCAGCTTAAATTATATATCTATGAAAGTTGCTAGAAACTATTTAAATACCAAAAAGTTTTATTGGGGTTCCAAAGGACCGTAGTGCAGGTCGTTCCAGGCTTTCATAGTCCTATAATGTATACTTATATTTGCGTGAAATGCAAAAACTTTTATAGTGGCAACAATTAGTACTTACCGAGGATTTAAAAGTCATTGTCCAAATGAATTCTGAACGACCTATACAATAGATTCATCAGAATTCCGTTCCTTTTCTCCTATGCTTTTATCTGGAATAATGTATATAGTCGCTTCGAATAAACAATGATATTGCGTCATGACAAACGTCAACAAATTTATTGAGGTATCAAGTACTGCATTTATAGTTCTTACGCATACAAAATGTTTGTCTATTGTAGATTGTGTTAGGTTATCCGCTTTACAAAATATATAACGTTTTGAGGTATATACTATATAAATGCAGAACATGAAATTTATAAAACCTCATTCAAATTGATGACGTTTGGCATGACATCATTATTTATTCGAGACGACTATGTCTATGTAGTGAATATAGTGGAAGGAGTTACAGTTATAGTGTCTCCCAGACACACCGCTATTATTACAATAGCTTTAGTCTTCCTTTTCTCCTATTTCTCCTTTTTCCTTACGCCTTGATATAAATTATATTAATTTATTTAGAAAGCCCTAATGACATCGCCTGTAATTTCCTTTAGTTTATTGACTCAACTCCATGTAATATCGTGTTCGCTGGGGTGACAAAATCATCAATACGTTGTAATTCGCTGAAGAGTTATTGTTTGGTGTTAGTGCTGTGTGAGTGGGTATGTGTTTTCTTACCCGAAATGTCGTTTCTTTTGTTTATGCGACGCCAACTGTCTGTGGCACTGAAAGGATCGATCGCAAACGTTGCATGTTAAGGATTCATCTGGAACCAAAGAAATTAGTTAGATCAAGCAAATAAAGAAATATATAAATAGATACACAATCACGCCATTCTGCAAAAAAACAAAATGAGTTTCGCTGAATCGTTGTACTGGACGCTTACCCTCACAACTAAATTAATCCACTCAATAATCATTTAGAGAAAATTAGTGCGAATGGTTTGGGCTTCATTATTCTGAATCGACGATAATTGTAATAATTATTATTACTCAAAAATAATTTGTTGTAATTAATAAAAAAATAGCATTTCATCTGTTCAATACGAAATGTAGCTCCAAATATACCTACATATGTAATACTGGTCACAAAATATCTATCATTATATAATACCACACATCTGTCTACGAAATATATATTCTATCAAAAATATAAATATTAATTTGTTTTAGGTGTAATGACTTAATGAGTAGCGGTGGCTCTTTTGGGTAGCGCGTTTCGACTCGAACCTCGAACCGTCGCCAATATTAAATAAATTATAAATACCGTTATGTCCCAGTGGTTCGGAACCCATCATAAGTATTTGCAAAGGCTGTTGACTGGCAACATATTCCAATAAAATATAAATAAAATTATGTAAATCTAAATACAATTCTCGTCTCGATTTCAATTTATCCTATGTTCTTCAATAGAGTAATGGGATAATATAATATTATAAGTGTCATTTTGGTAGCTACAGCAGGGTTGGTGCTAGCCCATCCTGAAAGCAGCTATGATCACCAGATACCCACTCAACTGACAATTACAAAATTTTGAATTAAATGAAAAGGGGAAATCCGACTATGATCTGATATATCAAAAGACAGGAACTATCTGTAATGAGTCAAACAGAAATTACAATGGAAGTAATGTACATACGTATTTACCATTCCTAGCGTTATAACTGAAATTAAATTTCGGTTTAGTGACAATAAAAATATTTGAATGACTATAAGTTCATTTAACCATCAATGTAAAGCATGTAATTAAAACAATATTAAACCAAAAACATTTTAAAAATATGAGGACGACTTTTAAAGTAAAATAGATAATATACCTAATTAAGTTTTAAAATTGTTTAGACACAAAGTCGCTTTTTCTGAGATATACAGTGGCTCACAGAATTATTCGTACACCTAAGTTTTCTAATTAAAAAGTGAAAAATTTTGTAGTTTAAAAAATAATATTGACATATTACTGACGGGATCATATTCTCTCATATTCCAGAAATAAAATGTGATAGCCAATTATGAAAAAAAAATATTTTTCTTATGGAAATTAAATAAAAACAACATGTATACAAAAAATAGATACACAATATTATTCGTACACTTATGAAATCTTACTTATAAAGTGTCAATATTTATATTTATAAATATAAAACATCTATGATTGCGTAATTATCTCTTATTTCAGTATTTTGTAAAAGGTTTTTTCAAAAACAGGTCACAAAAAACAAGTAATTACGGTAGTTGAAAGGCGAATCTGTTTGAAATTACTTTGCCAGTTTAAATCTTTAAGGGAAGTTATCAAAATTGCATGAAAATTGTACTCTATTATTGAGAACATAATTAGCAAATATAAAAATGAGAAGTAGTTGAAAAATATTTGCCGCGGAGGCCGTAAGAAAATTTTAAATCAGCAAAATGAACGATTTATTGAGCGATAAATGAAATTAAATCCTAAAATATCTCTGAATAAATTAACATTAAGAATATTTAAAAATTTTGGCGAATCTATTGGAACATAGACTATTCGATGAAGTTTACAAAATTTGATTTTTAATGTCCGTATGTGGCCGTATAGCCATAAGGAACCCCAAACTATTATGTGTCTGCCGCTGTGTTTCACTGTACTCCATAAATTGTAGTAATTAAGCTCAGAATTTGGATTCCTCCAAACAAAAGATTTGCCATTCCACTCAAATAGGTACAATTTACTTTCATCCAGAAAATTACCAATTTCCAAAATACACAATCCGTGCTAATGTATTATTTGCAAAGGCGAGTCTCTTTATACTATTTTGTTTGGTATAATAGGGCTCGCTTCTTACTATAACACCATTAAAACAAAAAAAAATAAAGTTCTTCGAATAGTATATGTTCCAATAGACCATTAAAAATTTTCAGATATTCATGATGTTAATTTATTCAGGGGATTTTTAGGATTTAATGTCATTTAACGTTCAATATATCGTTCATTCTGTTGATTTACAAATTTTTTACGGCCTCCACGGGAAATATTTTTTTACTGGTCCTCATTTTTATATTTACTTATAAGGTTCTCAACATTTGAGTGCGATCTTCGTTCAATTTTGACAACCTCCCTTAAAGATTTACACTAGCAAAGTAATTTCAAACACATTCGCTTTTCAACTAGCGTAACTACTTGTTTTTTGTGACCTATTTTTAAAAAAACAAAATACTCAAACAAATGATAATTACGCAATCATGGATATTTTATATTTATAAATATAAATATTGACTCGTTTTATGTAAGATTTCATAAGTGTACGAATAATTTTGTGTACCAATTTCTTGTAAACATTTTGTTTTTATTTAATTTACGTAATAAAAATAATACATTTTTCATAATTGGCTATTGCGTTTTATTTCTGAAATAAGAGAAAATATGATCCCGTCAGTAATATGTCAATATTATTTTTGAAAGTACTCTATTTTTCACTTTTTAAATAAAAAACTTAGCTGTACGAATAATTCTGTGAGCCACTGTATATCATCTATAATTATTGTTATTCTAATTTCAAGGGCAGGACGCGAAAGAACTTTTTCTTGTTTAAGAAGAATAAAGACTTATTTAAGAAATACTATGACCTATAAAGGACTTGGAAATTTAGTTATAAAAAATATTGAAAAATAATTGGAAAAAATTGTGCTTAGACAAAGTAATAGACACCTTTGCACCTTCGATGCGTTATTTTTTCATTAATCGATGGTTAAGGTAACCGTCACTTTAACCAAAGGTAAAAAAACCGCGTTCAGAGTTGTTTATAATGTAATTTTCTTTTATTTCTTGTTAAATAACATTTATTTATTAAAAAAATATATTGGTTTTTAATACTTTGAGTGCCCAGCCTAAAAAATGTCATACTGGCTTACGCCCACCTAAATAAAATTGGCTGGCAACGTCATTGTGCTACAGTAATATTGTGGTGTTGCAGCTAGATATTGTGTTCCTTAGGCCGACGGCACACTATGCGTTTTCGCCACTGCGGCAGAACCGCACGCGGTTGAGAACAATACGACAACACGATTATAAATGAAAGGTGACAGTCTGGTGCGGTATCGCCGCACTTCACCCTTTTATAATATATAGACATTCGATAATATTTAATGAATTTTTTGTCATATTTCACTTAATTCGCGTTTAACATTAAAGGGATAAATCCAGTATCTACGATTAATAGTCAAGCGAACTAATCATTTCATTTCCAAACATCAAATTATCTTCAATTTATTATTGGGCTTTACACATTTAAACATTCGTAAACTGAAATGAATAGGTTGAAGATTTTTTTAAAATTAGGTACATAGCATTGAGTAGTGAACAAAACTAATATTCCGTAATTTTATGATTAATTTCTTAACAGGTTGTGCTTTTTAGCCGCACTTGTGTGCCACCTATACAAAATGCGGACAAACCGCATGCGGTTCTACCGCAGCAGCGAAATCGCATAGTGTGCCGCCGGCCTAACCTTTCAAAACACTACGCAATGATATAAAAGTACAGATAAATAAATTGGTACTATATGAAATGATGGAATTAAAATTGCTTCTTCTTTGCCTTTGGAAATTTTTAATTAGATCTTTGATATACATTTTTCAGCTTCTTTGTTCTCAATACATAATTACGCAAGATTGGGTAATCTAATTTGGCCGATAGAATTTGTTTTGAATTCCTTTGTAAATTTTAATTTGTTAAATGTATACACTTCTAAAAATTCTAGAGTTTTACCTTGACTTGATATTCAAGTTACTTGAATAGAAATCAAGAAATCAAGTTAAATAGTAATAACCAAATATCAAGTCAAGTCCAGAAGTAATATTACAAGTACCTGAGAAATTAAGTATATCGTGAAGCCTATATGATTTTTCATCATTGGAAATGATAGGACTCTATTCTCAATTATCACTACAATGAAAATAAGTGAAAAATTTCACTAAATATCATTTCTTTCATTTGATGCTATTCACAACAATACATAATAGCTTGTAATGAATACAAGTGATAGTATATTGTTGATCACTAAGATATGAGATGAAATGATATGTTTAGAATCGAGCCCAAAATCTGAAACGATCCTGTTTCTATTTGTGATGAATTGCTGATTCTACAGCATCCAAGTTTCTGAAATCAAACAGTAAACTCTCACTACTTAATGACCGTAGTTGTCGTAGATAGTTTGGATTAGAGTCCCTAGATGTAATAGAGATCTGTGATTGATTGCGTCACGCTTTTGGAGTCGAAATGGCGAATTAACAAATGATATAAAACGGCTTACTTGGTTTTAGGCATTACCTGTCATATACATGTCCATTTCCATTAATTTTTAAAAAATGATTGGTTCATTTATATCGTCACCCTTTTGGAGTCAAAGTGGCTGATTAACAAATGACATAAAACGGCTTATTTATTTTTAGGGATTAACTGTTATATACATGTCAATTTACATTAATTTTTAAAAATGGTTGGTTCATTTATCTTTTTATTTTTAGCAATCTATCTCTAACCAAAACTTTAGTAGATCTGCTTACATTTTTTTTTGTTATCAAAATGATGGAGTTTTCGGTACTCTAGTTTAAGTAATTCGGCGTTTTCTTCTTGTGCCTCGAAATGGAGTTATGTAACTGATAAGTACGGTGTATTGAAATATCCGTCGGTAACTCAAACAGTTGATCTGTCTCTTGTTCTTTCCAAATTTATTTTCCATTTCCTCCTCACTTCATTCTAGTTCCAGTGGAAAAATCGAAATGAACGAAATGAGATCTGTTCATCAATTTTTATTGAATAGATTGCTTGATGTCAAGTCAAGTAACTACTCGTATGATAAAAAATCAACTCGAATTAAATGGTGAATTTAAGAAAAACTTGATTTAAGTCAAGTCAAGTAAATCATTAAAATATCAAGCTATTGATGAAATTTTAGAAAAAACAACCATATTTTTCTAGAGTTCGACTCATCATGTATTGTGCCTATATTTCAAATTTCAATTTTAATATTATTGTATATTTTGTACTATGAGTTCCTGTTACGATCTCTGGTGTTATTAATATGTTGAGTAATTTTCATTTAGTTCTCGAATACGTTTTTAGATTTTATTAAAATTAATTTTGAAGTTAATTTTATCAATTTTAGTTAGGTTGATATTATTTAAGACTAAAATATATATCTGTTAAATCTATGTAAATGTGTAATACTCAGTGGCGGATTTACGATTTTGCCGCCGGTAGACTGAAATATTATGCCGCCTATTCGTAAGAAGCGGATTTAAACGTAAAAATATAACATATATTTAATACATATATATCAGGGTTTCTTAAACTTTTTGCAGTCACGGACCACTTTCACAATATAAATAATTCCACGGACCCCTATCAAAGAATATCTTAATATTAAGTAAGAGTTAAGTAAGGGTGTAAGAGCGAGGGAGGGAGCCTGCACTGCACACACCGATCATCGGTGCAGTGCACCAATCACAAACAAACATGAAACAACTGCACTGCTAATAACCCTGCCCAGTTTAGTCTTTGTTCAATTAACTCATGTTTTGTGACTGTTTTTTAACTGACCTACTGCGGACCCCTGGTACACATGCTACGGACCCCCTAGGGGTCCATGGACCCCACTTTAAGTAACCCTGATATATATATATATATATATATATATATATATATATATATATATATATATATAAATAGTTCGAATCAGTTGCCTCTTTAGCTCTTCATTCGTACCATGGACAATAACGTTTCCAGTCTAAATAAAAATACATAAAAGCTTCAAAGTTGAAATTAGGTACCCGTGGAAAATTTGCCGCCGTAGACTTCAGCCTACGTAGCCTAATAGAAAATCCGCTACTGATAATACTGATGATAAAATATGTGCTGGTGTTAAATAATACATTATAAGATTTATGTGTAAACAGAGCTGCCACGTCGAATACTGCTAAAAGCAGTGATGATACACTAACTGATGAACGCTTTGCCGGATTCAGCGTGAAGACGTGATGATATATTTATGAGTTGATGCGCGTAGAGAAAATCCACTTAATGAAGGCGTACGGAGCGAATCTTCCCATTTAATTACTTCACTTGATTAATTATTAGCAGGCTGAACAATACTCGTGACGTCACCGTCTCAGCCGCGGATCGCGATTTCGTATGCGAGGCATAGCCGCAATTTACCTACCATTTATTCGATGGATGAGGTATAGACTATTCGCTGGATTTTCCCATTACAACTATTAAGAAAGGCATAAATGTCAAATATAAGTGATGAAGGACCCGTCATGCAAATGTCGCAAACTTTAATAAACTTCATTACTTCTTAATAAGTTTCAAAAACTGTATTTATATACATATAAATTATATTTAATAACTCTATTTTCTCTAATCATTTTTTATATCTATTATAATTAAATCTAAATTTTTCGAATTAATGTCTACCTTAGTTGTCCACATACTCATCAAGGCGTCGTCCTTTACTTTCCTTAATTCAATAATCAATAAGTTTATTTTACTTAAAACATAAAAAGTAATAGTATGTTTTGGTTTGCATACATCGCGGTTGGCGTTCGTACATTTCCGCCACTAATGAATGTGGCAGTTGCCTTTGTTCTCACTGTTAAATTCTCGCGAAAGGCCATCAAACGTTTTTCAATCTAAAGCGAATCAAACTGCACGTATATTTTTTACCTGCATAAATACAATACTTGCAATTTGATTCACCTTAGATTCTAGAATCGTTTTGTAAATACTATACATAATTCATTTTTGTTAGTTTGACATAATTCTATCGAATGTTATAGTGTACGAATATTTTGAATAGTTGGGTAATTTGGTTAAATATGTTTATTTAATTTTTTTCATAAGTAATATTGCAAGAGCCATGAATTTATTGGAAAAATTTACGAATAGTTGTTGTGCAGTTACAGACAAATAAGTGTTAAAAATGACATTTAAATCACGAATGACAACAGTTCAAACATATTTATTTTCATATCAACAAAATATAACCAAGGCGATTGCTACTACGGTTTTATCAATTAGTTTCATAAGTAATTTAATAAGAGCCATGAATTTATTGCAAAAAGTTAAGTATAGTAACAGACAAACTGTTGTCAAAAAATGACGTTTAGATCATGACAGCGAAGCTGAAGTGATTTAAGAGTCATTTTTGACCCGAATTGTCGTTACTTCGCAGAAATTATGAGTAAATATTACTGATTAAATTCATAGCTCGAATTATATTTGCTTGATTATTACACGAATGACAACATTTCAAACATAAATTATTTATATCAACAAAATGCTCGACAAAGTATCCATGACTATGATACTGTGATTTTGTCAATATTCTTTACTTCTTCTTTATAAACTACATAGGGCCATTAAATGAAGCATTCTGATTGGGTGAAAATGATATGAGAGGAATAATCACTAAAAAACTGACAGAAGAATCAAATAAAGCATTCTGATTGGGTGAAAATGACGTGTTTGGAAAAATCAGTAATGATATAACAAGAGAGACAAAACTGAAGAATTTATCTAATTTATCCAAGTCTGGGGTTTATTTTAATAGATTATTTTTTGACCCACAAATGTCAAAATAATAATAATGTAAGCACCCTGCCACTTTTTTTCTGGATCACCACTTTACTTTCCTGGATAATCGAAACTAAGTAAAGTATTAAAACTAAGTAGATTGGTCTGAAGAGAAATTAACATCAAAGTTTTCATTATTTTACTTCTTACGAATTCTTTTGACTATTTGCCGCACATAATGACTGACCAGCTGAGTTGTGCTTGTGCATATACTAATTAGCTTGATGATAATTAAATCCAAAACTATGCTTTCTACAACATTTGTTGATTATTTCCGACATTACTGACCAATCAACTAAGTTCTGCACATACTGCAACATAAATTAATAATATATTTATTATAAAACGTGATTACAGCTGCCACCAAATAAATTAATTAGTTTATTATTGCGTCCGAATATCGAAAATTAAAACATTCAAGTAGTGCTGGTTAGAGTCCATTTTCACGATAATATATTTTTCCTACGACCACTGTTAAAAATAGTATTTTTAACGGTTGCTTAGCAAGTTAAAAATAACAGTTTATAACACAGTAAATACTTTTAAAACGTTGCCATTGACAACGTGTTAAAAGTAAAAAACAAATTTACTTTTAACACGTCTTATGTTCAGTTGTTCATAACAAATACCTCATGACCTGTCATAAATGTCATTCTAATGCTTAGTTTTTATTTACTAATAGGTACATAACTGTGGTCGTAGGAAAAATAGTGTATGATATTTGTGTTAAAAGTGATTTTATTTCGTTCGTGGGGTTTGTTAAACTCGGCTTCGCCTCGTTTCAAACTTCCCCACTCACTCATAAAATGTCACTTTTAACACTTATATCATAAATAACTATTTCCTACGACCACTGTTAAAAATAGTATTTTTAACGGTTGCTTAGCAAGTTAAAAATAACAGTTTATAACACAGTAAATACTTTTAAAACGTTGCCATTGACAACGTGTTAAAAGTAAAAAACAAATTTACTTTTAACACGTCTTATGTTCAGTTGTTCATAACAAATACATCATGACCTGTCATAAATGTCATTCTAATGCTTAGTTTTTATTTACTAATAGGTACATAACTGTGGTCGTAGGAAAAATAGTGTATGATATTTGTGTTAAAAGTGATTTTATTTCGTTCGTGGGGTTTGCTAAACTCGGCTTCGCCTCGTTTCAAACTTCCCCACTCACTCATAAAATGTCACTTTTAACACTTATATCATAAATAACTATTAATTATAAGTATTAATAACCTCTTAGACACTCTGATGATAAGAGCTGATAAGTGTGACAATTTATTGACTGTACCCCAAAGGGTTAAATTTAATCTGCGTCCCCTTTTTAAGATAAAACAAAACCCTGTAAGTATTAGAGTCTTCTAAGCAAACACCTTTCACCGCACCTCAAATATTTATGATTGGAGTGAACGTGTGCTAATATTTAAAACCTTGGGAGACCCCGCAAGCACGATCGGCTATCGATTCTGCCCTCGGGTCATTTAAATTCTCTCCAGGTCCATATGTTCAGCTTACATATCATTCCGAGCTTCTTACGATTTAACGACTCGGACATCGAGGTATTCAGCAACTTACGCCCGTTAAGAGGAATTTTTTGTTGGGATAAAAACTCAAATCCTTAGACAAAGTGCTTCAGTTAGTTCTTTTACGATAAAGTACACAAAGCTGCCACTAGAAATATAATAAAAATTATGTAGGCTTTAAATAATAATAATAATAATAATAATCTATTTATTGTTCAATTTGTTCGATTTTACATTACATAAAAAAATACAAAGTAAACAAATGTCAGAAAAAAGGAGAAAGATTAATATCAACAAAATTCATTAATTGTGTAAAAACTTTTTGACAATAAATAATTTTATAAACATGCTTTAAACTGAAACAACGTGGTTTTTTCTTTTATATGTGACGGTACAGCATTGTAGACTTTAATATACATGTGTAATGCTATAGTTACAAATTATTACATGGAATTACTTCAAAATTAAAATATATCTTTTGCAAAATTTATCTAGACATAAATTATCAAAAATACAGGCTATTTTTCTCAACCGGTAATGGTGATGTCCCATGAGTCGATAACCGCTAGCTTATAGGTTTATTTCTAGGAAATTTAAATAGGAATCGAATGTAAACTATTCTAAGGAATTTAACCTGAAGCTATGTCTTTAGAGTCACAGGACACTCAGGACATCTTGTTTAAACTACCGAGGACACATCGATACAAATCTCGAATATCAATTTTTTATCCAGAAATAATGAATATTGCTAAAATAATATAAAAATATATTTGTGTTACCCATTAAAACTTTTTAAGGGTGATTTCTGAAAAATTTGTAGGGGTTCATGTTTATTAAAACTTTGAGAATTGCTATTCTAGAGTTTAGAGTTTAGCCCCAGATTTTTCCAGATCTAGACTATGGTTTATGTACACGATTTCAAAATTATTATTATAAATTTCCGAAATTAACTTTGTCAAAAGGTTTTAGATTGTATCAGAAATATCTGGACATATATAATAACGTGTTTCATAACACCCTTTGGACGATAGTTATGTGAGTAAGCTAACCTGTATAAAATATATATTTAACTGTAAATCTGTAAACAGGTGTATAAAAATAATCTCATGGTATACGTGGAATTAGCCTAAAATTATCCGTAAGACTTGACTATAAACAGAGTTACCTCTAAAAATATACATAAATATGTATTTACATGTAATACAAGAAGGTCCATGATTTAAAAAAAATCTGTATATCTGAAATAGTGATCACTGAACAAATTACATAATTAAACATATAAAACTGCTTTGCTCCAGTGATTAAAAAATTTCTATAAATTTTAGAATAAACACAATTTTTTAATCAAATAAACGTCCCATATCGATTAGACCTTTTATAAGTTTCCGCGAATTCTGATATAAATATAAATTTATTGATATACTCAAGTGATTCTAAATTTAGTTTTAAAATAATTGGTGGTCACATAATATCTGCTATTATTTAAAATTGAGATAGACCATCTATAGGTGTTCGAATTTAAATCAAATAGTGACGGGAAAGCAATATTCACGATTTCGGAATCAAGTAGCCGTGCACAAATAACAAGAGCAACAATAGAATCGGGATTCTGTTTTCTGTCAATGGCAACGCGAATATGTATGCTATTTTTTTTTCTTTCTATCCATGATTTCAGTGTTTAGTCATTTATTTAGAGCTTGCACCGTTTCCAATAACATTAGTTTATGTTTTAGTGCGGTTCTTTTGTTTGTTTTCTTTGGTATTGTGCTATTAATTTTGTGTATGATTTTCATCTGTAATATCCCTAGGTCATTGATAATTATGCAATAATTTTATGACAATTGCCGATAGCACTTTGCCGGACACCGAATGCAGAGTACTGTTACCTACAAGCAACGTGCTTGAGAAAGTTATAATTTTTTGACAAGTTAAGTTATTTATCAATAATGATCGAGGGATATTCGGTGAGAATTTTTTTTGAATTTTTCAGTGATAAGTGTTTTAGGGCTCTTTTCAGTCTAAGTGTGTTTTGATTGCCTAGTTCCGCACACGTGATCAGAAATAAATTGTATAAATAATATTTATTTACACATAAAATAGGCTGCAACAAGCTTTCAAATACACATTGGTATGTAATGCTGGCCACTTAACAACAACAACGGTTAACAGTAAAGTAAATACTTTGTTGTTGTTTGAGTTACCACCAAAAGTATATTTACATATTATTATAGTTGTTGTCAACAATTTTCTATAAATATAGCTAAGTCTGATTGGTTCAAAAAACGTTGAGATTTATTGAGTCTGTAGACTTTTCTAAAATTAAATCAAAATATTTTCATTTCGAGTAGTCTATTTGTAAGTTTCCGGGAAGTGAGATATACATTTGAAATATAAATTTGATTGATATTCCTCTCATGTCTCTATATTTAATTCGAAAGTAAACTAGGCATAATGACGCCAGTTAGCACATGGAATGAATGCGGAATGGAAACAGAATCATTGCACGTGTGGACATTTTCGCTAGGCGTTGCTCCAGTACTGTCAATCAACCAACACTTGTGTAGCAACTTGTGATTGTGTGGTATTGTTTAATTATTGATTTAGTTAAAGTTTAACTACGTACATGTCACCTGGAAAGCATTGTGTTCAAATGTTTACCTGGAAATTAAAACCACGTATTCAAACGGATATACCTTACGTAGAAAGCAAACAGATAAACAAACAAATAAATTGTTAACACAACTGCCCGTTGTATCCTTTGTTTCTAGAAAACAAAACAAATCTCATGTCATTTGCCGATAACGTGACATTGACAGTTTTGACAGTAAATAATATTTGAAATTTGACTGCTGTTTACATCAAAATATATTAAATATTTATTTGACCAATAATAATGAAAGCTTGTGCTTGTAATAGTAATCCCATCAGAAACATAAAATGAACATACTTAGGATAATTACCAGTATCATAACCGCCACAGATGTCAATAGAATTCCGAATTCGGAGAGCGAGGATTTTAAGACATCTAATAAGGTCTGATGATTCATAACATCTATGGTTTGTTCAATAGTTTACCGGTTTCACGTTATTAATAAATATTATTTTATAAAATTCTCTTGTGAGTAAGATTTTTGTGATCTGTATGCGTTGATATGATACGACAATTACCCCACGTTATTTTGACAATTCTTTACAATAAATATTAATTACCATACTAACCTGCCAAATTACATGGTATACAATTATGACTTATAGGTCAATTCTGAACAAATCTGTAAAACTTACAGACCTGTAAATCTGTAAATAATAAACAAAATAGCAACGAAAGTCGCCACTCTTATGTACAATTTTATATTAACCAACAAAAATACATGCTTTTTGTCAGTTTTTTTGTGTATGAAATGTACTGAAAAACCGACAGTGGCGGGAGGTATTGTGTTGGACACACCAGATTTTTTTTTTCTTTTTTTTCCGATTGCTATGTTGATTGTTTATTATAGTCGAAATTTTTAAGCAGTAGAGAGACGTCATCAATATTTGTAACTAGATTATGACGTCACGAATTACAAAGTTTATATGTGCATTAGTTTAGAAAATGTGTTGCGTGTTGCATATGGCAATGCCAAATTTAATAACAACAAATAAAATTATAACATACCTCTCGAACTGCTTTTAACGGCAGTAATGTTCCACCGTGTGCCAGTTCATTTTCAAAATATGTAGTCGCATTTGCAGTTAGCACTTGCGACTGCTTCGATAATGCTTTAGGCATTATTATTTACGCTAATAAAATAAACGTATAACAAGAAACAAAGAACACGAATACGAACAATTATAAGGAACAATACAACTTAAACGAACAAACAAAGATTTTATATTATATTATTTGACAACTCAATCAATCGGCGTGACAAGAAACAAATATATGTAAACATATTTTATATTTTATTTGAGTCGTAGCCAACGTGTGTTAAAAAAAATACACTGCAATTATTATAAATAAATTGAAATGTCATTAAATACCTTATATTTTAATTTGAAATAATAGTAAATATAATAAATAAGTAATTTTTTTATGATACCTTTTTTTACTACTCGGTTTTCTAAATAAAAACATCTTTCGAAAATTTCTACAAGTTTTATTTCGTTTTGTAACGTTTTTTTCAGGTCTATGACGTCTCTCTACTGCTTAAAAATTTCGACTATATATAGTATGACCTTATTTATAAAACCATAGGTACTTGTTCACTCGGCTATGGAACATTTTGTTTGACAAGCTCTTGTTACAGAAGTATAAAGGACAACAAACTGTCAAAATGTAATTTATTTTATCAGATATAAGAAAAGGACATAATTACAGAATATTTGATATCAATAGCAACATTAAATAACCTAACTACCGGTACCACCAGTGGCGTAGCTAGCATTTTTGGCACTTAAGACAACACTTTCAAATTAGATAAATTTTCAAAAAAAAATAGTAGAGGACTCTATTGTCGTATTCGACTTTGCGCCCTTAAGCAAAATATAACCCCCCGCCCTTTCCTACTCCACTGGGTAACAAATTACTCTCCATCATATGTAGCAGGACAGATAATAATGGCAAAAAACTATTTCTCCAAGTTAATTCTATGTCATCGTTTCTTGTTTCACCTGTATATATAGCTGACATAAAATAAAATGTGTAATAATATATTATTTTCGGTTGCAGACATATTATGTTGCAGACCATCATAGGACTTCACGAAAAATGTTTGAGTTAAAGGTAAAAAATTTTAATATTTCATAAAGTTTTTCGTAACTATTTTCTTTGTTTATTATTATATAATAATATGAGTAATTATTCATAAATATGACTCTTATTTATCGCAGATATTGGTAGTCGGCAATAACAAATTTATACCGTAAAAGTTATTTTTCAAACGTCAATGTAAACAATTTTTTGCAACTGATGTGAAGATGCAGCACAAACCACAAGCGTCATTTTTAAAAGTATCGCTGCAATAAAATTGACTTCTACGAAAACCGAACTAAATATCAATATGTCACGAATATTGTGTTGGTAATTAGCATTATAGGTACATGGGGTGTTAAAAACATGTGGCAGTCTATATTAAATTAGTAATTATAATTGTGTGTTACGTACTAGTTTTTCTATGGTCGTGACTTTTAATTTATTAAAAACAATATCCCCTAAGAATGTAATAATGCCAGTCTGATATTTAATATCAATTTTTTAAATTAAATAAAAAAACCAAGACAGCTCCAAAACGGTTGTCACGGAGAAAATGAAATTAGTTTCTAACAAAATATGAAAACTAGAGAAAACGAGCATTCAAGCAAACTAAATTGCACTAGTTGAAATTTTTTTAAATAAATAAAAATATAGATTTAGAAGAAAGTGATATTATTTCAGAAATTGAATAATTTTCTGATATTAATTTAAGTATATGTGATAATAGCCGACTAATTGTACGTAAATGTTTAAAGGATATTATACAGGTATTGTGCGTTTGAAGGGCATATAATGTATCCCTTTTAATCAACTTATTCCAATAATAATGTATTTCAGTAAGATATGTTATAAAATATGTATGAAAACACCATATTATTGCCTGCATGTATTATACTCTATGACAAAGAGTACATTAATAAATAAATACTTGTAATAATTTTTATTACTAGAAAAAATATATTTTTTGTGCCATCTTTAACGTACGCTATATTTACTTCTATAGCAACATAAGTCGTAAGAAGTTTCTGATAAGTTAATTACCATTGTTAACGAAGTATTATCGAAAATAATTATTCTGCTAGTATATGTATTTAAATCATATTAATTTCTTATACAT
Source organism: Stenolophus ochropezus (assembly GCA_035578165.1). Classification (NCBI taxonomy): domain Eukaryota; kingdom Metazoa; phylum Arthropoda; class Insecta; order Coleoptera; family Carabidae; genus Stenolophus; species Stenolophus ochropezus. The sequence continues at coordinate 25,039,075 of JAQOWZ010000011.1, read as the reverse complement.
TTAGTCTAGCAAAAGTAAATAAATCTGAACTGTGAAGTGGCCCCACATTTTACAAATACTTTTACATTATTTGAAGTTAAATGATGACGGTGGCGCCAAAAATATAATAAGCAACTTGGAATGTCCATACTACAACTATCCTCTCGAAAGTTATGTAATGTACTTACATTCCTTGTAGATTATAGCTTAAAGTTTCAATAAATTGTTTAAAAATGCATATTCCCTGACAATGTGGAAAGAACTTTCAAAGTGCCGCAAAGTTGTTGCTGCATTGAATATTGCAAAATGATACTTTCTACGACAATATTTATATTAATATTTTGCATTCTCAGCACAACCATAGATAAATTCAATTGCGATTATAAGCGGGCCATTTACATCACAAATAAATATGTGTTTTCTGAAAGTCTGCCGGCTACAATATATGTAATATTTATTTACATATTTAATGTGAGAACGACATTTTCCCGGATGAGTATGTTGTGGCGCGAGCTTGCCAGCGCTGCAATAGAATGAATCAGGAAAAAAGTTCACAAAACGTGTGTGCAATATTTTTTGTACGAAAAACATAAAATTAATAATTAGTTCTATTTTTGAACAAATATCTTTTTTTTAATTATTATTAGGTAAAGGGATATTTGGGTAATTGTTTTTTTTTTATAAATATAATTTTTGAATACATACTTTCGAATAAAAGAGTGTTTTTATTGAAATGCTAATCTTTGAGAGACGTAGAAAGTTGAGTTTGCAGTCGCTGCTTAGGTTACGCGATTTTATTGTAAAAGTAAAAAATAGTACTTATTTGTGCTGCTAGGTTGGAAAGCTGTTCTTTTCGGGTCCGAAGAATATGTAGGTATACAGTCGAGACGCAGTCGAGGCTGGATACTTCTGGAGGACTAGAAAACTACTTTACTGCCATGTAGCACACACTATTTTTTATCCTACACAACAAACTAACATAATAAAATATTACAAACATCTAACGAACAATGAAAAGTTGGACATTTAATTTAACCCTAATGAAATATGTGTAATTGATTACCAACATTAGAAATAGAATAAAAATAAACATTTTATTGTATTCTTTACGAAATATATAATGCTCTAATGCATGAAAAGTAACCGTTGCTAGGAAACGCAAACACATTTAACTATAGTTTCAATTACTTTTGAAATTAATTTTTATTAATATTTCGGTTGTAGGAAAAATATTGTATGCAACACAGTGTTTTTATCTCGTATTATAATCGATTGTTACACAGAACTCCACTAAAAATGCATAAATAGCTATTAATGACATATGTGTACATTATTTTGTAGATATAATTTTTTGAAAATAGATTGAATTACACTGATTCGGCTCACTCTTGCGGACGAAGTGTAAACTAAGGTGTATATAGTTTCTTGTTTACATGTAATTTCTGTTGTATTATATTCATACTAAACTATAGTCCTGTGACATCTATATAGTTTTAGAACTCTAATGTTTAACTTTACATTGGACCTTTGTATCATCTACTTGTGTGTATGTGTCAGAAATGTGTGAATTTGTAATTCATGACGTCACGAAAATTCACAGCGACAATACTATCAATGAAAAGTATTATATTTTGGGATATTTTTATTGCTGTACGCATGATAAGAGTCGCAGATTCCATCCATATAAAAGAAAGTAACATTTTTTTTGGGAATGACCCCATTCTGTATATCACTGTCTTAGCAATGGAATGATGGGGTAGTATGTATATAATTATTGTTACACCCTTGCCAACCGTCATACACGTGCGATGACATATTGCTTACATACTTCCCCTAATTAGACCCAACCTCAAGGGTGTTATTGTTACTATGTTTATCCATCTAACCATCCCTGTCAGCAGTGCGCCTGCTGTATCTATAATCTGCTATAGTGGGTCATGTGTCTTAGATTAGGGTAGATAAGGGGTTGATATCCCGAACACGTACTTACGTAATAGAAATATATGGCGCACTAAGGTAGCAACAAGGTAAAGCCAGATTGTCAGCTAGCTGAAATCAGTGATATTAAAGTAAATAAATAAATATATCACTCACAGCTTATTGCCCATTGCTGAGTGTGTTAATTGGATTTATCGCAGATATCGGAAATTATATTCCATGTGAACCAGAAAAGAGTTATCAAGAGTATTTAACAAGGGAAAATAATTCTTGGTAAATAAAAACTGTCCGGTTAATAACGAAACCACCATATTGCACAGGACAATACTACATGTATTTTATATTTTATTTAATACAGGTTAATAATTTCAACAACCACAACGAAATTATCAAAAATGGATTAAATTATTCCACTTGGTATTTTACAAGCTCAAGGACAGTTTTCAATAGAGTCCTAAACCATCTATTTTTTCTGAAAGAACAGAGTGAAAAAAGAATATTAGTGAAAACGCGACTGAAAAATATTTCGTAAAAAGCGAGATGTCAATTTTAAAATGAAAGTTTTGTCCCGTAGACTACATTTTGGAAAAATAATTGTTATTATATTATAGTATATAATATTAAATAATGTTTACAAAATTTTATTTATAACAACTTAACCAAGGCTTACTTATAAGAATAAGGAAAAAATAACCTCCACTATATAGCTGAGGTCATCCTTTTTTATCGTTTTTTTTTTAATAATCTTCTTTGCATTCCGCACTTTCGTTTACATAATTTTGAGCTTCTGCATTATCATTACTCTCTGATTAACCATTTAAAAACAGTTCAAAACTCGTGGAACAGCAACTAAATCGTCTACCTCTCGAATGTTTTTATTTTATGGGTTGGATTGATCTTTTTTACAACAAAAAAATCTGTGGTCCATTTCTCTTCAGCATAGGTGGTCCATCTGTCCTCAGAGCATAAATTAAATGGACCACTAAATTACTTATCACACTTTACAGATATTATCACGTTTTTAGATTATATTAAGTCTTATGCATATATTTTTAAAGCATGTACCTAAATAATTAATTTACTGAAGTTGTAATTAACTAATTGTGTATATAAGGTATAAAGTTTTTTGACAATTTTTTAAGTAAATCTTGGGTTATTCAGTTATTGACTACATTAATTCTCAAGCGGCTACTTAAGCTGTTTCTAAACAACAAAATTAACATTTCTAATGGAGATCTGGTTTTAAAACCAAAAGTCCATCTCTCTCTCACTTAACCATGTCTTTTTTATGTATACATAGATAACAGAAATAAAATTATTTATCAATTTAATAACAAAAAATATCATTCACTTTTAGCTTTTCGAAAAAAAAAACGGTGGTTTCAGGTATTGGAAAATCTAAACAAAAATCCGGTTAACCGATTTTCCAAGCCTTAGTGGAGAGTGATACTCATATGAAGATAATAAATTCAATTTAAGCTTATTTTTTACTTGTGACAATACAAATGATGTTTCTCATTCTATATTCTATTTCGTCGGGTTCAAGTAGTTTCAGTTGTCTATTTTATCTTGAATCTGTCCGCATGATAGCATTGTCACTGGTATATTAATCTTGTTCAGTAATATCCTTCCCGGTACGAGTGTTAGATGTTGTATCGTTATAGTGGACACGATAGGAATTCTAATGTCCTTACTTAGTAACCAAACTTGTGGCTTGACAAATGAGATAATCTTAGAAAATGATATAAATCAAAATATAAGCTCAGAAGCATGTGGCAACCCGTATTACGCTCAAAAGTTTAAATACAGCATATATGTAATAGTAATAGTACATTGTATTATAAGTGCGTGAAATTCTCACGAATGTATAATGACATTTCACTCATCATGTGTGATATACCATGTTTTATCTTATAGTAGTGGCATGCTATATGAAATTAGTACAAATATATGAAAGTGACTTTTTAGGAAATAATTTATTTTTTATTTATTTACAAATGGGAGAACGAACAGCTCAAATGAGACCAAATAAAGATTCTTATATAAAACAACTAATAAACATTCAACATAGCAGTCAGAAAATAGGAAAAAAAATAACTTAGCAAAGTTGTTACACATTTTAAAAATTTATTTAATAATAACTTAAATAAATCTAAATCGTTGTACTGACTATTGTACACATACATTATTCTATATATACGTGAAAATTTATAATTATTCGTGTTATTAAGAGGTAACTTGAATAAGTGACAAGATCTCGTGCATTTAGCAGGAACATGTATAGAGAATAGCGGAATAATATTGTCGAAATGAAGGTTATTGAAAATTTTATATAAGAAAAGCATGTCAAAATATATTCATCTATTCTCTAAACTGTTCATATTAAGCCTTTCTAACTTAGTTATATATGTAGAACAGTTTATTCTAAACTTGAAGCATAACAAATTAACAAATAAATGAATTTTGTTTAAAATTGACAGTATTCTTTATGTAAAATGGAGAATTTAACGCATATTTACGTATCTGTAATAATAACCGAGATAAAAGGAGTCTCTAGTTTTTCAAACCACTGTATATAAATAACTTCAAACGTACGTCTCTATAATCGTACTGAAGTATTATACAAGACTCAAGTTTTTACTATAGCCCAGGTTTAAATAAAAGGAAATAGAGAGGATTCATGTACCGTCGTATTTTGAGCTAATAGCAACAATAGAATAGTGGGGAATAGTCTGTACCTATAGAAAAGTGTCGTTCGCAGTTTTTGGCACATTTTAAAGAAGAATATTATTAGAAAAATGTTTTTAAAATAATATCTTAACATTGAACTGTTTTTCAAATTTTGATTTTTTTTTTTTATAAAATAGTATTTAGATTTTGGTTTTTATTGAAAATATTTTTCTTACAATATTTCTTTTTAAAATGAACCAAAACTGAAATATTAGAGACTTACAAGCGAAACTTTTCAGTAGGTAGATTATCCCCTAACTTATTTTGTAGGAAACATCTCAACGGAATAATTTTTAAATGGCTAGTTTAATAATCAGTAATATAATAATAGGTGTGAACAATTTTCATTTTATTTAAAATGATTCATAGAAAAAGCGTGTAAACTCGATTTGAGTTGCAAACCGTTGTCATGTTGCCCGTATGTCTTTAGTATGCCAATAAGGTTTATGATGATAAGCAGATGATATTAAATAGCTAATCTATTATAGCGTATAATGTGATCCACGTGTGTTCCCCGTCGCGATAATGCGAATCTAATCCAGCGTGATGCCGGAGTGTCTAGCTGACCTGGAAATTATGAAACGTTGGCGCCCGTCCAGCGAGAAGGTCACGCGGTCAGTGTATAATAAATTACATCCTTCACTTCTTATTTCGCGACTGCTGAAATTGCCAATCTCTCACCTGAACCCGCCATACGCCCACGCAAACATATTCCCAATGATTGATGTCATTACTGTAAAAGCGCATCTCTGAACATATCTCATAGTTGCAACTTGCTTTCCAAACACACCGTTCTATTACGACAGATTCACTAGAGTTCTTTTTATCCTATTTTTATCTGGAATAGCCAGGCAGGGTCGCTCCAAGGTGCATTAATGCCGGCGTGCTAGGTAAAATTTACCGCCCCCTAATGTTATTTATTGTTTATATTAAGGTCAAAAGATATAATAGTTTTTGTTTAAATAAAAATTTTATATAATCATGAATCTATTGGCTTCTTAGAAATTGACCTTTTTAATATCAAAATATTTGAAACTGTTATTACATATGAATTATAATTTAAGTATTATTTCATATCTGCTAGAGTAGAGTAGCTGTGGAGATTCTAGGCCATGCTGATGACCATGCTCATCCACATCTACTGCTGATGACCATGGTCATCCAGATCTACCACTCTTCGGCAATTCTTCAGCAACCCGTTAGGATTTAGGAGAAGATTTCTTGGATTTTTTGGCCGTGTTACCCCCTCTTCGGCAGTTCTTCAGCAAGCCCTAACCATTTAGGGGTAGTTCTTCAGCAAGCCCTAAGTACCTGGTTTGTCCAGGTGGGGAGATTGGTTAGGTAGACATATAGGTGTATTGTTTAATTAACAGGTGTTCACCTGCGTCAGGTAAATACAAAGGTAGGTGTATTAATTAACAGGTGGGTTCCTAGTACCTGTCTTCGGTACGTGTATTGTTGAATTACATCAGAGCACATCACCCATTATTATTAGGTAATACACCATCAAATAAAATTGAATGTTACCATAATAGTAACATAAAAGCAGTAAAATTATTTTATATTATTTGCCGCTCCTCAAAATATAACACTCCCGCTTGATACGGTCCTGTAGCCAGGTTCCAAACTATAATGCCTTCCAAATACTGCTATATTACAACCGATTTAGTAAAGTTCTTTTTCTTATTTTTTTAACAAGTCTAGTGCAAGGAGTTGCAATTATCAAACAGTTCGCTATATTATATAGGTATATTTAGTCCAAGGAGAGGCATCTTACATTGCCTCCCAAACACACCACTATATTACAATAAATTCAGAAGAGTTTCTTTTCTGCTTTTTCTATATGGCATAGCCTATTTCATAACTTTTACTGAATGTAAAGTAAGGAGAGGTAATAAAGTACTGGAAATCAGTCGTATTTTGGAAGGCTTTATTTCAGATTTGACCGGTTTCGACCCCACATGGGTACTGACTTTCACTCCCTGAGGAAGACCCATGGGGGGTCGAAACCGATCGGAGATGAAATAAAGCCTTCCAAAATACCTCTCCCATTCATCCACTAATCGAGAAAATTCATTGAACGTAAAGTAAGCAGTTGCAACTTACAATACTTGCCAAATACGCCAATATCTTGAATAGCATGTTTCTATTTAAATGCACAGCATAGATACTTTTTGCAATTACATATTATAATATTATTAGAGACGCGTCCGAATTATTAAATTACTAAACTATCTATAGTTTGTGGAAGATTCAATCTCTAAACTATATTAAAAATGATATCAATCTTTGTCCCAATTTAGATACAGAAATAACAATTTTCTTGTTCTTTTACGGAAACGAAGAAGCTGGTACAAAGTAAGTGCTACTTGTGTTTATTACGGCAGTAGAGAAAACGCTGATGGCTGATGCAGTATGAAAGGCAAAAGGGTAGAAAGAAAGGAAAAGCTCATATCAACTTTATTTACTTGCGCAGAAATGGATAGCGCTGCACTTAATGGCCACACTTCAACTCCAATAACTTAAAAGGGCATCTGCACTTTTTCAATTTACTGTTCAAATGAACAAAAGTTATAGAATCTATTGTCAAAAGAGGGAAGTAAAAAATTGTATAACCTTAACGTTAATTTAAATAAAGTACAATATATTTCGAGAAATAAATTATCATCAACCAATACAAAAAATTAAAAAGATATTGAAATATATGTTCAAAACAAACTAGATACAATATGCAAAATAGTGTGCTAAATATCTCATTACTCAAATGATCTGGTACTAAATACAAATCCCGAACGTTTATTAAAATTTAATAGTTGTATAATTTTTAATTTAAAGTAGGAATAGTAATAAGAACGGAGGTGTAAGTAAAAATAAATGTCGTATTTTTTTTTTAAATAGTATTATTTGAGAACTATCTAAACGCGAAATTATTGTTGTTTGTCTACAAAATGCATGTCTTTTGTATCCTGTACCTAAAAGTTTTTTGCATCCAGCAATTTTTTTTATAAAATAAAGGGTCACAATTTAATGATCTGTCACTTTATTGAGTTCGTCGTTTTTTAATATCATTTTAATAGTATTGAACAAAGAAATATTGAAATATTTCACTTGAAAATTGTTATAATTTAAAACAATTCTTTGCATTAGAGAATTTCGCCAACTAGAATCAAAAATAACTATTTAAATTATTAGCATAGTAAATTGTTGATTTGTTATTCACTTGCAAACCATCATTTATCTTAACTGTTTATTCACCAGGGAAACTAATTTAAGAAGCTACTAACTTATAAAGCTGTCAGCTGTCAGATTTACTAGATAGTAGTTGCATTGTTTCATAGTTGAAAACAGTGTTTTGTCCTAGTCATACAATTTTTGACATTTCTTTAGTAACTGTCAAAATTTGGTTTTAATTTTAATTTTATTTACAAGTGAATACATTACAAAATGAATGTTTATATTTTATGAATCGGTATTACAATCATCGTTATTTATTACAAAAAAAATAGTATTTATTTGTATAAAACATATCCCAAAATTTATATTTATACTCTAACTAGTAGAGTCCGAATCAATAGTAGAATCGTCGTTAACATTTATTCTCATTGTGACCATGCTAATGGAATTTAATTCACACATATTTAGTGGCAGACATAGTGGTGTACGACCGCTTCCCTTAATAATTAAACCTATAGTATACAGTGCCGTTCCTGGCTATGTTATCACCTCCGTGCCATTTATTTTTTGGCGCCCGTTTTTTTCACCGTTTATATTTTATTAACCGGGATGATAAACTTCATTTGCTTCGTTTTTTATAAATTTAAAAATTGATTCCTTCAATTTTTCTTTTTCCGCTTCTTTTTCTATATTTCTCTTTCTATAAAAACTTCCAGATGTTTTTTTTTTATTTGTTGAGACATTACGAGTATATCTGAAATATTTTTATTAGAAAATAGGTAGGCAACGCGAAATGTATTCGTGTATGGCGAAAAGAGTTGCTTGAAAAACCCCATTAGAAAACTATGTCGAAAATAATAACTTATTTCACAAACAAATTAACAAGATAAAATTCCAAAATTAATCATTATTTCATAATTTTTGTTTGATTTCATGAAATAAGTGTACGAGTAAAAAATAAATAAAAACTTACATGGCCAGCTACTCAAATAAATGAAAAGAAAAAATATGATGATAGTACAACGAAGAAAATGTTTTAGGTTATAAACAATATTCATAAGTTAATTCTTAGAAATTGGTCTACAGTAAACAATGGTAGTACAGTGTAGTCAGATGGCCGCGATAAAAAGTCGACATATCAAACTTTAATTACCGCCAAAAATCGCCAAGATCTATATGCTGAAATTGTCTTTTAAATAGAATTTATCCTATAAATAAAAATACCTTTGAAAAATATTTATCTGTAAACAAAACTTTAATAACAAAAAATTCAATCTTTTATAAAACTATCTCTATCTTAAAGCATCTGATATTAATACCTGAATAAACAGGTATACAATTTTCTTTTCCCTGTTGCTATAATATTTTACACCATATATCGCCAAAAATTTCTAATTGGTGGCTTTACTCGCCTGTCGCCAAAATAATTTTTTTGCCCCAGAACATCGTAAAAAAAATCGCCCAAATGACGGAAAAATCACCATATCTGGCAACACGCCGGTACGCGTACGCCATTCGTCTGGAGAATTGCGCTGCGCAGAAGCCAATATTCGTCCGGATGAGTTAAATTTATCAAAGTAGGGGTGTTACGAAGTACTTTTGTTTAATAGTCTTATTTCTTATTAAATAAATGTTATGAAGAGATTATTTATGTTTATTGTGTTTAGTTAGTTTCACTCACAAAATAACAACTTTAACCTTCAGAAATTTAGGTACATTTAGAAATTCAAAAGCATTTTTTTTAATCATAATGAGGTGCCTTCCGGCGCCCTCTCCGTCTGGCGCCTCCGTGCAGGCACGGCTTGCACGCCCGTCAGGAACGGCACTGATAGTATACATATATATTTTTTCTTTTGACCGATATTTATTTATAATTTCGATGAGCTCCGACTTTCGAAAGGATGGATCATAAGTTAAATTTTGACGATCTAAGCACAACATCATATCGGCTTTTGTCGCATATTTATTTGGTCACATGTTCTCTATATGGGAATACTAAGAACAATAATTGAGTTCGGTTCAATATTTGGTAATAATAGCTCTTTCAGCCATTTGGTTGTACATAAGGTTATATAAATTAAGTTTCATATCATTAAAAATAAAATTTGTGTTGCTATTAAAAAATGTACCTACGCTAGTAGTAAAAATAAATATTTGACAGAACGCAATATAGGAATAGTGAACTGCATTACATTCTTTTGACGCGCCAAATTATCTAGAATGCACAGTACTATTACTATTACCAGTGATAGGAGGAATTGACTGGCGAGATTAAACGTATTTATATAAATATTCTTTTATCCAACACCGTCTAATTATAACGATATAAGTATGCTATTTTTAGATAAATAAAGTAGGTCATAAGTCACTAGTGAGCTAAATATATTAGCTCACTGTTTTTTGGTTCGTATCATAGTAACTACTTTATAAAACCTTCTCTACACTATTTTGTTCCTAAATGTCATTTCGAAATTCCATCTGTCAAAAATCTTATATGTATATTATATCAATGATTAAAATGTGTTGGATAAAATGTTGTATGGCACACGTGTGTTAATTATAAGTCACTTGAAAAAATACCACACTCGGCCTAACGACCTCGTGAGCTAAACTTTTCCCACGTGACTTATCTGTAATGTAACACACTTGTACCATAAATAACTATTTTTAATTATATTTGCACTTTACCTAAATAAATAAACGTTACTGTGTAATACTTTCTGGCATCAATGCAATAATGTTCAAATTTAAATTTTAAAAATCGGTTAATCGCAATGGAAGTTTTCTTTCATCATTTATAGGTTTTTTGCAACTATTTCGTTAGATAAATATTACGAATAAATATTTGAAGAAAGTTTGTTTGAAGTATTCCAGGAACAAACATTATTTTAGTGGTCGGTTCAGTGATAGCCATAGCTAATTTATTTTTCGTTTTTGCGTGTTCTGGATGGCCACAGTTGTTTTTTACTGTACTACAACAATACAAAATAGAATACTTAAAGGAAATATCTGAATATTATTTTTATGTTTCAACAATGCAATTAGATTTTATCTTTCATGGAACTTTTATATACTTCTACAATTTGTTGCAACAGATTTACAACTTTCAGTCGATGAAATAATGTTACTTGTTCCGGAAATGGGCGCGTTTCAGCTGCTGAAATTCAGCTGCCTGCATTTCAAGGCCTACTGAGTTATTCATGCAGATTGTACGCAGTCTTGTCTGTTTCCCTTTCTCGTCTTTTACAATGGAAATTTCTCATTTAAGAAAATATTAAATTTTGGATATTTTTCGTATTTTTTTACTGTTCGTAGTCTAACTTTATTAATGCTCTAAAATATATTAAACATGGTCTAATATTACATATTTTGCATAACCCCACAAAAAATATTAAATTTTGCTTTTATATCTCATTAAATAATTAACCATATTAAAGTATGTTTTAAACTTTATTAATACTGTGAATAATAAAAATGGGGTATAATATCATAAAAACTCAATTTATCTAAGAGTACTTACTTGTAATAAATTATCTGAAATAACTTTGGTCTGACAGGATAGATTGGTAGCTAAAATATTTTATTTTGCTCAGGGGGAGAAAGAGCTGACCTTAGAAACCCCCCCCCCTGGCTACGGTCCTAGCAACATATCATCGATGTGTTAACCTTTTATAAAAAAATACTTCATTAATCCTTTCTTAGTTATTGAAAAGGTATTGTAAAAGATATCAAGTTACATACTTACAGCTATGAATTTATTAAAATTTATTTGAATTTTCGTGACAAATGATTTGTAACATAATTTCGCCTTGGCATGCAGTAAATAAATTTAAATTTCATTTTTGATTGGGTACATGAAAATTTAAAATTGGACAAAATTAATAAAACATCAATCATATCATTCATAATTTTGTGACGATGCAGACAAAAATAGATTTATCTACAATGGTACAGAAACAGAACTCCAAATCGAATGAAACAGTAATTTATTCTTCGGACATTATTTGAAGTGTATATTTTATTTTTTATTTACAGCTTATACTTGGTTTTGAACCATGTTGACACATAGATATTTTATTTTTATCTATACGTTTGTAGTCTCTGGGATTTGAACCCCAATTCTCATACCACTGCCCAAATATGTTTAATTTTTTTTGTAATGCTTCAATTGCATGTATATGTATTTGTTGTAGAATATTTAGATTGCAAACTTGAACATATTACAGTTAAATCATAGTTACTTTGTGCCTCATATGCTACACTTTTTTCCGTAATAAATACGGTAATATATGCGTTAATATATGTGTACATGAATTAGCTTTTCAAATATAGTCGTAAATAAAATGGAGCAAATACAGATACAGCTATCATTCTGCAAGCTTATTGTGTGTGCGAATTTATAGATAATCGATAAGTCCTATATCATAGGTTCATATTTACGATTTCCTTAACCTTTCTACATTTTAACCAATGTGGAACATTATAGGAAGTTATATATCTTCACATTTTTAACGATGATGGTTTTGTAACATGGGGAGATAAATAAAGCGATGATGACGGTTATATATATATATACCTACTAAGTGATGAGAAATGATCATCCAGGCACACTAACAAACTAACAAACATACACACTTCTTGAAACTAACTTTATTTACTTATTAACATAACTAAACTAAAACTATATTTCCACCACTTAACAACACTATTTTTAGTCATTATCATTACTTTTGTTTTTGTCCACCTTTTAGCATGAACGTAAGTTTAGTAGGTACTTAGTGAATGTTTGTTCAATCAAAATATAATGTAATAAAATAATTTTTCCACTTCCGTTTAATAAGGGACTATTTATTTTACTAGTAGTAGTGAAATAATAAGATCTTTATTTTACTTGAAATTAAAATGGAAACTATGCATATAAGAAACATTACAAAAATAAAAAAAAATAGTTTTTATTTTATTTACATATATTAATGACACAGTTATCATATTTATTAAATTCACAGTGACTCATATTTTTCAATTCAAAAAATTCAAATGCCAATTTTATATTTATCGTTCATCTATTTATAACTAACATTTTATGATAATAACTTAGAAACGCTCAAAATTAATGAGTCCTTGTTATTGTTTATTTTACAAATGTTAACAAAATGTCAAAAAATTATAATTTCAAATACTTTTTTTACTTATTTGGAAACTGGGTGGCTATTTAACTTTTTGCTCTTACAAAACTGGCCTGCGTCTTGTTTTGTATTTTTGCATACTTTAAATAACCACCTTTGTTACTTTACTTATTACATAAGTAGCTATTATTAATTCTTTAAATTGGGGATTTTTTATAAATAACTTCAATAATAATAATTTGGTAATTATTATTTTGTGATCTACATTAGAAATGTGAATTTATATTTTTAGTGATTGGAATTTTGCTCTCGTCTCTAACGTTAAAAATCTTCATTAAGTCGTTTTTAAACTGTTGCTTAGTCATAAAAATGGTAGAATTTATGCGTGAAATTGATGGCATATAGTAAATATTCGGGAATTATTTATGTTAATAATAACCCAATAAGAAATGTTGCTAAATGAATCTTTTGTTAAAGAAACATTAAAGAAGGTTGCTGAATATTATTATAATTAATAGAGACCGGCTCTAGCTAAATAAGGATTAAAGGAGGTAGGGACAAGAGCTGAATATGTACAAATTTTACATATATAATTTAAGTAATCTCCAATTTTCAGACATTTATTACAACTATACAGAATATATCACCTATAAACATTTTACATATATTTAATTAATGAATATTATTTAAAAGCATGTAGTAGATTGCTTACATTCATAAAAATATTTATTTGTAATCTTGTGTGTGGCAATTCTGTTTGCTTATAGAAGGATTACTCATGCTAATAATGAATATATTACGTGAAATTTTCGCGTAATTCTGATGCAAATATACCCGTATAATGTATGCAGCAGTGTGTCACAGGTGCAGAACCTGGTAAATATTTACCCCAAGTTGGCAACCCTTTTCTCGCCCTTACAGGTTCTGTTTACCCTATCATACGCGTATAGGTTCACCCGAGCATTCCCAGAATAAATAAATCATTTGCAACCCGTTTGCACCTGTTTGCCGACTATTTCAAGGTTACGAAGGTTAGGCTCAGTTAACCACGCCTGAACTTCGGAGTCTGGACTTTGTTTGACAGGGAAATAAATTGTGAAGGGTTACGGGTCAAATTTAGAGGTAGATTTTGTTGTAACTATATTAATGTAAATTATGCAAATATTCTTGCTTATATTTTAATGTCAATTTTACAGTATAATTTTGTTTAGACATTAGGATGCAAATTATTAAAATTTATAACATTGTAAAATATTATACGAATTTTTAGATGTTATTTTATATTAAGAATAAAATATATTATCTGTGAGATCTGTGTATAAACAGAGCTGCCACCAAGAATATAAATAAATATAATATAGGCTAATAAATTGAATTCGTCTAATAAACCACAACGAATGACATGACCAGCTAAAAATACGACTTCTTCTTCTCGTAAGAGTACCTATGACTTTTTTTTACCGAAATATTCATAGTCCGTCGAATGTGGTTTTTGAGTCCACGTTAAATTAAAAATTTTAGATGATGTACATTATTTTTTCAAAATTTCTACCGCCACAGTAACTTTTTAGTACTTACCTGTATAGCAACTGTTTTCTTTATAAAAATTTGCTGCATTACATTTTGTTCTGATTTACTCGATTAACAGAAAAAAAGAGTCTGTCACCTCAAACTTGTACATAGAACTTTATTTTTTAATTTTTATATTTTTACTATATTAATTTGTATATTTTTAAATAAATATTCTGATAAGGCAATTTTATTTTGATTTATTTGGGCGGAAAACTTGCGGATAAATTCTAAGCTTTTATTCAATTTTAATTGACACAAAAAATAAGTAATTGGAATTAATTATCTATTAAGCATCATATAGAAACTGATTCATAAAATAAAAATAAGTAATCTTATGAGTAAACAAATATAAACACTAATTTAAGAATAACAATTATTAATTAAAACTTAAACACTAAGATTGTTATATTAATATCAGACTGTCTCCTCGGTCTTTTCTGCTCAGGCTTAAATAGTAGAGCAATTAAGTTCGAGAATATTCTCTTATTTTCGACGCATCAGTACAATAGAAGCGTTCCGAACCAGGCTTGACATGTCTGCTAGCGGCAGTCGCCCGTGTCCTTGGGATCGCTACAATATATTTAAGTAACTGAAATTAGCACAGAAAAGCATGTTTTTATTTTGGTCTTCATAGACCACTCTATGATCGAAGGCTTAAAAAAATTAAAAATATAGGGATTATTAATGTCATATAAGATAATATACACAAGAAACTTCAAATAAATATATTAATATCCACCAAAAACTCTGCATTGTCTATACAAAATCACCACCGAAGCCACCGATCACCACTCAGGCCATTTTTAAATATCCTTCAGGGGACTCCTAAGATCGGCGCACTCCCAATACCAGTTAAATCTCTGTTGCCCTTTGGATTAATGTTTCTCGACGCTTATGAAAATGAAATAAAATAGAGACGATTACTACAATTGTTTATCTAATTTAAGTCACGTTCCCACATTTTTTTTTCTTAAAATTAATTGCAGCTAGTATTAACATTATTATGTTACGAATATTACGACCATAAAACATAGTTATTTTGTGTAATCTACTATAATAATAATATTTCTATTTTTATTTATACTGATAAAGTATATTTTCCCGAGATTTTTATTGGGATGCCCGGATGCCGCAAAATAAATTATTTTCGTTTAATATGCCGCAAGGTAAAATATTTTGGCAGACACTGGTTTAATCTATGAACAGAACTGCTACTATAATTACAAATAAATATTTATATTACTGTTATACAGATTACCACATGTTTGTAAATACTCATGTGTAATGCTCGTCATAAAATATTGCTTATTATTATTTCAACACAAAACTTTCGCATCTGTGACCATAGTCGCCACCATGCCACCAAACATATAAATAAATTTCTGAATGTAATAAAAATTTAAGGCAGCCACATGTTTCTAAATTATTTATGGCACAACATTCCTAGATGAAACAGGACGTAAAGTAAAGAACTATTTAGTAAAGTTAACAATATTTGTAAATGATTATCACTATGTATTAGAGATACAGAGAACAGAGGAAGGTCTATGATGGTATGATGATATTTGACAGCCTAGATGTAAATTCAATTTACTTGCAAAGTGCAAAGTATTCTTTACACTTTGTAGTATAATAATAATAAATTTTTAAAATATTTTTTAATCAATTCGAATTACATGTAATAGAAACGTTAAAGTTAATTTTTATTTTATGATGTAGTAATTAACAAGGTATATTTATTTATTTATATCAGTTCAAAATGTTTATTTACAGCCCAGTAGTAAGTAGTAGAAGTTCGAAATGAACATACATCTTTGCCATTTCTCTGTTTCCAGAAGTAACTAAAAACTGCAAGTCTTACAGTTTATATTAAATTCCGAAACACTCCCACACATTGCTGTTTTATTTGATTAAATTTTGGCGAACTTGAAATTTGAACCACCACGCTAATTTCAAATCGGAGTTCCAACATTGCTTTCAAATATGTGTAATGTTGGTCACATAATAAGTGATAGTACAACACTAAAATACATGTAAGATGCATGTAGTAGTACACTCGTCACACTTATTATAAGTGCCTGCAGAAAATTAATATGAGGTTTTTTCCTACTAATCACAGCTTGAAACTATATAACACATGCGCACAGTGAAAAGTGGGTTCCAAAAAACTTTTATGTTGACTATTATCGACTGATCCTACAAATTTCTGACCAATTTTAAACCAGTTTTCTGGCGATCAAAATATGAAAAAATTCAGAGCATGTGCTGTAAATCAGAACTTGCGTGATAATTTAATTTAAATAATCACAAAATACTATTTAAGCTTAAAAATGCGCGAATATATAGAAGTTAGTGATTTTTTTTTATTTATATAGATTTATGTTTATGTCAAACTAACCTACATGATAGTCTACAATTCATTCCGACAAAAACATTGTCCGGAACTATTTGTAGAATATACAAATTAATAAATATAAATAAATAAAAATAATGAAATATGTAGAGTACAAAATATATCTATTGATTGATTGTACATAACTACCGAACATAACAATAACTCGATAACGTGGTGATCTAGCAGTCTTTTCGATTGCTAGATCCCCACATATTTGTAAACTATTTTGTACATAAAATTATTTGTTCTTTTTTAAAAATTTATGTAAGATCTTTATATAAAAAATCTGCGACGTACAATAAAAATATTTTTTTATTTAAGTCTAGGCTAGTAATTCTGGTTACAAAATGTCGGCTATTTTTCTCCAACACAAAAATATAAGAAATAGCGATAGTCAAAATAATAATTTGTCTGTGCTATTATATAAATATTTTCGTCATACTTGTTATGTGTATGCCTGTAGGTGACGTCTAGTAATGATCGTTATAGCGAATATAAAATGATTTGTTTTTAAAAGACTTTTGCACGGGCGATATTTTTTATTGTGTTCCCCGTGTTTTATGAACGTATACAAACCGAATAATAAAAGAGAATGATTCTTTTGCCATCGCATTTGTGTGAACGGCATATTCACAGCAGACGTCCAGGTTTTTACTCCTGTTTTTCATTAACGGGCATCTGTTTATTTTATTTCACATGCGGAAATTTTCAAATTAACGAATTGTAATGGACTGGTTTATTTAGAGAAAAACGCTGTAAAATATTTGCAATTAAAGTATTTACTAAATAGAAAACAGGATATTTAAAAAATAGGGTTTCCTTTAAAGGAGTATATAAAAAATAAATTCAAATTAGTATGCATGTAGGTATTATTATTTTTATTCCTTAATATTTACTAAGTATATGAGAGTACTTTTAAAATATGGCCTGATATAATTATAACATCTGTAAGATATGTACCTAAGTTTATTACCGCTAGAAATATAAATAAATATTTAATTAACTACAATTCAGACTACTACATTCTTGTCACTCTAGTACTATAATATTACTAAATTATTGTTTGTTTTGTTGTTTAACATATCATTTTTAATCTTTTGATTAATAATAATTATTAATTAGTGTATTGTTTATTTACTGCAGTTGAAAATCCCATGTGCTTGAAAAGATGAGTTACAAAAGATAAAAATAAATGCAATACTTTATTAATGACGAGATAAAAATAATGAACGTGTACTAATTAAAATCTAATAATAAATATACTTGCAATATTGTACAAGTAAACATCATTTCAAAACGAATTGTTATATATTAAAATATAGTTATTTAAAGGAAATAATATAAGCTATTAAATTCTTTTTTTCACGACATGCTTAGAAAGCACTTTCTTTTCACGAAATAGTGAAGAAAATTACTTTTCCCTTTTTAGGGTAGAAAATGTACAGCGTTACCAAAAATACCTATAACATGGATATGATTATAATTGAATTAAATTATTGAAATTATAGAAAATACTAATTTAATAATATTCTTTTCGAAAAGTTATGTCTTGTTCTTTTCTCTTTTCAAATTACTTCACAATTTAACAACTTGAACTTGAATTGGCAAATTGGCAATACTGTAACAATTGCACTACTAAACGCCAAAGTTTACATAATTTAATTTAATACGACATTTTTCTAACGTTTATTCCTATGGGTAAAGTATAAACTAAAAAGTCACAAAAGAAGAATATTTATATTACCTACAAGTTTATTAAATAACGATAAAGGAGTAACAATAAACTTAATGATTAGTAATACACATTTAACTCACTAATTATTAAATACTCATTTATTTTTACACCATAGTATTTTTATTCATACGCTATCTATATTCACACGATATCCAAATTTATTTCCATTGAGTAACAATATTTATTTCTACTTCAATATGTCGTTGTTCTCAAACGGACTGCCCTCGGATTCGCCGGACCGCAACATTTTATACTTGCGGTTATTATTCTCGAACCTCGTAGAATCTTCTCGAGGCTGACCAAACGGCCGATCACGATGAATCATCGCAGTAAATCGTGCTCATTAAATTTTCATGCAAAGATAGGCTTTAAAGTATAGGTAGTGACGGGTTTACACGTGTGTCACACAATATTTGTATTGTATTTTATTTGATGTGAGATTTTATCGTCATGGAAACATTAACATAAGCAAAAGCGAAATTGAATGGAGTCTTCCCATAAGTTTTGTTACAAAGAATCAGCGGTACATTATGTACATCGACCAATAAAGGGATATAATTCGGACAGTTTTGTCTATCAACTAACACCGCTGAAAAATTTCTCAAATATTTATTTATCGGGTATCAAACAGTATGACGAATTGTTAGGAACGGAGGATAGAAGGAGAATTGGTCGCCCAAGTACTATATGTACGATTGCAGTCGTTAAGTAACCAAACAATATTTAGATTGCTGGTTGTATCCAATAGAACAATAACGCATATTCAGGGATGACCTGTCGGAGAAGGCCTATCGACGATCTAATAGCGTTTTCGATTAGAATGCACTGAGTGCACTCGGATTTTTTTGTGACGTCGTGCTTGGTACTGGTTTCGCAGTGGAACTGCCCGAGTGTCGAACAGGTAAAGCCATTCCAAACGAATACTTCATGTACTCAGTGCACATGGAAATTGCAGGAGCAAACTAAGTTACAGAAACTGTATTAAATATATTGATAAAATACTGGATCACTGTAATTAATTTATTAGAAATAATCCAGCAAACATTATCATTTATTTTTATAAATTTAATTTATAATTAATTTAATTAACATTTTTTTCTTTACTGTATATATGTATAAACATTAGTACTCACTTCAACATTGTTGTATTTGTGTACTACTTTGATGATAAAATCTTTTACTTTCCTCATCAGCATCACTGAAAATGAAGATCTAAGTAAATTTTGCACAGTAATAACTTCTTGCATATTTTAATTACTCGCACCTTTCAGTGTTGGAAAATAATTGCACGAGTAGAGATGGTGCAGTATTTGTTGCTCTGAGTGGACACTGAGTACTATATACCTGGCCCAATCGAATACATAAAAGGTCGCTCGCTTGCAAACGAATACATTAGTTGCACGCAGTGCGCACTGAGTGCACTCACTGCTCCCCACTCGAAAACACTATAAGTGCAATCTCCTGACTCCAAATTGTAGGCGATTAAAGAAACAGGATGTCAGCGCCTATTGCAATGGCTCGCAATTAATGAATACGAAAAAATCATTTTTACCAATGAGAACATTTTTACGGAGGCGAAAAATTTTATCTATCAAAATGATAGGGTGTATGCCCAAACTTCTTCTAAGTCTAGAGAGATAGTTTCGAGGTACAAGAAGGGTGTCATTGAAAGTATGGAGAAAAGTGAGTCATCAAGATGTGACGGACCTATATTTTTGTGAAAAAATGGTGGAACTAGAGCAAAAATATATTAGCAGACTGTATTAGAAGGAGTTATGAGACCCCTGAACAGGGGAGTCTTCAGTGGCCAAAGATGTGTTTTGCAGCAGGCCTCGGCTCCTGTCCACATAGCCAAAAACACGCAAGAGTGGTTATGGAACAACATTCTAACATTTATTTCAGCAGAAGACTGGCCTTTGTGACAAGACCTGAATCCGCTGGACTGTAAGTTATGGTGTGATTTAGAGATGATGACAAGAAAGCATAGGCGTGCACAGTGGGGTGCCTGGGGGTGCCCATTACCAAATTAAAACTATCAAAATTTTCTTAAGTAGTAAAATTGACTTAAGATGAAGATTTTTACTAAAACTAGTGCGGTTATGGATATAGATTTTTTTTAACATAATAGATGAATTTAAAAAACACGTACCATATACGAGCGTCGTATGTTGCTGTGAAAACAGATTTGTTGTCTCGAGTAGTATTTCTTTTGTAAAATAGTATTTATGTTGAAAAAATATAGTATAATTACCTAGGCTCTCCCGCTTACTAAAACTGAAGTATACAAGTACTAATTTAATTTCCCGTCTGTACCTGGGCACCCCCATTACCAAAACCCTGTGCATGCCTATGCAAGAAAGATATTCCTCATAAAAATTTGGATAATTTGTAACAAGCCTTGGTAGCTCTACAGCAACTAGTATTCCTCTTAAAACCGTGCGATCTGCAATAACGAGTGGTCGCCTGACCGCAACGGTTTCAGTCCTGTGTGAAAACAAAAGACGGCTATTTTGATAAATAACTATATCAATAAAATGAATATAAAAATCTGATATGGACACCACATGACTTCCTTGTACGCTAAATGATACCATTTTATACCCATTTTTGCAGCACTTTATTTAAAATTATTTCACCTGAAAGTGAGATCATTCTCCTGCTAATCGTTGTTCAACTACCATTCGTTTTATATCTTCAAAATTCCCTTCGAAACGGATCATCTTTTGTAATGTTTTATAAAAAATTCTTTCTTGTATTACACAAAATTGTTTTAATCGCTCATAAACTTCAAAAGAAAGATATATTGTTTTCATTTACGTCCTACATATTTCTCAAGAAACATAGTTGTCAATGTTCTCATATACTCAATTCATTAACAAGAAGTCAAATGTTTCCTATAAAAATTAAAGTTTTTATTAAGTTTTTTGCTAAATCTAAAGTGTCCTTTTCAAAAGTTCGATTAGAACCAAAAATGGAAGTATAATAGCAATTTCATAAACAAAATTTCAGTATTCGACGGCTAATCGTTTTAGAGTTACGCGAAAAATTAAAAAAAAAGCGTTACAAGCAAAGTGCCCCGATTTTTTCGCAATTACAATACTTCCTTTATTTTGTACAAGGAAGTAAAAAGCACACATTTTTTATTGTCTCAGAAGCACTTAATCTTTGTCAGAGGATTAGGTATATTATTGCGTATAGTAATTTTAAAGCACGGGTTTGCGGGTTCCGTTGATTTAAATCACATGATTTAAATCAGCGACTTAAATCAATTGTTATTTCATATTCCAGATTTACGAAAACTGAGAGAAAAAAGGTGTGTTATCATGTGGCAATACTTTCACGAACAACTAAATTTGTTTATCTTCGTCGGTAAAACCATTTTACTGGTATATTATTTTAAATTTATAACGTGAATTTTTTTACATTAAAGTGATTTTTTTTTAAATTTACTTTGAAAAATGTTGCAGTAAAATTTGGTTATAACGACATCGAAGGGATACCAAAAATTTCTATATTTTATTTCGCTATAACCGATAAAAGTAAAATAATATTAGCGTTTAAAAAATAGGATTTTTATGCAAACCCTAACGGGTTTTAATCTAGCATTTTCGCACGGTTTTTAGTTGTCATTTTACCAGGGCCATAGTCAGCTTCAATTTGAAGGGAGGGCCAGAAAATATTTAGGGGGTAAATAAAAGAGCAAGTAAATTAAATTTACATTTATGTACTGTTATTGCTAGGGGGCTCTAAAAAAATTACCCTGGCCCCCTCCTGGCTACGGCCCTGCATTTTACCTCCCACAACCTCGGTAAGGTAATACGAATATTTGAATTTAGACGCTTTATTACACTGGGATGTATTGATTACATTTTAACGTCAATTGATCAACTGGAAGTGGCACTTTCTTTGAAACGCATGCAAAACTGTATTTCCTGGAAACATCTCTAAGTACTCTCTGCAAATTATATTATTATGAAATATAAATAGAACCCTGTTCTCAGTGATGCTATTTCAAATTTTCGCGAATTTAACTGACAAAGGTCAACTTAAATTTAAGATATTCTGAATTGAATTATGTATTATTCTAAATATTATTTATTGAGATTTAGACTAATGCATATTTCATTTACAAGACCGTATATCAGTGGTAGGCGATTTTTAATAATAAAGATAAAATATATTTTGTCGATTTTGCTTCATATTATTTTTTTTTTACAAACTAAAAGAAGTGCAAAAACGCAAGATTAAAACAAAAGTTGCTAAGCAATAACATAACCCAAAATCCAAAGTAATGTAAAAAACAAATACTAATTAATCTCCATGTGAAAATTATGAAACGTGAAAATAAAAATTTGGGATCCTTTTTGTCAGTATATTGTGTAGGTATAATAAAAAAATCTGATGTGTCCAACACAATACCTCCCGCAACTGTAGTAATACATATATTCTATATAAGTTATTCAATACCTTTAATTTGTAGTTTTAAAATTAGTTTGTTACTGCAGTTCAGAATATTTTTAATTCATTTCATACCTAAAATTTCCTTCATAAAATTTGTATGACCAATATGACAGCTATTTTTGACGTTACTAAAACCGGAACCGAATTTACCTTGAATCATGTATGCAAATACATTCCTTATATATTTCTTCCACTATTTTTAATTTCAGAACAAAACTGCTTCATATTTACTTATTTTATCTTTTAAACTCACTTACATTATATTTGACATATGTCAAAATTTGTGAACATATGAATAACTCATCTGTTTTATAAAAATTCCTTGGCCTAAACGATACATAAAATTAATATAATTTATATATATTTTTTTCTATCTAGCTAGAAGTTATATATAAACGTAATTATGCAGATCGGTAGAAAATTATAAAATCTTTATATTTAATAATAACGTAATTTGCGAAAAAATGGTATTTAGAGGTATTTTTTTAGGAAACACGGTTTAAAGCTTCAAGTAAAATACTACTTCCGGTTACCCAATTGTACTCAAAAACTAATCAGTTCATCATATTTGAATATAAGTCTTAAATACCAAATATTATATTTTTTACATGTATCGTATTGGAGTTATCGTGGACGAAAAATCGTCACAGACACACACACACACACACACACAGACACACACACAGACACACACACACACACACACACACAGACATACAGACATCACGCTAAAAATAGTAAAATCGTATTCTAGGGACCTTAATTCGTGCTCATATGTTGAAAACTCACACTCGAGAAATTTGACCAAAAACAATACCTCCCTTATCTATATATTGATAGGCGGGAGGTAAAAATAGCTTATGATACACATATTTTCAAATGTAATTTTTGTTTATTTATTTGGAAACCGTTTCCCTATTAACAAATGTCACCGCACTCTACTGCCGTTGCCATATATTTTATAATGTAGACAGTATTATATTTAAACTCAAGCAGACACGTGGCAAGGGAGGGACTGAACCCGCTCTCCTCTTCCAAATTCTAATGAATTTAGTTGTAAATGTAATTAAATGTCTAAAACTTTATTAAAAATCTGACATTTTATTGTAATCGTGTAATTTAATTGAAATGTATTCATATTTATCTGTGTTTCTGAGCCCCTTCTGCAAAAAAAGATAGAGGCATGATAGATGAAAATTATAATAAACCCCTTTTTGTCCATATTCCAAAAGCTTTGTGCTCTCATTTCACAGAATTTTATTTTAGTAAACAGAACATATAATCAAAAATAAAACAAAAATTTACAGTTTTCAGGAAAAGTAAAACATACAAATAGTCTAAAATATATATTTTTTTGAAAATAGTATATTGTGTATTTAGTAGGTAAAGTGATATATATTTTTTTATCGGTTTGTATTGAATAATAATGAAATAAGTATGATTGTATTTTTATTGACGGAAAACAATGGACTGCGTACTGTCCGGGAATGCTTTTTGTCACTGACCGGAAAAATATTCCTGGTGTGTTATTTTTTGTAGCTTTGCAACTACACTAAAATACCGGAATAATGAATTTTCCGGTTGGAAAACACACCGGAAAGATGTCAGTTTTCGTGCGATCGAAATAAAAAAGATTAAAATATGGACTTATGTGCCAAATATACTTTATTTTTGTTTTTATTTGGCATTAATTTTTGTTGAAACATGGACATATGAAAAGAGCTTGCTGATATGCCTAATTAAAACGATACATGTAATTGAATAGAATTCACTGTTTATTTACAATTAATGCTGACAAGCAGAGTTGGCCTGATTTTATTCATTTGATTTAACCTTTTTTTAATAAAAATCATTGATTTTTATCAATATAAAAAAATACAAATTATAATGAAATTGTATTTATTTGACACAAAACTATTAATAACAATCAAAATAAATTTTGTATTTAATTTCACACCCGGTTCCATAATCATATTAAAGTTTCCTTTAAAATGAAAAGTAGCTTTTTGATGCCAGAACCTGTCCCGTAATTGTTTTTTAAATAGCACTAAAAAAGTCTTCTTTATTGTAAAGTCCCGAATTTTGCTCTTTATGCATGTAAAAGTCGTCTTTTTTTAAACTTATCGAAAAAAATCGTTGTCATATTTAAACCAAAAGTGAAATATAGAAAGTGACTCTAGTTCAAACTCTTCATCAGAAGACGTAATGTAAATGGCCAAAAATATATATATTTTTTGTGATATAATATTGGGGTATGTGACCATAATCGAATTTCATTGGATAAGTCATAAAATATAAAACTAACCACAATAGCTTCTCATTATAATAATAAAAATAAACTTTAGTTTGCAACAATATAGTTATTAACAATTTACTGTGTCTTACGCTCCCAGTCTATCTCTCTTCTTTCAAGATTCTACCATGATGGCCAGCATTCCTTCTCTTCCTTTTTAATAATTATTTTTTCGTAAAGCACGAATAATTAATCGATTTAAAAAAATATATTTAATTTTTTTGTCTAGTATCATATACCAATTTATCACATACCTCATTATAATGTTACACCGTAGTCAATATTTGTTTTCCTGATAGAGGAGAATGAATTCAATCTACTATCCGACTGTTAATTATTCTCTATAATATGCTTCTCCTTTCTTTTCAATTGTAATAATTTCAAATGATCTTCGGAATTCAAGAGATATGCATTTTAGCTTTTTCCCGCGAATTTCCATTCGTAATGAAAGAGTGTTGTCAAATTAAAATGATGTCACTTTGAATTTTTGACATAAATATGGCACTGTTTCAGTTTTGCCAACTAACAAATAACTGATCAAAGGCCACTTTATTTAGCAGACTCATAACAAACAGAAGCAATTAAAGTCGCCTTTCAATGTCGACTTTTCCAAAAAGTAAACTTTAAAAAAAGGAAACTTTTATGTGATATTATGGAACCGGGCGTAAAAATTAAATGATATTTTATCACTTTAATTGTCATAATAAAAGAAGTATTTAAATGTGTAACAAAAAGTAAAAATTCTTTGTTACTCTTCCTTGTTTTATTCAGATGAACAATTTTGGTTTTATTACAGATTTTTGTCTTTGTTTATGAAATAAAATATTAATATTGCTTTTAAAACAATTTTAAAAGTGCTGTAACACTTAGATATTTTTAAAAACAAAAAAAAATCATAATTTTTGCTAACCCTGCTGTCCAACTTTTCGAAATATGTAGAGTTATAAAGTTGTCAAGTGAATCTCTCCGAAGTAAAGTTTATTTTTGTAAGAGATCCTCTGGGTTAAATCGTGATGACCGGAAGTGGAGTGTATCGATTGTGCTGCCACCTGTATGGCCGCCAGGTATTCCCATATTTGCAGCTCTCGGCGTTGACACTCAGGCTTACAGGATCAGCGGAATTGATGTGTTTATTTATTTGTTTCGCAGGATAAAGAAAACTCCCTCCACTGACACATCGGATTAAATTGACGCGGTATAAATTTTTGAAGCTTAATATTGATGGATGAGGAAAAAGATTACACGATGAATAAAAGTTTTAGTGGTGTCGTCAAACTAAATGCAACATGAATGTCGACATGAATTGTTCGTGGCAGCGCTGCTCATAAAATATATTTTAGTCCTGGAGTAATACCAACCGATATTTTGTAACCATCATTCCACATGAATGTGTATTTACAAGCATGTTACAACCTTTATTGCACTTAAATATTCAGTTCATAAACAAATCTTAATAGTTATTTATGTATGGAGAACACAAAATCCAGCAGAGATGCATAGGCTTAAAACCCCCAAATAAAATTTCTATAAATTTTAATAAAGGTTATCTTCATCTTAATTTTATCTTTCACCACACCACAGTAAGAGAGGCATTGGAATTATGCTAAAAATAAGCACGTTTTGAAGTCCCTAGAACACGATTTTAATATTTCTATGATGATGTCTGTCCGTGTGTGTAGATGCATGGATGGATGTTATTACGAATACTCAAATACTAGTGAATAAAAAAAATTCAAATTTTGGAGACAACATTCTAATACCCCAGATTAGATCTGATTAAATTTTGGTGTTAATCGTGCAACCGGTAGTGGTATTTTAATGAAGATGCGAAGTGTTTTTATGAAATATCTTATTTAGTTGTGAATATACCTATGAGAATTTTTGTGAATAATAATTTAATAGTATGTCATTAGTTAATATTTTATAGTTCAAATTTGTTTCTATCTAGCTCTATTTAACCATTATAAGTAATTAAAGATTCGATAAATTTGTTACAATTGCAGTTAATCTGTTTAAATATGGAAATAAATATTTTTTATTTGACATGAACAATTGTTATAATTGATAGGAATGACAGTGAAAATATGAATAATTATCGAATATTAATACTGTAAGTACTAATTATTTTAATAATACATTTTCCCGTGTCCGCAGTCAACGCATGGAAAATATAAATATTAATAAAAAGTGGTAAAACGACAGGCAAGATGTTATGTACTAGCCACATTACATTTTTTACTGCAAATCAAAAATTAATTTAAAATGCTAGATTGTGAAATAAGCAGTCTAAAAATAAATATTGTTAGAAGTCTATCTTATTAAGGTACATTTGGTAATTTTATAAACTTAAAGTTATACTCACAACTACTGTATAAACACAGGATTTTTCTGTGCTCTGAGGAGGAGATTTTTGAGAAGAATTTGTTTCTTTTATAAAAAAATGTTTTTACAATAATATACCGTGAATATTTTTTAACGTGAAACATAAGGATTTATCATATCTATGGCTACGAGTTGATATTTGATTGACGACAGCATTGTCTCATTTAAAATGAAACATATGGAATGAAATTGACAGAACTAATAAATTTTAACATTGCAAGAAATTACAAAATAAACTAAACTAACAAACACCTCCGATATTAAAGGTCAGCTATAAAAAGAATCTAGATGTGTAAGATCGAGTGAATGATTTTTAAAATAGTTGTTGCATTTGAGGTAGGCCTGTCGGAAAATTTTATAACCCAAAAAGAAAATGTCAAATTCGTTTCCTATGTTTCATTTTAAATGTGACAAGAAAGTATACATTGTTGTCAATCAAATATCAAATCATAACAATAAGTATGATAAATCCCAAGTTTCACGTTATGTGACATTAAAATGAGATTTTATTTTCACTTTGAAATGCACATTACATTTTTCGGTCTTCTACTAAAAATGGCAATGAAATAAAGTAAAATAATGGGACTTTCTGGTTTTTGTTTTATTTATACAGGCTGTTAACGTCTTTTTTTAATGGATGATACTACGGGTCAAGAAGGCAAAAGACGTTAAGACACCTTAGTAAAAGTGTTATAATAAAGGGGATATTATTTCTTTTAGTTTTTATAAGAAGTAGAAACATGCGAAGTAAAAAAATTATTTTATTTTTCTTTTGGTGTTTAATATGTTTATCTATCAATTGTAGTACGTTATATTTTTATAATTTAAACATCGTTTAAAATTCGTCGGAACCCAGGTCCTCCATCATGTCCTTGATGAGTTAGCACATCATCAGTGTCTTGGCATCTTGAGCACGTATAGAAATTAGAAAATTGTTAAAGACGAATTGGAACCGCCGAATTTTGATACATTTCCCTATAAATAAGCATCATTTTAAATAATTCAATATTTGAAAACCGATAGTTCATCGTTCATCTTTTACACAACTAATAAACCAATTAAGAACTGACAGTGCACAGTTAAATAACCAACACCTGATAGGAAAAAACAAAGAAAAACAAATAAAATTTATCGCCTCATTAAATACTAAAAAAAATCAATAACTCTCTTATTACAAAACTTTTACAAAGGTTTTTTTTAACCTTTTTCGCTTTCTTTTGATCTGTAGTATAACCAATTAAAAAATAAATCAAATTGCCGTAAACACCTTGTAAATGTAATGTGCAAAGAAATATCATTTTGGAACACAATTTAAAAATTGTTTACAAAAATTTTTTCGACCAGTTTTTCTTAGAGTATGGAGAATACGTTTCTTAGTTTCAAAGAGAAAATAAAATAATTTGATCATTTATCTCTATCTTAGCAGGCTGATTTTTATACGATAATTAAATTAATATCAATTTATTATGCATTTTTCACAAAAATTAAAATGATTTTTAAATCCTCCATATTAATACTAATCGTTGCTACTATGAAAATATTCGCATTTCACACAAATATAGGTTCTTTTTAGAGTACATTAAATATATACAAAAGTTGAAAATTGCTTCAAACTATTTAAATACACTAAAGTTGTATTGGGGTTTCGAAAGACCGTAGTGGCAGGTAGTTCAGGATTGTTTCAAGGAGTTTTCAACTTTCATAGACATGTAATGTACGCTGAAAAGGAACTATATTTGCGTGAAATGTAAATATTTTCACAGTAGCAACGATTAGTATTAATACGGAGGGTTTAAAAGACATTGTTCAAATGATTTCTATACGGGGTATAGGTACATAGGTACATTTGTTTTTTTTTTTTTTATTAAACACAGAAATAATAATATTCTTCTATGTTAAAAATAAACTTACACAAGTGGCACTCTAATTAAGGATGCCACAGAATTATATTCACTTTTTAAAATTTAATTATTTAATTATAAATATTGAACATTTTACAATAATCAGTATATTCCATTGAACACTATGTAGAATTATTTTTTTCTACAACTGTCAAAAAAATGTTAACAATTTTATTCTAATAACAGTGCGTAAAGTTGGCAATTTTTTCACAGTTGTTACGTTACCTTAACACCATGCGCAAAGTAGGTACCTTGGGAAAACGTTTTGTCACGGTTTTAAAAAACGGTCTCTCACTGGAACACATTTCTTCACTCAATTTATATAGATAAATAAAAATATTTAGTTAATGATGCAAATTAGTTGTAGAAAAAATATTGGTTGTGTTTTGTGTGCGAAATATTTTTAGTGTCATTAATTGACTTTTTTAACTCGGCAAGTTTTGCACTAAAAAAAACAAACTTTGTGCACTGTACAAAAACCATTTAATTTTCTCTAAAATTTGTTCTCTCAGAAACTGATTACGGTATCCTACACCAACAAGTGACATTGACTTTGACAATTATTTATTTAGTTAATTTAACTTTGTGCAAGTCTTGCAAGTCAATTAGACCCTAAATTTGAAAACTAGAAAGTTTTCTATTTATTCATTTATTATTTTCATTACGGCTTTGGCTTTGCGGACGAAAATTAATAACCATCAAATAAGTTACAATTTTCGTCAGGAAATTAATACGTAAATGTTTTTTTT
The DNA here is from genome assembly GCA_035578165.1 of Stenolophus ochropezus. Classification (NCBI taxonomy): domain Eukaryota; kingdom Metazoa; phylum Arthropoda; class Insecta; order Coleoptera; family Carabidae; genus Stenolophus; species Stenolophus ochropezus. Next base: position 25,008,640 of record JAQOWZ010000011.1, on the reverse strand, counting down.
TTCAAAGGGTAAGAGAAAATTATTTTAATATTTAAGTAATACCAGCGAGAATGTGGAGATTAGTTTTTAACAGTAGGGGGAGTATTTTAGATTTTAATTTGAATGTTATAACGTTATAAGAGTTAAAATTTCTATGGAATATTTCTTGGAAATAAAGAACACTTCTTGAGAATGTCTGCGTAGTAGAAAAGGTTTATAAAAATAGTAAATTTTCTTTGAATATTTCTCATGGAAATTTTCTCCATCCGATGTATCCGTATCCACAGTAACTGGATTAAATCCACCTGATCGAATAAGCGAATTCACGTCGAATGTGAAATGTATGAAAGGAATTCTAAAGAATATAGTTTCTCCTTTGAGCATATTCTAATTTTATTTAGAGGAAAGCTCACATTGTACGCTAATAGTCAGGACTACCTACGCCTCGGAATGAGATTGGGTCTCCAAGAATGTCACTTTCTTATGAAGGGCTTAGGGAATCAATAATACATTTGGCTTCTCGGGGCCATACTTATGCTGATTTAAAATGGAGACTTTCACCCCAAAAAGATTACTTTCGAAATTGCGTTCTTTAAATATCTATACGCCTTCAAGATATTCATGCATGTTGAATTAAAAGTTTACTGTATCCATGCAAATATGAATTTTATTTGGAATATTGCTATATACGTGTAATATATTTAAATACATGAAATATTAAAATATATGAATATTTGTAACTTCGGAAATGGCCACAAGATATCAACATGAGTCACGATTTAGGTTAAATGGGGTATGTGGCAAATTTAAGTTTTTATGTACTTTACTAAAAAATATATATTAAAAATTTGGGAAAGGGATATTGTAACGTCAACGTTGCAGAACCGTGAAAGAAAACAGGTAGACTGGAGGTGAAAGTGTTCTTCCACGATCGTACCATGGTGACGCTGACGCCACATATCCCTTTTCTAAAGTATTTAATTGCTAATAACTTCATATATTATTGCAAACTAATGTTTTGCTTTTATTATTATAATAAAAACTGTAGTGGTTACTTTTTATATTTTAAAACTTCTTATCTACTGAAAAGAATCGATTATGGTCACATAACCCATTGTACTGGAACTGTTTTTAGTTTCATTTAGATTGTTCAGACAAATAAAATAAATATATGTGAAAAACTTCTCAGATCGATCAGTAAATTTAGCAGTAGTTAAGAGAATACGCTTATTGCACTAGAAAAAGAACAATAATATTCAATTTATAATTGTAATTAACAAACAATTACTTACAAATTTAATTATTGTATAGTCTCCTTATTTTGCACTACACTTTCCGTAGTTCCCTGTTTCCTTTTCAGGTGTTTGGTTGCTGTCGCAACAACAATTGCACATCATTATTATTCTTGCAATTTTCTAAAAAACTAAACAGAGAAATATCGGAAGAAGTCAAATATAGGCTATAAGGCTGATGTATAGTTATTTTTGAATTATGCGAAAATTTTTAAAAAAATCCTTCGAGCATAGTGCCCTTTTGATATTGCAGATCGAAACATTCCACGCGGTATAATTACATTTAAAAAGAGAGCTGCATAACTAAATATTTTAGCAGTCTCCCCACAAAATTACAACATTCTACAGCTAATCATTTTTAAGTTATATGCAAAGAAATGAAAAAAAAAACACTCAAATAAAGTGCCCTTTTGGTACTGACGATGCAATAAAAAAGAGATGTGCAGAACTAAATGCTTTAGCAGTCTCTCAACAAAATTTCAACATTTTATATACTGCTAATTGTTTTTAAATTACGCAAAATAAAAAAAAAAAACCTCAAATAAAGTACCTTTTTAGCACTACCGATTGCAATAAAAAAGGGAGGTGCACAACTGAATGTTATAGTAATACCATATACAAAATTTCAATATTCTACCACTAAGCTTATTTATGAGTTATGCGAGTTACAATCGTGCATATAGACGTCAAACCGAAACTAGTCAAGTTGAAATCTAAAAACCTAAATTTTTCGTTATTACAAAACTTCCTTTACTTTGAACATGGAAGTAAAAAGCTTTAGCTTTATAATAATTAAAATTTAAGAAAAATATAAATTCGTTTTATAGCTTGAACCTCCCTCGTAAATTCAGCTCTGTATTTTTTCGAAGGAGAATAATGCATGTGGTTTTCCTTGTGGAAAGGACTGGCCATTGTCCCGTCCTGCAGGACTATGCGTGTCCCACAGGACGCCGCACACACGCGACGCGTTCATACAGAGCAACGCAAAGGCATAACGGCTCTGTATCTGGTTAATGGCTTTGCTAACTTGCTAATTGTTGTTGCGGAGAACATTAAAGTGAAAATGAGATAGTGCGGTTGTGATAGTCTGTTAAGGGTGAAGCCAGAAATTAATGCCTGCAAAATGAACAAATTCTCGATGCGCCAACCTAAACACAAATAATGGGAAAAGAGAAAAAGTGGAATACTCTAGTAAATTTAAATATTGCTGAATAAATGTATTTGAAAGTCTCGACTTTTATAAACTTCGTTGATAAAATTAAACCGTCCTTTCTTTCGGAATTTCCTTTGAGAATTCAAAAATATTTCAACCCCTCAACAGGTTATTTCATTTTGAATATAATGCCTGAAAAATTCCACTTGTAAATTACCGACCATGAAAGTTTTCCTCGCTCATTTACATCCAGGATTTAACGGAATTTGTCACAAAACTAAGCCACTGAAACAATAAAGGTTTCTTTCCTTTATCTGGAATAGCCTGATTCAATCTAAACTTATAATGATTGTAGTGCAAGGAGTTGCAGTTTAAGTGCCTCCCAAACGCTCCTCTATATTACGTTAGTTTCAATACATCCTTTTCGCCTATGTTTCTATGTAGTGAGTGTAGTGCAAGGAATTGTAGCTTATAGTGCCTCCCAAACACCGCTATATTACAATAGTTTTAGTAGAGTTCCTCTTCTTCTATGTCTATCTGGAATAGCTTGTTTCTATGTAGTGAATTTATTGCAATTTGGCTTTTATCGCCCGAAGGCATATAAAGTTGTCAAGCAATAGCGATTCAAACAAGTTAAAATTCTGGTTAATGAATAAATGTGAAACACAATAAATATAATAAATTCTAATTTTGATTTAACGTCTACAGAACTTTTCAAATTTCTTTTTATATAAATATTTAGACTTTTTAGAAACCAACTTGGCCTGTGCAGCCTTAAATTCCATTAATATTTTGTCAGAATAATTATTACGTGACGGTCCATACATATTTAACAGTGACATTTCGATTATATTAATGTCACTTGTCACTTCACACCCATTTTTACACATTAGTCACATCACAATACCCATAACATATATTGGCAAAATTACACTACCACATTATTACACACCCACTATGCTTCTCAAATGGTAAGCGTAGGATTGACAATAATTATACAAAAACAAATCATTACATAAGTTCAATTTATATGTCATGTATGTTTGCCTGTTTTGTCTCTCTTTATCTTGTTCTCGTTTATTTATTGTATTAATCAACCACACCACAGAACAAACAATCTAACAATGCCAAATATCCATGAAGAAATCACAGTTTACAATATATGAAAAAAAATGTTTTTAGATTTCAACGTCCATTTTGACTATTCCTGAATCCATTTTGATTACTTACCACAGAACAAACAATCTAACAATGCCAAATATCCATAAAGAAATCATAGCTTACAATATATGAAAAAAAAAACGGTTTTTAGATTTCAACGTCCATTTTGACTATCCCTGAATTCATTTTGATTACTTTTAGCGTGACCTATGTTCGTACATATATACAAAAATTAAAACAAATTTTCTGCCCTTTTGAAAAGGTAGATTGCAACCAAAAATGAAGGTGAATAACTAGATATTATAGCAATACCATAAACAAAGTTCCAACCTACTATGGCTTATCTTTGTTGAGTTATGCGAAAAATTCAGAGGCGTAGCAAGGGTTTCCAACGCCCGGGGACAAAGACAGTTTTCACGTCCCACCTATCAGATGATGGCGACTATAACGGAATTATTAAATTTAGTAGTTCGTTGCTTATTTTCCTTCGATGGGTTAAATGGTCTTTTTCTAAAAACGTTTTTTTCAAAATTATATTTATTCAAATTGTATTTGATGAAATTATTTTTAGTCTTTAAATTGGCTAATTATATCTTATTTGAGGTTGTAATTTGGATCCTACGTCTAATTATATCATAAAAAAATCATACTTTCCCAGAAATTGTTGAGTTTCAGGACAAAAAAAACCTGCATTTCATAGCTTATTTTTAGGGTATTTAGATGGAAAAGTATAATTAAGACAAGAATGATTATTTAAAGATATAATTAAATAATAGTGAAAAACAGAATTAACATTACATTTCAGAATGAAACCGAAAATGATACTGGAAGTGCGTTTAATATAGAAAAACTTTTAATTTTGAAATTCATTTGAGATTTTGTAACATCTGTTTGGCGCCCCTAGATGCTGCGCCCGGGAACAGATTTTCCCCTTTGCCCCCCTCTAGCTGCGCCACTGGAAAAATTCAAGAAAATACTACGATCAAAGTGCCTTTTTGGTACTGCCGATTGCAATAAAGGGGAGGTGCATAACTAGATGTTATGCAGTTCCATATAGAAAATTTCAACATTCTATGGCTAATCATTTTTGAGTTTTGCGAAATACGTACGTATGTACAGACGTCACGCCGAAACTAATCAAAATGGATTCATAGATAGTCAAAATGGATATTTTCGTTGAAACTTGAAAACCGAAATTTTTCGCGATTATAACACTTCCTTTATTTTGTACAATAAAATGAAAACGTTATTGTAAGAAAATCAATCTTTTCTTTTTACACGCCACGGATTCTTAAGGCCATTTCCAAATTTTCAAGAGTAAACATGATTGAATCCAGACTTAACCTACAATAATTATGTTGTTCAATATAATTTATTAATGTAATTTTGTTGTGATGGACTGTTATTTACAAACAATTTTGTAGGAGGCATGCGGATCGTTGCTCCCCACAAGGGAGCGTTCCTGGTGCAAGCAGCTGCAGCTTATAGCGCAGTATAAAGCGTATACATAAGCTTTAAACTGTGCTTATAGTGCTTTCCAAATACACTGCTATATTACAATAGTTTCAGTAAAATAGAGATAAGCGGGTATGAATTATTCGTTTAATTTAATCGAATTACAGAAAATGAACGAAATTAACTGATTACTTGGTTACAAAATTATTATTTCAGTTGCATCCTGGCGTCCTGGCATCTATAGACGAGACTCAAGAATAAATTCGTTCTTTTTTCAACTGTTATTCTTAAAGTTTTAATAAAAAGTATATTTGTACTCGTTTTTCCTTAAATAAATCATATTTTAACATTTTTTCTTGTGTTTCATAAATTTAAAATAAATATTTATAAATTATTTGGAACCGGAAACAGTAAACATAATTTAGTTTAGATTATAGTTTGACTGGTAACAAGATTCGGTAATCAGTTGAATCAAATAAGTGAATCGAATCCACAAGATCCAGAATCTATACATTTTTTGGTTCAGCATTTCAGTCAATTATTCATTTTGAACGAATCATTTGAATTCATAAAGAAGAACTTAATCAAAAGAATCGATTCCAAAAAAAGAATCGGACTTCCCATCTCTACAGTAAAGTTCCTTTTCTCCAATGTCTATTTGTAAGATCCTGTTTCTTTTGCAAGGAGTTGTAGCTTACATAAACAGTTCAATATTACAATAGATTCAGTAGAATGTTGACAAATATTTTGATTGATAGTTTATGAAGGACCAACGGGTCAAGATCCCAGCCAAACATTTTCTTATAAAATAATGATTTTGTCCCTTCCTAGTCGGTATGTTTACGCGTCCAGGCGGGAGGGTTAAGGGCTAATATTGTGGGGAACTTGGGCAAAGAACAAGGGTCGATGTGGCCTTTGATGTACAACAGGCCAGGAATTTAAAACGGGTAAACAGAATTTATGGAATAATTAATGCTTTGTACATCATGACGTAAATGTTTTTCACAAAACAAAAGAAAATAAAACAGCGGAAAATCTATTAAAATATTCCGCAGACATAAACATTACAGTACTTTTCCTTTCTTCATGCACTACCCTTCTTACTTCGATTCTGCAATATATCATCTCTAAGTTGGAAAAACAAATAAACATTTATTTAAGTGTAATATATATTGCCATATGTTTTTAAATACTCATGTGTAATGCTGGTCACAAAATTTTGGCTGTCTCCAACATTAATTTGTAAGAACCGTCTGACATAAAAATATAATTTATTATGTTTTATGTACACAGAATAATATAATGCCTTTTGAATCTAGAAAGCACGTCACATCTGTAAATTCCTCCCAAAAACAAATTACAGAACTACAATATACATTAGCACTTTCGGTGTTTTTCCGTGAAATACGGTGTCGTAAGGGTGCAGTAAACAAGCCAGTGTATAAGGAAGATTTAAGCCGCAGGACTGGTTTTTTATTCATAGACTTGGCAATATTCACACTGTATTTACATACGTAGTGAAGTGTGTTGTGTGTTTGCCTGAAACCCGATTCTGCAATATCCCTGTTGGGGGATAGATTGTTTTTTTGCTTTTTTTCTTTTGTATGAATAGAGATTTCCTTATGACTTGGAATAGTACTCTCTGGGTAGCTGTAATTCATTTTAATTTCCACTATTATCAAAAGAAGAAAAGAAAAGTAATTTTTCAATGTTTATTTTTCTTTATCTACAGAAATATATTGCATGTTCTATTTTATCTACTCTGCAGTATTATAATTGCAAATATGGAGTCCCTGGTTCGTGGCTAGTTTATAACGAGGGGTCGTAGAAAATTTAAAATAATATTTAATTTTAGATTTCATTTTAAAAAAATTATATACAAGTAATATCAATTTTTTTTTATTCATGTCAGTATGTACTATGACTATGTACATATAGGTGATCAATATCAATTTCTGCTGCAAGAATTATTAAACATTTATCTTGCATCTTTGTCGTATATGCATAACTTTTATTCTCTATCTCATCGGTTTGTTACAGAGGGATATACAGGGTGAATACTAGAAACGTTGACGTAGGGAATTAACATGGGAAAACCGTTTTATTTGTTTTCATCTGTTCCCTTAAATATAATTTTTTCGACTATTGATATGAAATATTATAGGAAAGGATCTATTTTAATTGAAATATTAGATAAAATAAATTAAATTTTGACAGTTGTTACAACACTATTAATTGAGAATCATGTATCATTTATTCAAAAAATTTTATTTGATTACAACAAACGGATCATATTTTTTGATAATTCTACTCTTGTATCAAAAATATTTAGAGTACCTAATCAAAATTTTATTATACCAATAATTTATTATTATTGCAGCAAAAACTCCTAAAACAAATTCAATAATATTTTCAAAGATTAGCACAACTATTTTGATTGTAATAATTCTTTAGGTAAAAATAACACTCAGATTAATTTATTAATGATGAGATGAATATGGTTACGCTTATACATAAAGAAGAGTCAAATTTTTAAATCATTACAAATTAGATAATGAGATGGAGGAGAATGTGGACAATCGGGATACATGCCAGCAAAAAAATATATATTTTTTTCACTTTTAACCATTTTTAGATAAAATCTATTAAGCTGTTTCTTAAAGATAAAAATAGGATCGATGGGACTTTAACTAGCCACATTATTTTTATGTAGCCATAGCCTTATCCATTCCGCTATGGAACATTTTAATAAAAATTTCTAATTTACATAAATATGAAATTGTCAAATAGAATTTTATTTATTAAATATTTCAGTAAGAAAACTTGATATTACAGAATATTTGATATTATTAGACGTAAAATTTAATAATCTAACCAACGGCATCACACACACCGCATCATATTTAGCGGGACAGATGGGAAAACAGAAAAAAACCGTTTTCCCATATTAATAAAACCATTCCAGATCACGAGACTTTGACGGATCGGTCCACAGGCGCCGACTACATGGGGACAACGGAAAAATTTTCCATGGGGCAATGCCCCCAAGGAGACATTTACTTTAGCGCAGCATTTTTTTGGATCAGTAATAAAGCCGTGAATTGTTATCATTTCCAAGAATTATTATACCTCCTTCCATTTTTAAGTAACTAACACACTTAAAAATATTACCAGTGAGTTCCTCGCATCAAAGTACGTATGTGTACAAATTTTCATTGGAAAATTTCCACAAGTACGGCCACAAATACAAATTGAATAACAACCAATAGGAATCCAAATGACCGGTATCAATACGCGTCACAGGATATACCTGGAATCCTGAGACGTTAGAACTCAGTCCCGCTCTGCCGGGCGCCGGGGAGGTAGTGGGCCGTCGGGCCTTCGTTGTTCAAAAATTAGAGCACTAAGAAGTGTTTGCTCTAATTTTAGGTATTCTGAAACCAGAGTACATTCTGAAGCAGATTTGGCTGCTCTGGATTGTACTCTGGTTTCAGTGGGTCAAAAATTAGAGTACTCAAAAGTTTTTGCTCGAATTCTAGACCTGCTGTATCCAGAGCAGATTCTTGAGCAGATTTGGCTGCTCTGGATTGTGCACTGGTTTCAGTGGGTCAAGAATTCCAGCTCTAAGGATTGTTTGCTCTACTTCTTGATTTGCTGAAACCAGAGCATATTCTGGAGCAGATTTAGCTGCTCTGTATTGTGGTCTGGTTTCAGTGGGTCAGGAATTAAAGCATTTTGAAATGCTTATTCTAATCCTTGGTCAACTAATCCAAAAGCACATTCTTGAATAGTTTTGGCTTCTCTAGATTGTGCTCTGATTTGAATGGGTCAAGAATTAGAGCATTTTAAAGTATTTGTCATCATAAGAAATTTTGCCCCCAAGAAAATTTTGAAAAGTCGGCGCGATAAATCGGTCATTGTTGAGGGGCATACAAACTTCAATTTTATATGGTAGAAAGTGATGCAATTACAATTAAAGTGATATTACCTACATTAATTTCAGGTATGTTGGTCTTTTTTTAAGATTTCTGGTTATATAAAAAAACGTAGTGAAATTATTGAAAAATTAAGCATTTTTGCCATTGCTGCTGTTGTAGATAGAACAGGGCACAAAGCAAATACATGATTTTTCAAATGTTAATTTCCTCAAATGCAACGCAAATAGTACAGTAACTGCATGAATAAATGCTTCGCCCAACCAGCAACACAAGTTTAATGTGTACAAGATATCGTACTATTTTGTAAAATGGGAAAACGCTTTTAAATTATTCTCTGAAAATCTCGGAGAGAGTTTAACCAACCTACAAAAAAAAACTATCACGTTGAATTATTTTACAAAAGTATTATACTAATCGTTTTTATTTACCTGCACAAACACTACGAATTCTTCATTTTCAATATTAAATAATTGTCTAGTCAATCCTGTCAATATTAGGGAAATTTGAGTAATCGAAATTTAAATCCTGCAAATAGTAAGGATCGCAGTTATTTATAATAGATATTTCTTTCTTGTAACGTTTTTTAATATCTCCACTTAAATTAGAAAAATATTAGCTTTTACGATCCTTATTTAAGGTATATAATTCAATATAGGCAAAAATTCTTATAAATAAGGATAAAACAATGAAGAACAAAACGCTTTCAAACGTGTAATATAAGGCGAATGACATCTGTATCCCTTCAACAAACATGGCGGCGGTTCTGTGACATCATTCTGGAATGGTCTATCCATATGTCAAGGATTCTAGTAGTTACCATGTGTACATATACGCTATCTGCGTTCAGCCAACAACAAAAATGAAATAGAAACTATATCGTAACCGCGGTAATGGATACTATCAAATATTTATAAAATTTGAATATGTCACTCATGTCATTTATTAAAGTGATTCTGACGTCGACAATTTATGCTTTCTTGTGTGGCAGTTCCGTTAATTTAATTTACAACTTTTTTATATCTATATTTCATCCATAAATATATTTGTATACAATACTGTCATTTTTGACATTCATTTACTTTATATCACAATTTCACCCGACAATTGTCGCTTCGATCTCTAATTGCATCTCTAAAAAAATCATGCACTTCATGTATAATAATATACTAATGGCCGATGGCCAAATTTTTCATTCTTTAATCAAGACTTAATCCACTGATCAAGTCTGATCTATGATTCAATTCAATTCACCATTAAAAAAACAATGATCATTGATCAACTGATCCGTCGAATTCCATTAACCAAATTTTAATTATCTGATTTGATCCTCTTTTTGACATATTTGTTTATGTACACAAGATTTTGGCTATTAAGATTATCTGAAATATTTTTACAAATCTATATGAATCGATGTAATTTTTCCCTTTTTTTGTTTTGCTTTGTCATTTTTATTTCCTTTCACATACGAAAAATATAAATATACATCATATATCAACAAAAAATGACAGAAAGTTTAATTCACACTTGTAAAATTATATGAACTTTTAAAAACATAAACAAAACTGTAAATCAAGTTGGTGAATTAGAATAAATGTTGATCCGTATCAACTTGATTCTTAAATCAATTGATCATAATTAATGGACTACTGGTGATACGGCTGTATTTGTTTTTTATTATTACTCGTTTTTTTTTTACATTTTTATAGTATACAGTGTAAGTCATTGAACTGTCCGTCTTTCATATCTCCCTTCTCGTTAGAAATACAGCATAATTTTATTAACAAAGTTTATTCGTCTTCTCAAGGAGCGTAACGGAAAATTATTTTCGCGTTACAGGGTGTTGCATTACGGCTCGATAAGAATTGTTTGTCTTTTTTTTAAATGGAACACCCTATATGCAAAAAAAACGAATACACGCATTGCTTCATAAAGGCTAACTGAAGTTATTTTAATAGTAAAAATTAAGATTTTTTCCCTGTACAACTAACTATATTCTATGTTCTGACATAAGTTTTTTTAAATATAATAATGCAGAATGTTCAATAAAAGGAATCAAATTTACTCAATTTCAAATGACTTTAACTCGATATTAATTTACAGGAGACCGGGGGTACTTCACAATTATTAAGAGAGAAAGGAGATCGTGACACTAGAAAATTATCATCCATTTCCCACATAAAAATACCTTCTGTGGTATTTTCTCCACTCCAAATAGAGTTCCCGAGAAGTGACGTCTACGATAGTATGTCATTTTCAATATCTGCTACAAGCAGTCCAACATAGGGTAATAAACCGTGAGTGTTATATTTATTTAATTTATATTTATAATTTAAAAATTAAATTAAATTAGAATTGGTTTTATGACGAATGAGATAGGATCTAGTGAAGACTTCTTGCATAAAGCTAGAATGGAGCACTTTAAAAAGTAGTAAAGATTGTAGACATACGTATGTGAGATAATATGAAGTTAGATTGAATTACAAAGCGACTTCAGACAGTCCTATTACTGCAGAGAACTACCTATGTATATACATCTTGTATTTGAAATTTACTCAAGTACAAAATTAAATTTACAGACAAATAGAATTAGTCCTTTTCAAGTATATTACATAGTTCGTATATTACAACTGACAGAAACAGCTGATAATGTTTATATTCAGTATTAGGAAAAACATTCAACAAAGGAAAGCATTTATAAGAATCGAAATATATAATTACAATACGAATAGCAATCTACAGTATGTTAAGAAACAAAGGATCTAAAAGGATATACACATTTCGATGTCCTGATTCTGAAAAAGATTTTTTTCAAAATAGAAAAATTAAGGACATTGTTCTTTGAGTATACCTTGTTAGTGCCACTGTTTGCTACATTTAAAAAAATCGTTAACTATTCACTTACTGTTCACTGAATGGTAAGTAAATTCATATTTGTTACAAATGATCAGAAATTATTTACTACATTTATTTCATTTCTTTTAATAAAATTAGAAGAATATTTACTAATACTAGAATTATTGATAAATAATGGTACCAAAGAATAATTTTCACAGTTCATTCTTACACAAAAAGACAACCACAAATTAAAAGACCATTATAAATTTCAAAATGGAACAAATATTTGAAAAATACTATGGAAACAGATTTTCGTTTTTCATGAATGAATTTTAATACACTTCATTTTGGATACTTTTTTTAATATGTTGAGAGAAATTTATTTATATAATCGTGCATTGTATTAGTATTAGGAACGGCAGAGAATTCTGATCTCAGATAATAATAACATTTTCTCGATCGGTAAAATTCCCTTACTTTTCATATTATCATTTTTTAAAAATAATATTGGTAAAAAGAAGTACACATTAGGTTTCACAAAATTAAAATTAATCTTTGTTGCAATTTTGGCGTACAAAGCCATTATCAGAAGATATAACAATCTTTACAGAAGATACTTTCTATTTATATGTAAAAAGTTTACAGGAAGGATGTTTTTCGGAAAATACTTTAATTAATTATTTTAGATTAAAACTTCTAGAACCGGTGTATCTATTAGGACTAACTGTTTAGTCATTAATCTTTGCTTCTCTTTAGAGGTTTTTTATTTCATATGCTTTTAGGAATATTAACCTCAGCTTTTTTCTTATATTGATGGCCTTGTAAACCGAAATTGCAATAAAGGTTAATTTTAATTTTGTGAAACTTAGCGAGTAGGTAGCTTATCCAATATTACTTAAAAAATATAAATTACATATATTCGGACATAATTTCAATAAAACAATTAGTTATTTATGTTCCGATGTTTGCAAAATTTCACATATGTAGTCGTCATTGGAAAATATAGAATGATAAAATATGAAGTGTTTTTATTGTAAAATATAAATAAAAGAAATATGTAAGAAACAGTATACTTATATTAAACGAAAGCTAATATATTGTTGGCATATTTTTTCTGTATTATTTTTTAATCATATTATGTTCTCCTAATATTTAATCTAATAATTTTTAAAAAAAATATGATCCCATTTTAGAATAAATTTTATTAATGTTGCCACTAAATTTCTACCTATAGAACGTAAAACAATTTATTAGCGTTTGGAGGAGTTATAACATTTTGTATTATCCTTACTCTGTTACATAATTTCAGTAATTAAATCCTGGCGACATTACGCCATTGTTGCGACAAAGGATTGCTTTGGAAACAAAAGAAAGTGCTCTTCTTCCGGCCACTTAGCATCGCGTTGGCCTTGGCTGGTTTCTTTGTTTCGCAACGCTATCTTCAAAGGAATATCCGACGTAGATATAACGAACAACAATTATATGTTCCCATTTGCATTTCTACTGCAACGTTGTTTGTGCTTACTCGGAAATGGAAATATTATTTTAAGAATCATTTGCCAGTGAATTAAAGTTGAGAAGTTTTTAAATAAAATTATTGTCCTGTCAGGATTAACTCTGCCTACACTTTAAAGTTCAAAAGTGGGCCAAAGGATTTTAACATTATGAAAGTTATTCAAATAAAAAGACTTAAGGCATGAGTTTCTTTTCACCTAAAACCCTACCCAATTTTTTAAATAAAAATTTCGGTGATAACATTCAAATATGTAAAAATATAACGATCCGTTTATAATCTGTTTTTTATACTAGTATTTAACTTTACAAGAAATGTGCTTTCATATACACAAGTGTAATGGTAGCAAAAAACAAGTAAATTCTTGTGGGTAATAACCAATTGTTATTTAACATTGGGGGAAAAGCGTGTGAGGAATGTTACCATGTGGTAATATTTTCAAGAAATACTAAATCTATTTAATTTCGTCTGTAAAACTAATTTACTGGAATATTATTTTGAATTTATAACGCAGAAATTTTTTGTACTAAAATGTTATTTTTTTGTTAAATTTACTTTGAAATATGTTACAGAAAAATCCGGTTATAACGACATCGAAAGCATCTCAAAAATTTCGTCGCTGTAGCCGGAAGTCGCTATAACCGATAAAAGTAAAATAACTTAGCGTATGTGGATTTTCAAAGAAGGGTCACAATTTCGACATTATAACCAGTTTGTCGCTATAAGCAATATTGTTATAAACTTATGTTATAAACTTATAAACGGATTTTACTGTAGTTTTTTATGGTTTCTTTAAAATTTTACTTATTCTTTACAATATGTTTTTATTTCAGAATAAAAAAAGCTATTTTGTGAAACGCGTTTTTGAAATTATACCGATTCTTATGCAACACTATACGTTTCGTTATAACTATAGTCAATATACTTTTTTTGTTATTTATTATTAAACTGTATTATTGTACGAAAACGTAAGGTTAGGTGTTACCTAACCTTTCTAATTCACTAATACTAATAGTATAACCATCGATCTCTACTTTCTCTAAAATTATGACTGCTGTTTTCGATTATTTTAGTATATGCACAGCATTAATGTATATCACGATCAAGTTAGCAGTTCTCACAATAATATTCAATGTAAAGTATTGTATAAAAAGAAACTTTATCAAAAATTGGATATTGGATAACAGTAACAACCCGTGACTTGTAACTTTTGAATATTAGTGACTAACGTAACATAAATAATAAAAAGTTCTCATCAGTAAAACATATAACTATAGTTCATAACATATGCATTATGCATGTTAAGTGCATACTTGCATATTTTTAAATAATTGCATATTTTACAAATTTTTGACATCTGGTGATTTTAAAATATTATTTCAAAGAAAGACTAGCGGTCGCTTTTTGTTTAAGAAGATGTTAGGTATAATATAATTTTATGTTCAGCCGTACGACCCCTTCGGAATTTTCCCATTTGTGTAATTTCAACCACTCTCTTTATGAAAATCATATAAAGGTAAGAAAATACAAATAATTATGAGGCTTCTAATAAAATTATCACCTCTACTTTTAAACTACAGCTGTATGTTTTTAGTAGTTAAACCAGGCTTGGAAAACTGTCTTTCAAAAGGAGCGTAGGATGTTGATATCAATAAAAAAATATTCATTTCCATTCATTTCGTTAAAAAAGTTTGGTTATCATTTGTCACACAAATCTTAGTAAAAGAATGACTATGCCAGCTTTTGCAAAATAATAAAACAAGTCATTAATAATATGATTAATGTAATACCACCGTGAATATTTTTAACGTGAAGCTTGGGGATTTATCATATCCATAATTACAACTTTATATTAGATTGACAGCAATTTATACTTGCTTGCCTCATATAAAATGAAATCTAGGGACCGAATTTGACATTTGCTTTTTGGGTTATAAATTTTTCTGACAGGCCTACATCAAGTGCTTCAACAATTTTAAAAATAATTAGTCTCCATGTTTCACTTAAAAAAATACCCACGGTAGTAGTTGTGAGCCCTCATTTGGCGACCGTAGTCTCAAATTTGCATATTGGTCATTTATAGATTATGGTTTGATTAATTTGCATATAGTACAGTTTTGAAAATGATTTCGTCTGGTCTTTTGTCGTAGGCTTAGGTATTGTCTGGCTCTACAAAGGGGCTGACCTGTAAAAGTTATAAAGTTTGTGGTTCTTTGTTGGCAAGTGTTTCTTTTGTTATGTATAGCCATTTCATTCAAAATATTTACTTAGATACCGTGAAATTTTTTGAAAAGATTTTGTACCTGTAAGAATTGACAAAAGCCGAAAGTTATGTAGGATTTGTATTTGTATCGAAAACTAGCAGGTTTATACAGTGAGAAATACGGTCATTATTGGGATTCTTCTTAAAGGCAATTTATAGATTATGACTTGTTTAATTTGCATATAGTACAGTTTTGAAAATGATTTCGTCTAGTTTTTTTTGTCGTAGGCTTACGTATTGTTTGGCGATACAAAGGGCGGGGGTGAAGTTTGGTTACAATAGAAATAGAAAAAAGTTAGTATTGAATGTGAGAGTTATGAATAGCCATTATTGACCGTGAGAATTCTTCTTAAAGACATTTCATTCAATAACTGGACACCTACAAAAGACAAAAGTTACCCTATAAAAGACATCGTCAGTTTTAGTTTTTGATGTTATAAATTTGCATATTTTAGCATGTAGTACAGTTTTGAAAATGATTTCGTGTTTTATGTTGGTTTTTCGTTTGTAGTCTGTCGCGAATTGTTTGACCACAAAGGGCGGGAAAAATATTTAAAGTTGGTTACCTGACTTAGTTGATTGTATCAGGTGGCTGTATGGCCAAAAGGTGAGGTAATTGATTGTTTAGGTACTGCTATAAAATAAGTACAGAGATTATTTTGATAAAAGGCCGACGAATTGAATGTAGTGACTGTGTGTGAAGGGGGGTGAGGAATAAATATTGAATATCGTTGGCACCCCCTTACTCAATGCGAAGTATTATTTAAGTTTTGATAACTTATTTAATATATAAAGTAATGGAATATTTTCTGAACGAGATAGAGATAAAATAAGGTTAAAAGAAAGAGAGAGAAAACGAACAAATATGTATAATATAAATACGAGACAATTCTTATACAGTATATGTACAATTCATTTCAATTTTGAATGAACAAATATCAAGTTTAATAAAATCTATTTCAAATATGAGTTTTTTTAAGTGGGCATTAAGGAATTTGAAAAATATAAGAAAGCATAACTTGTAAAATTTGGTCAATTGTAATGAATTATAATAATAAAGCGTATATTCTTAAACGGTATTAAATGTGTATTATTTCGTTTAATATAAAAATATTTGCGAATAATGTCCGATAAACATGCAAAGAACTTGTTTTTGTCAATTTGTTATGTCTAATTTGTATTTTCTGAAATATAATACATTAAATTTTAAATAATTGAAGTGAGAATACATTTTTTAAGAAAATCAGCCAATCACAACGCTTGAAAATGTTGCACCAAAAAGGGAAAATAATATATTGCCGCGATTTTATTATTTCCATTAGCAATGCTAGTAACCAGTACAGTAAATATGACATATAAACAAAAAAATAATTTACAGTTGAAAGAAACTGTAGCAGCGATTTGTGAAAAATGTGTTCTAAAAAATGAACTCATTAACAATGCGGTTACGTATAATATCCCAAAAAAAAAATGCTAAAAGAAAGTAAGTTTATGGAGACAATTTAGTCAGTTTTTCAGTAATCATTTTTTTCTCTTCTTATTTATAACTCGTAATTCGCTTAAAACCGATAATATTTAGAAAATGCCACGCTTTTTAATGTTAATCCCAATCTTTGGAAATATTTTCTATGTGATATAATCAAAATTTATAAAAGATATTAAAGAAACAATTTATAAAATTTCAAAATAATTAATATTATTTTACACCAATGTTTAACGTCAATGAAACATTTCTTATTATATTTATAGAATTCTGTATGATTTTGTGAATTGAACCACTAGGTACTAAAACAGATTCTTTTATTTATTATACACTTACATTTATTCTAAGTAAAACTTTTTTTCTTGTTTAGTCTCCAGTCGTTCTTAATACTCTATCTCTATCTAATACTCCAATTCCAAAAATTTTCTTCGGTGTAATTTTTGTATAAGTTTTAGGAAATAGAACTATATTTATTACTTTGTAACACTGATTCATTCAAATATTTTGTTACTAGTTTCGACCAGTTCGGTCATCATCAGACAAAAGTACAATTTCTATTCACGACAAAATTAAAGAAAAACAATTTGAATAAGACATGAACGGCTAAGAACAACATGAGACGAGGGGTGTTTATATTCAGCAAAGTAATACCGGAGTTATTCTTGATTTTAAAAATTTTCAAAGCATCTAATAAGTTTAATTTTATTGAGGTGTCAGACAAATGATTATTTTCTAATAAATGGTTAGCAATTGTCGAGTCTGAATTTTGGAGTTTATAGGAGCGCATATGTTCTTTTAATCTAATGTTGAAATTCCGACTGTTCTGACTAATATAATACATCTTCACAATTTTTAAAATTTATTTTATATTACCCCAGATTTTTCTGAACAATTTGTGGAATATACTTTGCCTAAGTCATTTTCAAATGTGGCTTCCATTTTACAAAAACTATAATAACTAATTTTATATATTTTAAATTTTAGTGAAATATTTAATACATATTACATGACAAATAATTGCTGTTTAATTTGAAGTTTAATAATAAAAATATGTGTCCTGGAACGTATCTGAAATTTCTGTTTTAGATGTTTACTAATTATGTACTTTGTATTTTAAATCTAATTCAAATTGTAATTTGAAAATAATGACGCTTAACTTTACATTCGTATTGTCTGCATATGTGTATGTGTCAAATATGGTTTTGTGTAAGTTTTTGATTCATGACATTATAACAAAATATGCAGCGCGAACATCTTTTAAAATTATAATATTGGCAAGTAATGTCAGTTGTCTCTTAAAATTTTTTATAGGACTTGCGGTAAAGATTCCTTTAGGCAGGTACTTTTTTTCTGGGCCGTATCCAAAATTTTTCTTTAAGATATTATCATGTTTTCTAATTATGTATTATGTACTTTAAACTAAAAAATAATAAAAAAAGCATACGTGTACATATTTTCACATTTTATTACATGAGTAATAATTGCTCTTTGAAGTTGGATAATAGAATATATACATGTTTTGGACCGTACCAGAAATTTATGGTTAGATGTTTTCTAATTTTGTACTCTGAAATTTCTTTGGAACCGTACATAAGAAACAAAATATATACAAAGTAAATTCAGTATGAATTTGTGTGATACGACCCATTTCCTTCTCTATAACAAATTCTCTGCAGAGTACGCCGGGGACTTTTGACCTAACAGTACTTCAATATATCTACCTGTTACCTTATTCAGGGCTGCGGTAAGATTTCTTTGATATCAGGTGTTTTATCTGTTAGGTGTGATATGAACCTTTTGAATAATTTTACGGTTTTATCCGGTAATGTAAAATATTTTTCCATATCCATCTCATAATGCACATTCATATTCCATATACATATTCAACTTAAAATTATAGTATGTAGACATTTCCCATAATATTACTCTTATAGAACAATAATTCTTTATTAACATTTTACACGATGTTTTTCTTAAATCTAATGTTACATCAATAAGTTTACATACTGCTGTTAATGTAGAAATTTGCAATAAAAAATTAGACATTTCGTTTATAAACATACGAAACATTTTGTTTTCATTATCAATAACAGGAAGTACTCAGTTGCTATTTTTCACATATATTTATACTTATATTTATATTATTCGTGTTTCTTGTAAAAAATTCAAATAATTTTATAAATTTCAATAATAGAAAGTCTCGTTTCGGAACAAAATATTATTCTCTGGAATAAGTTTTAAGCATTTATTAAAATGGAATAATGTAAATGTAAAGGGATGATTCAGAATGAATATGTTGGTATAATATTAATAATATAAAACATGCATAAATATTTGTTAAATAATTTTAAATTATCTTTATTTCGATGCAGTTCTGACATTAAAACGAATTATTTTACATAATTTAAATTAAAAAATATCACAGTGGATAAAAATCATGTTTTAAAAATCATTTTTTTGTTTTAAATCAGATTTTTTTGATTTCAATCAGATTATATATATCAGTTGAAGGTAATTGTGACTGCAATTAGTTAAGGAAACTGTATTTCGTGGGAATGGCAGTCAGGAATCGGGCTAATAATTTTTACGTCTTTTTAAATTTTGACTAGCTTTCGGAATCACTTTATTCCTTCTTTAGGTCACTACATAAAAAAGTTATTTAAAATAGTACTAATGTACAATAATAATTTTTTAATTAACTTACAATTTTGGTAGAGTTATAATTTTGAAAATTGTCGAGTCCATGAACATTTTATCTTGACTATTTTTAAATTGTTGTAATTAACATTGTTGATATTTATAAATGTTTTGTTATAATTTTAAAATAATAATTTAGTAAAATATTATAAATCACAGAAATTTATTTATGCACCACATGGCTCAGTGTTCATCTTAAATTTACAAGTTTAGACGTAGTTTTACATTTAACCTGCTTCTTATTTTTGTTATTCCATACAGGTTGGCGGTAAATTTGAAAATTGAAAAAGTGAGAAAAGTCAAGTAACTGACGTTGAATTTCTACTTGTTTGAAATTTGATATGTTCTAATAAATAACTGTATATATTACTCAAATCATCAACATCTTTCCTTTTATTCATACAGTTGTTTGTGTTGTGTATGTGTACCATTTCAAGGAAGGAGCGTTTGTAATCATTATTTTCTATGTCAAAAACTTTTACATTTTCATAGTCAATTTGGTGTTGGTTTAAATGTTGATGTTCTGCTAAGGCATTAGATTTTGGTCTAAGTCTAGTATTACTTTTATGCGATGTAAGTCTGCTTTGTAGATTTCTTTTAGGTTGACCTATATAAATTTTGTCACAGTCTTGACATGGTATACAATACACAACGCCAGATTGTTGTAAAGTGAGTGTTTTATTAATGTTAATTAATGTTTTTGGATAAGCATTGGTTAACAATACGTCTCTCAGTATTTTCAAATTTTGTTGGTGAAAACTTTGATGTGAAATTTTTAAAATTCTGTTTTTTAAAGCTAGAATTACATTTATTATCAAGGTTTTTGGTTGTTGTGATTGATAATGAATGTAGCGTTGAGATGCAGTAGGTTTTACATACCAATTTGTTTTTAAGTTTCCTTCGTCGTCTCTTATTACCAGAGTGTCGAGGAAAGGTAGTGTATTTTCACACTCTATCTCTGAGGTAAATTGTAAATGTTGATCGTATTGGTTAAAAATGTGTACTATTTCTTCAACTTTGTTCGCAGGTACTGCACATACAATATCGTCTACAAATTTCTTGATAAACGGTAGTTCGAATGATAGTTTTGGAATGCAATCATCAAGTGCTGGATCCATAACATATTGAGCGACGATGGGACTGACTACAGCTCCCATGGGGCTACCAATCAATTGTTTGTAGTAATTATTATTATACTGGCAGTAACTGGTGTCAAAGATGAATTGAACTAATGCAATAAATTCAGTTTTACTGAGGGCCGTATTTGTCACAAATGTTATTCCAATTTTTTGTAATACTGGTGATAACTAGATCGACTGTAATGTTACTGAACAAAGACACAACATCAAGGCTAATGAGAATGTAGTTTTCTGGTATTTTTAAATTGTTAATAAATTCTGCGAACATAAATGAGTCTTTTATGTAATACTTGTTTTCTTTATTGTATGATATCGTTAGTATGTTTGTGACAAATTTAGCAATTTTGGAGTTTGGTGCATCTATTGAAGCTATTATAGGTCGGAGACAGAGATTAGGTTTATGGATTTTAGGAGCACCGTAGAATTTTGGTGCGGTCGAATTGTAAATCATTAATGTTGATGCTAATTGTGGATCAATTTTTTTATATTTCTTTAATTCACTAATTATTTTATTGGCTCTATTTTGTATGCTGGATGTTGGATCTTTGTTCAGTAACTTATATGCTGAACTGTCTGATAGTATTTCTGAAGCTAATTCATTGTATTTTTCCTTTTCCATTATGCAAGTGACATTACCTTTATCTGATTGTGTTACAATCAAATTGGGATTATTTTTTAAAAAACTTTTTGTGTCGTAGTAAATTTTATTAATGAAATTATTATCTGAATGTTTATGTGAATTTAGAAAATTTGTTAAGATGTTGGTGATTTTCGCTCTGGTCACATTCTTATTACCTTCATTTGTTTTTAAAATGATGAATTCGACATCACTGATTAATTTCTGAATGTTAATTTGTTTTACTGAAGGGTTAATGCACCAGTTACTGCCAGTATGTAAAACCTACTGCATCTCAACGCTACATTCATTATCAATCACAACAACCAAAAAACTTGATAATAAATGTAATTCTAGCTTTAAAAAACAGAATTTTAAAAATTTCACATCAAAGTTTTCACCAACAAAATTTGAAAATACTGAGAGACGTATTGTTAACCAATGCTTATCCAAAAACATTAATTAACATTAATAAAACACTCACTTTACAACAATCTGGCGTTGTGTATTGTATACCATGTCAAGACTGTGACAAAATTTATATAGGTCAACCTAAAAGAAATCTACAAAGCAGACTTACATCGCATAAAAGTAATACTAGACTTAGACCAAAATCTAATGCCTTAGCAGAACATCAACATTTAAACCAACACCAAATTGACTATGAAAATGTAAAAGTTTTTGACATAGAAAATAATGATTACAAACGCTCCTTCCTTGAAATGGTACACATACACAACACAAACAACTGTATGAATAAAAGGAAAGATGTTGATGATTTGAGTAATATATACAGTTATTTATTAGAACATATCAAATTTCAAACAAGTAGAAATTCAACGTCAGTTACTTGACTTTTCTCACTTTTTCAATTTTCAAATTTACCGCCAACCTGTATGGAATAACAAAAATAAGAAGCAGGTTAAATGTAAAACTACGTCTAAACTTGTAAATTTAAGATGAACACTGAGCCATGTGGTGCATAAATAAATTTCTGTGATTTATAATATTTTACTAAATTATTATTTTAAAATTATAACAAAACATTTATAAATATCAACAATGTTAATTACAACAATTTAAAAATAGTCAAGATAAAATGTTCATGGACTCGACAATTTTCAAAATTATAACTCTACCAAAATTGTAAGTTAATTAAAAAATTATTATTGTACATTAGTACTATTTTAAATAACTTTTTTATGTAGTGACCTAAAGAAGGAATAAAGTGATTCCGAAAGCTAGTCAAAATTTAAAAAGACGTAAAAATTATTAGCCCGATTCCTGACTGCCATTCCCACGAAATACAGTTTCCTTAACTAATTGCAGTCACAATTACCTTCAACTGATATATATAATCTGATTGAAATCAAAAAAATCTGATTTAAAACAAAAAAATGATTTTTAAAACATGATTTTTATCCACTGTGATATTTTTTAATTTAAATTATGTAAAATAATTCGTTTTAATGTCAGAACTGCATCGAAATAAAGATAATTTAAAATTATTTAACAAATATTTATGCATGTTTTATATTATTAATATTATACCAACATATTCATTCTGAATCATCCCTTTACATTTACATTATTCCATTTTAATAAATGCTTAAAACTTATTCCAGAGAATAATATTTTGTTCCGAAACGAGACTTTCTATTATTGAAATTTATAAAATTATTTGAATTTTTTACAAGAAACACGAATAATATAAATATAAGTATAAATATATGTGAAAAATAGCAACTGAGTACTTCCTGTTATTGATAATGAAAACAAAATGTTTCGTATGTTTATAAACGAAATGTCTAATTTTTTATTGCAAATTTCTACATTAACAGCAGTATGTAAACTTATTGATGTAACATTAGATTTAAGAAAAACATCGTGTAAAATGTTAATAAAGAATTATTGTTCTATAAGAGTAATATTATGGGAAATGTCTACATACTATAATTTTAAGTTGAATATGTATATGGAATATGAATGTGCATTATGAGATGGATATGGAAAAATATTTTACATTACCGGATAAAACCGTAAAATTATTCAAAAGGTTCATATCACACCTAACAGATAAAACACCTGATATCAAAGAAATCTTACCGCAGCCCTGAATAAGGTAACAGGTAGATATATTGAAGTACTGTTAGGTCAAAAGTCCCCGGCGTACTCTGCAGAGAATTTGTTATAGAGAAGGAAATGGGTCGTATCACACAAATTCATACTGAATTTACATTGTATATATTTTGTTTCTTATGTACGGTTCCAAAGAAATTTCAGAGTACAAAATTAGAAAACATCTAACCATAAATTTCTGGTACGGTCCAAAACATGTATATATTCTATTATCCAACTTCAAAGAGCAATTATTACTCATGTAATAAAATGTGAAAATATGTACACGTATGCTTTTTTTATTATTTTTTAGTTTAAAGTACATAATACATAATTAGAAAACATAATAATATCTTAAAGAAAAATTTTGGATACGGCCCAGAAAAAAAGTACCTGCCTAAAGGAATCTTTACCGCAAGTCCTATAAAAAATTTTAAGAGACAACTGACATTACTTGCCAATATTATAATTTTAAAAGATGTTCGCGCTGCATATTTTGTTATAATGTCATGAATCAAAAACTTACACAAAACCATATTTGACACATACACATATGCAGACAATACGAATGTAAAGTTAAGCGTCATTATTTTCAAATTACAATTTGAATTAGATTTAAAATACAAAGTACATAATTAGTAAACATCTAAAACAGAAATTTCAGATACGTTCCAGGACACATATTTTTATTATTAAACTTCAAATTAAACAGCAATTATTTGTCATGTAATATGTATTAAATATTTCACTAAAATTTAAAATATATAAAATTAGTTATTATAGTTTTTGTAAAATGGAAGCCACATTTGAAAATGACTTAGGCAAAGTATATTCCACAAATTGTTCAGAAAAATCTGGGGTAATATAAAATAAATTTTAAAAATTGTGAAGATGTATTATATTAGTCAGAACAGTCGGAATTTCAACATTAGATTAAAAGAACATATGCGCTCCTATAAACTCCAAAATTCAGACTCGACAATTGCTAACCATTTATTAGAAAATAATCATTTGTCTGACACCTCAATAAAATTAAACTTATTAGATGCTTTGAAAATTTTTAAAATCAAGAATAACTCCGGTATTACTTTGCTGAATATAAACACCCCTCGTCTCATGTTGTTCTTAGCCGTTCATGTCTTATTCAAATTGTTTTTCTTTAATTTTGTCGTGAATAGAAATTGTACTTTTGTCTGATGATGACCGAACTGGTCGAAACTAGTAACAAAATATTTGAATGAATCAGTGTTACAAAGTAATAAATATAGTTCTATTTCCTAAAACTTATACAAAAATTACACCGAAGAAAATTTTTGGAATTGGAGTATTAGATAGAGATAGAGTATTAAGAACGACTGGAGACTAAACAAGAAAAAAAGTTTTACTTAGAATAAATGTAAGTGTATAATAAATAAAAGAATCTGTTTTAGTACCTAGTGGTTCAATTCACAAAATCATACAGAATTCTATAAATATAATAAGAAATGTTTCATTGACGTTAAACATTGGTGTAAAATAATATTAATTATTTTGAAATTTTATAAATTGTTTCTTTAATATCTTTTATAAATTTTGATTATATCACATAGAAAATATTTCCAAAGATTGGGATTAACATTAAAAAGCGTGGCATTTTCTAAATATTATCGGTTTTAAGCGAATTACGAGTTATAAATAAGAAGAGAAAAAAATGATTACTGAAAAACTGACTAAATTGTCTCCATAAACTTACTTTCTTTTAGCATTTTTTTTTTGGGATATTATACGTAACCGCATTGTTAATGAGTTCATTTTTTAGAACACATTTTTCACAAATCGCTGCTACAGTTTCTTTCAACTGTAAATTATTTTTTTGTTTATATGTCATATTTACTGTACTGGTTACTAGCATTGCTAATGGAAATAATAAAATCGCGGCAATATATTATTTTCCCTTTTTGGTGCAACATTTTCAAGCGTTGTGATTGGCTGATTTTCTTAAAAAATGTATTCTCACTTCAATTATTTAAAATTTAATGTATTATATTTCAGAAAATACAAATTAGACATAACAAATTGACAAAAACAAGTTCTTTGCATGTTTATCGGACATTATTCGCAAATATTTTTATATTAAACGAAATAATACACATTTAATACCGTTTAAGAATATACGCTTTATTATTATAATTCATTACAATTGACCAAATTTTACAAGTTATGCTTTCTTATATTTTTCAAATTCCTTAATGCCCACTTAAAAAAACTCATATTTGAAATAGATTTTATTAAACTTGATATTTGTTCATTCAAAATTGAAATGAATTGTACATATACTGTATAAGAATTGTCTCGTATTTATATTATACATATTTGTTCGTTTTCTCTCTCTTTCTTTTAACCTTATTTTATCTCTATCTCGTTCAGAAAATATTCCATTACTTTATATATTAAATAAGTTATCAAAACTTAAATAATACTTCGCATTGAGTAAGGGGGTGCCAACGATATTCAATATTTATTCCTCACCCCCCTTCACACACAGTCACTACATTCAATTCGTCGGCCTTTTATCAAAATAATCTCTGTACTTATTTTATAGCAGTACCTAAACAATCAATTACCTCACCTTTTGGCCATACAGCCACCTGATACAATCAACTAAGTCAGGTAACCAACTTTAAATATTTTTCCCGCCCTTTGTGGTCAAACAATTCGCGACAGACTACAAACGAAAAACCAACATAAAACACGAAATCATTTTCAAAACTGTACTACATGCTAAAATATGCAAATTTATAACATCAAAAACTAAAACTGACGATGTCTTTTATAGGGTAACTTTTGTCTTTTGTAGGTGTCCAGTTATTGAATGAAATGTCTTTAAGAAGAATTCTCACGGTCAATAATGGCTATTCATAACTCTCACATTCAATACTAACTTTTTTCTATTTCTATTGTAACCAAACTTCACCCCCGCCCTTTGTATCGCCAAACAATACGTAAGCCTACGACAAAAAAAACTAGACGAAATCATTTTCAAAACTGTACTATATGCAAATTAAACAAGTCATAATCTATAAATTGCCTTTAAGAAGAATCCCAATAATGACCGTATTTCTCACTGTATAAACCTGCTAGTTTTCGATACAAATACAAATCCTACATAACTTTCGGCTTTTGTCAATTCTTACAGGTACAAAATCTTTTCAAAAAATTTCACGGTATCTAAGTAAATATTTTGAATGAAATGGCTATACATAACAAAAGAAACACTTGCCAACAAAGAACCACAAACTTTATAACTTTTACAGGTCAGCCCCTTTGTAGAGCCAGACAATACCTAAGCCTACGACAAAAGACCAGACGAAATCATTTTCAAAACTGTACTATATGCAAATTAATCAAACCATAATCTATAAATGACCAATATGCAAATTTGAGACTACGGTCGCCAAATGAGGGCTCACAACTACTCACGGTATATATTCTGAACAGCAAAGAACAACCTAACAACCTACTTCTAAGCAAAGCTTGCAATTTTAAAGTTGCCTAGCAATTTGTGAAGCCAAAATGGCGGAGCTTGCGTTATTCTAAGTGACACCTAGAATGTAATGAAATATCTCTAGGTAACTCGATCTTTTGCTCACTAGTAATTTCACATCAGTTATTTTCTCTGTCCTCCTCACTTCATGCTAGTTCTAGTGAGAAATTTAAAATGCAATCTGTTTATCAAGTAGAATATCAAGTCGCTTGTAACTGCTTGATATCAAGTCAAGCAGCTAACATAGAAAATCAAGTAAAGTAAAATCTTAGTCTACGTTACTGTATATTTTATATTATACTATTGTAGCGATTTCAAGGTCACACCGCGGTACACATATTAGTCTATTAGAACGAACAATTGAGAAGATAGGAGCATTTTAATCTTTTTTTCTGATTGGATAGGTAATATACCAATATTATCAAAAGCAAGATCAAACTGTAACTATCTTTCCCAAATTTCGTTCTTACAAAAAATAAACTACCGTGAGTTAATTGGAACGTGAAACATTGACAACAATATATCAAAGCGCTCACTAAAATGAAACGTAGGTTATCAAATTGACGTCATTATTAACTGTTCAATAGTATTTTTTTTAATAACATATTGCCACGTCGTTAGAATGGACGTGGTGGACAAATAGAGTGACCCGCTAAATTTGTTGATTTCACAGTACTTGATATTTTTACTTACTTTGCTAGGAAACATTAAAAATTTAATTATTTAATGGCAATATGCATAATAATTAAAGAATTAAAATATAAAATTTAAAGTCTTTCTAAACCCATCAAATTTACACAAATTACAAATATTATAAATGAGTGTTGTTATTGTTTAACCTCAGTATTATATCTGATATATTTCATTTTAAATTGAACGCTTTGATACGTTGCTGGCAATCAAATGTCAAGTCGTAACCATAGCTATACGAAATCCTATGTTTCACGTTAAAATAAACTCAAAGTATAGGATATTAATATGAAACATCAGTATTTTTCGGTAGCTATGATTTTTTCTGATTTTATATCCTTGAAGTTTATTTTATATTTAATGGAGAGAGGATATAGTGTTATTAAAGAAAGGCGGACATATAATTTAACTTACGAGTTTATGATATAATTTCATAATAGATAATTTGTATATATTTAAAGTATTTTAGAGTAATTTTTGAGAATGTGATCATAAATAAGCCAAGAGTTAGTGATATTCATATGAGTAGAGTGTACAATTTCTATTGAGTGTAGTGTTATCCAGAGAATTGTGTGGACTGTGCAAGCTTGACGTTAGTCAGTAATTTCTGTAAAATCGCATTATAATTTCGTTTGATGTAATTGAAGACATGCCCGTCCCATCTCCGTTTAACGTTCCATTCCACTATCTGTCTATCTCTATCCGCGAGGCTCGGAACATCAAACAGGCATTTATTATATCCGACTTTGTGACGAAGTAATTAAACTTGAATTTCTTCTCAGTTTTCAAACGCTTCTGGTTACAAAATCATTTTCATTTTTGAGAGAAACTTCTGCTCGGTGTTTGACTTGAATAAAACATTATGTTCAGGGCAAATATTTTATTATGACATCGTTTACACACCCTAACTTTCCCACCAAATTAGTTTATGTAAATAAACAAATCTTTATAATTTGGCAAACTTTGGTGGCAGCGCTGTTCATACAAAGAAATTATAATATCTTAAAAGCATTATTTTACGTGATCAGCATTATTTTATGTTTATTTTAAAGGACGTGGCAACCTGGCACCCTATATTATTTTAAAATTTATTTTTATTTTTAGATGAATTTTTATGTAAGTTAAGATTACGAAATCAACAACCAAGTTTTTAAAAAAATGTGTTTTAATTTTAAAGTCGATGATAACTATTCTGTTTGGATGCCAGATGCATTCTAATTCTTAACGTCTAAAATTCAAATTCTTACAGTTTCTCACGAGGGAAGCTGATATTGCAGATTCTCATATTCCGTAGGAAATATGAAATAAGAATCTAAAGTGTGGTGTGATTTTGTGGAAATATTAACATAACTTGTATATATACTTTGGATTGCAACTATTTCTAAACAGATAATGGCGCCAGTTCTGTAACTAAATGGTTAATTTTTAACCAGTTAATAAAATTTTTGACAAATAAAAACAAACATTACAAATTATGTTTTGATATTTTCTTCAGTGCTATCTATTTTCATTGGAGAACAAGTTTAGCAACTGTTTAAAAATTAACCGCTGAGTTACAGAATCGGGTGGAAAATATGTTAGCTTTATTGTAATACCAACCGATATTTCAAATTATTTTTAAATCTAAAAATAAAACACCTAGAAACAAGTTGCAAATTACTGTAGGTATTATAATCAAAGATTTCAGAAAAAAATTAATACATGATTCATTAGAAAAATATCTGTACTTGACTCGGAGCCATAAATACTCGGCAAAACTCATATTTCATTCAACAGTAATGTATCATTTTCCTGACTCTTATGCAAATAACTATACTCCGATCGTAAGAAAAGTGATAACTTTTTGACTTGTTGTCCGAAAAATAAGTTATTCCGGTCATTGTTAGTAGTAGCGTAGCTGGAAGGAGGGGGTAGCGAACTTTGCGGCCATCTCGAGCGCCACAGTTAAGGGGCAGCAAAATAAAATTAAATGACCAGACCAAATAGTATATTTTGTATCAATGGCGCATAGTAAGTTATTGACAAATACAATTGCATTTTGCCCGTGACAAAATTAATATTTATATGTCTATGTTTTGTCTTTTAAATGTGTTTATAATAATTTCGTTATAGCCTATTATATCTGAAATATTTATTTTAATCGTAAATTAAATAATAAATAAACATGACTTTATTAAAGTACAAGGGCTCGATACTACAATACTAAAAACAAATAAAAAACCACAAGAGAGATTGTCATATCTTGCAATCCTGTTAAATTCAGTATAATCGGAATTATGTATAAGTAATATTAAGGTGCATATAAACTTTAATTTTCTGATTAGAAGCTTAGAAAATAAAAAATACGGGTCTAATATTTTTATGTACAAATTCAAATAATTTTGGAAATAGTTTTTTTTATTTACATCAACATATTTTAGCAAAACGATGCTACTGCAGACATCTGTTAACTATCCTCGATCTTATTGATCAGCTGAGTTCACTAAATACTACAATATTTGTTTGACTTGTCTGGACAAGCGAACGAAATTAAACTCAGTTTCTTGATAACTGAATCCAAAACAAGACTCCTGTTGACTTGGAAAACAAACATTTAATTTGTAATTTTGTGACAAATAAATTGAAAAGTTTTAATTTGTGGTAGAATTAAACGTCCTTAGAGCTGAATCCCAGATCAGAATAAAAGGCAAAATCTGAACGAGATGGTCGGTGGAATTAGCTTAATTGAGGTCCCCCATCTGTAAAACCTATACGAGGGAGATTGAGAGATTGGTCCGCACAATTCGTTCGTCTAGTTTCGGTCACATTCGCTCCACGTCGGCCGTCTGAGCTTTCCGCTCCGGTTTAATTTTCCATTAACATCCCGGAACTAAACGATTCTCCGGAGATACGTCATTTCCTTTATACAAGACTCACAACATCCCCAGCTTTTGTCATGTGGAAAATGCTCGCCTTCATTCACAACCATCAAATATCAAAACGTTATCTCCAATCCTCATGTTTCATACGTGTATTATATACTTATATGTTATAGTTCATTCAGTACAGTCCCTTTTCTCCTCTCTGCAATAGCCTGTTTTCAAACAAATATTGCCTCCCAAACACATCGCTATATTTCAATAGATTCAGCATAATTCCTTTTCTCCTATGCCTATCAGGAACAGCCTATTTTTTAAAACTTATAATAAGGACAGTGCACAGCTTATAGTGCCTCCCAATCACAACGCTGTATTACAATAGATTCTTTTGAGTTACTTTTCTCCTATATTTATCTGGAATAGTCTGTTACTATTTATGTAGTGAATTTAGTACACGGGTTTGCGGCTTATAGTGCCTCCCGAACTTACCGCTATATTACAACAGATTAATGCCCAGTTGCACTAACAAGGCTGAAATTATAAGCTACACTTAACAAAAAAAATGTAATCTAATCTAAAAATTAAGTAACAACCGACCAGTAGTAGAGTAACACGGTCGCTTGGCGGCTGTGCATTTTTGTATTTTTTTGTATAGGATCGTTCCAGATGTTAAGAATTGGACAGATTTATGGTGAAGGACGTACACATTGCGCCTTTGTTTGTTCTTACTTTGAGAACTGCTATATTTTAACTATTAAATGGGACTCCAGAGTTTAAAATTGTACGCTCTTTTGTTGTAAGCATCAACTGTCGTTGATGTCTTGACTGAATGTAAGACCAAGCTTGGTATTTCTTAGTGAAAGTTGTATTACTCTGTGTACGGCTATGTCATCGTGGTGTAAATAATATTTTAATTTTTTTAGTCATTGTGATATTGTGAATCCAAATCATTGTAGATCAGTGGTTTTCAAAATTGATTGTCATTTAGAAAAGTAATAATTTAGTGTTCATAAGAGAGTCAAGATTTGCTTTGTAGTTTCATTGAATTGTATAAATATTTTTTTAACGCGGTTGATTATCAAAATTTATACAATTTTATTATTGTTGGACTATTAAGTTTAATTCAACCCATCATATCAAACCCCTGGCCCTGTCTTTGAGGATGGTAGCATAACGCGTAGGTAAACTCTATTGTTTTAATAATATTATCTTGCACCAATTTGACCATAAAGTATCCTTGACCGGGATTCCGTAACCCATAACAACAACAAAAAACAATTGTGCTTGTTATTATCATATCAATTATATAAATTACAAATGTCAAACGTCAAATATCACCATGGCGAAAAGTCTAATTTGGAATGAATTTAAGACATTCTCACTCGAGTGTAAACTTGTAGTTTGTTTTATATGTGTAGGTTGATATTTTCAAATGATATCATAACAAGTTCAATGGATAGCAACCGAAGTTATGGAATCCCACACTTTCTGTTATCACTATTAATATTCCAATGTCTGCATCTATGATGGTAGACTTCTAAATAAAATTGAAATTAATGGATTACTCTGGATCAAGTAAAATTTCTAAATTAATCCCGTATGTCAAGGACTAGATTTCGTCTTGGGCAACCCTACCTGTTACAATACAATACCTGAATAGCCTGATTCTTTGTAGTAAATGTAATGCAAGGAGTTGCAGCTTATAGTGTCTCCAAAATACACCACTATATAACAACATATTCAATAGAGTTCCTTTTCTGCTATGCGTCTCTGGAATTGCTTGTTTTCAAACTTGTATTTTATAGTCTACACGTGTTTAGTAGCGCTATAGAGCATAGTGTTCCGAAGGTCTGATACCATTCTTACAGTGTGTAATATTTTATCTTTTTTGCTGATATAAATCGTGACATAAAGCTACACGAACATCTTCCAGCTTTAATTGAATTAGCTGTATCTCCAGACGGACAAATGCGTCTTGTAGCCAGCGATTGACTGTGGAAACTTTTTTCTTTTATAGACTTGATAGTATTGTCTGTCCTCGTACACATCATTATTTTTATTTGTAGAGTTTAGTAATGAGATAGAAGAAACAACTTTAGCATTTTAATATCCGTTTGTGTACAAGATTAAAGATTGCAAGTATAATAGAAGGAAAAATATATTTCAAAAGTTAAGAAAGAAATTTCGATACATTTAATGTGAAATGTTTGAAATTGGATATAAAAAGAAATTCAATATATTTCTTGATATAAATAAAGCATTTATAAAAATGACTTATACTGATTTATAAAATGTAATCATATAACTTTTAGTACATATTTGATATGTTGGGAATAAAACTCTAGCTAATACTATAACAATAAAATATAGTAAGCACCAATAAAATAAATCTATAAACCAATTTGTCACATACAAAAATAAGGGTAGAAAAATAATAATGTATTTTTTTGACAGTACTCGGCTGCTAATGCTGGTCTCTTAATATTGGTTTTGATTACTCCATTACTTGTATAAGTCGAATCCAAAAGATGTTGGTAATTGTACATTTCATGAAAAGGATAGCCACTTTATGAAATGGTTTCTCATAGTATAATTTCGAAGTATGTTGTTTAATTGATGCAACAACACATCTGCAGTACGAGATTTATTAAATATAAAATGTAATATTTTCGTTAAAAATCAGACAGCCTTGGAAATAAAGGAAAATATCTATCTGACAGTTGACAGTTAATGACATGTCATTATAGATAATTTTATATTTTCGTAATATTTGTATATTATTTAAGAAAAAGAATTTAAAATCAACTTAAATATTATTGAAATGCAGCCAATAACTGAACTGAACTGTCAAATAGATATTTTGTTTTATTTACATGGCTCTCTGATTTTTAACGAAAGTCTATATTTTATATACGCACTCTTGCTAATAAAGTGACACATCTCAAAAATATCGAGTGTCATAATATCAGTTGAGATCCGACTTATAAGGAGGGTACATGTTGCCATCTTAATTCAAAACTGCGTTGTTTCGAAAAAAAGCATTCTTTCAGCCTGTATCATTAGATTACAAAATAACAATTATCTGACTGAACAACAAATTTATTGCATTTTCTGAAAAAGTACATTTTTTGAGTTGCGTCACTTTAGTAGCATTATAATAAATCTCGTACTGCAGACGTGCTGTTGCATCAATTATGATCGTATCTGTTGTAGAATTTAATTTACAACTTTCTACTCTTGTAGTTTTGCTGTAAATCTAACAGGAGAGAGAATATCCGCAATTTTTTAAAATTCCGCATTTCCTTTTAAAACATGAAAAAATAGGGCAAAAAATTTAATCCTTTTTGTAAATTTAACAGAATTATTTTATTAAAATGAGGTAAGCTGTATTAAATTAAAACATGTATTGTTCCGTACAATATGGTGACTCTGTTGTTAATCGGACAGTTTTGATTTACCAAAAACTGTTTTCCCATGTTAAATATACAAATATATTTACTATAATTTTCGTCAGGTATTTCTCCAAGACTAAAATACCTACATTATCTAAAAGATCTGTTTATGTACCGAGCTGCTGTATAAAAACATGATATATTTATTTCTCTGTCTATTTTAAGAAAATATTTTCTTTGAAGGAATATATCACCGTAGCACACGTATCCATTGTAAAAACAAAAATTTAAGGGCTGCTGTATCGAACCTTGCCGCTGGCAACGAAAGAAATAAAAACGTTATTTCACCAAATTGACAGAAACGATTCTCGGCACACCCTTGTATATTCAATAGTGTGACGTAGAGACATGTACAGCTGGGAAACATAAACAAAAACATGCCATCTTACATAGCTTTGTTTTAAACATCTTTCACAATGTTGGACGCCTTTTGCACGGTTCTTTATACTTTATATTCTATTATCTCAATTATTATATGATATTAATCGTCGATATTCGAAAATCCAATGTACATTTTACTTGTATTTCAGTGGAAAGATGTCAACTACCTGCTTCTGCAAATAGGGGGGCTGCCACCTGTCTGGGTCGGATTTGTACTAGTGATAAAGGCATCCGGAGAGTGTCCGGGTGGATTTTTTTAAGCAGTCCTAATTTCGAAATTGATTTTTAAATTATTTTTAAAGATATCAATTTTATATGTTTTAAATACATTTGAAAAGATTGAAAAATACAAGAAGACTGAAACAAATTATTTTTGGTAATAAGATGAAATATATATAATTACTTTTGTTGTTTATGAAGTTTAATTTTCAAAGATTTTAATGTAAATTTTTGTATGTACTACTTATTTATTTAGCAAGGATTGTATTCCATCTGTACTGTTGTTCTTTAAGAAAGTTTATTATTGTTAATTATACGAGGGCGGATACTGTGAAAATTTGTTATCACATCGATTGCAAGGACGCTAGTTACTAAAGTAGATGGTCAACTGTGTATATCCCATTTTAAAACATGGAAAACTTTAATAAATAGAAGATGCTTTACATATGTCATATTGATCAATTATTTCGACATCGCGTAATGAATTAAGATCAAAAAATTATGCGCAAGATGGGTACCGCTCTTATTGACTGTGGACTACAAACATGAATTGGAATGACTTTCGGCATTCAATTTGGCGAAGTTGAAGCATAATCTGAAGAACTTTTGGCGTCGAATAATAACGGTTGATGAAACATGGATAAACAATTACACACTAGAAGTGAAACAACAATCGAAGCAATGAACAATGGTTGGTACAAGTGCTCCGAAGAAAGAAGATCACATTCTCGACCGAAACGGTTAATGTCACTGTCTTTTAGGA
Organism: Stenolophus ochropezus; assembly: GCA_035578165.1. NCBI lineage: Eukaryota > Metazoa > Arthropoda > Insecta > Coleoptera > Carabidae > Stenolophus > Stenolophus ochropezus. The sequence goes on along the minus strand of JAQOWZ010000011.1, from coordinate 24,973,112 downwards.
CTACTGTGTGATTCTACTTGTCCATTATTGTCAGAAAGGTAGAACGATAACAGGAGTATACTATGCATCCCCATGATAGATAAACCGTAGGATGCAATCATCAGCAAACGGACACAATGAAAGCAGAAACGATTTGTTTCTTCAGGATATGCTCGTGTTCTCACTATGATTGTTTTAATGGCAAAAATATACATTAGTTGCATTTCAAACTACTTCCGCATCCACCATATTCGCCAGAATTGACCCCTTCCGATATTTTCCTGTTTCTCAATCTAAAAACTTGACTTATTGGAAAAATATTTGGCTCACATGAGGAGATGATTAATGAAACTGACAAAAATTTTAACAGTTTGATAAAACTTATTTATCTGAAGGTATAAATAAACTTGCTTATCGATGGAATAAATGTATTGAGTTGAAAGGAGATTGAGTCCAAAAATAAAAACAAAAGTTTGTCGATAAGTTTTTGTTTACTTGTCTAGGCTCACTACTTATTGATCCACCCTCATATTAATACAAATTCAATAATATTTCCCCGGTAGTATGGGTTTTTAGTTGAAAAATTCGGATTTTGTTTGTTATGTGTGTACGCCCCACTTTAGGATCTGATCTCTTCTGGGTGTAGTATTAGGTCAATGAATTGTTGTGGTGTAATGTGTGTTCACTAAGACATTGTATGATACTCAACCATTACTGGTATTTCTTTTACTAGTCAGAGCAGAGTAGATCAGTACGATCAGTTTACTTATTCAGGGCAAATGGAACACCTTTGTATCACTTGACTCGTGTAGCAGTTATAATTCAATTTTATTATTATTAATATATTAAATATCATCATGGTTATTCCAAAATATAAGTAATGTTGGTTTCCGCATTACGAATTTGTTATTACTCCATTTCCTTTTGCCCTATTCAGAAATAAAGCAAAACCACGTGAAAAACTGAAATGAAATTTCTGATCTACTTCGGCGAATGGATTACCTATAATCAGTACATTCCGAAAGTGTGTAAAATTTATACTATTTCCCGCTGTTGATCTTTATGTCATCGGAATGGGGAATTGATGATCATATTGTCGGGTGAAATCGAAGTAAATAAATGTAAAAAAAAATTACAGAATTATATTACACACATAATAATGAATAAAATGTACGAAAAAAGTTACTTACAATGAAGCACGTATTGTTGACGCCAATATCACCTTCATAAATGACAGGAATGACATTAATAGCATTTTGAAGTTTATGAAATATTTGAAAATATCCGTTATCGCGATTACACTACCATTTCTATTTCATTTTTGTCGTTGGTTAGACGCAAATAGCATATATACCCCTCTGTGACACATACGATAATGAGATAGCGAATAAAAATCTCATATATGCTATGCATATACGACAAAGACAAATATAAAAGTTTAATTATTTTTGCAGCATATATTGATGACGTGAAGATCATCTGCGGAAAATCCAGATACAAAAGTGTAAGTTACATCTAATCCAAGCGACGAATGGAATCGCTTATTGTCTCATAGTTTGACTCCATGTCATCTCTAATATAAAACCTCCACATTTCAGACGATAAGTCTGCTACTTTCAGAGAATACAATAAAATTATAGAGAAACCAGACAACTGATAAATTTCTACTATATCTCTTCTACAGTGACGGGATTTTAGGAATAAAGAAGTGGCAATATAAAGCTTCATATTTTGTATGTTTCATCCATTTTCAATATTTGTATATAATATTGTTCGTTTGGTATTTATTTACTTCGAACATAATACGATTTCACCCGACAAAATGATATCATTATTCGCCCTATTTGCCCTTTGCGATTTAAATCACAAGGTTACGATTGATAACATGAGTATCAACTGAGGGAAACGAACTCTACATACTTAAACATATCATCAGTCCTTACAATTAACAAAAATCCAAAAGGTCTCTCAAAGTTCCATTTCGTGTTTATCCGAAAACATATTAGTAGGTATTAGCACAGTATAGTTACATACAGAAGCGACACTCCGTGTCGGTATCTTTCATTTTACCATATTCAGTTCTATGACCTTGAAGCATTGTGTAGACCTTTAAATGTTTTCTCTTCCCATATCTCTCTCTAAGATGTGAAGAAACTTTCCGATTTTAAACAATGAGCCCTTTAAATTTGTTCACATTTCCCATCTCTCTCTAATTTTCGTTTCTCTGTCTTACTGTCGCTTCTGTATAAACCTATTCTTCGGTATTAGTAAATGAAACCCTTACCGTAGTCGGAGTCGTCGGTATACTCGTGTCCCTCCAGGTCCATATCCATGGAAGAGTCCGTGTCGGTATCCAGGAGGTCGGCTGTGTGTCTGGTGTCCACTGTGGGGTCTTCCCCATCTTCGTTGTCGTTGCCGTTTCGCTCTGCAGTTACTGTTGGTTCTTCGGCCGAAAGTTTGCTATATTCTTTTCTTGCTGGTCGCATATCTAAACAGAAATACATGTGATACACATTAGTAAAAAAGAAATACTAGATACTAAATTTTATATTGTTTAATCAGTCAATGGCACAGCTGAAAACCCTTTTGGAAGCGAAAGTTATATCTGAGGAATTCTGCCAAACAAGAAAAAATTTCATTAGCGGTACGTGATGAATTCTAACATATTCGTGACTAAATTTTTGCTTTATGTACACAGTTCAAAAAAAGAGCACTATTTTTGCTCTAAAAACGGTTTATATAAGTCCATCGTTTTCAAGTGCTCCACGAAAAGAGCAATGAAAAAGAGTATTTTTAAAAATGCTATTAAATAAGTATATTTCAAATTTACTCTTTTTTGTGCATATAATTTGTTGCTTTTTATATAGCAGATATGTGCTACAATATAAGAGCAAAATCTTAATTATTTAGTAGCAATTATATTCTACCCTTAAAAAATTACTTTTAAAATATGCTATTATTTGGGTAGTCATAATTACTTTTTAAAAGGTATAATGCACATCAAATAGAGTAAGGAAAGGTAATAAAAAAGATTAACAATTCAAAATTATATTATTCTTTTATTAGAAAAATAAATTACAATTATATAACATGAAAATGTAAATTAAATAACAAATTATAATATAAGTAGGTACATAGTAAATGAGTTATAATGAAAAAGTAAAATATTTTTGTTAATTATGCATCTATAAATTCATATTTAGGAACAATATACAAATCGCCACAATTTAATGATTTATTTCCATTACTTTCAAAAGCTTATATAACAATACACTTACTTGTAATATATTAAGCGTGGTACCGTAGTTTTCCTTATTCATCATATCTTGTTTATCATATCTGCCTCTCATTTTATGACCAAAATTCGTATTTCGCGAAGTCTCTCCAGTTGAAAACTACTCTATCTTTGCGGTCTTACAAGGTCACTGCTTGGATGGTCTATGGAAATAATACAACTGTTTCTACAATAAAGTAACCACGAGGATACAATAATATATTAATAAATACTTTAGTAGCATATACATTTCAAGTTTCCGTAGTTAAACCCCGCAAAATACTTGTAGAATAACCCACTTCGATGTTTATATTTATTTTCTTAATTACTTACCTGATTGAACAAAATGTATCCGTATATGTATTGTATAATTTGTATATAGTATTTTTTGTTCTGATATATTACGGGTAATATCGACATTTTCACAATAAATACTCGGATAAACAATTCACGTTGCACCTACTGCGTACCAGTTGAAACTACAAGTGCTTGCACAGAGCGGGCGACTCTGCTGTACATAGAGCAAAAAATTATCCTTTTTGTAGCAATATGTAACAAAATTAATATTATTTGGGCACTATTGTATAATATGTACTCTAAGAAGAGCTAAATATTTACTACTTTGTAGAGCATTTAATGCTTCTTTGGAAATAATTTTACAGATTTGCTACATTTACTGCATTTTTTAATATAAAAAGGGTAATTACTGAAACTAAAAGTACAAAAATTTGTCTTTAATTATAATAGAGCACATTTTGCTCCTGACTTTCTTTACTATTGAAAAGAGTACTACGAATTGCTTTGTAAAGTGCAATATTTTTGCCTTTATTATAGTAAAAAAGCATGTACCCTTTAGAAGTTCCATACTGAAGTACCCCTTTTTTGAACTGTGTACTTGTATCGTAAATAACTGTTATATACTTTGCGTTAACAATTACCCTATTATTATATCGAAAACAGTTTAATAATATAAAATATTGTTAAACTGTTTTTGATATTTTTGTTGTTATAAAATTGGTACAACTTAAATGTTTTTTAATACAATTTATATTATTTCTGAGTATGAAAACCGAATAAGCAAAATTAATTGTAAATGATATAAATATTCAATAACTCATGGAACAATCTACCGTCTTATAAATCTTGTATTATTATCAAGTTAGTTTTATTTTGTTTGTCTAGCATCCATCTGACAGGAAAGTATTGTCTAAAATGCTAAGCGCTTGCAAATCTTCAATTCTGGCCATTGAAATTAGTATGAAAAATAATATATTCCTAGATGACAATGGATAACTTGAAATGAGGCGTTAGCTGAGTCTAGCCACCACAAGACCCCGGTAAGTTCACTTTTCCTACGAATTAGACATTAGTTATCCTCTGATTGAAAAGTTAATTGTTTTATGTTTAATTTTGTAAACGTCTACATTAATAAAATTATTTGAGTCATAAAAATAAGGGAATACATCCGTGAATGGGTCAGAACTATATTCCTGTACCGTCATTTCTAAATGTCTAGCAACGACTTAAAACACCGGAATAACGAATTTATTGGGATAAATATAAATCAAAAGTCACTTTTCTTACGAACGAAGAAAATATAAATTTGTCCTCAAGGATATGTTACCATGTGAACTGAAAGGCACACATACGTAGTGCTGGTAGCATTAAAAATTCAATTTAAATATCATCATTTCTTTCGTGTATCTATTACACCGTCGCCATCTGCCGTGTTTCAATTTAAAATGATTACGAGACCATAAATTCGTTCCCGACGGAGCATTTGGGGATAATATCTCTCACTTTGTATGAAAATGCCCGCTCTATTGTCCTTTTATACGGCAATGGCCAGACGAAGCGTTATCTCTATGATGTGGACACACTCGTAACGCTGTGCACACATTTTACAGAAATGATGATACAGCCAACTTTGGATGATACTTGTTAAATTTTATTGGATGGGTTTTTTAAATATCATCACTGCTTGTTACCCAGATTTGTGTGTGATAATCTTTTTTTCGATAATAATTTAAATATAAACAACAGATCACTCACAGTTTATTATCTATACAGGGTGTACCGATACCATTACTGAATAAAATAAAAAAAAGTATTAATAACTATGTAGTTGGCAAGTTGTCTAGGTACATTTTACAATTTTAGAATTCATTTCGGAGCAATTGGTTCATTACTAATATCACATTTTTCATTGTCTTCATATAGGTATTCAGTATGTAACTATTATAAACATATATACGGGTGTTTGGCGAAAAGCCGACACCGAAAATGTTTTATTTTGAGAGATATAAAAATGTTAATAAACATAATTAAAGATGGAAACGGGGTTCATAAAATGATTACAATGGTAACTATGTATAATATTTTATTAACATCGCTAAGATAATTTTATGAACACTCCGAAAAATAAATATAAAAATACAGATTCCCTATGATACAACTAAAATTGTACACATAGCCGCTAAATCCGGAAGTAATATTAAATTTTTACTACGATCATTTTATGAGCCTCTTTATCTAGTTTAACTTTGCTCCTTAACATTTTTTGTACCTCTAACTAAACCAAATATCCTTGGTACCATGCAGCCTTCCACCAAACATCCTGTATATCAGTTTGGGTAAACAATTTTTATAATTGAAAAAAAATAAATAAAAATAAATTTTCCATATTTAAAAAATAATCTACTGAAAAAATCGATCGGAAATATTTAGTTAATATTTGAAGTATTTTTGGATTCTATTTTAAAATTGAAAAAATGTAGGGAACTTGTAATTTGTTGATCAATATGATGTACGTGGGTTCATGTGCTCCATTTATTGAGAAACAGTTTACATAATGTGGTCGTTTCGGATTGACATTAATCCATCATCAGCAAAGATAAATTTGTTTCAAATAACATTGATATATGCAGTTTAACATAATGTGTACATGTTAGAATGGTTGTAGATAAAAAAACTTTATGTAAAAAATTAACGAGGAAAATATTGAAGTTTGAATCTACATTATTATAAGTTACAAATAAAAGTAACAGCTAATCCTAGGAAGGATAGGTACGAACTTAAAATTGCGAAATTCCTCATTTTTATGAAACGACAACTTTTGTTTGTCATAATTAACATTTTAATGCCAACAAAAATAAGAAAAATAAACCTGGCTTTCCTGGAAAATTTCATAAAGATTATAATAAGAACAAGCTATGTAAAATAACTGCCTTTTAGACCCTAAGAAATTTTATAATAACGTAGATACTTATGTCATTTTTATTAGTATTATTTTCCAAAAAATGTATACCTTTCTTGGTTACAACAATTCGAGGATTTTTTAAAATTTTTAAGTGAGAAAACAGCTTTTGGTACTATAAAATTTAAGGAACACGCTATTATAGATAAAGTTTACCGGACAAAAGTGTAACTAGTATGAGAATTTGATATATTTGAAGAGTCTCTTTTTACACACTGGTGCCTAAAGTGTCTACTTTAAAGTGATAATTAATATTGGTAATGAAGGGTTCACTGTTTGTAAGTTCCGTTCAGGTTGTTTAACCAAAGTTAAGGATTAACCAACACATTTGTTAGTTAGAAATGGATTTCCTTTGGTCCATTAATTAATAGGGTAACATTATTCAAATTAAATCCAGATGGGCAGACCGCAAATTAGTGAAATTGTGCTTTTCACTTGGCGATTCATTTGCACAATGGGGCAATTTGTGTTTACGAAAACTTTATTCGTAAACACGATTGCTTCAAATTGCATCCTTTATTTAGATTCTGTTCATATCTACGCTGATATTATTTGCCTTTTTAGTAATAAATATATGTTTCAAGACAAGGATTTCCCGTCAAAGTATAGGCCTGTTTACGAAGGATCCATTAGGTAAGCAGCTTAAATATTTATTATTTAAAATATATTCTGAAGTACAAAATAAAAATCAGATGTGTGCCATACAATGCCCCTTGGTACTATGAATTTAATGTATTAGTCCTTACATTACTTTTTCCCAGTGCCGTATCTAGGGCAGGGCCATAGGGGCACCTGCCCAGAGCGCAAACTCAGAGGCGCAAATTCAGACACTTTCCTCTACTACAAAAAGACTCAAACTATCAGTACAGATAAATACCTATGCTGTAGCGATATTTTCTCTCTCGGCATCTTTCATGTAGATGTCAGTAGCGATCATATTGTGAGAAGAGCCTGAGCAGGAAATTACGGTCAATAATATCTGTTACGTATTATTACCAGTGTAGGTGCTATTCCTTAAATGTATTCTTAGAAAACCAATAGTGATTTCGAAAATTAAAATTCTCACATATTAGAGGATTTTCTTCAACATGAATGTATGTATGTATACTCTTCTCGTTTCTCGAGATTATCAATACATTTAATTTTTAAAATTGAATACTTTCTATATTCACAATTTGGCTAATGTCAAAATGTCAATTTTCAATGATCAAGGTTGGTCGAATCTTGCGTAAGTCCGAGCACACTTGAAAATACACAAAAAATAGGGACTATGAAACAATTTATCATACCTATAGGCGTACTCAAGTACGAATATGAGTCAAGACGATGTACCGACTATGAACACAAGTCCGTGCGATCTGTAAAAGGAATATGAATACTTTGTCACAAGCCGAAAAAGATATTCCTATAGTTATTTTTCGTAGCGTACCAAATACTAGAATAATGCATTTTCCGGTTCAAAAACACCGGGATGGTGTCAGTTTTCGTCTGATCGAAAAAATAAAACAATTTAGTATGTAACAAATTTCTCAACTTTTAGTAAAAACAAAGCAAATGGGACCACATATACTGCCTACGAACACCATATACGCTACAGGTCTTTTCAAATAAAATGAAGTGCTTGAAATGTCAATTAAAATAATCGACATTTTTTAATATTAAAATATGGTCCGTTAATTTTGCGGAGCAGTGTACATTAAAAATATCAAATAGTAGCTAGTGAAATAAATATTTATATAATGATAATGATTTAGTTCAGGACGTTTTTCCAAGTTTGTCGTTATTCGGTCATATGTGACCGTGGGATGATTCAGTGTCAATGTTTATGTTTCATTTGTAACAGTGCCATGTTTGCTGAATAAAGAGCAAACAAAGATATCGATTGGGATGTTATTTATTGTAGCGTTTACATTTCACTTGCTTCACTCTTCCCTAAGTCAAATACAACTCGATAACTTACAGATGTGATATTTGTTTAGTGAAATTAAAAATATACGTACATGTTTACTATATACTAGTATATATTTCTAATCCAAATTGTTCCACTTTCGATATTACTCCAAAACCGAAATGAAAATGGTCAGATGAAAAAAATGTTACTATAAAAAAGATACAACATGTTAATGATATATCCAATTATTTTAAAATGAAACAAGGTTTTTACTGAAATGTCAATTTATTTAAATAGTTGTAGTATATCACGCCGATCGCTTGAATTGTCAAATTATCTTTATATTATAATCATTATTGTTTCTATTGCAATTGTTCGTTTTCATGTTAAAAGCTGTTCGAGAAGTACGTTAAAATTTTTATTTTTAATTAAATTTAAATTAATTATGCATTTATGGAGAGTAACAGATTTGGAATAAATTAAAAGTTGTACTTCGTGATGTCATACTCTACTTACAAATATTAATGATGTCTCTTTACTTCTTAAAATTTTGACTATAGATAAGAGTTGCAGGAAAAATTGATGACGTAAGAATCAACTAATAGACAAAAAAAACTAAAGAAATAATATCACGTATTATAAAACTTTTATTAAGAAGTTTTAACGTTTTTCTCCTTCTTTTGACCTTTTTCAAATGAATAAAGAAGACCGCAAACACCCTACATGTACAATAGTAAAAAGGGCATATGTCCCTATAATGGTGTGGGTCTGACAATACCAGAATTATTTTGATTTGATTGATTGTACAATAGTAATAAATTTGTTTATAATGATTGATTTTGCTCGTAAATAATTATAAACAAATAAATTTAAATTATCAATTAGTGCGATACAAATAAATTAATCATTTAATCTATATTCATGTACAGAAAATGTCATATATCAGTCAAATAAAAATGAAAATATATCCCGAATTAATAATTTTCAATATTTAAAATATTTTATTTTAATTAAAACACATGAACATGCATCATACAATTACAAAATGTTTATTTTCTCGATGTCGAAGTATTTATTCAGTTAATGCAAATATAACAGTTTATATTTGCACAAGTGAATATCTATTAAACCGTTAGGATTAGTGCATTATTTGTATATTAACAGAGTCCGTACACAGGGTATGCTATAGAATAATTTTGCATGGCATTATACATTATACAGTTGAATAAGTAAATATCTAATTCCTGGAGAATCGCATTTGGTTTTAGCTTTTGTAATGATACACAACCCAAAATTAATTAATTGTTTAAGACTTAACGCGAACCCATATCCAATTAATTATACATATAACAATAATTATTTATTTATCTACTAAATACGAGGTGTCTAAATGATGTATGGTTGGCTCTGCATCATGATTTAAATCAACTGTTTTTTTTTTAATATAAATCATTGATTTTTATCAAAGATAAAAAAAGTACAAATTATTATGAAAATGTATTTATTTGCTACAGAACTATTAATAACAACCAAAATAAGTTCTGTATTTAATAATATCTTAAAATTAAATGATATTTTATCATATAGTCATAATGGAAGAAAGAAAACTAAATATTTAAATATGTAACGAAAAGTAAAAATTCTTTGTTACTTTTCTTAGTTTTATTCAGACGAATAGTTTTGGTTCTATTACAGATTTCGTTTTCGAAATAAAATATTAATATTATTTTAAAACAATTAAAAAGTGCTGCAACAGTTAGATAACTTTAAAAATTAAAAAAAAAATAGATCATGATTTTTTCCAACTAAAACTGGCAACCAAAGTAGAGTTCGATCTGGTAACACTTGGGACGCGGGACTCGCTAGAATAATTGTTTGTCCGTAGCGATTATTTTCGTAAAACAGTTTTTCTTGTGCATTCTAAAAATGAGTAACGTCAATTTGAAACAACGGTATGCTATCAGGTTTTGCTTCAGAGTAAGCAGACCTACGGAGACCATATATTATTTCAAAGGACCAGGTTTTTCGGTAGTTTTTCTCAATTTCAGGAGGAAAAGAATCGATTGAAAATGAAACACGCAGTGGATAGCCTTCAAGAACTCATGTACATGTCAACAGTATCTGGCATCTTGTACATTTAGATTATGAGATTGTCGGTTACAGTACTGAATGATTGAGGAAAAGTTAAATTTGAGTCGACCTATTTTTGATTTTTCTCGGAAATTAAAAGAAAATTTGAAAAGGTTAAAACTGAGTTAGCCGTTTTGGAACAAGCAAAATTTTTATTAAGAATACATTTTTCTCGTAAAATAAAAAATAAAAATGTTTTCCTTCTTTGCAACTCGATCCATTGACATTCTGTATACAAAGACTGAGGTTACGAAATATTGTATTTAATTTCCTCATAAACATATCTACAATGGAGCACTTTCCTTGAAAGCTACTGTGCTTTGGAGATGAAGAGTAATAAACAGTTTCTATTATAATAGTATATTGTACAACAATAGTGCCTCAAACGTTCGCGTACGATATAGGCATTCCACTCGAGTTGTACAGTCTATTTTTTCTACGACCAAATACCAAATAATCACTTACAATAGTAATAGACGTTTGCAAACGTAAAATATTCATTGTTCTTTTCATACAATGAAAATAAAAATAAAAATTATATTCTTCAGTTATTACTTGACAGATTAAGTTTATCAGTGAATTTCATATCCGCATATGGTGTGGATGTAACATATATATCCGTACATGATAGTATGAAGGAATGGTGCTAATATACAGTAGTGATTTGAAAAAAAAATACATCATTTCAGTTATTTACGATAATACAGATTCACACCTAACAATAAATAAAAATATGAGTAATATATTTACATATTCATTCAATAATTTATTATATTCTAACTTGTATTTCTGACATAAACATGGCTCCTGTGCTGATCTTATTAACACAAACATAAATTTTTGACAAAGTAGGTAGATAGGCATACCCTACCACGGAATAATAAACTGTAAATGACATATGCGCATATTATTTCAATTTTTAAGTATTACTAAGTATTCCAGAAATAAAGTTCCTTGTGGTGCACTCTAGATAATAGTAGTAAAAGTAAATGTACATCGATATAATTATTACCAAAATCTGCGATAAAGTGATAGGTACACTAATAGTAAGTAAAAAAAGGAACTTATTTATTTATTTCAAATATATTTATACTACTCGTGAAAAACTTCATTTTAAGGCAATATCTTAAATAAAAGTTTATTTTGGAATAAATAAATTAAGAATTGTATTATTTATTTCTCCGCTATACTTTCGGCAATATAACCCGGTCTATAAATCTTCCCCGCTATATTTTATTTACACCTTTCGCTGTTATTGCTTACAAATTCCCATATATCACGATTATTAAACTGACTTTCTACCCCTATTGTACGGCCTAGCAGATTCCACGTTAACGGATATTCCCTAAACGTTTAATGGCTGCTTTTTGCTCTTAGACTCACATAGTGTGACAGAACCGCCTCAAGGTTTTTGTTACCTTTTAATTGTATCGTCAGCGGTAACTTTTTGCAGGAATTTGTCAAATTTGATTGATTACTTACGATAGTGTACAGCTTTGCTACAAAATGATATTAATTTCATATGCTACAATGTAGACTGCAACATGCTTTGAAATACCTTCACAAGAGTAATACTAGTCACACAATATCGGCCGGTATTACTCCAACATTAAACTATTTATTTTCTGTAGTATATGTCTTTGAACAAAGCTATCATCAGAAATTAATATTTAGTATAGAAAATATTTATTTTTTGCCATAAATTTTTAAAAAGTATACATTTGTGTAAGGGTATCAGAACACATACCACCTTGAACATTGAACATATACCCCCGGTCACAAAACCCCATCAAAAACCCTAAGACAATTATTACTATTACGCAATATACCAGACAAAAGTACACAAATTTATTGGATTAAAAATATTATAGATACATCATGATTTTGTGTGGTAGTTTGAATGCAATAACATGATATTTTTTATAGTATATATAAAATAATATTTTGATGCAATAATAATGAATAAATTTAGAAATATTTATTTATTTTACTCTGAAATTATAAATCTATGTACATCTGAAATGTATTCCACGATTATTTATTTATTTTAATATTTGCATCTACATACTGCAGGATTAAATAAATATCATATTTAACTATTTCACAAAAAATACATTGAATATATTTAATAAATTAAAATAAAAATATCATTTAACCCTAAAGTACATATATATATATATATATATATATATATATATATATATATATATATATATATATATATATATATATATACAGGGTGTTCCATTTAAAAGTGCCACCATTGCTATCTCGAGAACTATAAGAGCTACGAGGTTGGTTAAATGGGGATTTCCAAGACAACGCCTTTTTAAAATATATATTCTGCATATCAATTTTGGTCGTTAGTATATTGTAATAAAACTAAAATAATATATAATTGTTGAATACTTTATTTAAAAATTGAAATTAAAGTTTTATTTAAATGACCTTGTGACGTCATTCCCCTGATCAATGTTGCCAACTATAAGTACATAAGTTTTAATTTCACCGGTTCGCAACACTGCCTCCGATAGCTAGCTTCATGTGATAAAATGACAGTGCAAGCTCGATTTCATTTAATTTTAAAATATATGAGAACACACACACGTGGTAACTGGTAAATGCATCTATCGAAAGCATGAATCACGAAAGCAGGTTATGTTTATATTCAATGCTTGAATTTACGCGGTACTCGTAGCCTAACTTCACTTCAGATTTTTAGCTACTTATAGTTCTATCTCATAGCGCACATGGACTATCTTTTTCTAGTCAGGGGAATGACGTCAAGCCCATTGTCCGTAAACTTTATTAATTTTTTTCTCGGATACTATCAACTTTTTGGAAAAATAAAAAAATATGGGTCCAATATTTTGTTTTAAAGTTTATCATATAAAAAAATCAAAAAATCTTGGAAACCCCCATTAGCAAAGAACCACCATTTTACAAGACTAATACAATGAGCAAAAAAAAAATTTTTTCAACCAGTGGTTCACAAAATACGGGACACAACTTTCTTATTTTAAATGGGAACGTATGTTTATTTTTAGGTTATTCGATAGAGTATTTTTTTCTGAATTCAGCGATATGTACATATCATATACTAATATAACAAAATAATTGAGAAAAATGCATGATAAATTTATATGTATTTTATTTATATCTGACTGAAACAAGAGTGCTATGGTTAGAAAACATAGACATAATGTTCTGTCTAACATTGTTTGATTATTTTTTGTTAAAATTTATTTTCTTAAACTGTCAGTTTTAAGAAGAAAATGAATTGTTTTCTATTCAAAGCACTCTTATTTCAGCCCGATATAAATAAAATACAAATAAATCTATCATGCATTTTTCTCAGTTATTTTTTTATATTAGTATATGATATATTTATATCGTTGAATTCAGAAAAAAATACTCTATCGAATAACCTGAAAATAAACATACGTTTCCATTTAAAATAAGAAAGTTGTGTCCAGTATTTTGAGAACCACTGGTTGAAAAAAAAATTTTTTTTGCTCATTGTATTAGTCTTGTAAAATGGTGGTTCTTTCCTAATTTAACCAACCTCGTAGCTCTTATAGTTCTCGAGATAGCAATGGTGGCACTTTTAAATGGAACACCCTGTATATATATATATATATATATATATATATATATATATATATATATATATATAACTACGTTTATCTCGCAGTGCCACAACTCGCTAAAAAGTTAAGTAACTTTAACTTAACTCTTTAACTTGCATTTACTCCTCATGATTTAAAGTGCGTTACAGATAGAAATTGATACCGTCACATAAGGTTTTGACAACATTTGTAAACTCTTTGTGTTTTATGTTCAATGGGATAATGAAAATTGAAAGAAAATAATATTAATAAAACAAGTTCAAGGAAAATAATGGGACAAGCAGTCTTCAATTGGAATTATTTATTTCATAACCGATGTTTCGACTAAAACGTTAGTCTTCTTCAGGGCTAGAAAAAGTCGTACTTAAAATAATGTTCCATGCCCCCATAAGTTATAGTTTAAAAACATTTTTCTTCAAACGTCATAAAAGTGACATCTTCTGTGACGTGATTGACAAGGTTAAAGTTTAATTTCTATGCCTCCGTAATATAATTTTTTTTTTCTAGCCGCCGTATAATATTGTCGCCGCCGTATAGCCAATAAGATGTAACTTGTACAATAGAAATCTGTAATATCGCTCTAAATGTCACTATAAAAACTAAATAACCTAAGAATAAAGTTACTAAAAATTATGAATAACTGACAGGTAACCTACATATTAAACGTCAAATAGTAATTTATTTTTTAAAATTTCCTAAGTTTGAAGAACAAATAGCATGTGTTATTGAGAGTAAAAGTGTCTTTGTGTGCCTCGCATGCAATTGTCCGACTCGCTTCGCTCGTCGTGCAAACTTCCATGCTCGCCACACAAAGTATCACTTTTACTCTTAATAACACAATATACTATTTTCACAGATTGATCGTCAAACAGAATAAAAACATAAATAATATCATGTAAAATAATTTGAGTCAATTGTAAAATATTAAAGATTCCACAGTTAACTGCAGTTACAAAAGTATTAAAATATTACAATTTTTCGGTTCATACAATTTTATTTTATATTCCTGAGTACATATTTTAGAATAAGTTATTTATTTTTTATGTATTATATGACTATTTGGTACGTAAAGACAAAGTTTAGGTGGAGCAGATAATTATATTGTACATTTTCTTAAATATATATTTTCTTCCTAATTTACCAAAAGTTTGTTCAATTACCCTACATTTAGGGAAATTTTTCAAGGTATGGAAACACTATGCACAGATGGTAATTTTGAAAACTCGAAAAATCTCGGCGAAATTCGAGATCGAGACGAGATAATAATAATAGAGACGAGAAATAAACGAGACGAGATAAAATATTTTATATTTAAAATGAGACGATACGAGAAAAAGAAAAATCTCATCTCGTCTCATCTCACAAAGTCATTAGAGATAAATGTAGTCAGAATATAAAAGAGTAGCTACAATATACTCTCTATCTTTCTTTACATACTGTTAGTAAGAACTTAGTTCACGAAACACTTGTTTATTTAGTTATTCAATTGTTTTTGATAAATATTTTAAGTATAAAATGTATAAAATTAAATCATATGATCGTAGAGGGGCGAAAAAGGAAAACTCGAAAGAAATCTGAAACAATTTGACCCCTCTGCTGCTGCAGACAGACATTTTATAACAGAGTTTATTTCAAAAAGTGAAATGTAATGCAGGTTGTGTTATTTAATAAGTGATGGTCTAGTGACATTTAATAAGAGAGCAGAACTTTTACGGTAAAAGGTTCCGACGACGTCGTGAAATTAAAATTTAATATTTCATTATACGCCGCCCAAAGTCTAGCCTCAAGCTAGGAATAATAATTCTCAACGTTTTCTTTCGAAAACAGATTTATGAAATTTTCAAATTATACTGCATTAGTCGCTGCATCTTAATATGCGATGAATAATTTATTCAAAAAAGGGAACATAAAGTTGAAAGTAAATTATAAATGCTGCTAAGGGGACTCGACATACATTATTTATTACATTGTCACTCTTTATACATGCATAAATTTATATTTAAACTTTATACTCAACCAACATTACTCGCATGTATTTTTGCACATGTGGCAACATAATATGTCAGAGCAATATATACTTTTTAACGGACTGCCATATGTAGGGACTCTTAGTTATATTTTTTAAACCATACCCAGTCATTTTGTCCATTAGACGACGGACTCTATTATATTAAATATTGTATAGTAAAATTTAAAGTACTTAATAATACATTATATACCAGGATTGAGAAAACTATCATTATTGAACTAGTGTCAAATTGTAATAAGGCACTGGTCAATAATGGTCTTCTCAACCGTAATATATCTTATTTTTTTCAGTATTAGCATTTAAATTCCAATCTCATTTAAATTTTTTATTGATAATAACAATAATTTTAACATGAATATTTACTTGTTTCTTAATGTTTTATTTATTTTTATATCTGAAGTTTCAGTTTGTTAACCTTTCTTTTGATTTTTAATTAGTTTTTATTTGATTTACGTATTATATGGCAAATTTAATTTGTAAATCCATAACTTACAATTTAGTAGTCAAAAACAATTTCTGCTGTCAAATAAAGGTTAATAATACTAGGTGATTGGATTCATAGTGAAAAATATATTTTGAAAATATTTTATATAACATTGCATTGTACTTTAGTTAAAATAATATTGATTATTTCATATTAATATAATATCTTCTTATTATTATAATATATCCAGCGTTAAATTTTGCTCCGAATGTAATAAGTATTCTCTCTGTAACGACATTATGGAAATATGAAAACATTCTTAAAAACATCTCTAGTTTTTTCGTCTCTTTCCACAAATGAAACATTCATGAAAACTTTTTGTTAGATATTTTTGTGCGTATTGTTTTGTTTTGTTTTTTGCTACACTTAAAAAATGCATTTTCGAAATTAGATTTTCTCTTATTCTGTGACTTTTTTATTACTTAAAGCTCAATTATTTTTTGAACTGTAATAAAAAATTATTACATTTGAATACACTTGCAAAACGAAAAATATATTTAGATGCATTAATCTACTTTTTTCGCAGATTTTATATATTTGCACTATCATAGAGGACTTATAGGTAGTATTAAGAGCGCATCACAGAAACTATTTTTGTGCGAAAAATAGTGAAGTATTCAACCTAAGTTTTAAACTATATACACTCTATTTCCCGTAGTTGATCATTACGTCATCAATATCTGTTGCAAGAATTATTAAAATTTTATCTTGCATCCTTGTCGTATACTCATAGTACTCATAGATGAGACTTTTATTCGCTCTGAAATGATATAGAAACAGTATTGTAACTTGTAACCGCGCTAACGGATATTTTCAAATATTTAAAAAAAGGTGAGTATAGGTATATACGTCGTTCATGTTATTTATAATTGAGATTTTTGTGTTGTCAATTTGTGCTTCATTGTGTGTTGGTAGTTTGGTTAGTTTAATCTACAACTCTTTTTGTATGTTTCATCTAATTTTATATTTGTACATAATAGCGTTGATTGAAAATATATAGATAGGTAAAAAGTACGTAAAAATTCGTATCACCTACATACCTGTGTGCTTGGTTGCATTTGGTGTAATATTAGTGTAATATCAGTTTCAGTAAAATATAAAGAAACGAAAACAAGTAAAATAATTAATAATACAAATTAGATCAGTTTTAAAATTTACCTATGAATTATTGAACTATTGTAATAGATACAAAAATTACAGTAAATATGTAAAACATTTTTATTTATCTGGAATTTTATCTGTAGCAAATTAGATAGTGGAATCACGAACTAAATGGCTTTGTCGAATCTAATTCAAAATAGCAGTACGCAGAAATATACAGGCTTGCCTATTTATATATTTTTCAATCAAGGATAATAGGCAACTATCGCAGCGCCTCCATGTAACTCCATGCATTGTGAATTAGCGCTAGTATAATGTCGATGTCAATGTTCATAGTTACATTAAAAATGAGCTCAAATTTAAAGAAGAAACTGTGTGATAGTGGTTGTTGTGCTATGGTATGTAAAAGCAAGTGCAGAGAAGATGAAAGAGTATCATTTTATTTATTACCATATGACTTAACATTGTTTTCGATAACGTACTGACATTACGCGGTCTTAGGTTTACAAAAAGCTTTTCCTCCTTTGCAAGTGCAAAAACAATCTACATTGAATCTGTTATCATCAAGCTGTAATAATTTAACATTTATCATAAAAAACTGTTAATATATGATAAATCTTTGTAAAATATTAAAATTGAAATAATAGTTTTAAGTTTTAATTTCATATTGCTTTATAAATGACTTGTTTCTCAAAAAACATTTTCTTTCTTTTTCTTATTCTTAATTACATCTTACTAATTAATGAAAATTCATACTTTTTTATTAACTATACTTATGTACAACTTATCTATAATTGCAAATGACAGAATACGTTTAATTTAAAACAATAAAATATCACATACCAATAAAGAAAATATGATGCAGTATGAATATATAAAATAACATCAAAATTTTTACTTTTAAAAGTTTACCTCGACGTCTTTATTTTTGTATTGAACGCATTACACATACTATCTCGCAAAACGCTACCATGCAATTTGCGAATGTTATTCAATACAAAAATTTTTCACTTACTTCTTTAACATCCGATTTTTTATATAATTTTTCCATTTTTTTCTAAAAATAGACAAGTTAATTGTTTCATAAGCCCAACTTATTACAATACATATTTTTCTTCTCTAAATCTTTTTTTTATTATAAAAATTGCACTTAATAATTATTGATTCTATATGATAACATTTATAATGATACCTACGCTAATTACGAAAAAACCCACGGATTGGCACGTGGATCGACAGGAACAGATGTTTGCGTAGTATATACTGCCAGTGTTGACATTTATTAACTACGGAATCACAAATTTCACTCCCCCAACGATTTGAATCACATGGTTACAACTGATGACGTGAGGATCAACTGCGGCAAGTAGAGTGTACATGCAATCATCGAATTTGTAATATGTACTCTGTTTATTTTAAGTGGTACACTATTACTCGTAATATCTCGAGAAATATAAAAGAAAAAAGCTATGAAGTCTGTTCAATTAGCAAACAATTTCTATTTTACATTATTCAATGAGCATCTTTTTTTCAATCAGGGGTTATTAAACTTTGGGGAGCAAAGTTTTAAAATTATTATGTGACCAGCATAACACATGTAAATTAAAAAGTATGTGGCAGCCTACATCATATTTTAATAAATATTTATATTTTGGTAGTTCTGTTCATATGAAAATAGAATATATATTTTTCTTATTAGCCAAAACACACAACAATACCTAACGAATAAATGTTATTCGAATTTAATAAATATTTTTTATGTAGAATAATATTCTTAAGCGGAATTCAATCTCGAATTGTCAATCATAGACCTTTTTGTCAAGATTATGTGCCTCTGGCAACTGTACTATATTATTAGCTTTTCAATAATTTCGTAATATACAAACTGAACTATGCTTCTGTTAACTTGGAACAATTGATATTATAGTTATTGCGATTTCGATTGGTCACCCCTTGAGACATTAGCTCTGGAGGCTGATTCTGTAACTTGCATGAGCATTTGCGGCACCTATACTATCACAGATATGTCACATGTATACTAGTAAACCCTCTATCGGATTTTTAAAGAACTAAAGTTATGACGTCATGATTTTCGTGACACGCAAATAAGTTGCATGACCTCCGCAGGTACTGTTTCTAGTTGCGGCACTACCTATCTCCTTCTAATACTACATCTATCTTGGATATCTTCTATTTTAAAACAATTTATTTATTTAATTTTCGGCAACCTGCAGTTTAATATAGAATTCATTTATTATTAAAATCATTTATTATAATTGTTTTAGTAATTAAGAACAATTTATTCCATATTTATTTATTTAATTTTACGTAAGTTGCATTGAAATACTTATATAAAGTATTTTTGATATCATCATTCATTGTAATTGTTTCAGCAATTTAGAAAAATTTGCAATTAAATACAGAAATAATTTATTATTGAGATTATTTATTGTAATTGTCTTAGTATTTTAGAACAATATATTCTATATTATCCTACACCTGAGGGTAGAAGGATGACTGACTATATATATATATATATATATTCTATATTTATTTATTTAATTTTCGGTATGCTGGAGTCAAATATTCATATCATAACAGTAAATATTACAGATAATTTATTAAAATTGTTTTTAGTTCTTGAAACCAATACCAACATTAAACTTGTCTTTAAAACCTAAAACAACGCAATCCCTAGGCAGGTTACTAGAAAACAAACAATGACGTCATACAAGGTGCTCACGCAAATGTAGTCACGGAAGTGCTCAAGCAAGTTAAGTACCGTTCACATAGAGATTAGTGCAGTTGCAATGCCGTTGTATTGTAGTGCAGAATGCTTAGCCAATGCAAGTGAGCGCGAGCGTTCGGATTCAAACTTAGTGCAGAAGGCGTTGGTAGTGCCGTTGTATTGCAGTGTAGAAGCTTGCAAGGTTCTAGCTTTCGCACTACCGTTGCAATACACCACTGCAACGGGCCAATTAGAATGCATGTGGAGAATTACTGGTTGCGCGTAATCATAACGCGCAGCTGTCACTTCTTGAAATTTTTTCTTGAGGTTAGTTAGTTTTCTATTCAGTTTAACGTTTTTTTGTAAAAAAAAACAATGTCCATTGATTTGGAACAAATTTTCTGTAGCGTTTAAAAATAAATTAAAAAAAGAAAATTCATTTAAAGAATTAGCAGAAAAGTTAAATATAACAGGTAAGTTTTACATAAATAAACTTCTAGTAATTTAGCAATTGTATAATTATATATTTTAATGAAAACTGACAATGTGTTGAGTGTTGAGATGCACGCGCAAAATATAACAAATACTACAGAAATGTACTGTACCAACTACAACCGCACTAATTTCTATGTGAACGATACAAATCTTATCCAAGCGCACTGCCCCTACACTACAATACAACGATACAATACAACTGCACTAAGCTCTATCTGAACGCACCTTTACAGAATCAGCCTCCTGAAGAGTTCTCCCTTTGAACAGCGTTGCCAAGTCTGCAGACCACTCAACCGGCAACGCTGCTTATTTTTAGCCCTGTTTCATACTGTAATTTAAACATGACGTCACACAACAAATGAATTTATTTGTTCTCTAAGAGCTCTTGATTTTGAAATGTTTCGAGTGCTTGTGGATTGAGATTTGTCAGGAATTAGGTCAGAGATTCGGCGAGGAATAAATAATACTTACGAGATGAGAAGAGGATACCCAGATTTTTTGTCAAAAGACGAGAAAAATTACTTTTTTTCTAACGTTTAACGACCGTTCAGACAATAGTTATTCGTATCACTAGTCCAGAAACTAAACTTTTGCGAGAGCGAGCTTATTTTTCAAATAATGCGAGATCTTACAAAAGAATTTCTGGGCTTGTGATATACAAGATTTTTTGCGTCGATGACACTTTTAATTTATTAAAAAAACATTATTGCTACTTAAAATTTTATACACTGTAGGTTTTTATGTCAGAAACATTTTCGGTTCACATGGATATATAAATAATTCATTTGTTTTATTAAAAAAAAAAACGAATGTGAATTGATATTTTTCAACAATTAACGGAATCATAATGATTAGAAACGAGTATAATATGAATAATAAATCAAAAATAGTTGTTTTAATTAACGTTTTACATTTCCAATAAAATAAAATTAAAACTTTTGCCAGAATGTAATGCTAAAATATTTGAGTTAGCATCCTTATATTTTGCCGACCTAGTAAAAAAATGTCAAAACTGACAGTATTATACCCAGTAGCGAATTTAGGGGAGGGCTATAGGGGATATAGCCCACGGCAGTAAAATCTAGGTGCGGCAATCCTTTTTTTTAAATACCACATAGGAACAAGAGCGATATTTGTAAATATGTGGCGCAATTAGTATCTTATTGATGGTGAGCAAAATGAAAAAATAAAATTAAAAGGACAGGAAAAACTAGAAAGTAATGAAGAGAAAATAAAAATCATATTTTAATGAGCAATATTTAATTTTAATTGATTGATATCCCTGAGTGTTTATTGAAGACAGCAAAATTCAGAGCATCAGTGTTCCAGAATGCGTTCTGATGTAAGCAGGCCAAGAATCACCATTTTGAATACTTGCTATAATTCTTGGTCTACTGGAAACAAAGCACAATCCAGACCTTCCATGCTCTATAATGTCCTCTGGTTTTAGCTAGCTTAGAATTAAAGCAAACACTTTAGAATGCTCTAATTCTTGATTCAACGAAATCAGAATTCAATGCAGAGTAACGAAATCTGCTCCAGAATGGGTTCTGATTCCAGCAAGCCTAAAATTAGGGAAAACACATCAAATGCTTTAATTCCTGATCCACTAAAACCAGAGCTTAACCCAAAGTAGTCAAATCTGCTCCGTAATGTGCACTGGTTTCAGCAGACTTAGAATTAGAGTAAACACTTCTGAATGTTCTAATTTCTGACCCACCGAAACCGGAGCAAAATCCAAAGCAACTCAATCTACTCCAGAATGTGCTTGGGTTTCACCAGGCCAAAAATGAAAGCACTCGCTGAAGTGTGCTCCAATTCGATTACCTTCAGGGCATCAGCTGTTATGGAAGGCGGTCTAGACTAACAATAGCCGAGGATGGGCGGAGGCCCAGAGGCTAGCTGCCCCCTCGGGGCCCCACAGAGCGGCACTGACGGTTATTGTTTCAGGATCCTCGGTATATCCTAAGACGCGCATACCTATTGGCTGATATCCAATCTGTAATTGTGGCTGTAATAGTGGGAATTTTGAAAACAAAAATTTCTACACATCGGTACTTTGATGCAAGGAATTCACTGGTAAAATTTTGAGAGTGTAACTCACACCCAATTTAGAGTAGTAGGTAGTTACTTAAAAATGAAAGAGACGATAATTCTGACTTTACTATTCGATTCAACGATCATTAAAACATAATTGTTAATGTAACAAAAATATTTATTTACCCCGTTCAGATTAGAATAGGTTTACTAGAGGTTCTAGCAAAATTTTTAGTATATTGAGTTATATTTTAGTACCTACTTTAAAACGATCTAGAAATGTTTATTAAGTTAAAAATCGGCGACAGAGGTTGTAGTAAAACTTTTCATTAAACAAATTCGTCAGACCAAAATCAAATTACAAGAAAAAATAAATACTAGAAAAGAATTAGTGATGGCGCGGAGATACGGCCATAATACTGAATCTGACCGATCCGGCCACTTAATGAAAAATCCGGTTCCTACCGAATCATACGACAGATCCGGCCGAATCTTAATTAAATATTGTAGAATTTTTAATTCGGTAGAATTAAAAATTCTAGCTAGATGTATCGATTTATTTATATCTTTAAAATTACAAAATAAAATAGTACTGTGTACCTACTAAAAAGGTATTTCATTCCATATTCAAAATTACATTTTGGCAGATTACCATGTATAAACAATAATTTCTCAGCGATAACTGAAGTCAATCTTGAGCACCCTTCTTAATAAATGACTCCTATTTCTGAAAATGTTTGTTCGGCTTTAAAAAGAACTTGCAGAGATAACAAATATCGTTCAGCTATTTTGCTTAACTGTGGATATAGTCGGGCTTCTTTCTAACAATTAATCGCATCAGAATTTCTATCTATTAATAATAAATTTAAATAAGCATTAATAAGTAATTTATCATCACTTTTGTTTGCTTGATTGGCAATCTGTTCTCCAATGGTTTTGTTTATGAAAAAACTGTAACAATAATGACACAATACCATTACGGTAATGATCTGATCTGATGATGATCTACTGCTACTCTGAAATTCAGCACTAATACTATTTAGTTCTCTAAAAATTAAATATTTTATCGTTACTTTTAGTCGTTCCAAAAACAAAAAAAATATATATGCAACCAAATCAATCATATTACTCGATAGATAAAATAGCACGAAAAAATTGTGTCCGTCTAATCAGCGTTATTCACAGTGCACTGAGCTCTTGGCTTACATTACATCGCTCAATAATTGATATGAACTCTTCTTTAAAATAGTAACTATTCAGGGCTTTTTTACTGCTGTAAAAAATTGCTGCGTTAAGGGAAATGTTTGTGTGTACTTTTGTTGTTTCAAGCTTAACACGTAAAAAAATAACCGTTATCGAACATTCACATGAATACGGAGTAGGGCAAAATATAGCTTAGTGTGCAATAAATGAAAATTCTTTCATTAAAAATTCACGACGTAGGTGTTTTAATCCATTAACCCTTTGAAAAAATTATTAACAGTCATTAAGCAACAGTTGAATTCCACGTCAAGTACCGCCTAGTAACAAATGATAACGACGAGAGAAATTTTTAATTTGTACCAGTCTTTAATTTATAATCCCCGATGACGTCTCGTGCCATACATCATTCCAGGCCTGGACTAGGGGTGGGTAATTAGTTTTCAATGGAAAGTGCGCTTTCCGAATTTTCATGACTGATATTGATGATTTCCCCAAGGGAAGATCCTGACCACGATATCATTCCCAATATTAATTGATTACTGTCCTTGACTTTAATCTAAGCATTGTGGTAGGGTGGAAATATTCATAGATTATATAATGGAGTTCATCGTCCAGTGACTGAAAATACAAATTCGAAATTCGTTGAGTCAAATTATTGTCTATTTGTATAAACATGGCCCGTTGGTAACCTCTCCATGCGAGCTTACATAAAGAAAAGTGTATAAAGTAATGAAAAAATTCTATAAAATAAGTGTTTTTTAGTCGAATGCAGTTTAATTAAATTATTATTAAATTATAGCCCGAGACAAAAAAACACTATGTTACAAACGTGTTGCATACAACATTTTTCCTACAACCGAAATATAATAAAAATGATTTCAAAAGTAAATAAAACAATTGAGAAATATGCCATATGATTGTAGGAAAAAATAATATTTTATCAACGTGTAAAGAATGTTTATTCATGAGCGATGAAATCGCAAGCGAATTATTTTATAATTAAATTTTATCGTCGTATATAAATTTATTTTTTTTCTTTTAAAAATGTTATAGAAAAGAACTTATATATATATATATATATATATATATATATATATATATATCACATAAAAGTTGAAGTACTTTATCTATCCTTGCTGTTAAAATATTACTTTATCTACCCTTGCTGTAAAAATGCTATTTGATCCACTTTTATGAGCTGAACAAAGTACAATTTTAACATCTGCTATAGAAAAAAATATTTTTTTTTATAAAACGTAAAAATATTGTATTTTTACATTAAAATTTATTACATCACTATTCTACTTTGCAAGCACGAAGAAAAAATAAATTAATAAGTATTTTTCCCAAAAGAGATAAAAACGCCTGTTTCATGTTTAAAAATAATAATAAAATAAATCATTTATATTTCATTATATAAATTAGTGTTTTGCGATACTGGGTTAAATGTATTGATATTAATCGGTATATGATGTATCGGTACCGGTATTATAACAGTAGTGTCAGAACATCCCTATCCATACTTAGTCACCTCGAAATGATGTGTTTGCAACAAAATTGTTTAAGTATTGCATTTAAAGTATTGTTATTTTGTTTGTATTAATAAAAAAATTGCGGATAACAGAAAACTTTTGTAATTATTTCAAGATTCTTTACCAAATATTTCTCAATTAATAATAACCCCTATGGTGCACTGATAAATATATCATTCATTGATAAACAGATTGGTGCATTCAACAATGGATTTAAAATATTACAAAGAAACATAAAACAATAGTTTTATATTTATATTAGGAGTGTGTTACGAGTATATTTATATATTGTTAGTTTATGAGAAAAATATTAGCCAACGAGCCCTTTAACCGGAATGGAGTAATTTTTTCAAATGACTTGTGTAATTAACACACATGTGCCATACAAAATTTATCCAACATATCTAAATTAAACGGTTTAAATGTTTTTGAATCTTTTTATTTCAAATGACATTTAGAAAAAATTTGCAGAGAAGGCCATGCCGAATTACTATAGTGAGAAACAATTTAAAAAATCTAAAATACAAAAAATATATATACAATTAAATATGAACATATATCAATAGTAGTAAGGTAAAAAGTTTGTCGCTACTTATGAACTAATTTATTTATTTAAAAATACTATAGATTCATTTTTAATATTAATGGTGTTAGATAAAAGGACTATAAATAACCTTGAAACACAATATTTCGTCATTGAGAATTTTTGTTCAGCGCACAATTAATTGATGAATATCTCCTAACTGAAAAGGAAACTGTTGTGTTAAAAAGGGCGACCTGATTGTCTGATTGTGACAACTTGGACTAAGTAAACATGTAAACAATTCGTTGGTATATACTGTGTAAATTTTCCTCATCAACCACTTACGTAACTTAATAAACGTTCACTCATTCTGTCCGCTTCGTTTAATATTACATCCTTTGTTATATTTATATACAAACAAATATAACATCAAACAATATTATAGAAATAGCTACCTATATTTAGTTTACAATATAAACAACATAATTTATATTTATTTCATAGTATTTTAAAGATAAATTAATGTAGATAGCAGGGTGATTTATTTATAAACACAAAGCGGTAAACTAGTGTCATAGATCAGGATAATTCTGCCGGGCATTCCGGTGTTATAAATGAACGAATTGTTTACCCGTTGGTGATTGTATTGAATAAAGCGTATTCGGTTTCCAGTTATTTCAACGTTGAAACAACACTGCCTGTTTATTCTTCGCAAAAAATCTCACAAATCAAATACAAATAACAACGTTAGCGTCACCACCTAAAGGTACAAACATTAATCGCTTCAGACACACAAAAAATACAAATTTGATTGCAGATTTGATTTAGAGTTTCATACAAAAAATAATAAATATTCTATGTGCGATCTATCTACGAACTACGCGCAAATATTTACTAAAAAGGTTAATAACGATGTTTGTTATTTAACTGTAATATACAGTGCCGGATTAACCCACGAACATTTTGGGTAGTTGCTCAGAACCCCGTCATTTTAGTGGACTCCACATAAAGAAAAAAAAACTAAAATTACATTTTAAAATACGAAAATTTTTCTTCTAAGATCGGTGAAGTAATCATATCATAATAAATAATGGGGTCCTATACCATATTTTGTATTCATTTCTGAAAGAACAGAATATTAATGAAAACTCGACTGAAAAATCTTTCGTAATAAGCCCGTGACGTTTTGTGTCTTTGCGAGTGATGAACAAACTGTTAGTCATACAAAGTATTAGTTATTATCATATTTGTATTGTAACTAAAATATGTTTATATACATATATTTATAAGTATATAAATGAAAAAGATATTATTTGACATAATTACACAAAAATATTTTGACGATGACAGATTGCATGCATATCTCCTTTCCGCAGGTTCTAAGAAATGCAGGCACATGATTGTCTTTTTAAAATCTGGCAACCAGTGAAATTGCTCCGGAAGTATCAAGACAGCACGTCGCAATAGAATTTAATCTCTCGCTCGTGAACGCAGTGATATTTAAATAAAATATTTTCACTAATATTCATTAATTAATGTGTATTTTCAAATTCTTTTGCAAAATGGTATATTTCGACAATGGTTTGGAATCCTACTAACTACAGCAAAGCAGAAAGGTTTTTTTCAAGGCTGCCCACATAGCACATATGTCTTTTAGACGTAAGAAAGACGTATAGCTAACTATAGTCTTAAAGTCTTTACAAAAAGGTATCATACAGACTAAATTTGGTACTAGTCAAAAAGACTTTGCAGAAAGACGACATGTAGATCAGATTCTGATTGTCTTTAAGACCGTAAGTTAAAGAAGTCTATCAGATGTCTTATCGCCGTCTTTCGGTGTAATATAGGATGTCGCTAGGACGTTTAGATGTAAAGTCTATAAGACGTCCATTAATTATTTACAGAGCCTTAGAACGTCTTTTGGATTTTAAATTACCTGTTTTGTGTTTCCGCCATTTTGCGATAAAATTGCGGGCTTGTTTTAGGACGAAATTCTAGTCAACGGCCAACCTTCTACCTTTAATGGTCACAGGACAGGTTCAGTGAGCTTAGATAGTTATATTTGCTATAATTTATTGTATTATTACAAAAGTGATTTATTTTATACATAGAAAAGAGCGGTAAGTATCTACAAAATTATCTGTTCTGAAATTTGTTTTTGTTTCTACTTGTTTGCAAACCTAACCTCAAATTGATATAATTAAAGTTTTCATTCCATGAATGAAAATCGAAATATAATTATAATTTATAATATATATATATATATATATATATGTATATAGATTTTTATTGTAGCAATCTATTGTAGTTAAATTTTGTTAAATTGATTTGAAAGTTTTTGATGAATAGCATATATTTAATTTCTGGGGGGAATACCCTAACTATGGCTTGGTCATGTGCATTTACGTTATTTAAAATATTTATTGTAAATTGTTTGCCTGAATTTAAATTTGTGTTATACTATTATGTATTTTTTATATTGTTACAAATAATAAATTAATTCCTCTCATTTACAGAGAAAATTATGAGTAATAAAAGAAAATTAGAAGTAAGTACACGTCAAAAATATCGAAGAAAAAAAGTTAAATTAGACGAAAAAATGAATGAAATAACACAAACTTATTTATCGTTACGCGATATCAACAGCAATAGTAATAAATCTGATACTGTAAATGAAAAGAAAGTTATCTTCTGTGATTACCAGTGTTTTCGAAAAAAAATTGATTCAAACATTATTCAAGAAGACGATCATCCATTTAAATTTAAAAATGATATACAACAATCCTTGCGACTGACTGTTTCATTATACTTCGTGAACGAAGATTTATTTATATTATATTTTGTAATATTTATATGTTTCATTATAAAATTTTGATGTTATTATTTGTTCTGTTTTAAAATTCCTATAGTATACCCACAGTATCCTCTGAAAACATCCTTTATACGATTTTAAATAGACGTCTTTACGACCAAAAATAATTCGTCTAATTGCTGTATAAATAAATAGTCTTAAAGACTTCTTATTTGGACGTCTTAAAGATATATTTTCTGGATGTCTAAAAAACGTCTACTACAAACGTCTTTAAATAATTGTGAACTTGTCTTAAAGACAACCATTCTTAGTGACATTAGACGCGCCTTCGACGTCTTGTTGTAGTAAACTGAGACGTCATGAAAACGTTTTTAAGACTATTTTGTGCTATGTGGGTGTTGTTAATTAAAAATAAATATACTATACCACATGATCGTTTAAATATCTATCAATATTAGCAAAATATTAGGGATTTGGCAAAGTCATTAGCTTACGAGTCATAAGTTAAGACCAATCTTTAAATTTTGAAAATTTTTGTTCAATTATTTCATGTTTGTTAAGTTATTTTGTTTGAAAATTAAATTTATCTTTATTTAAACATGCGTTTGTTGCCAAATGTATAATATACGGAAGAAAAAGGGAGCTCCAAAATCATTACTGCACGGAGCCCTAAAAATGATTAATCCGGCTCTGGTAATATATTCTGTCATGTGTTTACAAATACGCATAAGCAATGCAGGTCACAAAATACTACATCAATAAAATCTGCCCACAAACATATTTGTCACAAAAAAAAAACAGAAGAATAATAATATTAATTATATTTTAGGTTATCACATTCTTTTAAATATATGTGTACAATGCTAGTAACAGAATATCGACTCTTATTATTTCAACACTAAAATATATTATCTGTAAGAATTGTCTACAAGTAATTACGAATAATTAGGATTTAAATGTAAGTATCGCTAAAATATCGCCTCTTAGGTATTACTGTACCAGACTAGAATATATTTCTATAAAAGGATATATAATTATTTGTCATGGAAAATCTAAATAAATACTTATCAAAGATTAATAAAGAATTTAAATACACATGTACATTGCCAATCACAGAAAATTTCGGCTTTATTATTTGTAAAATGTATCTAATACGAACATTATTATCAGACGCAAATGTAGATAAAATATTTATTATCTATAATGTAAACTGCCATACACTTTTAAATACATAAGTGTTATGTTCGTCACAAAATATCGACTGTTATTACATTAGTACTAAAATTAATTAATTGTAAAGTCTGATTATGACCCTATGTATATAGGTATATTTATTTAAGCACATTATGTTACATACAAATGTGTAATACTATTAACAAAAAATATGACTAGAAATATAATAAAGCTAAAATATAGTATATTGTACAACAAGTATGGAATCGTACTCATTTCGTATGAGTTTGACAGTTTCATCATACGAGTATGAAATAGACATTCCAATCGAGTTGTACACTATACATTTTCTGCGACCACGATATTATTACTTAATTCATATATTTATTTTAAAAATGTCTTCCTGTCACTATCCCAACAACTAGATATAAAAAATAAAACTAAACAACACATTTTTGTCGGAACTGTGAGATATGAATTTATACATTAACGTTGTCTATGGTTACCATGAGAAATGAAAATGTGTTTGTAATATACTATTTATCCGTAGCAACAACAAACAAACAACAAGCAAATATCATAACGATCGTAGAAAACATTATTTGTAATCTGTCAATAAAGAGTGGTCTCATCAAAAATTTTATAAATTTTTACATTTAAATATTGCTGTATTTGATTAAATTATTTTCTTATAATGTACAGCTTGCCTATGTAACAAAATAGAAGAAATTTAATAAGAAACCTATTGAATTTTTCCTGTTTCATATAAAATGTAAAAATAACATTTCATATAAGTTGGCGCAGTGTAATAGAATAAATTTAAATCTACCTTCTTTATTCTCACAATTTCAATATATTACTGACATTGTCCTTTATCCTGGGACGCAGAACAGGATAAATTTAATTTCTCTTATTCAATTCAGTCGCATATCCTTGCGTCGTGTGCCTCTATTAAATTTACGGGCAATAATTGTGCGATATAAAGTGTAATTTTATTAACAATATATCCTGTGTTTAGCGTAATGAATTCCAATGGCACGGAATAACCCGGGGCCGCTCAGGAGGCGTAATTGAACGTCGCGGTGTTTGCTGATGTTTCTGCGTCTGCCCCCTATTGATTTGAGCGGTACGCCACTGCTGGGAAATTTAATTTATTACAATTGTGGTTCCCTTGCTGCTATTAGTTTTACAATGGCTTTAACTCAGTATTAATTGGTGACTCTGGGGATCGCGGTAAAGTGTTGTAATTGATTGCCATTCGGAATTTTTATACCCGAAAATTCTAGGGATGAATGTAGTGCAAATACAGAGTATTTCCAGGAATTGATACTCACGTCATCAATCGTATCCGTGTGATTCAAATCGATGGGAGGATGGGGGATTGATAACACTATTTGTCGGGTGAAATCGTGGGATTTCCGAAGTAAATAAATATCAAAACTGGCAGGATTATATACAAATGTAACAATATTAGCACAAAACATTTATTTGCATATAATAATTTCGGTATTTTTTTTTAATTACTTATATATTTTATGCCATTTGAACGATTATTACGGATTTGCGGCCTAATTATCGTAAATATGTTTAGATACATGTGACAACGTATATTCAGATCGACCGTATAATAAAGAAGGTATTGCAATTTTACCGATATTAATCCAGAGCCGTAGCCAGGGGGGTTGACCTTGTTAAAAATTATTTGAGCCCTGGTAAAAATAATTAGTCCTTCATTTACAAATCTACTTGTACATCTATTAAATTATATACATTTTTTCCTGCACTTTATTTAAACTTGTTTCATTGGAAAGTGAGACACATTTTATGTGAAAAATAAAAAAATCCTTCGAGCAAAGTGCTCCTTTGGCACTGACGATTGCAATAAAAAAAAAACATGCATTTTTGAGTTATGCAAGATCATACATAGATAATTAGTCAAAATGGATTCAGGGATAGTCGTACAAGGGAATAAAAAATCAACAGTGCTTAAATATTACTAAAATACCTAAATCTTGCCACCTTTGGAAAATTTGCTAAAACCAGTTTATTTTGGAATATGTTGCATTTAAAATACGTATTTTAAATTAATGCCAATAATTAATAATGTATATTTTCATATTTATAGCAGGTTTTCCAAAAGCGGCAAGGTTTTTGCAGATTTCCGCGCAAATAATAATTATCCTAAATGTTTTCTTATCGATCCTAATATATGTATGTACCTATGTATACAGGTTTGTTTATATAAAAGCCCTGGTTAAAAAATCTCAGTCCTGTCCATTATCTCGTGCTGGTTACGGCCCTGTATTAACTTTTCAAAATTTAACGGATATCTACGAATTAAGGACTTTTTAGTACATTTTTGCCATTTTGATCCTAATGGCTGACGGAACCGTCCATGGAACGGAGTTTAATGAAACTTGATGTTTAAGATTTAGGTTTTATGGCACGTGTTAATCAACTACAGTTTATTTCCTGGGTTTGATAATCACGTTGGGGCGGGAAATGGGATTGCTGACATCAATTTTTTGGGGTGAAATCATGTGATTCCCGGAGTAAATAAATGTCAAAACTGACAATGTTATGGATAACATATACAAAATAATTTCTGGATAAAACTAACGAAACTACCAACACACAATGAAGCACACATTTTTGATGACAAAATCACCTTCATATGTAGGACATATTCAATTTTTTTTATTCTACTTCATTTTTATCTTTGATTAGACGTAGATAGCGTGTATATTAGTGATATCACAAATAGAAGATTAGCTGAATAACCGAATAACGAATATTCGGCGAAATTTTAACCAATATTCGACCTAATATTCGGAATTGCCGAATAATATATTTTCCTTCAATCTGAAAGCGTGATTGATGTTCCTCGTTGCGGAGAGGAGTGTATTTATTCTGAATTACTCGCCCTATTTTTCGTTAAGGTAATTTCTTGTTTAATTATTATTAAATTTAATTCTTTCGGTTTAAAACTAAATAAATGATTTTACCACCAAACAATATAACTAGAAAAATTATTTACTCTTATTGTAGATACTTTAGTAATAACAGAATATGTGTATATCATTTGTTTATTATTTTATTATCTATATTTATATATTATTTTACCATAACAAAACAGCGTTATTTCTTGTAACAGAATATTCGGTATTAAGATAGGCCGAATAGGTTGAAAACCGAATAGTGAAAATATAGCCGAATAGACCAAATATCGAATAATTATTCGGCTTCGGTCCCATATTTAATACATAAAAGTCTCATCTGTCATGTGCATAAGAAGCAAGATAAAAGTTTAATAAATCATAATTCTTCCAGCAGAAAGAATGACGTGAGTATCTACTCCGGGAAATAGATTGTATACTTAGTATATGGCCACTAAATGAACCGAAGCATGCCACCAATGACGTCATCAATTTTTACGCTTTACTATTGATTCCCAATTTATGTTTACATTACCTACCTACGCTTATATAAAACTATGCATTGGCTTAAAGAAATGTGTTTATAATATTATGTCATATTGTTATAATTTAGAGGCTTCCAAATGTAGGAAAATATTGTAAAATATTCTTTATTTATAAAAAATATTTTTTATGATAATGTCCAAAAGTTTCCAAAAACTATCTTCTTGGAAGAAGTATT
This sequence comes from Stenolophus ochropezus, assembly GCA_035578165.1. Classification (NCBI taxonomy): domain Eukaryota; kingdom Metazoa; phylum Arthropoda; class Insecta; order Coleoptera; family Carabidae; genus Stenolophus; species Stenolophus ochropezus. The sequence continues at coordinate 24,939,179 of JAQOWZ010000011.1, read as the reverse complement.
TAACAATTTATTGTACAATAATAATTTTAAATTATGTATCTATATCGATTGTACTATCCTGTAAATAGTTGAATTTTATAAATTCTTTACACATTTAATTAAATTTTTGATGAAATTACTTGATTATGAACAATGTTCGGGAGTTAAAAAATTCTTATGATGTTTTGGAATGAAATAAGATGATTTGTTATATGAAAACCTTAACAAAACAAAGTATTTCATCCATTTATTGATTTATTTACAAGAAATATGACGTAAAAGTCCTTTTCTAAAACCAAATATTTATATGTGCTCCGAGAAGAATTTACATTTTACAATATATCATTGGAGACACAAAAAAATGGGGGTTTATATTTTATGAAAATAAATTTAGGTGTCAATGTAAAAGATAAAAATTTATAATCGTTCCATATAATTTTTTTATATAAACAAGTAAAACAATATATTTAATATAATAAAACTTTTTAAAACAAATTTTTCTATTTCTTATAAGAGAAAAGATAAGGGGGTTCGTATTCATAGATATGTACAATCAACAATATGAAGTTGATTTGCACGTGCCATTAGTACCAAAATCTTAAACATCAGGTTTCATTAAATTCCATTCCGCCAGACGGTACCGTCAGACATCAAAATCACTCAAAATAGCCAAAATGTACCAGGGGTGTCGTTAGGATTTTAAAACAATTTTTTGCAGCTTTCGAATATTTTGTCAATGACTGACGACATTATTGTTGTTCTGGCAGCATAATTTTTCTACTTCTGTATATTTTTTCTATTAATTATAGAAGCCATAGTTCACAACAGTGAATTATGGACACATAAATTATTTCTTCCCAGGTAATTATAGAACCAGAAATCAATTATTCTATTTTTTTATTTTAATTCTGCTGCGATAGTCATTTACCATTGTGTATTATTAAGTTCTCTGTAATGACTATCATAATTCTTTATATAACAATATATTATTATGAAATATTGATCACAATAATCTTTCAAGTGGCATAAAATATTTAAATAATTTAAAAACAGAAAATCGAGATTATTATATACACAAAAATGTTTTGTGCTAACATTGTGGGTTACAGTATCTTTTGATGTTAAAGATGAATTATGTATTTGGCATTTGAATCTTATTCGAATGGCACTGCACTCGATTCTTGGAATATGAATATGGTAAGAATTTCAAATTGGAAGATAAGAGCTGCTCGCATACCGTGCCACGAATATCTGATTATTTGCATAACGAAATATACCAGTAGCAAAATATCCCACGCAATTTACTTAATTCTACTTCCAGTTCGATTTCATACTCGGTTTCTTCATAAAATTTATTTGTTCTTATTAATTCTTTTATTTCTGTATAATATTTCTACGAGTACATGTTTTACAGAAATTTATATTTCAAATTAAAATTTGAGTAAAAAAGAGTATAATGATATAACAATTATTATAAAATGTTATAATTATTTATGGTACAAGTGTGTTACATTACAGATAAGTCACCTGGGATAAGTTTAGCTCACGAGGCCATTAGGCCGAGTGGTATTTTTTCAAGTGACTTAGGTAATTAACACACGTGTGCCATACAACATTTTATCCAACATATTTTAATCATTGATATAAAATACATATAAGATTTTTGACAGATGGAATTTCGAAATGACATTTAGGAACAAAATAGTGTAGAGAAGATTTTATAACGTAGTTGCTATGATACGAACCAAAAAACAGTGAGCTAATATATTGTAGCGAACCCAGGGTCGCGGCGCGGGCGGCGGCCCGGGCGGCGACCGCTAGCGTGCAGGTCAGAACACGTCCGTTCGTTCCCCATTGTTCTGATTTCAAGGAATCAAAGAATCTTCTAGAATGATGTATTTTAATATAAATACCCCGACCAAAAGATCGCGAGGACAGTCTTGTGTTAATACGTGTAGTGTACAGATGGTGATATAAATAAATAGACGGTGATATAAATAGTGTTGAAATAAATATTGCGTAGTTTTAATTGTTTAAATAAATTATCTTAGTGTTTAAGTTTTTATTGATATACGTTAGTCTTAAATTAGTGTTTATATTTGTAAATTCTTAGTGTTAGTTATTTTTCATTATTCTTTATAATTCATATTTCTTTAATTAAACTTAGTTATATAAATATTAGTGTTTTAATCAATTTTACACTTCACCTAAATAAATAAAACGTTACAATTGGTGTCAGGTGTGAGGGTTGTTAAAAAAAAACTGTGAAGTGTACATTAAAATAAATAAAATGGCTACTAAACAAGTAAAATTAAGTGAATTAAAAGTGGCCGATCTCAAGAGGGAGCTGGAAGAACGAGAGTTGGAGACATCGGGAACCAAGACTGTTTTACAACATCGTCTACGGCAAGCTTTAGTAGAAGCTGAAGAAAATCCTGATGACTTTTTATTCGAAATTACGGGTAGCTTGCCCGATTTTGTTAAAATTATGGAGGAAAAGTTAGCAGAAAGTTCTAAAAAATCTGATGAAAACTTACAAAAACTAGTAGAAAATTCTCGAACATTAGAACAAAAATTAGAAGAAAATTCTAGAACATTAGAACAAAAATTAGAGCAGAGTTCTAGAACTTTCGAACAGAAATTAGAACAAAAATTCGAGGAAAGTTCTAGAAAATCTGAGGAAAATTCTCGAACATTGAAAGAAGAGTTGCTAGAAAATTCTAAAGCTTTAGAACAAAAGTTGGCGGAAAGTTCTCGAACTTTGGAAGAAAAGTTAACAGAAAATTCTAGAATATGGGAGGAGAAATTAATGGAAAATTCTAAAGGTTTGGAGGACAAGCTAAACGAACAATTGAAAGAAAGTTCTAGAATATTAGAAGAGAGAATAGAAACTTACGAGAAAAAAGTTGAAGAGTTGCAGCAAAATTTCTCTAATATTACGCCAGCTGTATTAAATTCTAATGTGGCAGATATTATTCAATTAAACAAAACAGTAAAAGCGGAACATAATTCAAAACTGCACATTAAAGCACCCGAATTCGATGGCAAGTCATCATGGCCGAATTATGCAAAACAATTTGAAGCCGCTGCCAAAGCAAATGACTGGACTTCCAAAGAAAAGGCTACAGCGCTGACAGTTTCGCTACGTGGAGAAGCCATCGATATCCTACAAACGTTAAAAGAAGATGAACAAGAAGATTACGAACAACTTGTTAAGAGCTTGGATATGCGATATGGCAATGCGCATCTGGAGCAAGTGTACCAGACACAACTGAGGAACCGATATCAGAGTTCTAAAGAAAACCTTCAAGAATTCGAAGCTGATATAGCTCGTTTAGTTCGTCTTGCACACCCTACAGCTCCTGACAGCGTTTTGGAATGCCTAGCTACACAAGCCTTTATCTATGGGGTCCGAGATAATGAAACTCAGCAGGCACTACGATTGGCTCGATCAAAAACTCTGGTTGACGCACTTTCATATACCTTAACCATGAAGCTGCGAAACAAGCTTCACGTAACCAATCGCGAGTGCGAAATATCGATGCTGAGAGACCCGAAGACACCGAAGATCTAGAAGACAAGATAAGACGAATTACGTCTGAAATTAATGCTGCTGGAAGAAAGAAACTCCGCTGTTGGAATTGCGGTGAATTAGGTCACCCGCAAAGGCTCTGCAGAAAACAACAGAAGAAAGCAGAACCAAGAAAGGAAGAAAAGGAGTCGGGAAACTAAGTCGGGTTGATGCGAAGGGGCAATCGTCGACCCGTAATCCAGTAGCCCCAGAATCCATTACTTATGTTGCATCCCTACATCATCAAGCTAATAGCATCTATGTAGACGGCTCTATCGACAGAAGGCCGCTTAAAATGTTGCTGGATACGAGTGCGACAAAAACAATAATCAGACCCGACTTAGCAAGAAAACTATGCAGAAAACATCTACTTCCAACAAAGTGGCAGATACGCACAGCCACCGGAGAACAAGCTACCGCATCTGGAGAAATAGATTTGAGCATCACTGTTGGAAAAACGTGCATTAAACATCGTGTGCTGGTAGCTGACGTAGAAGATGAATTCATTGTCGGCATGGACATTATGAAAAAGCATGGATTTAAACTTGACCTGAAGAATGGAGTGATGATGGTCAATGATGAAGAACTGGTATTAAATCCACGAGACGACAATGCCATGCGAGTATTAATAACGGAAGATGTAACCCTCCCAGAACGGAGTGAATCAATCGTGGAAGCACAGCTAGAGGGTAGCTTCTATGAGGGAAACATTGTCATGCTCCAGCCGAAAAACGATGATGCCAAAACTGGGACTGGAGTTGTAATTGGAAAAGCCTTGCTCAAAACCGACAAGATAATCCCAGTTCGAGTGATGAACATAAATTTTTATCCAGTTATACTAAAAAAAGGGACCGTAGTAGGTGAATGTTCAGCGGTATCATCAATTATTCCAACTGTAAAGGCCAAAGACAACACATCCTGTGAAGTTCCAGATATTCTAATCAAAGAGCTGTCATCATCGTTCCAGGACTTGACTGCCGATCAGAAAACCAAGGCTAAGAACTTAATTGGGACCTTTCAAGATGTGTTCCAATTTGACAAGAAGGACAAAGGGCGAACCAATGTAGTCCATCATAAAATAGACACCGGAGACGCAAGACCCATCCGCCAAACAGCAAGAAGATTACCACTGGCGAAGCGGGAAGAAGCTGAAGAAATTATAGAGGATATGAGGACGGAAGGTGTGATTGAACCTTCAAACAGTCCATGGGCTTCACCAGTGGTGCTAGTGAAGAAGAAGGATGGCTCTACAAGATTTTGCGTCGATTATCGTCAACTTAACAACGTGACGAAGAAGGATAGCTACCCGCTACCCCGAATAGACGATACTCTGGACACATTGGCAGGATCAAAGATTTTCTCTACTCTTGATTTAAAGAGCGGATACTGGCAAGTGGATTTAGATCCAAAAGACAAAGAAAAGACAGCTTTTACCATCGGTACCGGTCTGTGGCAATTTACTGTTATGCCATTTGGGCTCTGCAATGCCCCTGCAACATTTGAACGACTTATGGAAACCGTGTTGGCTGGACTGTCATAGAAAACATGTTTGGTTTACCTCGACGATATTATTGTGGTAGGAAAAACGTTCGAGGACCACATGAAGAACTTGGAAGAGGTTTTCCAAAGATTGAGAAAGGCTAACCTGAAACTCAGTCCAAAGAAGTGTCACTTATTTCAAAAAGAAGTTCATTATCTTGGACACGTAGTTTCTGGTAAGGGTATTGCAGTTGACCCGGAAAAAATAAGGGCTGTGAGTGACTGGCCAGTACCAAGGGATAAACATGAATTGAGAAGTCCTTCCTTGGTCTCTGTACATACTACCGACGTTATGTACCTGGATTTGCCAACATAGCGAAGCCATTGACAAGGCTTACTGAAGAAGGTAAAAGATTTATCTGGGAGATGGACTGTCAAGCCGCATTCAAACAACTTAAATATTCCTTGACAAGCGCACCTGTCCTAAGTTATCCTTTACCAGAAGGAGAATTCGTTTTAGATACAGATGCCAGCAACGTTGGAATTAGTGGCGTTCTTTCCCAGATACAAGACGGACAAGAGAAGGTTATTGCCTATTTTAGTAAGACCTTGTCAAAACCAGAGAGGAATTATTGCTTCACCAGAAAAGAACTTTTGGCAGTCGTGAAATCCGTGGAGCACTTCTACAAATATTTGTACGGTAGAAGATTTCTTATAAGAACTGACCACGCTGCTCTCAAATGGCTGCTACAATTTAAGAATCCTGAAGGTCAGGCAGCTAGATGGATTGAAAGATTGCAAGAATATAACTTTGTTATTGAGCATCGAGCAGGTACAAGCCATCGTAATGCTGATGCATTATCAAGAAGACCTTGCCAAGACGAATGCAAGCATTGCAGTCGTCTAGAGGAAAAACTCTCTACCATCGCCAGAACAACAATAGTGAATGATAGTTGGCAAACGGAAGACCTTCGCAAGGACCAAGAGAATGACTCGGACTTGAAAATCATACGGGATTGGAAACTTGGCGATAGCAGACCAGTTTGGGAAGATGTTGCACGACACTCACAAAGTGTAAAATCTTACTGGGCGCAGTGGGACTCTATTGTGGTTGAAGAGGGCCCCCTGAAGCGTGTCGTAGAGAATACTGAAGGTACTGTGAGTAGGACCCAGCTGATAATTCCTAGGAATAGAGTACCGGAAGTATTGGAGGAGATCCACGACGGATCTGGACATTTTGGAGTGAATAAAACCCTAGAGAGAGTGCGCCAACGATTTTACTGGGTAAATTGCAAAGAATGTGTTAAAGAGTGGTGCAAGAAATGTGTGGTCTGCGCGGGAAGTAACGGGCCACATAGGAAAAGAAGAGCTCCAATGCGCCAATATAACGTTGGAAGTCCCTTTGAACGCATTGCGATTGACGAGGCCGGACCATTCCCAGAAACTGACGAGGGAAATTAATACATAGTAGTAGTAATGGACTACTTTACTAAGTGGGTCGAAGCCTATCCATTACCCAACCAGGAAGCCGTAACGGTCGCTGAAGTCTTGGTAAAAGAATGCATCTGCCGATTTGGAGTACCGCGAGAGATACATTGCGACCAAGGAAGAAATTTCGAGTCTGCTCTGTTCCAAAATAACTGTAAGATATTAGGAATAAAGAAGACCAGAACTACTGCATTACACCCTCAGTCTGATGGCATGGTTGAACGGATGAATAGAACAATAAATCGGTATTTGTCAAAGGTAGTCTGTAACCATCAACGAGACTGGGACCGACATCTTCATCTGTTCTTGTTGGCTTACCGTTCATCCGTGCATGAGACAACAGGGCAGACACCAGCTAACATCTTATTTGGGCGGGAGTTGCGCTTACCATGCGAACTGGTATTTGGTAGTAAACCCGGTGAAGATCTAGCCGGGGAGGACTATGTAACGGACTTACGGAGAAGAATGAATGACATCCATGAACAAGTTCGTACAACCATTCAAGGTGCCAGCGATCGGATGAAGGACCAGTATGACGTCAAGGCTGAAAAAGGTGGTTTTCAACCTGGGAATTTGGTGTGGCTTTACAATCCACAAAGACGACGTGGCTTATCACCGAAGCTGCAAAAGAATTGGGAAGGTCCCTACGAGATCGTAAAAAGAATAAATGATGTGGTCTACAGAATTAGGAAAACACCTAATGGAAAGCCGAGAGTAGTCCACTTCAATCGGTTAGCCCCTTTTGCTGGTGATAATTTTGACGATCATCGTGGAGCGACGGTTCGCCGGGTTATAGCTGAGGAACCCACATTTGATGACTTTATGGAAAGTCATTCCACTGGTCACAAAGTACGGTATGGCGTGACACGAGAAGAACAACGAGATCTGTTCACCGTGTCCCCAGAATATTCCCTCGCTCACTGTGTAGCGAAAGACATTAAAATGTCCCGCGGCATCGCTTCAGTTTTTAAAAGAAAATTTGGACGAGTACAAGAACTGGCCAACCAACGTCCAACTGTCGGGAAAACGGTACAACTGAAGGATGAGAACGAGGAACGCAAGCGGTACATTTACTATCTCGTTACGAAACAATACTTATATCAGAAGCCGTCATACCGCAATTTATGGGACTCGCTGTGCGATATGAAGGACCATCTGTTGCAGAACGACATCATGAAGCTGGCAGTACCGAAGATAGGCTGTGGACTAGATGGTTTGGATTGGAGGATTGTTAGAAGCATGTTAGAAACAATCTTCCGCTTTACCGGAGTGGAAATTCTAGTCTGCAGCTTCAACTCTACCGGGCAAGAAGAGCTCAAACGGACCATCGACTGTTACTTCTTCAAGACTTCCAGATGCACCAAGGGTGATGCATGCAGATTTCGTCATAACGAACTGTTCCGGGATGAAACAGTCTTAAGGAGGGGGCAATGTAGCGAACCCAGGGTCGCGGCGCGGGCGGCGGCCCGGGCGGCGATCGCTAGCGTGCAGGTCAGAACACGTCCGTTCGTTCCCCATTGTTCTGATTTCAAGGAATCAAAGAATCTTCTAGAATGATGTATTTTAATATAAATACCCCGACCAAAAGATCGCGAGGACAGTCTTGTGTTAATACGTGTAGTGTACAGATGGTGATATAAATAAATAGACGGTGATATAAATAGTGTTGAAATAAATATTGCGTAGTTTTAATTGTTTAAATAAATTATCTTAGTGTTTAAGTTTTTATTGATATACGTTAGTCTTAAATTAGTGTTTATATTTGTAAATTCTTAGTGTTAGTTATTTTTCATTATTCTTTATAATTCATATTTCTTTAATTAAACTTAGTTATATAAATATTAGTGTTTTAATCAATTTTACACTTCACCTAAATAAATAAAACGTTACAATATTTAGCTCACTAGTGACTTATGACCTACTTTATTTATCTAAAAACAGCATACTTATATCGTTATAATTACACGGTGTTGGATAAAATATTTATAAGAGAAATTAAAAAATGGGCGTGCATCTGTGACTGCCTGTGAAATAGTAACCCACGGAGTCTAACTTCACAAAAACTCCACTACTTCTGCAGTTTATACAAAACACTATCTTTCTTTAAGCTGTCGATCGGGTAATGACGTCGCGATAAATTTTTTAAATTTATATCTCGTGTAAGTATTTTAATTTTTTTAAAAAAATTTGTGTATTATTCCTTACGCTATTATTTTATGACAATTATCGAAACCACGTTTTTTGGTAACCATCCGACGCCGTTAATTATTCAATGATTGAGGTATATTCCGTAAGAATTCTATTTTTCGAATTTTTTTCATAATCTAATGATATTTTGAAAACAGAACCATAAATTAATTAATGTTTGACAGATATTAACAATTGTTATTTATCTCGCAACATTATAACATAAATTTGTTTTGAATGGCTACTATTGCACAAGTGATCAAAAAAATTTGAAACCTGATAGGATATATTTAAAAAAAATGCTTTAGTAATATATAAAGTGCACTAAAAATGATAGGAAATTCTGCATGAAAATATGTGTTGCTTAGACACTTGATGAGTTTGTTTTGACAGGAATTTGATGAGACGTTGTCGAGGGTAATTTTTCTATCCAATTACTATCAACTCAAATAAAAGTGTACATAAACTATATTTTTCCCTATATATCCTCATGTTATCAATTTCTGCTGCAAGAATTATTAAACATTTATTTTGCATCTTTATCATACAGCAGAAGCAGATTGGTAGATTCAGCAATGAATATAAAATGTTATATATTTATTTTTTTAAATATGTATGTAAATGCAAAATATTTAATACTGTGAAAATAATAAAATAATATTAAACCTGCTTTGTAATATATAAATAAATATAAAATATTTCATGATACTCCTAGTATTAGTTCCATTTAATAACTGATCATTAATCAAAAATTGTTATTAAATTTGTTAACAGTAGTTGATAGAAATATGATATATTTATTATAAAATATTGTTGACATTAGTACTTCAGTAATAAATAAAAGGATGTAATGATTTGTTTACTATTTGATTTTCTTTCTGTTTGCCTTTTGTATTTTTCTTCGCTAACTTTTCCCATTGCGAAGTACAATTAAAAACTGCATTATTAAGTATGTTTGTGTTGTTTACTCCAACAAGGATGTTTGCTAAGCAAACAGCGAGTCTCGCGTTTGTAATTAAATGCAAGTGATTAGACTTAGTTGAATAAGTGGTCCAACTTCGCTAATTACTTTACTGATGCATGTTGCCGTGGGATGCGTCATAGATTACCCACATAAACTAGCTCTGCACCGCATATATCAGTATGTACTCGTATTCTCTAGGGATATAGCCTGGGATTGCCGCAAAAATATATCATCTAGTCTATAGATCTATCTGAGAATAAAACTGTCACGATATGTCTGATTTATTTTTAATTTCATATTTGAATACTCTTCAAATATATTTTAGTATTATTCAAAACTAACATAAACTACCGATAGGAAGTTCTAGGCAGGACGGTGAATTAGAAAATACCGATATATATAGATATATATATATATATATATATATATATATATATATATAACATGTTATATTTTATTCATAATATAAGAGTGTTATATTATATTGCAAATAAGTCACGAGAAGAAAAGTTCATGAGGAGTTTAGACCAAGTGGGATATGTATTTTTCTCAAGTGACTACCGCATTTATTTAAATGGTAAAATATCTTGTAGTAGTGATTTTTACGTATTTCATGCATTTTTATTTACAGATTAAAAAAAAATATTATTGACAAGTAAGGGGGTTACATACAAGTCCGATTTTTTTAAAAAGTCATATATATTTTTTTATTTGAATCGATTTTTTTTATTTAAATCAGATTCTTTATAAAAGGTATAGTACAATTTCAAAAACGTGTTTCACAAAATAACATCTATTATGAAAAAAAAAATTACAGTAAAATCCGTTTATACCGATACCGCACATAGCGACAAACTGGTTATAAGGTTAAAATTGTGACCACTTGTTTGAAAGGCCAAAACGCTAACGCTATTTTATTTTTATCGGTTATAGCGACTTCCGGCTATAGAGATGAAATTTTTTTGATCCCTTTGATATCGGATTTGATTCTAACACATTTCAAAATAAATTTAACAAAAAATCACACATTACCGCAAAAAAATTTACCAGTAAAGTCGTTTTACCTATAAAGTTAAAGATTTAGTAGATCTTAGAAGTATTGCCCATTAGTCGTACGTTTTTCCCCCAATTTTATTAAATCTGAAATGTCAAACAACAATTTCAAAACAACTGATTTGAATAAATGATTTAAAAAAAATCAATGTGATTTAAATCTGATTTAATAAAAAGTGAATAAATTGCTTCGTTGTGCACAGTCCTGTCAGTTTTAAAATATAATAACAAAATTATTAACATCTTTAATAGCATCATTTTCAATTACTTGAACTAATTTCTTATAGTTATCTGCTACTATAAAATTATAGTACATTACAATACAAGTGAAGAAACAAAGAATTAACAAAAGGCACTTAAGTCCGTTGGGAGGATATACTGTATATATACATAATTGTAAACTTCGTCTACGAACAGAACTACCACCATTTTTTGCATAAATTTTATTATTATTCTTAAATCTATATTATATAAAGGCTTTATTAAAAATAAAAAATTATAAATGTTTTCATTTTGTTTAATATGCTATGTAGGTTACCATCTATTTCTAAATTCACATTTTTATCTCATCATAAAATGTCGGCCAGTATTACCTATTACTCCAACACTTTTATATTATTTATAAAATCTGACTAAAAATTGCCAAGGGGAAAGGTGGATTGATGACATCATCTTGTTGCATTGAGTGAAATCGTGTAGGTAATCTTCGAAGTAAATAAATATCAAAATTGCAGTATTATATACAAATATAATAACGATTGAAATATACAAAAACGAATTGTAGATTACAATAACGAAACTACAAAACACGCAATGAAGCAAATTTTTAAAATAGTTGAAAATATCCATTATCGTGGTTACATTACTGTTTCTATTTCCTTTTTGAATAAAAGTTAAAAGTTTCACGAATATCATGCATATATAGCAAAGATGTAAGATAAAAGTTTAATAACTCTTGCAGCAAAAATTGATGATGTATGTGGAATCAACTAAGGGAAATTGACTTTATATGCATTTGCACCAGTCATGTAGTTTTAGGGAAGAATAGAAATAGAGTCCTGTATACAAACTCAAGTAATAAGATTTGGTCGAAAAATGTGTTCATTAGCAGCATTTTGTCCATCACTGCCCATTGTAAAGTTGTGTCCAGTACCTTCAGTGGAATGTACCTTTAGGGATATCTGTCTTCAGGAAACTCCATTATATAATTTGCTGAGTACGCACTGTATCAGCTGATAAACTTGCAATCTCTTATATGTGCGAAAGACGTATTCTTTAGAAACTGATTTTCACCATAACAATCCACTTATCTGGTATACTATTTATTTCCCAATAAATGTAGCTCTTGTGGTGCAATTTCCACACCATCAAGTGTATCCGGGAGGAACGTCTGGTTAACGTTCCCTTCGGTATAAATATATTATTTGAGATTTGTTAATTTATATATACTCAGGATTGCATTGTTTAAATTACTTGATTTAAATCAGTGAATCAAGTCAGATTTAAATCACATTGATTTTTATAAAAAAAGTCATTGATTTAAATCATTTGTTCTGCAATTGTTATTTAACATTCTAGTTTTACCAAAATTGGGGGAAAAACTTGTGGGCAATGTTATTTATTAAGTAGGAATATTTTCAAGAACTTTACGAATTGAAACGCAGAAATTATTTGAGTTAATGTGTGCTTTTTTAGTTAAATTTTCTTTTAAGTATATCCAGTGAGTATAAAGCTATTTATTACTTTATACTCACTGGTATATCACAATAAAATCCGGTTATAATGACATCCAAGGGATCCCAAAAATTACGTGGCTATAGTCGAAAGTATCTATAACCGATAAAAGTAAAATAAAGCCTTACCATATGTAGGCTTTGAAACGAGTGGTCACAATTTCGACGTTATAAGCGGTATCGTAATAAACGGGTTTTATTGAAGTTTTTTATTGTTTCTTAAAAATTTTACCTACTTTTTACAATGTTTTTTTTTTTTCATAACAAATGCTATTTTGTGAAACAGGTTTTCGAAATATTGTTATACGTTTTTTTAAAAAAAAACTGATTTAAATTTAAAAATTCGATTTAAATTAAAAAAATCTAATTTTTTATGCAACCCTTGTATATAATATAAAATCAGTATGTATATCCTAAGGTATGTCTATAAATAAAACAGCGACCACATATTTTTAATACACAGGTGTTCTGCTGGTCCCTAAAATATATTTCTTGTAAAATCTGTCCAAAACTATTGCACTTAAAAGTTCTTTACTCTTTACCCATTTGACACATGTGTATTAACTCTCGATCAACTATTGAAAACTTTAAAATCAAATAAAAATTTGCAGCATTCCCTTCCTGTTCCAGAGAAGTTGGAAAGAAATTTAACTTCACAAGAAACATCTCGGATGCGGACAGATGTCTCTGACAACCCTAGGCTTTCACTTCGAGGGCTTCAGATAAAAAACTAAAAGCATTCAGTGTAAATATGTTTTTATGATACATCACCACTGGATTTTTATGTTTATAACCACAAAAATCCGAATATGTCGTCGCTTTTCTTATTTATAAAGTGGAAACATGTGTGCAAGAAAACATAGCTTTTAAAATAAAATTAATGAACTTATTTTTTATATCTGAAAGCTTTTTGCAAATACTGATACATAACAAACGAAATTTCAATCTTACATAATTTTATTTAAAGAATATTATACTTTACATTACACTTGCCAATCTTCTTTTATTTTTTATTTAGGAATCATTTTTTTTATCTGAGGTACCTACCAAAAACAAAAATCAGCTGTAACCGACACACAACTGACTGCCACCACTGAATATGTATGTCCTTATATGATAAATATGTTATCAATTTTTTCTTTCAAATTAAAGGTGTTTCTTTACACCAACTTTCTTTAAAGAACTATATGAAATCTGTTATGAAATATTCAAAATACAATATTAAAACAAGATTAAAGTTCTTCTTTCGGGTGACCGATTTTTATCGAAACTTCATCAAATTATGGTTTTGATGTCTGAAGCCTTAATATGAGATTTCATTAAAATACGTTCATACGAAATTGATCTGCATATACTAGCTGACAGACGTCAAATTAAAAATAGTTAAAACATGTTGTAAAGATCTTTATTCCTACATACCTATTAAAATCTCGAAATAATACAATTGCTATATCTTCCTTATTATATATGAGGGAAGGTTAATAAACTAAAAACAGAAATATAATAAAGAAATGTTTTTTCATAGAGAAATTGTTACTATGGTGCTTACTCTGTACAGTGATGCACGCGAGGCGAGAAATGTAAATTATCGTCTTGCATTCGGATTTTTTTATATAGATCTCGATTTCGCTCTCGCACATATTTTTACATCGCATACTGACCTTACACACGAGAGTCTCGCTATAATATGCTCATGCACTCTATGACACTATTCTTGATATAATTTTAAATTGAAACTTTCTAAATAATTCCAAATAATTATTGTTATTACCAGTTTTGTTTAAATACTACTTTTTTTAACAATGTTGATTTCGTCTCTGTACATAAATACCATAAATAAAGATTAAGTATATAATGACTAGCAAAACTAGCACAAGTATTCATGTAAATCATTCATGTTATATTATTTGAATTTCGTGCGAAAAAAACTTGCAAAATTGGTATGAAAACAAACGATATGCTATTAAGTTACAGAAGACAATTTGTTGTTTTTTTTATTTCAAGAATATCGAATATTATATATAGCGTTGTGAGATGTGGTATTCGAACAAAAATCCACTTGAGTTACCGATTTTTAAAAGTCTAAATCTTAAGCATTTGCATATCCAGTCTTCTACAATTTAAATCTTTTGCTTTTCCCGTAATTTTTATAAGCAATAATAATATTAATCGGACTAAATGTACAACAGTAAACAATATCGCCATGTTCTGTGAATCTGGCTTTTTATGTTTTGTATAATGTTCAAAATTATATTTGAACAGATGAAACAATTCGATACGACAACCTCAAAACACGTTCATTCCAGGAATAATATGAATTATGACATATGACTGTCAACAGGTAAGTTTCCTCATATGTATTGTCAATTTCATTGACAAGTCCTAACATCATAACAGAAACATCTATTTGTTGGATAAATAGGTATTTCACATAATAAAAATATTTATAAAAAAATTTTAAATGAATCAAAATTTATAACTAGTCATCGAAAATCAAGTTAAAAATTATGGTGCGTCTAATTATATGGCCAGGGACTGTAGAACATCAGCCTCCAATTAGCTCATAGAAAAATTAAAAATTACAGTGTTTTGGTAAGTTAGTTATTGCTGCAATTTTGCCTTTTTTATTTAAAATACATTACCCGAAATGCAGAGTTATTATAAACTGCACCGAAATTAGAATTCATTGTCCTGATAAAATAGACGATAGAAATTAATTTCATTTATTTCAAAGGCATATAGAGGCAAATTCATTTATAACAAATGACTGTGGAATTTTAGACTTGTTAGAACCCGGACACATCGTTCTTACGGACAAGGGATGTATATTAAATTTGAAGAAAATACAGTTGCTGATATTCTTTTTCCACATTAAAAACAATAAAAGCACATCACTTCGCTAGTGTTAAACCCATATACACCTTACGTTTGTTTTCATAAAAACTATTATAATATTGCCGCTAGAGGTGCTGATACTAAAAATATGCACATCGCCTACAGGCTACTCTTGCTAATCTATACTCTATCTGGAAGCGAATTTCAAAACTACAGAAGTTGTGATAAACGGCATTAGTGTTTACAGAATTTATTTGAACATTTAATTTGACATATTTGTTATAATTATATAGTAATATAAGTTTCCACAATTTTCCAGAAAGGGCAGAATGTTCTTAAATATTTATAATAAATTAGGAAAATGGAGAAAATTGATAAAATGAAGGTCTGGATTTTTAAATTAAAAATACTCGTAAACAGATTATATGAAATTGTGTTGTATATATTTTCAAGAGAATGGCTACGTTTGTAAAAATTAGTTAATATAAATGTATTTATTAATTTATTTATTTCCCTTTGTTATATACAATATTTCCAATTACTTTTTCAATTACATTACAATTATTCTGAAATATGCTAGAAACAAACAATATAAAAAGATAACGAAAATAAATAAAAAGTAATACTCACAAACAAATTCCTTAATAACTTATTTAATTTTGTATTTTCCAGCAATTTTCTTCCATGTTGTGCAAATTTTCAGTTAATGCCGTAGTTTGTTGACAAAAGGATATTAAAAATATCTTTTATATACTTATTATTTAATATGAAACATAATAAAATATAGCCAGCATCTAAAAATTATTCCCATTCATACACACATGTAAAATCTTTTAATTTCAGCTTTACTGAACCTTTTATAATATAATAAAGACTCAAATATTAATAACTAATGGGAAACATTCTTATATTTCTCAAATGATCCTGAAAAATTATAGAATTTATATATTGCTAAGAAAAAACAAATATATGTATTAAACAATGAAAACTACACTATTAAACCAAATAAATACAGTAACTTAAACTTTATTGCATCAAAATTTCTATAAATATTAATATATCTATAATACATGGCTTCTTATTTTGTCAAAACAAAATTATTACTGTTTCGTTAGTTTTCCAAATTCACACTTTGGCGCTGCGAGCTTAATCAGAATTGCCTATAAAACACACCAGCGCTGTAATCGAATTGCTTTGCCATATCTACAGGATTCACACCATAGCTTAATACAATGGAAAAAATAGCAAAGAAATTTGAATAGACATCAGTCAGAGATGTTTTCGTAAGTTGTATGATCACATAATGTAGTATTTCTTTACTTCATTTAATTCATGCCTGATTAATATAAATCTATTAAGTTTGTTTCTAAACTCAATACAGAATTATTCACGAAATAAACCCTATAAGGACTCAAATTCAAATGTCGCAGACCCCAACATATCTCAATTAATTTATCAGCTAACTTCAGAATGTTCCAAAAACATACATATGTACATATACATACATACATACATATGTACCATACATACGCATATGCACTGAGACAGGGGACAATAATATGTCAAATGAACGATTCAACATTCCGATTAGCATTTTTTATTTAAGTATTACTTAACATGTAAACCTTGTTGGATCAACTTTTCAAAAGAGATGATGTAATTTATGATATATTAATACATGTATCTAACGTTGGAAATGATCAGTTGTGTTTCTGAAAACCCAAGTTCGAACCCCACAGAGTCAAATTCTTTGCATTATTTTTCTTACGTAAAAATTGACATTGTGGTGCAAATCCAGAAAAAAGTAATAAGTAAGGAGTGACATATTTTATTGAAATAAGTAAATAAGTCTTTTTTACTAACAACAAATGTGAGTTTATTAAGATTACAAAAATTTTAGCCCAGATATAGTGACCAGCAATACACATTTGTATTCAAAACCATGTGGCAGCCTATATTACAGATACATAATTACATCAGAAACTTTACACTTTATTATGTATATGATTGCGTGTATTTGAATCTTCTGTGAGTCTTCTGGATTCTAGAATGTATCATCTCATCCGTATGCACTCCTTCGTATCTAGAGACCCCAGGTTCATTTCCTTGCATGTACTTGCGCGTCATTACCGCATTCAGATGCAAATGAAGCGGGCACATCAAAGGCGATCGTCAACTGTCGCCTGTCTACGTCACCAGGTCGGGGAGGCATTTGTTTCAGGCCTCACTTGCTCGCACAATAAGTTATTTTAAGCGGTGATCGATATTGGGGATAGTTTGTAATTTTGTCGGATTTGTCACACGCGTTTACATTTAAAAAGGATTTGAGTTTTGATTGCCAATAGTGGCAAAATCGTTTCCGTAGTTACAACAACAAACCACTTAAAATAAAAGTAAAACTGATCATAAAACTAGTTGTATATTTTAATATTTAAAACTCAGTTCTTTTCAATGACATTCGTACTTACAAGTCTGTTATAAAATGAAAAAAAATATATTTCCCTCAAAATATCGTTTTTAGTGCATTCTTCACACAGCAATGATTGCCGAAATTTGATATATTGAACAGAAAAATTAAGTAATTTTTAAATCTATGATAGAGGGTGTTATCAAATCCATTGAACTCATAATATGTGTGGAAAGAGTTTAGTCAGAGATGTGATGAACACAGTGCGAGAGAGATAGCGCGTTGAGTGGCAAGTGGCAAATTAATTATCTTTGCAAGAAAAATTAATTGTAGGAAAATTTTGAAAATTTAAATCATCATATTTTGGATCAAGACCCTATAAATAATCACTTAATTCAAATGACCTCTAGTGTTTGTTTTTATATTTATATTTAATTATATTAAATAATCTGGAATTGTGCTTTTTCAGTTTTTATCGTAATAATTTACGAGTTTTTACTTTATTGAATTTTCTTTTGTTTAAAAAAATATATATAAACACATCACTTTTGTTCAATACAATAGGTACGTGTTAAGCTTAAAAAAATTTTTGTTAATATGATTTACTCTCTTTTTTGTTTTGTAGAAATTAGTATTATAATATAAAAGTTTCCTAATAAGTTATGTACTTATATCAACATAAAACCATTTATTTCATCTATCTTTATCTGAGATTTATATGTGTAATACACATTTTTTTTAAATATCATTATTCCTTGACACAATTATATAAATGCCAAATGAATTGAGCTCTTGTGCCAATAATCACGTGGTGTGTATATACTCTCTTGTTTTATTACACCGTGCTCTACGTATTCGTATATAGGCAACGCTTCATCCATGTATATTATTAAATCGATGATAAAACCCAATAAAGTAATAATCAGTGAAAATCATATATATTTTTTTAATAAAATATTTGCTTACGCAGTTACACATCCAGTAACAAATCATATCCAATTTTACTTAATTACTTATCACTAAATAAGGTGGCTCTTAGTTATAGCGTGATGTCACATGTATGAATTTCATCAATATTGTGATTTGTGATTGAAAAATATTTTGAGTGAAAAATGCCGCCCACAAGTTTGACGAATGAGCTTGAAGAGTGAAAATGGCATGGTTCTTGAGTCATAGTACACTTAAATTGTGCACTTTTAAAGTGTTGTTGAATTTATGTCTTATTTATTCATTTTGATTATTTCTTTTACATATGTTGCAGTATTATTTACGAGATAAACGGTAAACAGCGGAAATGTGTTTGCGTCACTTGCGCAGTGGCGTATCCAGGATTGAAGATTTTCAGGCGCTCAGCATTTTATACAATGCTTACCTATAATACCCAAGTATGCTAAATATATACTTGCCCAAAAAAAAATTGAATGGTAAATAAATTAATTACCTGCACAAAAAACAATAAATAATTCTTAAATAATTCAAATTAAATACTTATTACATAGCTTTGGTTGTATAAAAACAATAAACAAATACACGTTTGAAGATTAAATATCAAAAAAATAATGATTCAAGAACAAACTCAAAATATGTACTATTTTAAAAATAGCTTTAAGAAATGACATGGGTAATGAATATGAATTGTTGATGGATTTGTTAATTTTGTCGCCCATTCAATTTGTTAGCAAATTTATTAATTGCACAATCCACAAACGAAGATTTAACTAATCCATATTATAGTTTAAGTATCGCCAATGAAGTCTTCTTGTGGGGCAGAAATCCGCGATATGAATTTAGCTTTAGCTATTGATAAAATGTGTTCTTACCTGTGATAAAACGAAAAATAATAAATTTATGGTTTTTCTTACAAGCACTTTTAATTTTGGTTACCCAATGTTTTAATATTTTTTTAATTTCCAAGTTTTTCCAGGCGCTCAACAGAATTTTGTGGGCTCTTCAAGAAGGGTTCTAGCTACGCCACTGCACTAGCGCACTGTTATTCTCAAACAATTTTTATTTGAATATAAATTTAATTTCAAAATTTAAATAATTGAAATAAAGGTGCAATTATAAAAAACTTAGACTTACACAGTATTCTAAAATTAATTTACTTTTTATAAATATAATTTAAAAATAGTATATACTTCACGAACATTTATTATTGTACTTTGAAGGTTTGTAACTCGCTTATTAATATAAAATTTTTCGTCGAATTTTCACCAATAGTCTCAGTATTATAAATATAATTTTAAATGAAATTATAAAAAAATATAGTGAAATACCCTATTAAACATTCGAGGAATCGGCATGTCAAATAACATTCGTGACTAGAATTAAACAACAAATAAGTATTATTTTTAACAATCCATAAAACAACTGCGATCATTTCGCTATTTTCTAAGTATTTTTTTAACAATGTGGTTATTCAACTACAAAATAGCCACCGTCGTTTGTATTCACTGTGAAGTTGGCCGTATGATGCGTTGTAAATTACGCCGCATACTTCCTTTTGAAGTTTGTTTATTGGTGCTAAACTAATTTATTGTTATTTTCTTTAACATGAGTAAAAAGTTTTTGTAGGTAGTACCTGAGTGTAGGTTAATGGCGTTCGTAACTATTACAATTATTTGAGAAACGGTAGATTGCTAACACGTAAAATTGAAATGTACGTATCCTTGATAAGAACCACTGGCGTAAAAGTTTAAATGTAACAAAATCTATAATATAATTATTATCCAAGTAAAATACTTACGTAAAATTAAAAAATACTTCTTAACGAACCTATAAGTAATTCGGAATAGATTTTGTTCTTCTGCCTTGTGGTAAATTGGGGTTTAATTCTAAATATAAATTGTAGGCTACCTGCCAATTTAATCTAAAAGGCATGGATTACTGGCATCTTGTAAAGTGCGATGTATGACGTTTAAGTTACTTCGAAAAAAGATTATCTATAGAAATACTACTATTTAACAGTATGTTATCTATCTTCATGGGCGTCAATCGCTATCAAAAGTTCTTGTTTGTGCATAAAATTTTCAAAAAACACCATATTTTTCTTAATTGATTTGTCGCAAGAAAGTCGTTATAAATAAAAAATGTAATGTCTATGATATTAACTATAAGTATAGCATCTGTCGTTAAGACTTAACATGTACTGTAACTTAGAAAATATTTTCTTAACAACTGACCATGAAAATAGTAAACAAAAAATAGTTGTTCTTGTTATCGATAAACACTTCGTTAGAAAATAGGCCTGTGTATATGATTATTTCCCACACGTCATTTTCACCCCGTCAGTATGATTCATATGATCATAATTCCTGCGAAGTAAGGACAACTCGAGTCAAAAATCAATCTTATATCATGACAGCAAAGTCATTTTTAACACTAATTTCTCTCTAATACGCAACATCTATTCATAAACTGTACCGATAAAATCATGTCTCTCCTTATATTGCTTACGATAATTAGACTTCTCCCTGAAGAGCAAGTAAATAATTTTCTATAACGAAGTTGACGGAGTAAATTTTATAAATAAGTAAACATCATATACAAACTTAGAAATTCACTGTACAGTTTTATTAATTAAGATTTTCGTAAATTTATTCCTGGAATTCTTCTTCCCGTTTGTGCGTTGCCGGATTTGAATTCCGGGCCGACGGCTATCATTTATCACTCCGGACGTCCGTTCTGTTCCGGGACTCCGCTACAGCTGTACGAAATCCACACTTTTACACTTCTTCAAAAACACCGCTGAGGTATTGTATCGCAAGACAGATTGGCTCTCAAAACACTGGTTGAAAAGAAAAATTGGGGGGTCATTATAGATACAATCGTTATTAATCTTACGGATCAAACATAAAAAATGAATTTCTAAAATTAAATTACACTTTGCTTAGTTGTCAATCTACCTCGACACAAATATTTATTATTTTTTTAGGTCTGTTTTTTAATGAAATTCTTAGAATTTTTCTACTTTAAAACATAAATATTTATAATAAAATATTATACAGATAGATACCTACATAAGATTACAGTAATGTTATTATTTACTCGTATAGTAATCTAAACAATGTTATATTAAACATTTTTTATTCATATGGACCAACTCCAGAACGATTCAAATTTACTTTTGGTTTATTTTGTTTTATTATAAAATATAATGAAGATAGTTTCGTTTTTTCGGTCATCATCCGAAACGAAACGATTATGGCTATATTTTGTAATAAATGGGTAAAAACTAAGTGCAAATTTATATTACTTTATTAAATGATAAAGATCAGGCGTCCAGCGTCGGCAACCTATAACCCGCGGGTCACTAAGTAACCTATTTCATAATTTCAAGTGACCTACTTGAGTTCCACACATCACTTATAATATTCCAGAATAGGGTTGTTACACATTTTTTAAAAATTATTTTTTTAGAAAGAGTTTGTAATTTAAACACAGGAAATAAAGAAAAAAATTTTTTTCGTTATAGTTTTTGAAATATTAGAGAAAAAATAATCGCGCCAAAATTTCTTGCTTATATCTATCCCCCACTTCTATGACGTCATTGGTCATGGTTCTAAACTGCACATGTTCGCCAACCAGTGAAGCTGTTTACTTGTTGTGCGACCACCCATGACCAATGACATCAGCAAATAGTGGGGGACCCTTTCTGTCACGTGATTTATTTGAAAATTTACTCATTTTTCAATCATTAATAACTCTGAATTTATAGGGATTTTTACCATTTTGTTTTCACAAATAATGTTTAAATAGATAAATTTATCCATATATAATATAGATTTCCGAATTCAAATTTCTTGCAACCACCCTATTTAGCAATAATTCGTATGTAATGTGAGTTTGATTTAACGTGAAACATGGAATTTGTCATAGACATGTTTTCGAATTTGACAGCATCAGAGCGTACATTTTAAAATGAAACATATGTTGTCAACTTTACGTCATTATTAACATTAACTGTCAAATTGTAAAAACTTTTATAAATAACAATTTTCTACGTTGTTGGATTGGACGCGGTGAAATAATAATGTGTTTGGTCTCCTAACTTCACACACCACTTAAGTTTCTTTCTATTTAATGGTAATATGTATAATAATTAAAAAATCAAATTCAAATTTATTTTAGAAACTTCACTGCTGTCCAAATTACAAACTTATAAACGAGATTTGTTATTATTCAACCTCAATATTATATCTGCTATGTTTCATTTTAAAATAAATAAATGAATTATAAAACACAAAGCGAACAATTTGAGAAAAAAATAGTTAAGAACATAAACATATTGGTTTGATTATAAAGTTACAATAACAAAGAAGGGCGGAATACAGCGACATTATCCGAACGAATCGTTCCTGACAAGCGAATTGTTCTCGCAGTAGCACAAAGTATTGAAACCTAGTTATATAGAAATTTTTTAGTTTAAAAATATCTAATAGAATTTCTGATCACGTGTTAGTTTCGCACACGTGTCAATCAAAACACACTTACACTGAAAAGAGCTCTAAGACTCTTGTCACTTACGTCATGAAGTTGCTAGGTAAATGACAATTATTGACTTGTTTCAAATATTTTCTCACCGAATATACCTCAATCATTGATAAATAACTTATAATTTTATCACAACTTCCTTCAACTTTGGACGGTTACCCAGCAACGTGTTTTCAGCAACTGTCATAAAATTATTGCGTAATTAACAATGGCCTAGGGATATTATAGTTGATAATTTGTTTGTGATTGTATTTTGTAGTTCAGCCCTGTATCGCGAGAACAATGATTAAGAAAATAAATTTTTATTACCGTGGATAAACAAAAAGCAAAAGAGGAAAGATTATTTCAAGATGTGTGTACTGATAGATAGATAGATACTATAGATGAATTGAAATTGTGATAATTTAATATATACTTTAAGTTATATTTACAGCTATGACCTACAATATTGAGCGATACATTAATTTTGTTTTTTTAAGTTTAAAGTTTAAAGGTATATTGTAACGTTTATATATTCAGATGAAGTGTAAAAAATAACTGAAATGTGAATATTTCTATAACAATGTTTACTAAACATAAATTATAAAAAGATAATAAATATTAGTAACACTATGAACAAACAAATATATACCCTAATTTAAGAATAAGAATTATTAATAAAATCTAAA
The DNA here is from genome assembly GCA_035578165.1 of Stenolophus ochropezus. NCBI lineage: Eukaryota > Metazoa > Arthropoda > Insecta > Coleoptera > Carabidae > Stenolophus > Stenolophus ochropezus. The sequence continues at coordinate 24,915,322 of JAQOWZ010000011.1, read as the reverse complement.
ACACTAGGAACATTTAATAAAACACTTAATACTGCGCAATATTTATTTATACGAAATTTATATCAGCAGCTATTTATTTATATCAACAATTATTTGTTCATATCCCAACTATTTATTTATTTTTACTTTACATGTCGCTGACATGCACTGACAGACACGGACTTTCTTCTGTAGTTCTCTGCACACTCTGACCGATACTAACTTTCTCCAGGCGCCAGCAGCGACCCTTTTATATCTGCGGGCAGCTAATCTTGAATATTCCAGAACCTTCTGAACTCTATAAAATTCTCGAATAATAGCGGCGCCGCTCCTATCCCACTTTACTATTAGCGTAACTGACAGGTCAGCCGAGATGACTCATCTTCGGTGAGTCTCGCTCGTTAAAGTACACTACAACATTGTTTTAAAATGAATTGACGAAACGTCTTAATAATCACATTTTGGTTGATTTTGACCCGCAACCAAAAAGGTTGATGAAGACTGATATAGATACTGATCAATAATGTTTAAAAATAATGACCAAATAAATAAATGTGATTATATTGGTGTAACATTTTTTTATGATTTTTAGTAAATATTATAGCTTTCAAAAGCACTGTTAAATATATACAAATTTTCTAGGCAATTTTTTCGCTTGTTCATTTTATTTTCTTTCGTTACATAGCACAAGATATACAGCGAAATTAGGTTACCTTATCCGTGAAAATGAGACGGTAGATAAGCTTCATTAGAAATTGGATTTTTTCACGAAATTATGTTTTTATTCCTTGCCTCGTCTCGTACTCGCTTCGGAAATTTCATTTGGAATTTTCTTGCTGAATATTAGTTAGATGGGTAACTATTTTAAATCATATTTTCTTTATATTAAATTATAATGTAATATATTCTGACACATGCTTTTAAATAGAGTAAGTGGGGGAAAGATACCGGTAGGAGAGATGGACCTTTGGTTTTAAAGATGGATTATCTCTCACAGAGAATGATAATTTTGTTATTTAGAAACATTGCAAATAATCGCTTGAAAATTAATGCAATCAACACTGAATAACCCAAGATTTACTATACGGTAGGTTTAAACTAATTATTTATGTACATACTTTATAAACATGTCTTAACTAAACCTAAAAATGTGGATCTATTTGTACACAGTCATAATTTAGTGTTCTATTTAACCTCTGCTCTGAGGACAGACGGACCATCTATTCTGAGGAGAGAGGGACCAGCGAATTTTTATTGTTAAAAGTATAAATTCAACCGGTAAACAGAAAAATAAACAATCGCATATAGAAAGGTGGTCGATCTAGTTGTTGTTCCACGAATTCTGAAGAACTGTTGTTCAATGGTTTAATAATGACAAACACAAACATGAAAACGAATATGCGGGATGCAAAGAAGGTTATTAAAAAAGAGGATAAAGAAAGATGATTGGATGAAATGTGTAATTTGTGGTCGCTGTTTGCAAGATGGATGTAACACATATGAAAAATGACAATAAACTGTTAACCTCCCTACCACCAAATGCTCGTAAACGGTCTATTCTGTTTTTATCTCGCTGTGTCATAACCCGCTTAAAAGATAAGTGATCTGCTTTAAACCGTTCAAAAGTTTCAATATCTTGTTTTGAATATTTCATCGGCCTCCATTTTGTTTCTTTTATCAAAATAAAATAAAAAATAATTGTAAATACAAATGTTTTAGAGAATCGAAAGCAAATACTGATTTTTTTGTATTTTTTAAATATTCCTTCAAATAAGGGAGTAATGACGATTTTTCGAAAAATAAAAAAACGTCAATAACTTTGAACTTGGACTCCCAACTCAAAATTTTGAACTAAGAATAGTTATTTCTTTCAATGAGTTCTAACGGCCATTTTTGAGTGTTAAACTTAGTATTAACACCCTGTATAGTATGTAAGTATACGATTTTTTATAATATCTATTTAAATATAATAGATTATTTTAATTTTCTTTTTAAATAAGGTATTTTGTTATATTTCGTTAAAAAATTGAGGGAATGTTCACTATGAACAATTGTTGAAACAACTATACAGTTAGTTAGATGTATTGATAAACAATTGTAAAGGTGTTATTTCTGCGAATGTGTTCTTTTTTTTGGTATTTCAAAAATTAATTCAAAATCGCCAATTATATATTCTTCCCAATTTATTGTAGTGCCCGTAACATAAACAAACAGCACTATGCATATCAGGTACCACGATTGTTAAGATGAAACTTTGCTGACAGTTGTTGAGGAAGCAAAATGACAAAAGCTCCCTAAAGCTTAATTTTAATTAAAACGAAAGTTTTGTCAATTAAACACTAACACCACGAAGTTTTCATATATTAGGACTTGCTAAATAAACTACAGCCTAAATTATCAACACATGAGGCCATACAAATTTACATTCTGAAGCCACAAAATTATACTCGACCCTGCACAACACATAATACATTTCACTGAAAAATTTAAATATCGGCTGGTATTACATTTAAACTAAAATATACTGTGTGCAAATTTGACTGATAATAGAATTCCCACAACAAAAATTTATATAAATTTATTTACCAGTAATATATATTTACACATAATTCTAAAATTCATACAATACACATAAAACACAAACAATTGTTATTACAAATCTTGGTAATTACAGCTTTGTGACAATCATTACACATATGTATTTAAAAGCACGTGTTTATTTTTGGTTTTATAACTGTTTTAAGTAAAATAATTTTTATATTAAAATATACCTAATATAATAATAGTTATACCTATACGAAAGGGAGTAGAGGCAGGTATCTGAAAGATTTTTCGTTCACGTTCATTTGCAATCAAGACTAGTGCTGTCGATTTCCAGGAAAATTAAATTCGAAATTTCATTGGAAAAATAAATCGAAATTCGGAAATTTCGAGTTCATGTTAAAATTTGAATGAAATAATAACTATTTATGTAATAAATAAAGAAACAAAGGTGGGTATTTAACGTAAGCGAAAATTACAAAACTAGACGCAAACGAATTTTCTAAAAGGAAATGTTAAATAGCCACCCAGTTTCCTTACATGTTTCTTACAATATTTTTTCTACTTCTACTTTCTACAAATAAACAAAAAAGACAATACCATATATTCCTTAATCTTGTGCGTTACTAAGTTACTATAATAAAATGTTGATTATAGGCAGATAAACAATAAAAGCTAAAGTTGTCATTTGAGTTTTTTGAATTGAAAATATGAGTCACTGATAATCTAATAAATGTAATAACTGTGTTATTAATATTTGTAAAAGAGAATAAAAACTAAATTTTCTATTTTGATTTCAAGTAAAATAATGATCTTATTATTTCACTAGTAAAATAATGGAGATAATAAGCTAATTGACATTAATAAAATAAAGAGCCTCTTATTCTTTCTTATCCTAGGGGACAAAATCAAAACATAAAATACTAAAGAGAAATGACATAAGAACTTATGCCCGTCTAGTCTACGTTAACAAGTTACAGCGTCCTGAGCTTTGAGTTCATGTCACATTGCATAGTAAACGATGTGAACTCATCTTTATAATAATATCTCCTTGGGGTCATGATTGATGTAACTTTAATTGAATGATATTCCTGACTAAATTATTTCAGAATGCGCTGTAGTATAAGCCGGCCAAGAATCAGAGCATTCTGAATATTTACTCTGATTTTTGGTCCATTGAAACCAGAATGTACTATGGTTTCAGCAAACCTAGGATTAGAGTAAACACATTAGAATGCTCTAATTCTTGAACAATTGAAATCAGAGCACAATCCAGAGAAGCTAAATCTACTCCAGAATGTGCTCTGTTTTCAATAGGGCAAGAATTAGAGCAAACACTTTAAAATGCTCTAATTACTGACCCACTGATATTAAAGTAGAATCCAGAGCAGCCATTTTAGGGTAGTAGTCAGTTAATAAAAATGGAAGGAGGAAAAAATGCTGCGGTAATAGAAATGTTTCTTTGGGGGCATTACCCCTACGAATTTTTTTCTTGACTGCATTGCCCCCATGTAGTCGGCGCCCTTGGTTGTATATGTAATTTTATTTTACATTTATGTGGTATAATTTCTGAATTAGGTAAGTGGGAAGCAAGCGTTAAGCAGAACTTTACTACATTAAATAAGTAAATAAATAAATAATAGTAAACCATGAATCTGTCAGGATGTATTCACGAGACGCATAGCAAATGCAGTCGAACTATCGGGCAGAAGTAGCTATCGGTGTTTGATCGCAGGTCGAGTATGCTAATCACCGATCCGATGTAATTACTCGGTGCAGCAGTGCACGGCTTCGCTTGATCAATACTTTTTCCCGTTTCGGCGCGGGAACTTTATTATTTCGTTACTGCGGGTTCCAAGAGGTTCGGTTAATTACCGCCAATGAAGCGTTTGTTTGAGCGGCCTGATTGTTTGTAGACACTTTCACTTCAAAGACGAAAATAAAAGATCAATGAATCAAATTGTGTCCCACTTCATAATCACTTTTAAACTTAATAAATAACAAAATAAATTATGTTCAGAAAATTATATTTATTTTAGTGCAGTGCTACATGCTTTTAATTACACATGTTTAATGCTACTCACAAAAAAATTAACAGGTTTTATTTCAAAACTAAAGACCAAATTATTATCTGTAAGAGCTAAGGAACAGAGCTGTCATCAAAAAATATTTATATTTAAATGTAGTATAGGCTGCCAAATCCTTATAAATACTCATGTGTAATGCTGGTCACAAAATATTGTGAATGTGTAATACCACCGATAATTTATCGACCAGCAAACCATAGATTTATTTAAAATGGTATGGCAAGTTAATTTTTCGCTTCCTGACATTTAAACATAACAATCACACATCGTTGACGTCTTTAGTAGTAACGATTTTACGCATTGCGGTACGGTAAACTAATTCGATATTTTTTAGCTTTATAGAGATTATTAAAAAAAATATATACATAAATATATAAAAACGCTACCTACCACCATTTCTCGGTTAATAATGTCTTGGAGAAATGCTAATTTTTGTTTATTTTGACTGGTTTGGACGTTTCGTTCTTTTTTGAAGCGTCTTGTTCCCATAGCCTTCGATAATTTTTTAAAGCAGTTCGCTTGTTAGTATCTATGTCTTCATGTTAACAAGAATTTTTTTACAGCATTCAGTAAGTCGACCAAAAGTATAATACATTACATGTGCGTTAACTATTTGTACGTCGCTCAGTTTTATTTATACTATGTACCGTTAAATTTTGTTACACAAGTTTAGAAACACCTTTATTTTAGTTAATGTTATGCCAGCCAATATTTCAATATTAAGTGAGATTTGTATAATTATTATTAATAATTATTGTATAATACAAGATAATTTGGGGTAATTAATATTATTTAAATATTATATAAACTGTAACAATAATATGAGAATTGTATTTCAGGAATAAGTTGTGTAGTTTTGCTGATACGCTGGTACAAAGTGGCAGAGAAATGACTATTTAATTGTGGTGTATTATATGTATGTGCGAGTGAATGTACCTCATTACCAGAAATGAAAGTAATTTCTTACTAGTGTTATTTATAATAATATAAATATTATTGTCTGTCCCATTTAAATACAGTACAATTAAATTCAAAACGAAATCTCCTGTCGACCATTCTTGAATTTATCCGAATATTCCATGTCATTATACTTGTTTTCTGACAAGTTTTGCTACGCTTTTTGACATATAAATCGAAAACTGGACTTTCAACTTTCAGCGACATCTATTCACTTATTTTCTATAGACAATGACAATTTTATTCACATCTGGATCTTACAAATACAATATTTTAGTACTGGAATAATACCAACTGATATGTGACCAGCATGTATATTTAAAAACATGTGACCAGCCTATACTGCGGTTAATTTTTTTGCAACCATTTTATTCAAGGCTATGGAATTTACATTAAAAAATATATTGACACCGAGAAATATTTGAGAGAGGTTAAAAGTAAACACCTCCTATCTCTGGCTGGTCTTATAAAAATCATGTCTGCCTAATTATATTCAACCCTGCTTTCGACAATCCGACCCTGATGCCTGCAGGGTCGGTTCAAGCACGTTTCGCAGCTGATTCTCACCCCCAAGGTTAATCCAGGACCGTATAAGAGTTTTCCAAGTGTTTTGCATTGGAAATTTAGCACAAGATTCAATATTGAGTTTGAGATTACGATGAAAAATTATCTGACGAAAGAAAAATCCAACCAGCGAAAAGTTCCACACGAGGAAAGAAATGATGAATAATAAATTTGTCAGAAATACATCAGGAAGATGTTTGTTATCGCAAGAAACCGTTCAACTCATTCCTTTCATTTTCTGAGTCATACATTCTTCATTTCTACGAAACTACAACCTTCCGTCGGTCAGACCTATCTGTAAAAAAATTCCTACTAACAAAAATATTTCTTATAATAAAGGCTGTCACATGCTGACATGCTTTCAAATGCACATATGTAATGCTGGTCAAATAATATTTACTGGTTTTACATTAAAACACTGCCTCAAAATCTATATTTATATTTACTATTTACCTTAATTTGTTTTATATATTATTTAATATTAATATTTTTTTTTGTTTCAGGTATTACGATTGTCTTTTTTATTTTGTCGCTTAATTTCTTTCATGTCCAGATTCACCGTAATCACAATTAAACATTTTATATTTACGGGTAAATTGTTTTACGTAAAAATAGAACAGGTAGGGAAAAACAAAATTTTGATCAATAAATTTAATCATGTAGAGTGTGTAGTGTTTACTTAAAACAGATTATGGTAATTTGTTAATTACCGCTATGGTATTAAATACTTTATCGGAGAATTTACTCTGTATAATTATCGAAACTAAATAAAAATATTCATATTTACAAACACTGTTACCAAAATTTCAAATCAAACAAAATATATATTAATATTGTACGATAAAATATATTTTTGATAAAAAATTATGTCATAAAAGCACTGTATAGCTTTCTTAGACACTTTAACCTAGTAGAGAGTGAACAAGTTATTGAAGTTTAACACTTTTAAAACTGACCACACGTTTCCAAATTTATGCTATTTTTGAATAAACTGAAAAATAGTTTTGAGACATTCCTATAGCTAAATATATTCAAATTCAACTATTATTACTACTACGTACGTAGTATTAAGACAAGAAATATATTTCTGATTTATACGTATTTTATATTTGTATAAACAATTTTGAAACTTTTTGTATTACCTAATATAGAGGTGATTTACTCAATGTTTAGACACTCCTAAAATGAAACAGAGTATCCATATATTTATATTCAACTTTTTGTGGAGAGAGCAACAAATTTCAAACTTTGCCAAAATAAAAAAACATCCTAGTATATTTCGATAATTTTAGAATTTTATAGTTAACATGTCATATTGCAGAACTAATATTTATATTTTAGAAATAAATTTCGGGTTTATGACATATAAAGACATTCACAATTTCAGAAGAGTGTGTACCTACTTAATATTTTACGCATTTATAATCTCAGTAAAATTAAGACTAACTCTCTGATATAATTAATTCTGTCATATGCGTTATCAAAAAGTTTGAACAGTTCAAAAGTTTATATATCACAAATTCGCCCAAATGTCAGTGCATTATATATTTCGGCTAAAACGTAACTTTTTGCATGTCAAAAAGTTGCAGTTAAAAAATAGCCGAGCAAATACAGTCCGAATAGAATGGATAATGAAAATTTAAAATTTCAATTAAAAGTTACGGGCTTTGAATTTAAACCTCAGTTGTTGAAAAGCCGATAGGCAATATAAATTATTCCAATTCAATCGAACTGTTTATTTATGAATATTTTCAATAACGAACTATATTAAATTTTATGTAAATTTCTAATAATCGAACCAAATGAAAAATTATTAATCAATGTAAAAATCATACACTATAGATAGATATAGGTAGATAGATAGAGATATTTATTTGTTAGAGCAAAATATACCTACGTTTTTTACTTCAATAAATTGAGACATACTGGTATAACTGTTTCCCTTATAATAATGAAAGTATAAAGGGTGTTGACTCACACCCAAACATAGGTATCAATAGTCCACATTAATTTCTGAAAAAAAAGTTTTCTTTAAGTGGGTTTTTTATTATAATGTGATATTATCCATTTAAGGGAAATTTTAAAAAAACGAATATTGGTGCAATCGGCCATTAAACTTTTCAAATGACGAATTTAGAATGTGACAACTATATATTTGTCAAATTTTGTAAAAATATAAATATAAACGATGCTTATTTTTAAAATTATCTATTTATAAATTTTTATCTTTTAATGTAGAAGTTAAATGTAGAAAATATTAATGAAGACTTATAGGTAAATTAAAAAAAAATACTTTGATAATAAAATAATTTGCGTTTGTGAAAAGAAATTTTATGTACAGGTTTTTTTTTTTTCTAGAAAATACAGCTTCAAAATGGTATTTGCGACTAACCAATTGTATGTAGGCAGTCAACATAATGTAATCTACATTTATAATAACACATCTAAATTCCAGTGTTCATAATTAAAACAACGTATCTATGTACCATTTCATTATGGGAAAAAGAATTCATTTTTCTGATTTCATTACATAATAAAGGAATAATACTGACAATATTTAATTTTTTATACTGGATTATCTACTTCATACTCTATATTTTGTTTGTTTAGCAAAATCGCCTTACAGCATTGTTTGAAATAACATTTATTAATCTGATCACTTTATTTATTCAATTTATGTCTTCTTCCAGCACTTAATAATCATATCGGCGGCACTGTGTATAGTTCACTTTCCATGCCAGCTAGACTGCCCGGTAGATCACGTCTGGTGAACTTTTACTTTCGTATAAATACATATATGATTACAGCAATGAATAATAACCAGTGAGTAATGATTGTTATTTAATTTAAAATTGTATGATTATAATATTTCTTCGTATAGTGCGAATGATAAAATAAATGTTCTTTAACAAAAAAAATATTTGGTTTTTCTTCATCTTCATTTGATTGGAAAGTTAAGACTAACAAAAACTCTTGAACCGCTTCACTGCATTTGAATTATTGAACAAAGTTATTGTTAAATTGACCACACAAAACTTTCAGAAACTTCCATTCAAACGTTCAAATATTTCATGTTCTTTATATTAAAAATATTTCGCATTTTTCGAGTAAAACTGAAGCAATATATGCACCTTTTTGTCATAGCAAAATGCGCAGAAAGAACAAATTGTTTATAAATAACATACATAGAATTCCGATACATTTATAACAAACACAAATATAATTCACAATTTTACCCACTGCAGGATGTACCAAACTGTGTTATTGCAAATATCGTTTATTTATTTATTGGTTTATTAGGTTTACAGAATAAATCTCAATTATGAGCATCGATGCATACTTACAAGTTACATGAGACGACATATGTATATCAAAAATTTAAACATTGGCGTGTATAGATGTTATTAAAATAAATTTATTTTAAAGATAATTACTTGTGTATTTAGTGTTATTGTATTTCTGTTTACAGAAATTCTACAATGTTTGATAAAAGCAATATTTACACAACATTGTATGTATTTCAGATGACAATGCAATTTAAATTCCTTGATTACTTATTATATTTAAATGCATCTATAGGTTCAAAATATGTCTGAAGGGAAGGCGAAATGGTGATAAATGTATGAGATGTTATATTGTAATTTCTGAATTGTTTGCTATATGCGTGCTTCACTTGCTTATTAAAAAATATTCACAGACAGTCATAGCAAAAAATCATTTTTTTATTCTTTTTTTATTTAAAATTGATTACTTTTTTTATAAAATGAAAAGTAATTAGTTTGTTCTACTAGATCTGAAAATTTGTACCAACTTACAGATTGATACTATTTTCTTAGAAATGGTTTATAGTGAATATCATAAAATTGTGTAAAAATATACTAATCTCTACTAAATTAATCATTGTCATCAAAGTGTTACGAACTAGTCTTCATGTATTTAAATCCATTTTTTCATATCTAAGCTTTTCTTCTTTTTATTTTTTCCGGCTTACAAAATTATTTATAACAGTAACAGTTTCTTTGTCATTTGGATATTTTTCTTAACAAGGAATTACATCCAGGTACAGAACACTAAATATTTCTCATAATTTTGTACAAAATAACGATAAATTAAATATATTGTAACGTTTATTTATTTAGGTGCAGTGTAAAAATATTGCAACACGAATATTTACATAACTAGGTTTAATAAACGAAATATGAATAATAAAAGATAATAAAAATAAGTAGGTAACACTAATATACAATAACTAAAAGATAACTATTATTAATAAAAACTTACACACTAAGATTATTTATAGAAACATTTAATTCAATGCACTATTTATTTACACGACATTTATTTCCACCAACTATTTATTTTCACCACTCGAACTAATATCAGACTATCCTCGCAATCTCTTCTGCTCAGGCTTAAATAGTAGACCAATTAAGTTCGGTAATGTTCTCGTACCTTCTAGAAAACAGAACAACAGAAGCGCGGCGAGTCGGTCCTGATAAGTCTGTTAGCGGCCATCGCCCGCGTCGTGATTTTGGGATCGCTATATTTTCATTAAATACCGCTTGACAAATAAATTTACGCTAACTTAACCTAACAGTTTATCTCGTCTTCTTTACTTCTATTACTTATATTTTTCACCGCAGGATAGAGTATCGCTTAGTGTTACTTATCAATACACAAAATGTTAAGATATGTATGAACAAGTTACGTTGCAGTTGCGTTTATCCTAAGCAATCAGATATTTTTCTGCTTATAACGAAGCTTCACGAATGGTTCCGATTTCTCTAAATTTCGTTCCGTATATACCATCTTTCTAAGACTTTGAGAACAAATTAATCTCACTTCACCACTGGGCGAAGCACAATTATTTCTGCCTACCTTAACTCGCTTTAATGCAATGGTTAAATTTATACTTTCTTTTAAATTTAATACTAGAAATTAAAGAAATTTAATTCTATACAAAATAATTTTATTTTTATTAGCTTATAACTAAAAAGATTAAATTAAATAGCATGTGCTAGAAGTCATCACAGTAAAAAATATTTTTTGCTGTATTAAAATATATTGTATTAATGGAAATTTGTTAAAATAATACATTTTTTTAGTTAATAGAACAAACATAAATTGTTATTTTATAGGAATACTGCATTTTGTTGAATTAACAAATAATTATTGTGAATTTTAATTTAGCAATACATTTTGATAGTATTCTCCCATTTTAAAGTTAAATGCAACTTATTTATTAGTTATTTTAGAAAGTAGCAAAATGAATTTGTAAAGATAACAAAATGTGTGTTAATTCAACACCATGTGATAATATTAGTCATTTTTCTTTTCCCTTTTCTTGTTCAGTCTGGTATCTTGTGTAGTTGCGTTACGGCCTGGATACATGCATTTCTAAGCCACAAAGCTTTATTCGATTCAGTGATAAACACAAGTATATGAATGATTAGATTAATACATTAACATTTAGACTTTTCGACGAATATTTGTATGCGTATTATGTTGAAGAAATTTCGATAGAACATTTAAAAACAGTATTTCTGAATTCTGAAGTCAGTGGTAAAACTTCCAATCCATATGAAGTGCACCAACCTTACGACCGCAATGAAAATTATGTAACACTCAAGTACGCTATTATACTATAATACACTTTAATTTTTATATTTTTGTTCTTCATAAATTTATATTAATGTAAGATTTCTGTACTATGTTGTAACCTTTTTTATAAATTATAACTAACAAGTAAATTAGTTAAATACTAACATTATGATATTGTTAAATGTAACAATATATTGTGAAGTAATATTAAAATTAACTATAAGACAAGTTAATTTTTAACGCAAAACTGGTTATTTTTTGAAATTTTTAATTAGCAAATAACAATTCATTTTAGTTATATTAAACTCAAACCGTTGGTTGAATATTAACAAATGTTTAGTGTTAAGACAAAAATTCTTTTTAGTTGATTTGGTGTTAATTATTCTGCATTTTTAGTTAGTTACCATTTAATAATATCCACTAGTGTTAAATTAACAAATAAATAGTAGTGGATCTCTTGAAACCATCTAATTTGTACCTATCAAGCAATGGGTAATATGCTGTGAATAATTTACTCATATCGTACGTGTAACGCAGATTGATATACCCATAGTAATGGATAATAAGCGATGAAATAAATAACAAATTAGATTTACATAAATTTATTTTTATTGTGAAATAATTTTTGGTGGGCAAGCAAGTGACACAAAATTGTATTTGAATAATTTTGAATACATTTTCACATGTCAAACAATTTTCTCGTCTCTCAACAAATCCATTTTAAAACCATTTTTCTCTGAGAAGCAATTATATTTATTCCTAAAATGGTAATAATTAATATTTACAGTTAATCTTCTTAAGATGATGGCTCATGGGCGTAAAATTATTACTGAGAAAGGGCACCATATTGTGCCAGATGAAATTATGAAATTAATAAAAGAAAATTGAAATCTCGAAAACGAAATAATGAAACATAGGGAATAATTAATGGTTAAAGACGATGACTCCTTCCAAAATTTTATTACTTTGCTAATTTATATTAAAGTGAAATAATGCAAATATACAGGGTGTTTGGCGAAAGGCCGGCACCCACAATATTTCGTTTCATATGAGAGATACAGAAAAATATTACGGAACAAAATTAAACTAGTCAAAGGGACTCATAAAATGATCTTAGTAAGAATTTTGTGTCACTTCCTGTTTTAACGGAAGTGTGTACAACTCTGATTCTAGCATGGGAAATCGGTATTATTATATTTTTTTCGGAATGTATATAAAATTAGCTCTACAATGATATCAAAATATCATAGTATTACTTCAACCATTTCAAAATGGCGACAATTTATTTTCATATTTATGTACTTAGGTACAACTATAGGTAATTAACGAAATAAAAAATGTTTAAAATACCTTATAACAATCAACACAATACAAAAAATTCTTACTTAATATAACAAACAAAATTAAAATTAAAAATTCTCAAAATGGCCACCATCATTTTCTGCACAATTTGTCACATATAACAAATTCTGCCATTACATCGACAGGAAAAGTACATCTAATATTTTTTGACATTATTTGTTTGGTTTCAAGTAACAAAATCTCAAATAGCTGGCTGTGGTGTATTTTTTTATGAATTTTTATTATTAAATGTTTAAAAACTAAATGTCGCCATTTTGAAATGGTTGAACTAAAACAATGATATTTTGGTATCATTGTAAAGCTAATTTTATGTACATTTCGAAAAAAAAAAATATAAAAGTACCGATTCCCTATGCAAGAATTAAAGTTGTACACATTTCCGCTAAAACGTTATATTTTCCTTCTTAACATTTTCTTGTAACTAACTAACTAAACAAAATATTCTATTAAGTGCCGGCCTTTCGCCAAACACCCTATATTCCATTAGGATTTATATGTTAATATTGTTGAAATATTTACCGATATTGAAATAAAAATATATTATTTGTAAGATGCCACTTAAAATATTAATTCTTTCAGCTACATTCCGAATCGCTTATTTTTCACGCCACCAGCAGCAATTAATTTCAAATAATATTAAAGTATTTGTAAAATGTGGGCCACTTGACAGTTCAGATTTATTTGTTCGCTACTTTTTATAGTTATTTTTGCCACTTGCTAGACTATTAAATGTATAAGAAATTACTATGATTTTCATAATTACCCTATTAGTAGGACAGTTATTTTGATCCCAAATCAAAAACTTGTAAAAGCATATTATCACTGAGTCTCAAAAATACAAAAATAATTGGTTGTAAGTTGTACAATAAATTACCAAATATTTTTAAAGAATTACAATCAAACAATATATTTAAAAACCAATTAAAAAAATTCTACTTGACAAATGTGGAGGAATATCTGAATGATAGTAGTAAGTACGTATTTATTTTATTTTTTTGTATTACTTTTCTTACATGCCAAATATCTTTATATGATCGACTGGGTAATAAACATTATTATTATTATACAAACCTGAATCGAAACTGATGCGTAACTTCTCAAGGTCAGCGAAACCGAACACGAACTCGAACCTTTTATTTTGGATCATAAACCGAAATAATTTTTACGGATTCATTAAAATTTTAGTTTTGTACGAATTGTTTGGATATAATATTTATATTTTTGATTGACTTGAATATATCTATTGTATATAAATGTCTCGGAAAGTATATAATACGCACATTAATTGGTGAAAGAATAAAAAAATGTATGTAAGTACAACATAGCTTGACGCATGAACAACAATATCCCAATATACTAATGAATCTAATTAACTGTAAGAGTTGTAAGCTGATATGAACACAATTTGCAATGTTCATTACTGTAATCTTCTTATAGTTCGTCTTTTTTGTAAACAACCCTTTATAATGAACTAAATTTATTAGTCTTCTAAAACTTTATTTAATAAGAACTTAAAAAGCGAAAATAACAAGAAGATAAATTTTCTGGCTAAACTAGCTTTTAATTATGAAGAGATAACTTATAAAAAATACACTATGAATTTTTTATTCATATTTTAAATTTTATACAAATAGACAGTTTATATAACAATAAAATTAAATAGAATGTGGGAAAGCGGTGGCTTACACAATTAGCATGCTCAGACTCTAATTGAGCGGAGTGTAAGCAGTGGCGTTAGAAGCGGCCGCTTAGGGCCCCACAAATCAGGGTGTCTCATAGAGACCTCATGCTCAGGTCTTCTCACTTCAAGCACTGAATCATGAAATAGTTCATAACGTCGACGCAAGAGACTTTCGTACGAAAAGGTAAGCATTCAGGTAATCAGGAAGAAAGGTAAAATTTTAAAGTAGGATTTCTAAACATAACCGATATGAAATGCAATTTGTGAAGGATTAAACGAGTTAAAAATTATTTAAGAAATAGTTTTGGATAAAGTCATTTATACTATTTCACATTGTTAGCAAGGTAAAACAATTTTATTCACAATAGGTTAGTAATATGACGATTTCTGACTTTTAAAAAGTTGGGAAGTTAGCTCCTGGTCATGTAATTTTTCAAGAGGTTGGGAAGTATAGCGTGAGGGTTGGGAAGTGGACACTTTCAAACCGCAGCTATACGCACTTCACACTTTCCATCCTCAATGAAATCAGTATTTAAGGTTAGAAATCAATCTGACAGTTTATGTGACAGATAATTAACACCAAAACAAAATATGCGTTTATTTATATGACATTATTAATTTCAGATTGTGAATAAAATATTATACAACCCTCGGTGAAAATTTTTATTATGTTTCGGGTTATAACAAACCGCGGCGATCCGACGATGCGCGCGCCTTGGTTAACTATCATTGCCCTCGACTGTAATGAAACACTTTCTACTTCGGTGATAAAGATATATACTATATATACTATACAGTTGATCTTCACACATTTTTTCTAAGATGGTTCTTTATGCGTTTTAAAACCTAATATTATTTTTCTCCTGAAGTAATAGAAACGGCTATGGTCAAAATAAATACTTTTCTCAAAGAAAAATATTCACCCATTGATTTTATTTTTCCATTTGATGGACAGAGCAAGAGCACCTACATTGCATTTACCACGCCGTAATTCACAGAAGACCAATATACACGAAAATAATGACGTAATTTGATGAAAATAAAAAAATAAACATTTAAAAATAACTGCGTTAAGCGCAAACGATGCCCCCTTTCTTTCAGGAGCCGCTAACCATTGTACTACTTTGCTGATTTTAGTTGCCTTGTAAACGTGTTCTTTTGTTTCATTTTGTAACGTTTATTTATTTAGGTGAAGTGTAAATATAAGTGAAATACGAATATTTTTATAACTAAGTTTAATAAACGAATAATAAATTATAAAAACATAATAAATATTAGTAACACTATGAATAAAGAAATATATAGGTATACCAATTTAATTTAAACACTTAATCCTACGCAATATTTATTTATACGATATTTATATCACCAATTATTTATTTATATCACCCACTATTTATTTATGGGCGATCACCCCTACGAATAAAAATTGTTGTAAATCATTTTATTATAATATTATTTTATATATTTTAGGGCAAGTATATACATATATATTTGTACTTTTATAACATGTCTTTTTCAAGTACGTTTAATTCATACATTTCGTGCATCATCTAGTTCCATTTCACGGAATTTATTGCATAAGCCTCCTTTTTTTAGGAAACAAATGGAAACTAATTATCAACTTTTTGCTTTCTTTAGAGTGACAGCCATACACATAGCAATTTCAGTTTTACTTTGCTCATCATAATAAAGGATAACAATTCAGGACAGGAAGATAAACGGATATTAGAAAAATATTATTTTAACGGTACAGGTTTAAATAGATACGAATTAGTACAATTATGAAGATTACGATACACAAAGCGGAAAAAACACTATGCAGCCAAGCGGCTATCAGCTGATGACTACTACTTTGCCAGTTTCCAGATTTTGAAGCTAGGTGACTATGAGTTAATGTTCGATTCGAATAGGTACCTAATTTTTGATAAAAAAATAGAAGGTATACAAATTGCAGTTATTGATTTATTCTATTGGGCCCCAAAAATTTGTAACATTTTAAGCCCCTTAAATGTTAAATCCGGCACTGAGTGTGAGATGGGTTCAAATCCCAGCTTTGCCAATCTTTATCCCAAATAAAAATACCGCTGTATCCGAATGGTTCGGAATCCACTATAATGCACACGAATAAACTTTCCATAAATTTCTTTCTGAAGAAGCAGAAGACCTGACAATTTTCCGGAAAATTAACAACGCCTTTCAACTGGGAGATTTTTTGGAAAGATTTTGACTTGCAACTAACTTCTCATCTATTAAAATAACGTTTGGAAATAATTTCATATTTATTTTCATGCTGTATAAACTTTCAGTATACACTTTTAAAAAAATATGGAAAGTTACTCCGTGTGCACTAGGGATAAGCTCTAGATTTCTTACAGAGACTATAGGCTAACATCCTATATCAGTAATACGTTAGGTACTTGCGCTATACTGTGCCATAGATAAGAACATTTAATTTTACTTAAAGTGTTGAAAATTCTTGAAGTTTAACTCTAACTTCCTACGCAGTATATAGTAAAGGGAAATCAGTTGAAAACATATTTCCCTTTATTATATTTTACACAATTAGGGAGTTATAGTTTTGATGACAACGCTGTGCAAAGATGATATAATTTAGTGTTGGATTAATTGCCGACATTTTATAACCAATGAATGTTAAATAAAAATGGTTTTTATTCAATTATGTATATTTTTATTATTACATCTTCTATACCAGAAAAACATTATAGAAGAAATTTGAGTAGAAATGTTAAAATACAACTTGTTTTTATTTTTAAATTTTATTGACTCGTGTTTGCAGAGTAAAAATAAAAATAACGCGGCAATTCTATTCCACATAATCTGGTCTGACGGGCTTAAATGTTCCATAACTTTTTCCAGAATAAAAACTTTGCAAACAACGTCCCACCCTTTCCAACTTCCAAATGTTAAAAACAATATGACATCTGGAATCTCCCAAGTTTTTAAATATATCATCATACACTCACAGCTGTTGAGGAGAGAGAATAATAGAAAGTACCACAAAAAAACAAAATCAATAGTTTCAGTTTTAGAAATGTTTTTTTATTAGCAGGAGAGATTTAAATTTTAACCTCCAAAACTGACGCTTCTAATTGGCTAGGAGTTTCTTCAAGTTTACACTACTTATATTTTACATTTGATGTATCATTTGAAATAAGTTTTGAGGTTATCTGATTGCTTAATGGTTTTTCGCATTTATGTAACTTAAATAAAGCAGTTGCTTTAAAAATGCCACTAGGGTAAATTTGTATTTGCTCCTCATTATAAAAAAACAGAGGATGATGAAGAAAGAACATGTAGTTAGCATTGCCACGAGATGAGTTGAAATCAGTTTTGTCGCTCTCAACTTGATCCTGTCTAGTTTGATGTCCTCTAGGTCCTCTCGACGAGACATCAATTTGTCTTTGTTTATGTCTTTATAAACGGCATAAAATTGTTAGGGAGCGCAAAATTTTAATAATTTATGTAATTTATTGACAATTAGATAAATAATTATCTACGGACAGCTGCAACAGTTTTTATCACTTACTACAACCTCTTGTGAACGCTTTTTTAACATATTAAAAATTGTTAAATCTTACCTCATCTCATCAAGGACAAGAAAGACCGACAAATATGTCTATAATATAAAATAAAAAGATATAGTCAACAGATTAAATTACGATGATGTTATTTTATTATTACGTTGCATTCAGAATATTGCACATTCTTTTAAAGTAACAACTTTTAAGAAACTATATTGACATTGGCAGGGTTTTTGCGCGACTTCGGCGTTGCCCAGGGCATCTAGAATAGTTACTGCCTCTAGACTTTCTATACCTTTGAATCATTCTAGAAACCGATATATAGGACATATGTCAAGTATATTTTCACCATTTTTTTTGTAGACCTATCTGTTTTGACTTACGCAGCGGATAGCCACTTAAACGGATTATATAAGGGTCACCGAACAGGGTTCTATCAAAATATTCGAATTGCCTCATGGTCGCCAAATCGTTTTCTTTAATTTAGTTTGAATATGCTTGCAACCACAACTGAACACGTTAACAAACTACATTCGAATGATATTACATCAAATTTTTACAAATTATAAATAAAACTAGGTGTATTAATTATACAAAATTTAGTAATCCTACTCTAACGCATAGGAACAGAAATACCCTGCTATGAGGTGGAACACCTAGTCGTTACGAAGTCAAGTCATTTGCAAATATTTTTGTACAAACTATTTCTTCTGCGGTAATTTCATCCATGTTAATTTTGAATCAAATTTTTAGTTTTGCGTTGTGTAATAATAAAAAAAATCTTTAAAAAAAATGATCCGTAAAACATAGGAAAAGTCGATGAAAGTGTTGACAGGGTGTGATTCTATTCGTAGGACGCAAACAACGGATTAAATCTGAACTTGAACTAAATCAATTTACTACGCAATACATATCTCATTTTTTAGTAAAAACGAAAAAAACAAAACAAAGCAATGTAAATTAGATTCCATATACCGTGTACGACCACCACATATAAGGTCCTTTCAAACTATAATATAGTGCCTGAAATATCACTGAAAATAACCGAGATTTTTAAATTTTAATATGTAGTGCTTTAATTTCTTGGAATAGTATATATTTAGAATAAAATATTTATTAATCGGAAGTTTATTTTCTTTTTAATTTTCATGATACGTACAGACGCAAATATTTTTTTTGCCACAGGCGCTCTAATTTCTACTTACGGCTCTGTTGAGCGAAGATTTTGAGGTTCAAAACTAATTAAGTATTTTGAAAATACTAATATTTACCAGAAAATAATATACTAATCAAATTTTACGTATGACCTAATTTATAATAAATGCTTAAACATTTTTTATTTATTTATACATTATGAAAGTTGAGTAAAGTAGTAATAATAATAATTATTTGTTTATAATATTACAAGTGAGAGGTCTCAAGTAGAATGTGGAGAATTTTTAAAAACGACAATGAGACGGAGATTGGTCTCGAATCGCATGGCAACTCTATAGATAGAAGTGTTATACGTAAGACAGCAGTTGAATATGTGGTGT
The DNA here is from genome assembly GCA_035578165.1 of Stenolophus ochropezus. NCBI lineage: Eukaryota > Metazoa > Arthropoda > Insecta > Coleoptera > Carabidae > Stenolophus > Stenolophus ochropezus. The sequence goes on along the minus strand of JAQOWZ010000011.1, from coordinate 24,895,470 downwards.
TTGATGTATCCACGAGTAGCCGGAATCGATTCGGGGTTGCGAAACAGTGTGCTAGAGGAAATAATGGCTTTACAGTTCTCTCAGGTGTGTGCAATGAAAGGAAATCAATAACAATGGTATTGGTTGCTTAACGATCTCACATAAAAACTTCTACATTGCACTCCATCAAAATGTATTTATTTGTGCTACATTTTTGCAGATTTACTCCCTTTGTGTTTTAACTAACATATTCATATTTATATACGTATTGAAATATTCCCTGATATTAATTTAAAATTTAAATAAGATTATAATCTGATGAACAAAACGGCTACATTTAAAATTATTTAAGTGTATATAACAACATTAAAGTGTATAATTTATACATAAGATCTGTATATGAATTAGTTAAATAGTTGCCACATGATTATATTTAATTTTATATGTATAAGGACGTATTGCTGGGCAAGTCGCATAAGCAGTGGTGGCTAACTTGTTTAGCGCACTCCGACTCGCTGAACATCTGGGTTCAAATCCCAACGTTATAGAAAGTAAATGTCACATGGAAAGATTATAAGGTGACAATTTTCCACTAAAATTTCAAGTAAACTCTAATGAAATGCAATAATAATACTTGACTTTCTTTACAAGTTTATCAAGTAATTATTGAATTTTTACTTCCTTGTACAAAGTAAAGGAAGTATTGTAATCGCGAAAAATTTCGATTTTTAAGTTTCAACGGAAATATCCATTTTGACCATCCCTGAATCTATTTTGATTATTTTCGACGTCTGTACGTACATACGTACGTATCTCGCGTAACTAAAAATGATTAGCCCTAATATTGAAATTTTGTATATGAGACTGCTATAACATCTAGTTTAGCACCTTTCTTTTTTATTGCAATCGGCAATGCCAAAAGAGAACATTGTTCGTAGTGTTGATTTGAATTATTCGCATAACTCAGAAACGATTAGCAGTAGAATATTAAAATGTTATTTATGTAGGTAATTACTATAACATCTAGTTAGGCACCTCCATTTTATTGTTTTAATCGGCCTTTCTAAAAAGTTAATTAACTTTTGGCAGATACTTAATAAAATTGTAATTTAGTTGGCTTTTAATTTTTGTAGAAAACGTTTTCTAATAATATGACATTGACAACTATATAACAAGGGAATATGTTTTGTGTGCGAATGAAAACAATATCTCTTGTTTTCAGCGCTTAAAATATTTTTTTCTTCGACCACTATAGAAAGTGGCACTTTTCTCACACTATATATAAAGCTTGTAAGTTGCGTATTTTCTGCAATCTTGGATTAAAGTGTGAGAAATTACTTTTCACAGTATTTTCCAACACTGCGCAAGTACAGTGTGGGAAATATCATGTCTCACAATAATTGCTAACACTGTGCATGCGTGAAAGTGCTCTTTGTGAGGTTACGTGCGCCATATTGTTTTTTATGTCAAATAGCTTTCGTGCATGTATTTTTGTTCTATAATGTTTAGCATTGTAGTGATACAAAAATTATAATGCGCCACTCGTACAGAATCACCTATTTCCCACCTTGTGTGATTCCAGCACTCGACTTCATTTCGTGCCATAACATTCACACCTCGTGTTAATATGTGATGCAATAAGGAATAGTGATAAACGTTTTAATAAATTCGAAGATATGAAAGGAATGGAAGTTGAAGAATTATTAGCCGTATAGAATGATCTCACAAGTTCAAAAGTTTAAACGAAGTGCAGTAAAAAATGTGTATGATTTATCGTTCAAGGAGGGTATGTGCTGTCCACATTATATTTTTCTTCAAGTAACTCAACAAGTATAAATTATGTCATGAAATAAGTACCACCGGTACCGGTATTACAAATGTGTAATACTAGTTATTTAATAGCCTCCTATTACTTCGAAACAAGTGATATTATTTTTAAGATCTGTCTATAAAGAGAGTTGCTATGTTGTACGTGTGAGTGTAATATATGTTTCTAAATACACATGTACAGTGTTGTTGCATACAATACGAATCTCTAAAAGTCTATAAACAGAGCTATGACAGAGAAGTGTGATTTAATTTAAAAAGCAATTTCTGAAAAATATTTCCTGCAACTCTAGTCGTATAAAATATTTTCAATCGTGTCCCATCTCTCTGTAACCAAATCATACGAAATCTTTTAAAATATGTGGCATTTAGATAAAACACATTTAATATTCAATCCAACCGGGATGTGGAGAACGAATGAAACTCTGAATGCGGCATCCGTTGAACATTTAGTAAAAATAATGTTGGGCGTTTCCGTGGCTGTCTGCCTTTGATTCCGTGAAATTACCCGGCACTTCAAGAGACACATTTAGATAAGATTAATTCTACTGACAGTTCATTTGGCTTTCCATCCAAATGAAACGGATATTGCATATTTTATTTCATGACAGCCAGCGTTCCATTCGCACAAATGGCTCATGAGATCAGATAAATGAAACATTTTATTCTAAATTGACATGATGGTTTAAAACTTGACATAAACATCAACTATATTTAGCTGGAAATTCATCACAAGTTATCTTTTGTTTCTTTGTTCATGCAAACATAGGTTTAACACATGTCCAAATTACATTTTTTACTTTTCTTGTATAATGTACCTATATCTTTTTTCATTCTAAATTTATGTACTCGTATCCATTTTGAGATGCAAGTTATAACTTCAACATCATCACTCTGTATTCCTCGGGTCAAAAAACATATCTGTACAAATTTTCGTTAAAATATTCCTCAGGTACATCTATTGTTTCACTTCAAAAATTTCAACAATTTCTATAATTTCTTCAATCAAGAAGCTTCCATGACATAGTTTCTGCAATCCCCACCTTACTGAAGGTACATATATATAGTCGTATTTTTATACAAAAGAAATGCCAAAGATATGAACCATTTGTATTCAATTTTCGATAATCACATAACGTCTCCATATACTATCTCATTTTAATTTGTATCGTTAAACGATGCGATAACAAGAACATGTTTCGTATCCTGATACATCTGCAAAAGTTTGATGATTGGCATGTTCTACATTTATACACGTTATGTTAGTATCTATTTTAATTTTTCAAAAATGAATAAAATATCAGGCAAATATTTAGCAAAAAGTTAAAAAACCATGGGGCTAGGTAAAATTAATCAATTATATATTTTTCTTTTAGCCAAATTCTACGCAGGTAGCAATGCATTAAATTTGTATAAATCACCGACGGGTTATCATGTATTACTAGTAGGTGACACATAACTATGGGATTCTCTTTGTATAAAAATTCGAGTATAAGAAACGTACTGCGGGACCACCACTGAACTCGGCTCCGGTTGGATTCCGTGGAGGTTGAGTCATCTGCCTGAAATCAGGCGGGTCCCTCCCTCCACTTGTAACAATATGGAACGTTTTCCATGTTACTATAAACCTGAGCGCTTGGACACTTGATCTTGCATCCAGAATCGACACGTGTTAGTTTTTGGTAAAAAAGGTTAATATTTATCGGCTAACTATTATTCTGGATTCATAAGAAAATGTCTAAATTAGAAAATATGGTAAGGAGGGAAGCAGCTGCATCCGCTCTACTGTCGAAAACCTATTATATTTTGTAAGAGACGCAACTCATTCACTGATGAAGTTAGACTCTTGTATGTATTTTAGAGCAATCCGCTCTGATCGCGATGCATTCAATAAAACAAGCAGAACCCTCAATATTTAGCCCTATGGCAAAAGAAGATTTATATTTTTATTTCATACTGTATCGTATTTCCATGTTTACAATTGTAATTTCAGTCCGGTAAGTAAAATGATACTTTACGGTATTATTATTCTTTGCGGTACTGTAGTACATAAATTTCATAAATTTTTACCTATACGACCTTTAAATTATTTGTAGTACTAAATTTAATTTGTTTAAATTTGATCTTATTTTAATATAATTTTATTGAAAGTTTGTGAATGACATGCCATAAATGACAGGTAACATTATTTTCCTTTTCCTTCTTAAATTTTTTAATGACAACTTAGATTTTTTTTAATAATTTTCAAAGTAAGAACATTTAAATTGACAAATGTGAAATAGTATGAAATAAATCGTTGTATTCACGGTACTCTCCGGAAACATCTTATTCATACCGTGAAATGTGATTTACCGGACTTATAAGGTAAATTACTAGTTCATTTTATTATAATAATGTAAATAAAACTATATCTTTAAGGTAAATTGTGTGTTTGTTCTTTCTTGTTACTTCGCGCTGTTTCATCAATAGTGATGCCGCCAGATCTCGTTTAAACGAGATCTCGTCTCGAAATTTCGAAATTTTCGAGACGAGAGTAGCTTTATTCTCGTCTCAATTTTTCGAGACGAGACGAGATTTATGCTACTCTCGTCTTGATTTTTTCGAGACTAGACGAGAATAAAATTCGAGATATCGAAAAATTGAGACATTAAAAAAAAATTATGTAGGTTGCTTCCTAAATATTATGAATAAACTACAATATTCAAGTTACAAATATGTGAAAAATTTTATTAATATATTTTTAAACAGATAACCGCTGAAATACATACTTGTTTACATAAAGGTAATAAATAAAAACACTGTTAATATGTACTAGATTTGAAAAAATGTATTAAATACCTGAAATACAGAAAAAAATGTATAATTCAAAACTATTAAAATTAACTTAAGAAATATTTAGGACACATTATTTTATTTTAATAAGTTACTTGGGTACCAAGAATTTAAATTAATGACCTAGCAGAATCATGGGTTAACGTATTACGGTGTTTCCTAATAATTAGGCCGGCTTTAGAAAAAACTAAATGTAGAACTGTTCTCTATTAGCTTTGACACGCCTGTACTTGAATTGGAATCGACTAGTCCGCTGCTGACCACCAACGTTGCTAAGGTATTATAATAATCGAGACTATCGATCGAGATCGAGACTCTCGATTCGAGATCGGGACGAGTCTGAGAGTAATTCTTTCGAGACGAGAGTGACTTTAATCTCGTCTCGAATTTTCGAGACGAGACGAGAATACATCATTTCTTGTCTCGTCTCGTCTCGCGGCATCACTATTCATCAATCAAGATATATCTGATTAAAAAAAAAGAAGCAAGATCGATCAAAAATAAGGATCAATAATTGATCACAAATTATCCTGGCCATTATCATACTTTTAGCTTCCTCTTCTTTATAATTTATTTCATCTAGTCTTGACGCGAAATCGTAGTACAGAACTTCTTCTCTTCTTTTTCTCCGAACTTCCCTGCACGATGTCCTTAGATAAAACTGTAACAGTTAGAAGAATGGAATGTGTTTACTGTTTAAATTAATTTTGATTGCTGCCACCAGGTTATTTTTTAAGTACAAAATAACCAAAACTTAGTTTAATGTGAGGGTTACAAAGCAAAATGAAAAACAAAGGGGAAATTAACAATTGAAATATATTAAAAAAATATGGATGTTAAATATACAATAGAGCAAGACAAGTTTACATGAAAAGATTATAAATAATATAAAAATAAAATAACTTAAACACTACTTACATTTTCTTCTACAGGTTTTTACTTACAATATTACTGATTTCTTCATCTGACCTCTTAGACTTCCGAAACTTAACTCCTTTCATCTGACCTCTCAGACTATTCAAACTTAACTAACTGACTTACTTAACATTTGTTATTCATGGTTCTCTTGCTATTCGATGACATCACAAATTCTGTTTCTGATTGGCTAGAAAAATCCCGAAATAAACACAGACATTCGTCTCCAAATTTTTCCAGTTGATAACAACCCCTGGGAAAGCAAACTAAGTGTGTTTACCACGAAGATTTCTCATTGCCTATGACTCATATGATCAGAATTTGGAATACAATCGAATAACAAGATAACATCTTCTAATTTTAAATTAACAATATAAAATATAATATAAAACAATAAAATTATTAATTAATAACGGCCCGAAGGTTCAACTGTTACAAAACAGAGATCCGTCTTCCCTTCCCGTACACGTTCTCTCGTTACTTGATAGCCATTTGTTGTTTCCCTCCTCATTATCATCCTGAATCTAGATGTTTTTCTTTTTGTCCAGGCGATACTGGGTATTGTCGTTGTTTGTATATAGTTTATTTCTATTGTTTAATTTTTTATCTAACTTTGCTGTTCTTATTGTATACTGCCATTTATCTCATGCATTGTTCTCTCCATTTAGGCGTCACCCTTCTCTTTATTCGGTAAAATTTGTTATTTCCATTTCCTCGTCTTAATAATTGTTAGTATTCTTGTTTCGAGTATTTCTTATTCATTCCTCGTATTTTACTGCTGTTTTTCATGTCTCTACTATAATTTTTAATGCTTTCATCTCTGCCTTATTCTAATGAACAAATATACAGAATTCAAATTCATTTTATACAACAGAGTAAGAAGTAGACTTAGCTGTTCAGATACGTGACTTAGTAATTTTGAAGTAGTATTCTGAGGTATGCTTTGAATCCAAAGCATATTTGACCGAAATCGAATAAAATCAATAATTCTCTAATTTCTTAGTTTACTTTCATTGTAATGAACATGTGTTTTATATGGTTAAAAACAGAAAAAAGATCTCTATTAAACAGTATCAAAAACAATTTTAAGCCCCATACGAAAATTGAAAGTTAATATGAATTTCTCGAAAAATGTACGAGCTATAAAAATGTTAAGGATCGCTGTCAATTCTTCGTGAAAAAATGGCTGTAGAATGTACAAACTAGAAACTTCTATAAATTGAAACAAGTTATAAGTCAAAAATTAAATTTGCCAAAATCAGTTTTTTACTCATATCTAGTGCGCTATGCACTTTTTCGGGAAAACAAAACCATTATTAAGACGGACAACTAATACGGTAACTTTGCCACAATTTAACCGACTTCATACCTCGAACGGTTCTGGAGATCCCAATGGTTAGTCTCTTAAAATGGACAGCCTGTATAGTATATGAATTAGAATTATATAGCAATTACTTTACTTTTTGTATATTCAACTGAATATATTTCAAAGCAGACATCACAGTAGAAAAGGTACTTTACTGAATATATTAATATTACAGAATAACATTATTTATATAATATTATTCTCTGATAAAAACCCAATTTAGTGTTCTTGCTGTATGTCCAAAATATTCAAGAGGATTAAGTTAATCCACCGTCCTCTGCTAATCAATTTACAAGTAATAAAACATTAAGCGTTGAAAAGGTTAACACAACAGCATGGGACATGAACACAAGTGTTGGCAAAGGGAATTTCACTTCATTTCATTAACTGCGCGTCTACAACATTACACATACATTTTTCACACCCTGCATATTTCAACACAATATCACTAGGCCCAGAGCTCAATTATTCACACACGGAAAGTTTTATGAGCGTTTATTAGTTTATAAAGTCAACAATTTTTTATTTATAGTCCATCCACCATGACGTAGGTTTACGTCATCTGTAAAAGACACTAAATTATTGATGTACTCTTTATATGATGAATATTATATATTATGTAACCTATAAAGTAACCAAAAACAGGCAGAATGTTTAAATGTAAACATATAATTATATAGGATATGAAATTTATAATTCATAACACACAATGCATTTGCATGCATTATACTCGTGTATTTAAAAATATGTAGTATCCGTGAATAATTCGGAATGTAGGTGGCACTAGTGTCTACTGTAATCGGGATAATCAATTTCACATCACGATTATCTTTTATTTAGTTCACTTGACTTTTAAACTGTTATTTCTAAATATTTTACATATTTGTGGATATTTCAACGTTTCGAATATAGAAATTGGTAGATAAAAGTTTCTCCTATTATGTTTAATGTATTATAAAAAAAAAAAATTGAGGAGTTGTAAAAGAAGTTTTAAAAATGCCAGCATTGATGGCGGTTTTGTCTGATGTTAAAATTGAAGATTCAAATGAACTTGTTCCTTGGAAGATATTTATTGATGATCCAAAATAACATTACGGTTGTGGCATGTTTGATGGAGAATATTTATTTACTGGTTAATTTTTAAGTATGTAGTTTTATTTCGTTTTGCAAAACAGAAAAATATTCACATTGATTTATTTTGTAACTCTTTTTAGTATTACTTAATCCCGCTGTATTATTATTGAGCAACTTTCCTTGGATACCGTTGGATATATACCGCTAATTTTTGAGTAGAAACAGCATCGGGTTATAATTTATTTGTTCCCTTTGTTGAACGATATCTGTGGAGACCGTTAAATAATGGTATAATGAATTAGCAGAAGGAATGTAATAGTAAATAGGAGTTAGTTATTAATGGACGACAGCAGCGTAAGGTAGTGCGGAGTGATTGGTATCAATGATACCGTATCATATCCATAAACGTGTATTTGTTATAAGTGGGAATAAATAGTGAACAGCATTTTGTTGGTGTTCTGATTCCGAGTCCAGACTAGCACAATATCCAATTGTTAAAATATGTACATACTAGGTAATAATAATATATAATTAATTAATTATGTTTCATATTTACCAAATTGTCATATAATATGTAGCAACAAAAAATTGCCAGAATAAACAATTATGTAGGTCCATGCTAACTTTTCTCCCTAGTTTTATTATATGAAAACATGCCTGTCGAAGTTTGTATCTTTGGAAAAAATAAAGCAACGATATACAGTAATATAATTATTTCACTGCGGAAACAATATCTGCTCGGATTATTTAGTTTTTCACCTTCAAACTCCGTAGCCTATATTCTCAATGCAAATGTCAAGGTGCTATCCCGATCACGGAAGTATTAAATTTTCTTACCAGATGTCAGCCATTTTGAATTTTTTCTCGTATACTCGCCTCGTTGTATCAATACTAATGCGGCATTGTTTTATGAGATGATAACCAACAACCATAATATCTGCTGTCACTGTCATACACTCGTGTATGACAGTGGTTGAACAGCAGATATTATGGTTATTGGTTATCATCATCCCTGGTGCATCTGGAGGTCTTAAAGAAGTAACAGTCGACGATCCGTTTGAGCTCTTCTTGTCCGTCAGGGTTGAAGCTGCAGACTAGAATTTCCAATGCGGTAAAGCGGAAGACTGTCTCTAACATGCTTCTAACAATCCTCCAATCTAAACCATCTAGTACACAGCCTATCTTCGGTACTGCCAGCTTCATGATGTCGTTGTACTGTACTGCTTGTGTTTTACGTTATTGTCCTTCAGTTTTAGCGTTTTTCCGACGGATGGACGTTGGTTTGCCAGTTCTTGTACTCGTCCAAATTTTCTTTTAAAAACTGAAACGATGCTGCAAGATATCTTAATGTCTTTCGCTACACAATGAACGAGGGAATAATCTGGGGACAAGGTGAACAGATCTCGTTGTTCTTCTCTTATCACGCCATACCGTGCCTTGTGACCAGTGGAATGGCTTTCCATGAAGTCTTCAAATGTGGGTTCCTGAGCTACAACCCGACGAACCGTCGCCCCACGATAATCGTCATAGTTACACCAGCGAAAGGAGCTAACAAAATGGACAACATTATTTATCCTCTTTACGATTTCGTAGGGACCTTCCCAATTATTTTGCAGCTTCGGTGATAAGCCACGACGTCTTTGTGGATAGCCATACTAAATTTCCAGGTTGTTATCTACCTTTTTCAGACTTTATGTCGTACTGGTTCTTCATCCGATTGCTGGCATCTTGAATGCTTACACGAACTTGTTCATGGATGTCATTCATTCATCTCCGTAAGTCCGTTGCATAGTCCTCCCCGGCAAGATCTTCAGCGGGTTTACTGTCAAATGTCAGGTCGCATGATAAGCGCATTTCCCGCCCAAATAAGATGTTAGCTCGTGTCTGCCCTGTTGTCTCTTGCACGGATGAAAGATAAGCTAACAAGACCAGATGAAGATGTCGGTCCCAGTCTCGTTGATTGTTAGAGACTACCTTTGACAAATACCAATATATATTGTTCTATTCATCCGTTCAACCATGCCATCAAACTGCGGATGTAATGCAGTTGTACTGGTTTTGTTAATTCCTAATATCTTACAGATATTTTGGAATAGAGCAGACTCGAAATTCCTTCCTTGATCGGAATGTAGGTATACTCTGTTCAAAGATATTTCGTTATGGCTTTAACTTTCTAAGCCTGTGGTTAACCGTACCCAGCAAGACATTCTACCTGTTGGCACTCAGGGTAGGATTGCAAAATATTTAAATTCGGAAATCTCTAATCTAGTATGGCACTAATGTTTAATTGCAATATTTAATTAAATGACGAATTGTTATACAATGATATTTTTATGTAACATTTTTTTTTTGCTTCATTATCATTAATAATATTTGTACAAAATTCTCTGTTTCATTATTAAAATTGAATTAAAATGGAAAATATTGAATACATACCTGTCCTTGCACCCCTATAAATCAAGCTTAAATCCCTAACAACAGTCCCGCTGAGAGAGCCATAACGAAATATCTCTGAACAAGGTATATATCTCGCGGTACCCTGAATCGGCAGATGCATTCTTTTGCCAACACTTCAGCGACCGTTACGTTTTCCTGGTTGGGTAATGGATAGGCTTCGACCCACTTAGTAAAGTAGTTCATTACTACCACTATGTATTTATTTCCCTCGTCATTTTCTGGGAATGGTCCGGCCACGTCAATCGCAATACGTTCAAAGAGACTTCCAACGTTATATTAGCGCATTGGAGCTTTTCTTTTCCTATGTAGCCCACATTTCTTGCACCACTCTTTAACATCTTCCTTGCAATTTACCCAGTAAAATCATAGGCACAATCTCTCGACGGTTTTATTCACTCCAAAATGTTCTCCACCAGATCCGTCGTAGATCTCTTCCGGTACTCTTTTCCTAGGAATTATCAACTGGGTCCACTCTGAATACCTTCAGTATTCTTTACGACACGTTTTAGAAGGCCCTCTTCAACCACAATAGAGTCCCTCTGCGCCCAATATGATTTTACACTTTGTGAGTGTCGTTCAACATCTTCCCAAACTGGTCTGCTGTCGTTTTGTTTCCATTCCAATATGATCTTCAAGTTCGGGTCATTCTCTTGGTCCTTGCGAAGGTCTTCGGTTTTCTAGTAAGTTTAGTTTAAGTTGGAGAATGTTCTCGTATCTTTGAAGGTTAGCACAATAGAAGCGCGCCGAGCCGGTTCTGACAAGTCTGCTAGACAAATCTTATAATAGTTGATATATATTTAATATTTAATTATAATGTAATACTAGACTATACCTCAAAGATACTCTTAAACAAAGACCTCTAACAATTTAACATAATCTAATTCTCTGTTTATTAATTACACATGAGTAGAATTTCTAAACAATACAATTAATAGGAACAATTAACAATAGTTCCATATAGAAATTAAATGATATTTGTGTTAGTCTTTCAAGAGTAAAAATGGAGGAAATGTTTGATCGCAAATTGGCAATTATAGTTTTAATTAGTTGATCGATAATGCTTTGTTTCCTTGTAATTATTCCTTGCGTCCTAATTATTTTCATAGGATGATTATAAAAAGATTGACATACTGCAAATACGTTATACGTCCGTGTTTTGTGGGTTGCAAAGCCGATTTAAAAAGTGTAAAATGTGCATAAATTGCAATTCAATTGTGCCTTTATAAATAATTGATGTATTAACGAGGATTTTCAAATAATGACGAAAGTAATTACGCAGAATGCGCTATTAAAAATAAATGAACCAATCATTAATTCAAATGATGGATTGTTAATTATAATAATGATAAAATACAAACTTAAAATATGTACAAAAAATAAACGTTGCTTCGGGTTATTCATTTATTATTTCTCTTTTTATTTTTACTGAAAGTTATTAAAACTGGAGTATATTAAATGTTATATTCAAAGTTGTGTAAAGTGAAATATGTCACAAACAAGTTCTAAGGGACTGAAGTTTTTATTTTTTCTGTAAAATGAATAGAGTGATGATATTAAATTTTATTTGAATTAAAATTTTTATGATTTACATTGAAAATACTTCCATCAAATACGTTTTGTTTTATCAGATTTACTACACTATTAAAACTTAAATAAACAAATATACCACTAATTGTTTATTTCCCATTGTTGCATGAAAAATTTGTTTTATCATAAATATTCGATTCCGCTTGACTCGAGTTCTTAGAACTATACTATCATAAAAGATGTTTTTGTATATTTTTATAGGTAAATGATTTAAACAATCCAAAAACAAAAAAAAAAACCTTATTTCGAGCTCACTATTATGAGCGCTTTTGCTAAAAGTGATTTATGGCCTAATAAGATTATAATGTACAATCAGGTTTCCAAAAAGCGATTTAATATAAGCGCAAGTTCGAAATTCGGGCCAATGCTTTTAAATATTTCAGAAAAATAATTTTTGAATGTTTTTAGAACTTTTCTTGCTATTAGGTCCATCGGAAGTCAAGTAGATTTAATTGGAATCGTATCATATTTTTATATGTTTTAAAGAAACAAGCTTCAAAATGATAAGAAATTACTTAAGTAGTGCTCAAAAACGTAAATTCCTGAAGAAAAAAAGAAACACAGTGAAAAACTTGTGAAAACGTTTCCTAAATTTCCAACCATATGCTGCATAGATATATGGCGAGTGCCCCAAATTTTCACTTAGGACCCCGAAAGTAGTTAATCCGGCCCTGAATATAATCACATAATTGATGAATTTGTAAAGAAAGTGTTGCAGAAAATAAATTTAGTTTTTTGTTATTAGTTTTGGTAATATATGTACATAGGTATATTATAAATTAAAAATGTTTATTATTTATGTTTTTTTGCACAAAAATACTTACGTTTTTATTAATGTGAGGTATATTAAAATCAAAACTGATTCTTCTGTATATACCTGAAATTACTACATAGTTTTTGAATTAATATTATTTTTTAAATATATACTGTGTTTTACACATTTTTAATTAACACCAACCACTTACTTTTTTGTTATAGTTAATTATTTTTAAAGCGTAACTAATATTGAAGTAAAGTATAGTATAATATAAGAGCTACCTTAAAAAAATAAATAGAAGTTATTTCCTGAGCAACGCTGGGTCGACATATGCAGGTATTTACTACGCATATAAGGCAACAACTCATATTTAGAATTTACTTCATGTAATGGGCCTTCAAAATAATGTGCACAGGGCCTTGCCTACCTCAAACACGCCATTGCCACAAAATAAAGAATTCATTCTTATTCTGTGCTATTGCTTAAACACTAACTACATCAAATTTGTATCGATAAACGGCCATCAAAAACTATCCTAATAATAATAGTATCCTATAATTCATCTGAAAAACCGTATATTTTTAACTAACTTTACTTTTATTTCAGTGGTGCTAGTGGTCTATAGTTTATCATTAATTAATATTATCGATATTTATCGATGATTTCGATAAATCCATATATCGATATTATTTTATTTCCGAATATCGAAATAGAAATTCTAATATCGCGCAGCCCTAACTCAAACCTCATATTCCGCTTAGTTCGGAACCAAGTGAGTCACCGCTCTCCGTGTAACACAGTGGTATAGAAATATTTATTTCAGTGTAACATAGGCTGCCACAAACATTTATGTAAATACAAATGAGTATTGTTCGTCACTTAATATCGGTTGATATTATTTCAACATTAAAATAGATCATCTTTAAGAAATTGTCACGTTCAAAATTATTTAAAGGTAAAATTATAAATATAATACGGTCGCCTGTCCATTATACAACATCTGTTTTTATTAACTTGTTCTTGTCATATTCAACGTATATGATTAATAATTATAAAGCAGATTTGATTTACTCAACAATGGGAATGGGAAATAACAATAAGCTTATATAGTATAGTAATAGTAACTAAACTTATGTGATGAAAGTATATTCAATTTAAGTCACAAAAATTTTAATTCAAATAAATTGTAATATCGTCATTTTATCCATTTTACAGGAAAAACAAAAAAACCCAGTCCCTTAGAACTTGTTTGTGACATATCTCTCTTTCTGTAACTGTGTATATGTCATTTAATAAACTCCAGTTTTAATAACATTCACTAAAAATATAAAAAGAAATAATAAACGAAGCAATGTGTATTTTTTGCATATATTTCAAATTTGTATTTTATCATTATTTTAATTAACAATCCATCATTTGAATTAATGATTAGTTCATTTATTTTTAATAGCACATTCTGCGTAATTACTTTCGTTATTATTTGAAAATCATCGTTAATACATCAATTATTTATAAAGGCACAATTAAATTGTAATAATGCACATTTTACATAATTTTTAAATCGCCTTTGCAACCCACAAAACACGGATGTATAATGTGTTCGCAATATGTCAAATCTTATTATAATCCGAAGAAAACAATTAGGACGTAATGAATAATTACAAGGAAATAAAGCACTATTGATCAACTAATTAAAACTCTAATTGCTAATTTATGATTAAACATTTCTTTCATATTTGCTGTTGAAATACTAACACAAATATCATTTAATTTCTACATGGAATTATTATTAATTATATTTCCGTACCATCTATTTACCACGGACGGTAAGTAAATATTATAGCCCTGATGTTTCCATGGAAACACACAGGTATTGAAATAAATATTTTAGCTTTCTTTGAACAACCCTCAATGTTTATTATCATAACAAAGATAATGATAAGAAATAATAAACTACCAGACTATCTAATCCAAAACAATGTCTGTATCTAAGAAACAGATTGGTTTCCGTGAAAACTCATTATGATGATGAAGGGAAATATTTAAAACTACACCCTATTCCATCGTGTCACTATTGTCCTTGCAGACAATAGAGCAGCCCTTTGTCCAGTGAACAGTGCTTGTGCAGGGCTGTCTGGACCAGAGCTCTGAAGGGCTCAAGGGATGAACTTAAGATGCTGGAAACCCTAGGGCTATGATTGTAATTTTCCTTTGACAAATCAGAGATAATATTAATCCTTTTGGCATGATTGTAATATCATTAGACTTTAGCAGATAATAATAACTGTTATACACACGTTTATAGCGAGTAATATCTTCATAAATAAATATAGTTCTGTTTACCATATGAATTCTAACAAATAGTATTTCATTTCATTTTTTTTAATGTAAGTCAATAAATATAAAATTATTTTCTGCAGATTCAAACTTCTTTAACCTCTAATTTATATTATACATAAAAGTAAATGTAAATTTAATCATCATATGGAAGCGAGCCAAAGTCATGCAAAGATTTGGTACAAGTGGAGAAATCTGAGCCATTCGTTAAGCGTCGCTGAAAGCAGAAAAATCTCTGCTTGTGTAGGACAAATCGAACTTTACCGCAGTGTATTAGCTATTAACCTTATATTATTTAATTGGGAACAACAAATCAAAAAAATATGCGAAAGACCTGCTAGCTGTATATTTTAATATTTGTTAAATTCATTTTTTGAACATATTTTTTTAATAATAAAAAAATAATTCATATTAAAGAAAGGTTCATTTTCTTTTTGACTTTGAATCAAGTAGATACCGACAGTTAAAAGTAAGCAAACAGAAATCATTTTCAGGTAAATTTATTTCATATAATCTCCATTTCCTTTATTAAAAGACAATAACAGAAAAATTTAACTTATTTTCAAATATTTGAATATAGTATTATTTTCTGTTCATTCAATTTTATAAAATTTAAGTCTGCGTTTATATACTTTTTCTGCTTATCTATTCAAATTTGACACACACCACTTAAATTTAGTATTGTTGTGTACCCTCTATATTTTGTATTGTATCTGTCTTTCTTAACTTTAATGTAAATAAATAATATTCATTTTTCATATATTATCGATAATTTGTGCGTAATTTAAGGCTACCATAAATAATTTTATCTTTATATTAATATTTTATAATTCAAATATTACAAATAATTTGTAATTCATTATAATAAAAAATACATAAAAAAATATATTTCCTGATCCACTGTTTGTATTTGTACATTTTACTTATTGTTGAAGTTTTTCGAACTTTTCCATCTTCAAGGTCCAACGTCTGTCCTTCCAAGAAGTCCTATTTCACCCAACTTTCCAATCCGCACCATTCTGTAAATATTTTCTTCATTTTTTATCCCTGAGTCAAAATTGACTTCATTCCATTATTCGAAGCCAGTCGCGTCCCAATCACCGAACAGACAACTTCGATGGCATTAGTGTATTAAATATTCTTTTCTACATGTGTCAAAGGTTATTTTTAATTACATCATAATAGATTTGAAATATAGAAATTTCAATTTAATTCATTTTACAATTTTGTGTATTTGATGTGATGTTTTATCGTCTTGGAGATGGGTGATGAGTCAGCATCACAAAACAACAACATAAACAGAAGCGAAATTCAATTGATATAGGATTATGTCATTGCTAAGTAACTTTAAAGCTTTTTAATCTTATGTTTTATGTAGCTACTAAGAAGCTATCTACAATGAGATGACCGAAATACCAATCTAAGAAAATGACTTTAAAGAAATAATAAAATATAAACAAATAGAAGAATGGAACAAACAATAGAAACAAATAATATCAAACGAACAACGTTTAGTACAAGACAAAATAGAGAGATGGCAACCAATAAGTGACAACCGAAGAGAAGTTCGCTAACAATATGACGTATTGGCCACACCTGAGTAACACATGAACATGAACACCTGTTTAAAAAAACTGACCAAATTAAATGTCAAGAATGTAACATCCCAATACCACTAATCATAGAACATATTCTGCTGATTAATTGCCCAAAATACGATCCAGAACATACTAAACGTCCACGATCCATAAAAGAAGTATTTTATGAGAACAATAATCAGATAATCATTCCTTATAATATTATAAATTAAATAAAAAACATATACAGTATATGCAGCAAAAGGCGAAACATTTTATTTCTAAAACTTGTTGATACTCTGTCTTCTTATAGATATAGAACAAAACTATAAGAGTACAAAGTTGTTCAAAATTAAATTCTACATCAGTTAAGATCGTAATTAAGTTTGTGAACATAACAGGTTCGTTAAAAATCAGGCAACCAAGCCATGAAAATAAAAGAAAATATCTGCGACAGTTTTGACAGTTTATAACATGTTATACATAATTTTATATTTTTATAATATTGGTATATTATTTAAGAAAAATAATCTAAATTCAATTTAAATAATATTAAAATAAAGATAATAAGAATTCTAATCAGTGATCCTTCACTAAAATGTCACATACATATTTTCTTTTATTTATGTTACATTTTATAGTTAATTAATCTCGAATTGCAGATGTGCTGTTATATCAGTTATAGTTATATTTTGAAATCCTATGATTAAAGTCCTATGTTCCTAGTTTCGTTGCACACACTGTATAAGTATAAACATATATATCATATATTAATAATATATCATATGTTACACTACTAAATAATATGTACTATTACCACAAGTTTGTAAGGTTATATAATAACTAAAAAATATGAGGAACACTAAATTTAATAATAAAAAAATCTATTCGTTAGCTTTTTAGTTTGTTAAAGATGATTTTTGATACAGGTCTAATAAAAATATCTTTATTTTATGTAGTATTTAAATAATGTCGTTGTTAATTTTAATGTCCCCGTTTGTCATTTACTAGACTACCTACCAATTTCTGTTTATTGACGTGCACCCGACAACAATTACTATTGTCCATTGGTATAATTGCACGGAAGGCTCTATTAATGCTGCATCCATAGGCGTGGAGCTGAAATTCCTGCAGGGGGCAAGCTGCCGACCACGACGAGACAAAGGCTTATAGGATTAGCATACAGCAGAGTTACGGGGTGGAAAATTTTGACAGGTTTAGGATTCCTGGAGGGATTGGAGTGATTATTGTTCATTTGTGAAAAGGGTTGTTTATGGCCGAATTTCTAGAAGGTTACACATTCCTAGAATTAGTCAATTCGTCGTAATTTCATAATATATTATTATAATGGAGGTTATTAAAATTTATTTGTAACAACTCTGTTCATATTCATATCTCATAGAAAATAAATTTTAATATACGTATCAGTCCTTACACTGAGGGTCGCGAAATCTTGTGAAATTGTAGAAAATTTGATTTGTTAATAATTCAATTTCAAATTTCATTTTGAGATATTTTATTATATGTATATTGATATCTCTCTGAGATTTAATTATTTTCATATTTTCAATATGTACTACACAAGGTTTTAAAATTCATAATTTTCTGTTATAAATTTTTATATAATTAAATGACAATGAATACTAAATCAGAAATATTCATTTTATTTTTGTAATATTTTGGTTTTTTATTTAATATTTGCAAAATAGACTTTTTATGGCACATTTTAACTTCTAAACAATTCTTGTGTATCCATAGTTAACACATTAAAGCCTACAAAAATACGACAAATGTAATTGAATTTTTTTAATACCCTCAGTTTACATAAAAAGAAGTTATATAAAATAACTGCCTTTAAGACGATAAGAAACTACAAAGTGTCGTATTATTAGTATAGTATATTCGTTAGTCGTTTTCCAGAAACTTCCTTTTTTGGTATTCAGTTACAGTAATCGGGTATTCTTTAAGGGCCGGTTTTTCAATCGTCTGTCAAAGTTCTTTTTAACACCAAACATATTAAATTTATCTGGCTGGTAAATTCCATGGTAATGAAATAGGTATTTATGTAACCAGTTATAAAATGCCTCATTTTGTGTAACGGTAGGGTATTTGCGGAACAAGCAAAACGAAAATAGTACTTTCGGTCCGGTTTCAGAAAAAAAAATATTTCCTCACTGGTTATAAAAAATTTGGCGTTTCAAAACGTCAATCAGTTTTGAAAAGTGACATTTTATATGCCAAAATTAGAAAAACGTGTTTTTCAATATGAATTTATCTGGGTGATAAGTAACAGCCAGATTTAATTGTCAACTCTTAAGTTGGTAAAAAGTTTGACTTATATTTGCTATATTCTTATGTAAATAACTGTCGTTTTAAATAAATTTAACTAAAACAATATCAATGGTTGACAATATCGGTGACATGTCAACGGGATAATTGTAAAACTTCTGTGAATAAAATTCTGGTATTTAATTTTAAATATATTTACAAAATATTATATGCTTCTCATAATTCTATTTAGTTGCTAGTAGAAAACCAAATAATATTTTCTACATTTTGTAATTTTACTAAATCTAAATCTTTTGAAAAAATAATGGTCACTCCAGAAATTAAAATGATCTGATTGACATCTTACATCGTAAAGTCTCCTATACACATTTATTAATTCTTCTTCATCGCCACTCTCACAAAATACATTGTAATTATTCTATAATTCAACAATATTATCAAAAACTATCAAAAACTTGACAAATGCTACAGAATATTTTATATTCGGCCATATTGGGTCCAACTTCGTAAATTTATTCTACTGGCAAAATTTTATCGGCAGCATAAACTAGCTGTTAGTTCATCCTCCTGTCATCTAAGATTTATCCTCTTGGTTGGAAACGCTTACAAGATATTGAAAAACCGAAATTCGTGCTAACCAAGAGAATTAATTTAACAGAGGCTTATCAGACACGTATCAGGACATTGAAAAACCGGTAAGTAAGAAAGGGAACAGAACAATTATTCTATTTATATATTTCTTTGTAGTAGTATTATTCATAAGCAAATTCTATGGAATATAGATTAGTGCACTTTTAATGTATTAGCTGATATTTTTGTGACCAGTATTATATGCATAAATTTAGAATTATGTGGCAATCTACATTACATTTAAATTTATTTTTGCTTACAAATTTTTGTAATAATATTAATGCAATTTTTTTCACATATTAAAGTAGTAATTTTACATATTTTTAGATACGGTAATTAGAGTAAAATCTATGACTGTTAAGACAATAATATATAAATATTTAATATACGTAGTTCAGAGCGTCGGAATGAGAAATTAATATTAATTAACCTTAATTATACAAAAGATGTCGTCGACAATTGGAACACTTGGGCGTCTCAAAGCAAACGTACGAAACACATCATTATTTTTATTGTCATATCGAGTCTCAATTAAATAAGACAGCGTTTTCCCTAGCAACGCAACAAACGTCGCTGCCTTTGTAATTAACTGCCGCGACATTTCGGTAAAGGCGTAAACACTTGCGCAAAACCGAACTGAAAACATCGAGTAGGCTCTGCACTTGACAAGAAAAAATGAGGAAAACCGGTGATAAATTTAATGAAAAGTTTTAATTAGAAGGGTGAGTGACAACAACCCACTGACACGCTCAATTTTTCAAGGATACTGTTTATCAGTTTTTTGCGTAAAACTCAGGAAAATATACGAAATACGTAAATATTGTTCAGATATAGGCGGATATTAATCAAGAATACCCACCAAAATAAAAACTATTTTTTTAAGTGTAATATAGGCTACAATAAGCTTTCAAACACACAAGTGTAATGTTAGTAAAAAAATATTTGATATATTGTTTATTAGTTTTTTTGAGTGAAACTCAGGAAAATATACGAAATACGTAAATATTATTCAGATATTGGCGAATATTAATCAAGAATTTCCACGAATGTAATTACAATTTTTTTAAATGTAATATAGACTACAATAAACTTTCAAACACATATGTGTAATGTTGGTCACAAAATATTTGGTGGCATTACCGCAACTCTAAAGTAGGCGTCGGTAACCTTTTTCGGCTGTAGGTCAAAGAGAATCAAAAGTGACTATTAAAAAGACAATTCGGGTCAATGGGTATTTTCATTATTATTATTTCAGTTTTTATTTTATAAGATTGTTTTTTTTTAAATAATACCTACATAGTGTTAAAAAAATGAGTGTTTAAGATTTATAGGACATGGAGAAAAAGTCAAAATAAATCGAACAGTACTACACAATAAGTGTCCAAAATGAACCGTTTAAAAAATATGGAGGTATTAATTTAGATGTAATCCAGGGTTGTTGCAATTTTCCTCGACCCAAAAAAAAACCCACTCAAAAAAACCCAAAAAACACACTCGAAAAATCTTTAAAAAGCTCATTAAAAAAAAATTCCATACGTCTAAACTATGATTATAAGATACACATAATATAAATCGCAACCGGCCAAAAAGACTACACGAGTCAGTCATCATAAGTCGTAAAAAGGAAAACAGAAAAAAATGTAATCCAGGTGGGTTGAGTTTTTTTGTGATAAACTCGGGTTTTTCTCAACCATGGTAGATCCCAACAGTCTTGATTTTTTTCGGAAATTTAAAAAATAGTTCTTGCGCCGGAACGGGCAGACATGTAAATTATGTATAGTTTTAATCTTTACAAAACAGTAATTACAAACTAAAAGAAATTTTCAAAATGTATTCCTTCCATTTCGAGATACGCATTACATCACCGAAAAAATGAACACCAAACCCTTTCTAGAAGTTCCGGCACTTTCCAATTGTTTGGCAATATTAAATGCATACATTTGTATAAATTTAATGTTTATTGTTTACTTAACATTGTCATATTTGACATTTACAGAACTGTCCGTTTCTACGCAACAACTAAAAAATTAAAAAAGAATCGTGGCTATCATTACTTCGAATTACATCTAAATTAAAACTTCCATATCTCTAAAACGATTCATTTTTGGATACATGTTGTATAATACTTTTCTATTTATTTTGATTTCTTTTCCACGACTTTAAATGATCTCGAACACTTATTTTTCAACATCCTATATAAGTATGTAAACTTTAAATATAATAAAAAACAAAAGCAAAATGTCATTCAATATTGTTAAAGCCTGTCGATAATTACATCTATACATATAGTATATATCAACTGAACTTGTCACTATTTTCGATGCATCCATAGTTTTCAGTCCACATACCTTGAAATTATCTCTTCTTTTTTTACTTAAAACTAAACCGATCTACCGAACAAGTACTAGAACTGAAAAATCAACAACGCACTCGTAAGAGAAATAATAAAATTCGTTCCAATAATCTTGTTGTATATAGCCTAACATTATTTACTGTAATTTTATAATCAAATCAGAATGTTAATCTTATTTACATTTTCTGAAAGCGTTTGTTAAGTCTTCATATTTTTATATATAATATTTTTTTGGAAATCAAAATATATATAAATGTTTGCAAAAAACTGTAAAATTACAGCTGATTTGCAGAAACTCAAAAGGGTTTCCTGAAATTATCAAATGGATCACTTGGTGACCGGCGGTTAATATGTTGCTGACACCTGCTCTATATTATATCAATCAAAAATTTTTAAGTTTAATATAGACTGTCCCATACTTTCAAATACTCATGTGTAGTCACATACGGCAGTCTATTTTTACAGTAAAAATAAAAAGACATTTTAAAAGATTTATTATGCAAGTTCATAGTTTTAATTGAAATTGAAATCTAAATGTTTTTCATCCATCGCTGTCACATAATAGAACATTGTGAAATATGAATGTATTTTTGCAGGTATTTTCCACGTGCACGCATTTCCCGTTGTGGACTCCAAGGTTTTCCACAGTTTGGCTTCGCATTCGATCATCTTGTAATAGAGCAAATCCCCAATCGTTTGAAATTAGCGAATGTGCGAACATGAATTTGCTTTTATGTTTATTCGCCTGTTAACTCGCTCACCACGTTCGGAAAACACTCATTTATCAATTATTTTATCCTTTTTGTACACACAAGCCACAAGGATTCATTTTATACACATTACTTTTATCTTTATATAGAAAAATTATTTCAGTATAAAATAAACAGCATGTAACAAAAATAAATACATTAACCAGTGATAGAACTTCGAGAGCAACAATGTTTATTAGTTAACTTTTTAATTAAAATTGAGATTTCGAAAAAAGTTACCTATAAATATTTAAATATACGTATTTCTCTTACACCCTGTATATGTATTGGTCCGGACTCTAGAAAAATACTCATATACAAGCTGCGTTATATGCAGTTAAATTAAGGAGGGATATATAGGATTATTATAAAATTTATTAAACAATCAGAAAAATGTATCCATAAAAAAATAATTATATTTATATAATACAAACTTTTAAAATCAGGACAGATTCACATTTAAAAAAACCCGAAAATATAGTGATATTTTTTTATCAGCAAATTAATCATACATTGTCTTATCCAAGTAAAATATGGATGGTTTATTGTTTGAGTCACTCAGAAATTTTACGTGCAATTATTTTTTAAATAGAGAATTTTTGCTACATAGCTGATAATGATAACATATGAACTAAAAAATATTTATTTTTAATGAAGTCAATTAAGCTGAATCGCGTAAATGATATTTTCGTATGGAAAATCATTGAATATAGTGAAGTTGTTTTATTTACAACAAAATTTTATGATAGAAAATCATTCATAAAAAAAAATATACACAGTAAAGACTAAAAATTATCTCTTTTGTACAAAGATAATTCAGCAGTATTATTGCGCGCACATATTTTTTGGATGGAAAATCACTGAACATAATGAAACATTCTATGAGCAAGTAATATTTAGATGGGATACCGCACAGAAAAACTTCTATAAAATGTGAAATATAAATATTTTAATAAAACAAAAGAAGGAGTACCATGAAGTACAAAGTATTTTTGTATTCATGCTGTTTTCCGCGCATATAATATATTCTTGTTTCATCTATACTTATCGGAAATTCTATGGGGTGTTTTATTTTTATTTATTTTTTTTGATGGAAAATTACATTAATAAAAGTATAAGACATTTTTTTAATCAATTTGTTGCGCAAGTAATATTACGACTGAAAATCAGTCAGAATTATTTTTCAGAATAGTGTGTAACTCTACCTACCTGTTGAGTTACTATTAGCATTATTATTATTAATAGCGTTGAAGAAGGCCACCGCACTGTTAAGCCGGGTCCGCCGGAGGATCCAAAACATCTTCACAGCTTCTTGGAACGGTGCGCCTGGAATCAGCCTTCCTAGCTGGAACTGTAGACCGCGGCGCGATCACGGAGCGTCGGGACGGCTCTGCATCACCGACGGCGGACGTCGTAGGAGGCGGCGACACGGCGACTAACGCCAACAGTTGAACATCGCCGCGTGTACAACATTACACCGCGCAGACGCCATGCGCGCGCACCTGGAATTCAAATACAGTTGTAGGAATAGGAAAATGCAAGTAAAGTACACGGGGATCTCGTTAGAAAGGGTAACACATACATAAAATATCTGATATGGATAACACATGAATTCCTTGTAAACCTTTTAAATTGTACACATTTTTGCTGTACTGCATTTAAACTTATTTCATTTGAAAATAAGATAATTTTATGTATAATCACTTTTGAGTTATGCGAAAAATACCCTTCGAGCATAGAGCCCTTTTGGCACTGTAATAAAAAAGAAAGGTACGGAACTAAATGTTATAGCACTCCCAAGTACAAAATTTCAACATTCTACGGCTAATCGTTCTTGAGTTATGCGAAAAATTAAAAAACACCAAACAGTAAAGTGCTCTTTTGGCACCTCCGATTGCAATAAAAAATGAAGGTGCACAACTAGATGTTATAGCTGTCGAGTATACATAATTCATCATTATACCGCTAATCGATTTTGATTTATACGAAAAATTTAAAAAAAAACCTCCAAAAAAGTGTCATTTTGGTACTACCGATTGCAATAAATAAGTGAAGTTTTATAGTATTCCTATATATAAAATTTCAACATTCCAGGGCTAATCATTTTTGAGTTATGAGAGATACATCCATACGTATGTATATATGCACGTACATACATTTATATGTACATACAGGTGGCCCAGTGAAAATTATCAGCGCACTGTATGGCCACTTAACATTAATTTTCAAAAAACGCTCGAACACGTCAATTTTAGTATAAAGGGGGGCACCTGAATGGGTTAGTACCAATGGCATAACTTCAACCCTAAAATGGGGGTGGACTGCACCTCAAAAATTTTAAATGGAAAAGGGTGTCAAACATGACAGTTCGAAAGGCCTTTCAATTCTCTATCCAATAGTTTTTTTATTTTTCAAATCCGATCATTAGTTCCAGATATATATCGTTTAAAAAAAATTATCAGGTGTTTAAAATTGCATTCAAGTAGGCTTAAACAAATGACAAAAACTAAATAAACAATTCTTTCGACAAGTTGTTTGTAATAAACAAGTAATTTGTAAGTTAGATTTCTTTTTGTGGGGTTATTTGAAGTCTAAAGTTTATGCCACGCCATCCGAATCTTTAGAAGATTTACGGCAACGTACCGTAGCTCCAAAATTTTGAGCAAAATCTTTATTTTGTATAGAAGTTGGAGGTAGTCATTTTGAACACCTAATAAACTGATACTTGAGTTTCTATCATTTGTTTAAGCCTACTTGATTGCAGTTTTGCACACCTGATAATTTTTTTTAAACGATATTTCTCTGGAACTAATTATCGGATTTGAAAAATAAAAAAACTGTTGAAAAGAGAATTGAAATGCCTTTCGAACTGTGTCATGTTTGACACCCTTTTTCATTTAAAATTTTTGAGGTGCAGTCCACCCCCATTTTAGGGTTAAAGTTATGCCATTGGTACTAATCCATTCAGGTGTCTTCCTTTATACTAAAATTGACGTGTTCGAGCGTTTTTTGCAAAATTAATGTTAAGTGGCCAAAAAGTGCCGTGATAATTTTCACTGGGCCACCCTGTATATACGTAAATACATACATACATATATACATACGTACGTAAGACACGGATGGTCAAAACGGATATTTCTGATGAAATCTGAAAATTGAAATTTTTCGTAATTACAAAGTAAAGGAAAAAAGGACAATATTTAAGTGCACAAGTAATACAGTTATACGGGTACGAAAATGCAAGACAAGCTTAAAAGCAATAATTAAATTAGAAAACTGAAGTAAAAAATCTAATGTGGACAATACATGAAACATGACTTCTTTGTACCCTAAATTATACATATTTTTTGCTGCACATCATTTAAATTTATTTCACTTGAAAGTGAGATCATTCTACGGCTAATCGTTCTAAATCTTCCATTATTTTCATATCTTTGAACATCCCTTCGAAATGAATTTTTTTTTTTAATTTTTTATTAAAATGTTTATCACCTAATTGAGGATACATTTATATTAATCGCTTAAAAACTTGCAAACAAAGATATTGTTTTCATTTATTTCCTACATATTTCTAAATAATTATTTTTATTAATTTTCTGCAAATAAATTAATAGATTATTGCAGTCTCTACCGTAGTTTTGAGTAGCTCAATAACATTATAAATAAAAAGTCGCTCTGTGATATTGTGTATAAAAGGTGGTCTGTGATTTTGGATATGAAAAAAATCGGTCTGTGGTATTACGTAAAAAATTTTTTAATTGAATACGAAATATATCGTTTATATGAAGTTTTAATTTTCATTAAGGATTAAGTTTAAAAATAATTGTTTGTGAATATAATACTATGTAATTTCACAATGATATATGTAAATAATGTTGTTATCGGTGTTTATTTTAAATATTATACGCAGAAATTAAATTATTTATTTACATATAATGTCTTGTATATTTATTGACTCATTGTTTGCAAATATTTCTAAACAGTGTTTATCTATTTACAAATACATTCGGTATCAAATATACAAATAAAATTACAAACTTGGTAATAACTTATTTATTATTACAAAATATAACAAAATTCTTAAAAATAATATATAATTTACATAGCTCGTGTCATAAATATAGGTGACTTTTTAATAAACCCATCAAGTTTAGTTTTAAACAAATCGCTTTGAATAGGTTCATTCAGGTTACACATTGGATTCTTAACAACATATTCGACGTATATCTACAACAAATTTGTTAGTAAATAATGTAAGTAAAGTGAATAACGTACTTGGTTGTAAATTTGTTGAAGAAGTTCTCGAACTCCTTGAGCTCCGGTATCAGTATTCAAAATAAACTTAAGTCCAGATGGTGTCTCAAGAAAATGTAATGTGTATTTAGTAGTTTTATAGTATAGAAAGCCTTCTTTAATATCTAAAGGAGATATTTTGCTCACGAACGATTTTATGGAGAAAATCATACCATACATTAGCTTTGCTTCCTGAAACGAAAAAAAAATTAGATGGGCAAAAAGTTGGACACATTAATTACTTCATCTCTAGTCATTCCTGATTGTTTTATTCTATTCCATTCTGTATAATACAGCAGTGTGCCATTTCTATTAAAGATAAATATGTTATAAATTGTCATTTTTGGACAGTTTGACGTTTCAAGAATGAACTCTTAACCTAATTTTCTTCCACAGTTATTTACTTAAAATATATGATTTTAAAAATATTTTTATTTAAGGACTTAAGTTTTTATTATTTATATTATAAGTAATGATAATAAGTTGATATTTATTAGAATTTCTAATTTTTATTAATATAATTTTGGCACATAAAACGCACCCACATCCAATCGTGCAACCAAGTCAAATCCGTGCAACTGAGGATGCAACCGCACCGTTGAGCAAAATGTTGTAACTAGTGAATCTGTCAAGGAGGGTGATTTTATCGGGGTGATACGATTTTAACTTATTTATTTAACAAACCATTTACTTTATAAAAGTAAATAATTCATAAATTAATAATTTTAACAATAAATATTTATGTAAAGTCTTTTAAAAATAAATGTACATATTTTTTAACTTTGTGGTAATATAAAAGGTGTAAAAATAAATTATTAGTAAAATATATTTTAAAGATAATGCAAATATTTAAATAATAAGTGTTAAACAAATGTGCGATTGTTGCAACCAGCTGTTTGAGTTGAAACACGTAGTTGAAGAGAGAAAAAAGATTGTCAAAAATGGACGACGACAGCAAATTGTTGGAGAAAATTCGCCAGTACCAAAATAGCATTGTTAAGCACTACGAAAAAGGCAACGATGATAGGGTTCGTTATACTTCTTACATACATTCCACTTAAATAGTAGCATTTTTTTAATGGAAATTTAGTAACCTCATTTTAAATATTTCTACTTTTTTATTTTCAATAGTTGTTTTCACCAGGAATAACGCATTTCTAGGTGTAGCAATTTGCAATATGTGGTCAGTAAATTCAATGTTCTTCAACAGATATTATACTACATTAAAAAGTTGTACGATATGCCAGTTACCGTTCAGCATTTAAAGGAGACTGGTATAGGGCGAACAATGAATTCTTTGCGCAAATATAGTGGAAATGTCGGCATCGCTTCCAAAACAATTGTGTCTAAATGGAAGAATATGGTTGCTATAGAAGAGGCAAAGGACGAGCCACCAGAGGGTCCCATTAGGGAACCCAGTCCTGTGGACACTCCACCAGCAAGTCCTCCAGCTTCTCCTGCAGAAAGTAGGGATTTTAGTTCGCTGTATCATATTCTCATTCTTTTACTTTTATTCAATTCCCACTCTCCAACTTTGTAGAGACATTTTTGACAATTTTACTAACATTAAGATTAAAGTCCCAATAAATTTAATTCAAAAACATTAACAATATCGTTTTTCTGAAATAAGCTTTATGCTTTTTTGTGTGTAGTGTGTAAGTTTTAACATTTATTATTTAATTTAGAACCCAAACCAAAAGAGAAGAAAGAAGAGAAACATTCAAAACATCACGAATCTAGAGATAAACACAAAAAACACAGCTCAGAAAAAAGCGAACGTAGCTCATCAAAAAGTTCAGACCGTCATAGCAGTAAGTCACACAGAAAAGAAGAAAAAAAAGATAGTCACAAATCTAGTCACAGAGACCACAAAAAACAAGATAAACACTCCGATAAACACAGAAAAGATAAACCAGAGAAACGAAAACACGAAGAGGATCGTTCTCCCGCAAAGAAACCCAAATTTGACGACTCTGACAGTGAGGATTCAAATCGTTTGATGGTAGACAATCTCTCCGTCTGTTCAGACGACGTCCTGCCTGATTCCACTACTTACGACACTCAGTCAACTCCAGAGAAAAAAGAGAAAAAGAAAGAAGATAAAGTCAACGGATCTAGCAAAAAATCTAGTCATAAAGAAAAAGAAAAGAAGTCTAAAGAGTCAAAATCATCGACGAAAACTTCGAATAAAAAAATTGTAATAGATGACAACGGAATTGATTCTGGCAGTGGAGCAAGTTTCGCTGAAGCCTTAGGGATGATTGAACCTACAAAAAAAAGTTATAATAAACCCAAAAAATCTTCCGCGTCGCCAACTCCTTCGACCTCAAGTGTTAAACCTAAGATTAGCACGAATAACCCTAAACCGAGGGTGCAGTCCCCTTTAACTCAAGTAAGAAAGAAAATGTATAAAAAATGGGAACATGTATATTCAAAACTTAAAATATTTATTAAATTTTAAATTACAGTACTAAAAAAATTACTTGTTTCAGTAAAGGGTTATATTATATATTTTGTGACGTCACATCTGCTCATTTTAAAGAAAGGCTTCTGATTTACAGAAAGGACAAATGTAGCGTCATTCGGGAATAACATCAAATCTGTCATTTCCTTTGTTTGACTTTAAAAAAAAAACTTTAAAAATTTAATTTAAAAAATCTTTAGCATTAAAAGAAATAAAACAATTTAATTTATTCATTTTTATTATTTCTCGAAATAAATTGCAATTATTAAATTTGTTTTATATTTTTGGATTAAAAGTTACAGCTTTTTTCGGCAATAGAAATAACAATTACCGGTTTTTTAAATGATTGAGTATGTCTCAACTCACTCTCCAACTTTAAACAATTACATTTCACTTAATACAAGAGATTTTTAAACAAGAATTTCACTAATCGTTAAATCTTTATATGAAGTATTAAAAACTATGTATCTTTTTAGAATCTTAATCTTCTATCTCCAAACGCAAAACTAGAACCACTAGACACAACAATAGTGTCTCAATTACCTGAAATAACAACAAATTATAAACCGTTAGGACTAAACTATGATTCGCATTTTGGAAATACTAGGCACATGTCGGAAGAAGAGGCATTAAGTGTTGTTATTTCTTCAAAAACACAACGGTTGGAAAAAAAAAACTTTAAAGAAACAATACTTTTACTAATATTTTATGAATTTTAGTACAAAAGTTTATTCTGGAGTTAAGACAAATTGGGGATATGTTCCGACTTTATTTCAACTTTGTGTTCGGATATTACAAGACAATATTGATGGTAAGACATTCTCCACCTATTTTACAGTATATTCATCCCCTTTTTAGCTTTAGAGTACACTGGCGGAGTCCCTTACGAGATTCTAAAACCCGTTTTGGAACGCGCGTCCGCTAATCAACTCCTAAATGCTGAATATTACAATCCCTACTTAATCGAGGAATCCGATGAACTTTGGGAACTCCACTGCAGGAAAGAGTGTAAAGGAATGAAGCGACAAGAGATGGAAACATGGAGAGAGATGTACATGAGGTGTAAAGATGAACGGGAAGCTAAACTTAAAGCCCTAACAGTGAATATTAAACAGAGTATTGATAAAAGTCTACCAGTACGGCAGACTAAGTTAGCGTATGTGGATAGTGTGGTTAAACCTCCCAGAGGTATCGCTAGGAAACAGGTAAAGAGACGACTAAAAAACCGAAAAAAATTACGCACTTATACTATGTTTTTATAATTTCTTTATTTCTGAAAAATTTATTTTCATTTTGTTATGGATATATTATATATATTTACAGAGATTTGTATTTATTTTTGTATAAAGAAAATGGTATGACTTTTCGAAAACAATTGTACACTTTTGTATTTCAAACGTAATTGTACCAATAAATGTATATCGGGTTAAATTAAAAACTTTATAGTTTGATAATAAAAACATAAAATGGTAATGAAAACTTTATTTGTTTTGAACTTTTAAATGGAATTATTTTTCTTCAACTTATTAGATAAAATTTTAAAATTAAAATCCCTTAATTTATTGTCAAAATTCTAGCCATTATTTTTTTATTTTTGTTTTTTAAAACATATTTTGTCTGAATATTATGTTCATGTAAAACTCCAAATTTGTCGGGTCGAAAATTGCCACGCAAAATTTATGTTTTAGGCAAAATACGGAACGAGTGAAAATATGAGAAAACCGTTAATTACTCCGTCACAAAGGCTCAACTCAATTGCTTCAGGAAGTGGCGAGAAGATTTCCGTGCCAAATCCTGGACCTAGAGCAGTATCATCTTCTTCAGGTAAATAATATAGCGGGCTGGTATCGATTAAAAACTTGTATGAATGTAGTAGCGAATAATAGTATTGCTTTGAAGTGTGGGTTCGTACAAACCCTTAAATAAAATTAATATGTTCTAAAGAAAATATTTTTGTTTTTAGCTGCAGTGAAGCCGAAGAAAGCGCCCCTTATGCAAAAAACCTTAGCACTTATGAAAGGTAGATTTGGTAGACGGTAACGATAAATATTCCGATATACCGTAATTGTTGATTATCCTTCATTTTATTTATGTATTGTACACGAAATAAAGCTGCCGATATTTCTAGTTTATTTTATTCAGGGTTGTAATACAATTACAATTTGTAAAATGAAACAACTAATTTGATCTTGTATTAAATGCATAATATATTTTTCTCCTATGTTGTATAAACCTATTTTAAAATACAATTTGTAAAGGTCTGTTTTTAAATATACAATATTTATTTTAGATAAAATTCCCGCTTTTAATTTCCAAAACTTTAGAAAGATATAACGGAATATGTTTTTGAAACGTGGGAAAACCGATTGACGTCATATATTGAGCATGCGTAATTTTCCAGGTAATTTCTTTTTCAAACAATTTGAAAATATAAAATGAAATTATATGAATAAATATTTCATGGTTATGTGTGATTTTCAGAGTGAAAGTAATATTTTTAATAAAGTTTTAATAGAAATTTTAAAGAAATAAGGACCGCAGTAATGCCATCTTAAGAAAACACCTAGAGTATTCTCCCCACCCATGTTTTCTCTGCAAATGGTTTCATATAACCCCACCATACCAAAAATACCTCTGTCACCATTCACTAGTTGTAAATTAGAGTAGGACACTTCTTGTAGTTTAAGTTTAGTGTAAGTTTAAGGTGTTTAGTAATAATAATGGAAGAATATGAATACGGGTAAGAATATTTTCATGATGTTTAAGTTTGACGTTGGCGGCGCTAGAATCTCACATCCTTTCATGCGGCGGAAGTTGGACAGCTGCCATTTGTAGTGTAGCTTGGTTTGGTGTTGTGTGTAACCGGCAGTGTATTTTAATTTAGTTGTTAACGTAGTATGCGAGTTTTGAGAAACCCACCAGAAATGGATGACGATGAAAAAGGGTAAAATGTTTTGTTTTACAAACTCCCGATCGGGTGTACCGCGTGGCTGGGATTTGTGTGCTTTCCAAATTTTAGGTCACGACGTGCTCATTTTACACAGTAAACTTTTACATAGGGAAGCTTTCTATCACTTATTCTTTCACTTTATATATTTATTTTATGGTTTCATTCATGTTTAAACGTCAAAAATGTGTGTAATATGTTGTATTTGGGTTTTTTAACTATTAGGATTTTTGGTTGTGGCATTGAGACTCATAACCGGCTCGAGCGTTCACCGACCCCAAGCGCTACGTTCTGAGCGGTCAAGGAACGCCGTGTAAAATATTTTTTTTTCTTTCTCCATTTAACTTCAAACCTCCGGTTAATTTGGAAAATACTATAAACTAATATAAACAGATCATAAAATATAAATAATATAACCTTATACTTAATTTACATAACGGCGCTAGTTTATAAGTTCGCAATTGAAAATAGCAAAAGAGTAATTTAAAGTGTATTTCTGTAGAAAATTATTTGTGGGAGGGCTGTCATGGGAGACATCCCAGGATAACTTGCAACGATACTTCTCCCGCTATGGGGAAGTGATAGATTGTGTTGTTATGAAAAACTCGGAGTCTGGTCGCTCGAGGGGATTTGGTTTTGTCACTTTCGCTGACCCAGCTAATGTGGCTATAGTTTTACAAAATGGACCCCACACTTTGGACGGAAGGTTTGTTTGATATTTACTTTTCCCGCGACTGTTGTCTTATTTTGTGGGTTTGTAGAACAATTGACCCGAAACCATGCAATCCCCGAACATTACAAAAGCCGAAACGCGGAGGTGGATATCCCAAAGTATTTTTGGGAGGTCTGCCTTCTAATGTGACTGAAACTGATCTTCGCACGTATTTCACTCGCTTTGGAAAGGTAATGGAAGTCGTGATCATGTACGACCAAGAAAAGAAGAAATCTAGAGGTGATTCATAATTTTGTATTGTTTTCGTGTTTGTTACATTATTTTTATTTAGGTTTCGGATTTCTTTCGTTCGAGGACGAAGAATCAGTTGATCGTTGTGTTGCTGAGCATTTCATTAATCTTAACGGCAAACAAGTAAGTAACATTGATTATTTATAAATAATTATGTACTAACACTATTTATTAGGTTGAAATAAAAAAAGCGGAACCTCGTGATGGTTCTGGCGGTGGTAAGATCTCTGGGCCGGATGCGAATGCTTGGGGCCCTCCTCAGGCTCCGATGTCGATGATGCAGGGACCGAACGGACAAATGGGCGGCCCCCCGATGAACCTGGGGGCACCGATGGGTCCGAACATGATGCAGGGCTACCAGGGCTGGGGTACATCTCCCCAGCAGCAGAGCTACGCTGGGTACGGCACCCCTTCGGGCCCGGGCTCGTACCAGAGCTGGGGCGCTCCGCCGGCTCCGCAGGGACCTCCGCCGCAGTGGGGCAGCAACTACGCCGGACCGCCGCAACAGCAGGGCTACGGCTCGTATGGTAAGTTGGGCCGGACGTAGCGGAGAGTGTGATCACATGTTTACTTTAGATGTGTACGTAGGGCCCGGCCCTGGCACCGGCAGCGGCGCCGCGAGCTGGAACAGCTGGAATATGCCGCAGAATAGCCAGTCCACCGGCCCATCCGGTGAGTGAACATCTCTTCTTACTCTTAATCTACTTATTCTAACTTGGACCCTATCACTCCATTTATTCTTCACATAATATTAACTAAACAATTTATTATATCATCAGATTTTACCAAAATTATACAAGTTTTGTAACTACAAACTTATAATAATTCCAAATAATTATTATATTTTTATTATCGTAAACATCATTATATTCAAAAAAAATGAGAGATTCTCCGTCGTAAACTTCGCTATTTTTTACTAGAGTATTTCAACGGATATTTTTTAACTAAAATTTTCTAAAATTTGATACTTCTAGCTTTCGGCATTTTCGAGATATTGGATCTTAAAATTGCTGCCTAAAATGATTTTTCGGACATAAACCTAAAATGGTTAGATTTACTATCTGGACTAATTCACCAATCGATTCCTTGGTAACATTCCTTTTAAAATTCTAGTTGATCTAAGATAATGTTGATTTTGGGCTATGTAAAACCATTCGCAGCATAAATGTAACATTAAACACGGTAACGGACTTTTTTTTTTATTTTAACTGCCAAATTTAAATATCACTACTCTAAGAATAAGTCATTAATGAAATGTGTTGATGGATTGGAAAGAAAATGAATAGTTGAAGGAAGTGGGGGTCCAAGTTAGTGTTGGGGAAATATGGAGGTTGGGGGCGTGGTGATGGTGAGACGGTGATGTGCACCAGGTGAAATGTATTCTCGTGGTGGGTCTGGTCCAGGTGGCCCGGGCACAGCGTCAGGCCCGCCGAACATGTCGCAGTCTTCATCAGCGAGCAGCAAGCCGACGTCGGATTACTCCAACTACACGTCGTACGGCACGTATTCGGCGGACGGCAGCGGCAGCTACGGCGCCCCGCCGCGCTCGTACGCCAGCGATTCGTCGCAGGCCGGAGGCTACTCGCAGCCGCCAACAGGTGCTAAACCTTTCAATGATTTTAAAGAGTGGCCAAGTTCTTGACAACTTTTCGAGAACAACGTTCTCGCCACCGTTCCGAGCGACGGCAAGCTGCTGTTCCCCCAGCAGCACCTCGTCAAGGAGCTGGGTTGTGCCCAGGCCGCTCAGAACGGTGGCGCGGTGCGTCTCTCCGACAAGCTCAATAACATTACCATGTGTTACAACAGTTGGAAGCGTGTTGGCTTGATAGACATGAAGAGAGCCGGCCTCGTTGCCCCCGCCAGACTTAATTACAATGATTAGCCTACCCCTTCACTTCAACTTCACACATTTACACAAGTTTAGTCTCGGTGTACTTGTATATACTAACCTACTATATATCAACCTACCTACATCATGTTATTATTGCTCTATCACACACGCACACTAACCAAACCAAAAAACACTCAACCAATCAACCAACCCCTCTTCTATCTATCTATCTTTCTCTCTCCCCTACTTGCACATCCAGGGCATACATCCTAAAAAACGGTCAACCAATACAAACATAAACGGCTTTTCTTAAAAAAAAAACAAATTAACGATGTTCTCTTTAATTAAATAAAATAAAAAATACATTTATTTGAAACCAGTTTTATTTTTTGGTTAAAAGTACCTTTATTTTCAAACTAAAAATTGAAAATTGAAGTTAACATTTACCATTTTTTATATATTCTCGGTTTTCATTTTTCTGTTAAAATGCCGTTAATTTCAGTCTTCTCGGTTAAATGTACTGTTAACATTCGCTGTATTTTAGAGATTGCTTACCGTTTTTTTTACCGGTTTTATGCCCTGTTTCACACACTTCCCAAACTTCAGTTCGACGTATTTACCATCTGCAAACACAACTTATCACTTATTTCAAATTATTTCAGATTTTTTTCAAGTTGCAAAAATGCAGTAAAATTTATTTGCAACATGTTTGCGGGATGTGAAATCGTCGAATGGTGCCATTATACTGAATTGCACGCACATTCACCCAATTCTAACAATCTAGAGTAATGTGTAGATAAATTGAAGCCCCAGAATGTTGTGTAATTAGTATAAGTAGTTGGGGAAGATGTGCAGTAGCGATAGAATATCAAGACCGGAGTATACCGCTAAGTTGAATTTCTTCCCTCCACTGTATTCTACTAATCTTCTATAAGTAGTATTGTTGTTGTTTTCATTGACATCCATTGCAGACAGACAGAAATGTTGACTATTTTTAAGCACTGCTCAAGTTGTCGTTAAGGAATAATATAAAATGCATTATTAAATCTAACTTAGTGTAAATGATTAAATTTTTACCTCTAATTTTGGCGAAGAGCGACGGGAACTAGAGACAATGCGCTTTAATTTTAATAGAATTCGAGATGTGTGATTCGTATGTTTAGTTGTGTGTCTTAGCATAGAATACGAGCATTTGACCTGCATTTTACAGTGGAAATTTAACTCGGACGCGAGTAAGTTAGTTTTAATTTATTATATGGATAATAATCGCCTCTAGTCGTCTTCGTACGAATTCCATGAATTGTTGTACAGTTTTAATAAATGCATTGTATATATAGATCGAGGTATTATATATAATATAAATATTTATATGTGTGGCTCTCCTTAATACTGTACTGTATAATGACTAATTAATTATAATAATAACGATTATATTTATTACTCGAACGGTACATCACTAGCTCCTGTCGCTCTTCTGTTAGACTATATGAAATTTTAATTCGTTATTTTATCTCAAGGGTACTACCACTAAATAATAAATGTATAATACTTATGTCTAGGTCAAAAGTATATTTAAAGTTATTGTTAGCAAAATGACGACCATAGTGTAATGAATAATATTAATATCGGTTAGGAATCGTGAACTAGAACTGAAGCGAGTTAACGGCAAAATGGCGTGTGTTAGAAATCCAAGCATGAGCAGGCATTGAGTAGACAGCTAAACATTTGTTCCTTCACCATTTAAGACTAAAGTATTTATTATAAACGTTTATCTACACCGGCACAATTCATAATTATACTCTACATTTTTTTACTTTTAATTTTCACTCCTTGGAAATTATAGGCAAAAAAAAACAGATAATAATTTTGAATGGCGGGTTTTTCCTAGCAGACTGTCGCAATATATTACACTTTTCAAATATTCCCTCAATTCTAAACCAGGGCTCTTTATTCAGCAGCTACATGTGCCCGGAATTTAGTATTGAGTGATGAGAATTTGAAAGTGTGTGTTTTGCGGATTCTGTAGTTATACGGATACGGTTCTTATTTAAATTTAGACTATTTATTGTATAAATATCTGATTTGTCTAGTATTATCTAAAATATAAGATGTTTTTTAAACTGTTAATATGCGACATACAGTGTTAAATAGTTCTAAGATTTCATAGCACCTAGTATTGTATATTTAATTTATTTTGGTTGTGATGTCAAATTCATTTAGTGCCGAAGTGCATTGTGATCGTAGCTTTCCGTTTCGCCTTATCTCTGACTAAGCTTGCTCTGCACAAACCACACTACTTTCTTTACTCTACTCTGTAGCACGCGACTACTCGGACCGCTCACCATAGATCAATTTATAAAGCCAAAATGGTTAGGTAATTCCCGAACTATAGCTAAATATTTTTCTCAAACCATTTTGGAGTAGAAAATATTTTTAGAGTACCTGTGGGTGGGTGGTTGGGATGGTCAGTGCTCGTGAGTCCTGGTCCCACCCGTCGAGTCGGTCAGTCAGAGTCGTTGTTGTGTCTGTCTGCAGACAATCCTTGATATTTCGAGCATAGGAGAGTATATTACTTAGTAGTAGGTTAACTTATTATATACCATAGTTAGGAAATGTTGTTCTGTCTGTCTGTGGGCTCTCGATGTGTCTATCTAGTACTCAGTTTATTTTGTAAGCTGTACAAATGAAATGTAAGTCTCGACAATCTGTAAGAAGCAATGTTTTCATTTAACATATTTGGGGGGCAGTGCATTGGCTTAATCGGCACACACAAGTAACAAAGAGACCAATCTTAGCGCTGGGCACGGCGCCACGTGGTCGAAGCGTGGCGTGGTGGGCAGTGCGGCCTAGTGAGATTAATTTGATAAGAAAGCTCTTTGATTTGCTAGTGGGAGCTTACAGAATAAACGAATATAACGCGTATAAAATGTAGAAACTGGTTACTTCTGTGATGGATAGTGGTGTACGAGTGCAGCCCGTTGATATGACTAGCACGAACCATATCCAAGCCGAGTCCTTCACCACCAACCATTACTTACATCCATACAACGCAGTCATATCAATAAGTAAAGTAAGAATACATAACGTTGCTTCGCTGATCGAGAACGGTTACTCCACGTCAGTTAACACACAAATATATTAATATACAAATACCTATTAATTTAATAATAATATAGTTATAACTAGAACTTAAATTCAGAACTACAAAGAAACATACAAATTAATCT
Source organism: Stenolophus ochropezus (assembly GCA_035578165.1). NCBI lineage: Eukaryota > Metazoa > Arthropoda > Insecta > Coleoptera > Carabidae > Stenolophus > Stenolophus ochropezus. The sequence goes on along the minus strand of JAQOWZ010000011.1, from coordinate 24,857,015 downwards.
AGAAATTTTATCCGTATTATTAATTATTATAAATATAGACTTTGCAGATTTTAATAAGATATTAAGTAGTTAATTGAAATGTTATAATTATAAATATACATTATAATAGTTAAACACATACGAAATTTAGAACAATTTGACTGATGTACAGACGCATACACAATAAGTTTTTAAATTTTAATCTATTGTACAATAAATCGTACGTTATACATAAATAATTATATGATTAGGCCTTTGAAACTCGCAGTGCAATTGATCTGTGGTTGTATCTAGCAGAATCACAACTAGTTCAGTAATAACGTAAGAGTGTCCTCAACGTAGTCTTACTTACAATTAATTACGATTAATTATTAATTACATTGTGAATGTGGAAGACGGGAATATACACACACTTATATCCCGTCTTTCACTACCGTACCATAATTAAATATATTTTTTGCTCAAGGATATTTTCTTGTAAAGTAATTAATTAAATTTGTGTAAGTCGTACATAAACTGAAAAATGTATATTATATATATTTAGTGTGATACTGTACCTAATACGCAAGCGATGTGTTAAGTCTAAACATTGTTTTCTAATTGTAAAGTTATCATATTCGGTCGCACACAACCATTCAACCATATTATCTTAATCACCAAACGTACAAACGTTGCTCTATCTTCACAAACTTTTTTCTTATTGTTTCATTACACATGTTAGGTTAAGAGATGGTATGGACTATTAAAATTAATTATTAGGTTATAAAAGTGTTCTAAATAAATTGCTACCATTCTCGACTAACGTAAACTGTATTATAATGTTGAGTTGTGTAATGAAATGTAGGAGAAGATAAGGGAAAAGTAAGTGAAGCGAGAGTCCATTTTGTGCGTTTGAGGTTATGTGGTGGTGGGGGAATGGCTGCGCGCGCTTGTGACGTTGTTAGAGTCAAATCTCAAGTGCATACTTATACGATAGTAAACGGGCGTGTGCTGATTTCATTATGTTTGGTTCCGATTCCGTCTTGTCTGCACCTGCCCTAGTCCTGCCTAGCCTGTAGACTGAGCCTGAGCCTAACCTAACCCGACCAATGAGAACCAGCGTGCTTTTCCACCTCTGTTTTTTGGTATTTATTGTTTCGCCCCTCCGTATGAATATTGCTTAACGTAGTTCGATATTGTTCGATGAATTATTGTAATTTCGCTTTCATCATCGATTATTAATGTTATTTTTAAATCTATTTTTATTCTTTTTTATTTGAAAGGTCTATTCATACAAAGTTATTATTTTTTAAGGTAATTATCGTGTTTATATATAAATATATTTACTACTTTATTACATGTGAACAATATCTATATTATATGATATATATAGTGGAGCGTTTGTCTTTTGGGATAGTTAAATAAACTGTAGATTACACTTAGTGTAGCATAACTTATTAGACTTACTATAATTATTAATGACTTGCTAAATGAAATTAACTCTGTATTATGTCGACATTTTGTCGAAAAACAATGATTAAAAAAATTTAGTGAAATGAGCATTGTTTCTCTCGTATCTTCCCTATCCTTCGCACTAGTATACCAGTTGGATATTTTGCTATCGCGTTCTACATTACACACTTACATATACACTTGTACACGCACCTTCCTTATCCAAATTTTCACATCAGAATTATATATTGAGCATTCTACACCAACTTTATTTCTTTACAGAGTTAAATAGTTCTTTAGCACACTTACAGAGTTAAATATTTCTTTAGCTTGCTAGGGTTCAGTTCCCTATTAATTAAAGATATTCTGTAAAGTCTTGTACACATAGCTACGTTAAGTTGTATATAAAAAAATATACTTAACCATAAAAATTAGCAAACTCCAAATTTAAAGCTTAAAATTTCTGTTTTCTTTTTACTGGTTGTAGTTCTATAAAATATTTCACGAATAACAATAATATTGTAATCATAATAGGTATTAGAAAACTAAATATAATTCTTAAACTGATTTTAAATTTTTAGAAGATATTGTATAAAGAAATATAAATCTCGAATTGTAGTCATCCAAATTGTTTATTTTTTTAGGCTCTATCGATTTCGGTAGCTCAGTACCTTTAGAAGACGCCGAAACCGGTAGAGGCTGAAAGTGAAATTAATGTTTACTGTACTGCACGAGTTTTATTTCTTTATTTTAATTCCTGGATTGCAGTCTACGAAAATGAGACCAATATCGTTAACTGTAATCTAAGTATTGTTTTTCAATTATTTTACTCTACCAGTTAAGAAGTTTTAGAAACTTGAACATAAAATGGAGTTCAGCCAATGAAATAATTGAAATGAATCTCACTGACTGAGTTACTATGATTTTATTTCCTATTCTTTCTATTAATTTATAAATATAAATAACTGTAACTGATTATTTCTTCTAGTTAAGAAGTTTAAGAACCTTAAACCGTAATGGAATTGAGGCAATGGAACGGAAGTTTTAAGTTTTGGGAATTTTGTTTATTATTCTTTCCATTAGTTTCTAAATCTAATCGTAGATGTGATCAAGGTTTTAAGGTATTTTTAAGTAAATTAGGCTAAAGAATTGTATGATTTATTGATATTTTTGTGTTGTCCTTTTAATCCAATTTTAATCCTTATTTCCGTGTTCATACTCTTTGCAGATTCGTCCTTCTACATCCTAAATATAAATTAATCCTTGTATCCTTATGTTTTATCTGATAAGATTGTTCCGGGCATTATAGTTAAATATATGTTCTTCCTTTCCCTTTCCCCACTGAACCCCCCAATTGCGCCCCCCCTAGGCTCCCCCCCAGCGTCCCCCCGCGGCGACCCTCGCCTCCCTGTGTACCGCACGCCTCTCGTGAAGAACAGCTCGCTGACCTCGTCGTGTAACGCAGGTGACTACAGCTCCGCCGGCGGCGACTCGTACTCTGGGGGCCCGCACCGAGGCTCGCACTCGCACTACCCCTCTGCCCAGCAGGCCTACCATCCCTACCGGCGTTAGGGCCACACCACGCCTCGGAACTAACCACGTTGGATCATACATTCCTGCAGCGTACGTAACTATCTGTTGTTCACACCAAATTGTAAACCCCTAATTCATTTTAAATTCGAAATTGTGACTTCCATTACATATATTATAAGCATTATTATAACATTTTAAAAATAATTGTAAATATATTTGATTTTTTAACGACAGATAGTTACCCTTCATATACAAATTCACAGATTAAAATTAAGCACAAATTCTAAATAATTTGTACCTTCTTGTCGCTACTCTGTAACCATTGACTAAAAATCTAGACTAAGAATTTTATTTTATTTTTATAAGATTAAAAATTATTGTAGCCCCTTAAGATAACGAAAAAGTCAATGGTTAAGAAGATACAAAAAAGCATGTAAACAATAGTGCTAGAGCTTAATACAACAAAAATTTTAGTGGACGAAGAAATAATTTGTACCACTGGTTAGTTAGTTTGTTAATTTAGATAAAATAAATTTTAGTGGACATGACAATTATAATTTGTGCAACCACTGGTTAGATGTTTAGTTTTGTTGATGAATTTTACCCTAGTGTACTGTTACAATTTATTGTAAATTGTAAACTTTGAGTAAGAAATATATGTAAGTAATTTTTATGTAATTAATATACGTAAGGACAAACATATATAGGATTACAACAAATTCTAGTACTAGATATATTTATTCACCTATTTTAGTTTTTATATGCGGACGATTTTCGAAATTTTATATATTTTTAAAATTCACCAGTATATTTAGATAGTAATAACAGTACTTTTAGTTTAGCTGTAGATAAGAAATTGTATCTTTAAATTTAGTTTAACAGTTAGAAAATTGTAATATCCTATATATTACGTTTTTTATACAAAATTTGTAACATTGTACATAGGCGAATAATTTGGACAGTACAATACATTTCGTCCAATTATTTCGAATTTTTAATTAGTACTGCATTAGATTTAAAATTAAAACCAGGTACTGTTTATAATTTAAAGTGTATCCGTTGCCATTTTGATTTGTAAAAATGAAAAGTTGTCGCACGGATAAGAACTAATTAATTTTAGAAAAATTCTGTATTTTAGGTACAATTTACATTACATAAAATGTTTTATTTGTTAAATATTTAACAGGATATTTAACCGAAAAAAATACTGGTTAACGGTAAAATAACGATTTTTGTTCAAAAACAGCTAAAAAAAATGAAAACGTATTTTTTAATAGCTAAAAAAACTATAAAAGGACAATTTTATTAAATTATTTTTACTATTTATATACAAATAGACTAAACAGTTAAATATTTATTAAAGATGATTTTATATTTTTCGGTTAAAGCTGCTGTTATTTTCAACAGTAAAATATCGGTTATCAGTTTTTACCAGGTTTCATATTCTGATATTTACTAATTTCAGCTTAGAAGAAAAGAGGAGAAATAGTGTATTTTAGTTCAAATACAAAAATTCATCCATTTAAGTTCATCTCCATGAAAAATGCTGAAATCACGTGAGAAATAGGTGATTTTTTTATACTTGTTGCATAATACAATTTTTCTTCACACTGCTAAATGTATAAGAATAATACTCATCGCATTACATAAAGAACAGAAGATTGAACCATACATGTCAATATTTTAATAGTTTTCAAGTTTAATAATTCTCGTACATGAAAAGAACTTAAGATCAAAATATAATTCGGTAACTTGACCGCGATTGTTAGAAATTGACAACTTTCAAGTTTGGTATAATATAAAAAAAGTATAAATTTTCTTAAAGTCAACTTCATTGTTCTTGTTTGTAAATGTAAAAAAAATGTGACAAATAGTGTGCAAAGAAATTAAAAAATTTCAAACATTCCCGCGAAATCGAAAGTGACAGCAAGTTATCGCCGCAAACGAACGCACGTGAAGAGTAAACAACATGGCGTCAGCGCATTTGACATATGCATGACGCTGTTAAGTGTTCTGTGCAGTGCTGGAGTGTGTTCCCGCCTAAACTTCTTATCACGAGTAAGTCCTTATCATTATCCTTAACACGTAGTGTTATCCTGTCGATTACTATGAATAAACAAGGAAACATCTTGCGATCTCCATGGTTGCAGACACTAGTTGCGACCTACTTGACTATGTAACTTTTTACCTGATTTCTTGTTTTTATACTTGCTGATTAATATTTGATATTAATCACTTGTCATTGGTTTTCAACAGACATCAATCAATTTGGGGGGTGTTACACATTTTTTTAAGTAAATAAAACATTTTTTTAAACAAAATATGATCACTTATTTACGCATGGTTTTTTAACAAAAAAATATACATTTATCGTAAAATCATTTTGTTTATTTTTTCTGATTTATATTGACTTTTATACCTATATCATTGTTTATCTGTGTTACACATCTATACAAAAACACGAAACACGTTTTACTCATTTCTATGAATTGCAAAAATGTGTAGTTGTTACTTACGTTAAACTATTAAGACAAACAATTATACTACAAAATGGTTTAAAAATTGTAGCCTATATTTAAATTTTTTTAATGATTTATTTTAATAATAAATACCTGTTAGAAGACGAAAATCAGGCAGAAAAGTACAAATATATTACAGTATTTTTTTCACAAAAACATTTAAAACTACAACTAGTAATTAGAACTGTACTATCAAATATCTTTGACATTGCCAATAGTTTTATTTATATCATACTCGATAAAAATGGCCTAGAAAATCAGCAGGTCTTCTGACATAATTCGCTTCTGTCTGCCCTATTTTTTGATTAATTAAAACCGAAGTTGATAGATATTGTAGAGGTGCAGTAAATAGAAGACCTGTCAGTTGAATTCGTGAGAATGTCTTTGAGAACAGGGCAGGACTTGGCAAATTCTACATTATATGTTTCGAGTGAATGTATCAATAAATACTTCGCATTTTTTAACAATCTTTTATAATTAAAGCGATACATATAAATATCTTTTACGACAAAAATATGAGTCACGTTTACTCATAAAATTTCCACTAATATATTCATTTCTTAAGTGAGAAACATTAAATTATCGGCTGGTATTATTCCAAGATCTTTCTATGAATAGAGGTGCCACATCCAAATTTATATTCTGTAAGATCTATCTACAACCTCCATTCCCAATAAAAATTAATATGTTATAGGCCGTCACATTGTTTTAAGTACTCATGTGTAATGCTGGTCATATATTGTTGACAAAATTAAAATTAGCTATCTATAGCCATAAAAAATAATTTTATAAATAACAATGTATATGTTCTCTCGTTCAGAACGACCGTGAATTCAAGCGTTGCTTATTGTTATTAATAAATGATTGGATTAAAATTCAAAGTGGTTTATTTAGAATAATTATTGCTTTTTTAATTGCACAACAAAAATTTCCATATATTTTTATGTATTATCTTCATACAGTCAATGTCACATTTTGCAAAGTTAAAGAAACAATCATATTATTTATCAATGTTTATTGTATAGCATTTTATTAGGAAAAAGTTTCATTGTCTATATTGACGCGTGAACCTTTATAAATAAAGTGATGAATAACAAAGAAAATATTTATTTTACCTGTTTTATTACAATGTTATTTCCAGTTAAACAATGAACGAGAAATCATAAATTATTACACAGATTTCATTTATAATTTAATTCATTTTCATTGCAGAGAAATTCCAGCTAATATTATTTGGTTAGAATTAAACATGTTTATTTTAAAGCATTTGGCAGCCTGTATTATAGTGTATTATTTTTTTATGTGACTGTATTGTTAAAAAATAAACTTTACATACGTATACTGAAGTTTTAACTTATATTTCAAATGTATATAATGTGATCATTATTATATATGTGTACCAATATTAACTACAATCTCAATAAAATAAAATGTCCAGTCAAATATTAATATTTTTGAAAACATCTTGTTAATGTTATACATGTTTAAATTTAAATGTCCCCGATCATGAACGCAATACTAATGTTTTCAATCAGTAAGTAATAGTTTAAATTCACTCAGAATACTTATTTTTATGTAACGAATTTTCGGCTTTAACCTCATTAATCACATTTGTCCGGTATAGCGACCTTTTTAAGATGGAATATATACGAATGATTTTTTGTTTATTAGGTGACCAGCATTACATATATGTATTTAAAATTATGCGGCAGTCTATATTTCAGGTACAAGTTGAGATATTTGTGGATAAATTTTTGCGTAGTACACTCCTGGGTGTTTTACCGGTTCCCTTTCAGTTCCGTTTAGATAACGCACTAGGTGTGTCTTCTGAAAAGGTGAACCAAATTTACTTTTCCCTCCCTGACGTCTCAGTTGTCATCATTTACAGAAATAAATTGATATCAAATCGTAGCGACCAACTCAAGTAGTCTTTTAGTTTATGTATGTTTTATTGGCGATTTCCTGGCTCTATATATAGCCAAAACCAAAATATTTACTTACAATAAATTCTTCACATTTATAATAAATATTAAAAGTATAAAACTAGGAATTCCAGATAGAAATACAAAAAGGAACTCTACTTTTCTGAGGAAAAATAGCAGCGTGTTTGCACTATATTCACTATCTAGAAATGAACTATTCCAGATAGGAAAATGTAGATGAGAACCCTGTACTGAATCTTTTGTAATTTAGCGGTATGTTTGAGACACAATAAACACAGCAAATCTTTGAATAGTTGTATGAAGAAATATTTGAAACTAGTGTTAATGCGGGACGAGACGTGACAATGTCTCATCTCGTCTCGAATTTATATCGTTTTAATACAAAATTTGAATAATAATATTAATCATAATTATTATTATATTGATAAAAAAGTTAAACTTATTTACTGAATTACAGACAGTACATTTATTTATTAATGTTGACATTAAAATAATTAAATATTTATCAGAAATTATGTTTTTAATACACAGAACAGTGTCCGCTACTGTGACGTACATTAAGTGCAAACGCTGATTGGTTATAGTTGAAGGTGTGGCAATTATATCACGCGGGCTTGTTACTATTTTACTCATACTAGCTATTTCGTCTGTGTCCACCTTTTATCTGCCTTTCATGCACTTAACAGAAGTCATCATCCCCTCTCATCATCATTTACTCTATTAACGAGTCTTTCGATTATTAATTATATATAAAAGTTATCGAAAAATACTTGCCTTTACGACTAGCGAGTACACAAAAATTGTGCTGGCTTAATCAGTTTTGAAAAGTGAGATTTCGTATGTCAAAATCAGAAAAAATATTTTTGTTCAACCAAAGGCGGGTAGTGAAATTGGTGTCAAACAAAAAAACTTTTGTTTTGAAGGCAGTAGTGAGTCTGAGAATGGCAGTTTTGATATCAGCATCATTTTACCAATACCAATGCCGAAAAAATACTTGAAATTATTTTAAGACAGAAATAAAACATGGCAACAAATATGGTATTTGTCATGTGAAATTAGAGAAGCAGTGACGAATATTAAAATAAAATATGGTACTATAAAAGGACTTAAATATAATATTTCCAAAATGATCCAAAAAGAATATAATTTTTTTTTGGATAAGACGATTAGAGTAAGAATGTAAACCTAAATCAAAGGGCTATTACTGGACATGTTTACGAAAAAACAGTGACTTACAGGTAAGTTCGTGAAATTTTGCAATTAATTTTTGAATTTAAAATCGTCCACATTCCTTCTTCACAAATCTCTCCATTTCCTAAAATCTGGAATGTTCTATTGTTAAAAAATTACAAAAATGAACAGCCTCAAAATGAGTGTGTACAAAAATATTTATAAATCTAAATAATTTATGTTTGAGTGATTCAAGACGTCTCGTTAGGTGATCTCATCTCGCCTCGCTTTGTAAATCGAGACTAAATCTTACAACCTTAAATGGAGGGTTGTGAAGCTTAGTGGTTATTATTTCAACTTTAAGGTATCATGTGAAGGGAAAGAAATGGACCATATTAAAAATAATACTGATTTACTTTTTCTAAATTTTGTAAATCAAAAATATGTGATACGAAATAAACATCATAAATATAAAATTTTACTTTATTAACAGCGAAAAGATTACAAATATAAGAAAAGGAACTCTACTGATTCTGATATAAAATAGCGGTGTGTTTACACTTACATTTACTACATGGAAAGAAAAATATTTCTAGCGAATCATTCTAATCCAACAGTGTATTTGGGATACCCCATAAGCTGCAACACCTATACATAGAAACAGGCTATTCCAAATAGGCATAGGAGAAAAACAGCTCTACTGAATCTATTGTACAGTTTGTTTCCTGGAGATTCAAAGTATCGTCCTAGAACGCTTTAATCTCTCTTCACTTAAGTTCACCAAGAAACCTTTTATTAAGTCATAAATAAGACTAGGAATACTGTCCTGTTTTTCAAAGAGTTGGATTTTTTTGTAATAGGTATAGGAGAAAACTAGAATCTATTCTAATATAGCGATCTCTTTGAAAGGCACTAAAAGCTGCAATTCCTTGCACTACAATCACTGGGTAGTCCAGATAGGAATAGAAGAAAAAGTACTCTACTTAATGTGTTGTAATTCAGCAGTTCGTTTTATTTAATTTTTTATCTACAAGGCTGTCGGTAAATTTATCAATCTTCCTTCCTGTATAAATAATTTCATATTCAGTCAATCATGTAATTAAATACACATTGCACCAATAAAAATTGAACTTCTTGTATGGCTAAATGAAAATGTCATGGTCGAATTCATCAATGTATTTAGCCAATTGTCACAAATATGTGTGATTCGAAAGCTCTGGCATTCATACTGATGATTTACATTTACACACAGTTAAAAATATATCATCTATAATTTTTAATAATAATGAAATAAAGGCTGCCACATGTTTTTAAATACACATTTGTAATGCTGGTCACATCATATATGTACATGGGTAAAGTAGACAGAAAAATAAATTATTTTTATGAAATAATAAATCGTTTATTTTATAGATTTATTTATGATTCACATATAAAAATAGAGAATCTTAATGTGTATTAGAAACAAAGAAAATGATTAGATTATTGGAAAATACTTTGTGTTACAATTACAAATGACCAATATGTATTCAAATATTTCCTATAGGTTATTAAGAATTAAATTAATACAACTGGTATCTCTACAGTATACAGTAGCTCACAGAATTTTTCGTACACCTAAATTTTCTATTCAAAAATTGAAAAATGGAGTACGTAGAGCACTTTCATAAATAATATTGAAATATTAATAACGGGATCATATTCTTTCAAATTCCAGAAATAAAATGTAATTTCCAATTATGAAAAAAAAATATTATTTTTCTTACATAAATTAAATAAAAAAAAATATATCAATTTGTCACTTAATAATGACGTGAATTTCATAACATATGTTTCATTTTAAAATGAACGCTTTGGTACATTGCTGTCAAGCAAATATGAAGTCGTAACCACGAATATGGCAAATCCTATGTTTCACATTAAAATAAACTCACGGTATAAATATAAAAAATATATGATTGTATAAATTTCGATTATTTGAGTATTTTGTATAACGTTTTTCCTCGGTTTTTTCTAAAATAAAATCACAAAAAAAAAACAAGAAATTACGCCAGTTGAAAGGCGAATCTGTTTGAAATTACTTTACCAGTGTAAATCTTTAAGGGATGATGCCGAAATTGTGTGAAGATCTTTGTTCAGAACATTATAAATACATATATGAGATTTTATTTCTGAATATTTCATTATTATATTTTACTCTATTTTTCAATTTTTAAATAGATAACTTAGGTGTACGAAAAATTCTGTGAAAAGTACTGTTAATATTAATATTAGTATAAATATATAAAAATATTCACACTTAATATCGTTACTAAAACATTATATTTTTCTAATGTTGTGACTTCTGTGAAAACTTGTGAATTGAATAATTAATTTACAAGTAACATATGTTTAAATACATAATACATTATTTAAGGCAATATGACATACAGAAGAATTTTCCAGTACATGACTTATTATTTATAGCTTTGACATATCGATTCTTCGATTTAAAAATGATATGTTTTTAATTTTATATGCATATGTAAACATGTGCAAAAAAATAAGTGTAGCATAACACGAAATCTTTTGCATCCATTTCCGCATGTTTTGGTACTCTTTGACATTTCTAGCATTGAACTTGGAAATTGCTCAGTACACAAACAATAATTAATTTATAAAACATTGATTGGTAAGGTAATAGTTTTCTTCATGTGAAAATTATATACAATGTTTATATGCGTTAATTTACTAATGAGAATATGATTAGTATATTTAGTAATCCTATCTTGTTTAGATAGTGATCATTCATTTTATTTGTTACTCACTTGTAAACCGTAATTTATTTGAACTGTTTATTCACCAAGGATACTAATAGTTATAAGCAACTAACCTAAAATAGTAGTATGTTCGTCCAGTATTAGTTTTTTGAATATCGTACCTGTTTATTTTTTATTTAAAGCTAAAAGTACCTTAACTTAGGAATCCTATAAAGATTATTAAAAGAAAAAAAAAAAGAAAAAATGGCACAAGACATGCCTAGAGTTATCCTTTAGCTACAAATAAAAAAAAGTTTATACAAATTGGGTCAAAAATAGAGCCAATTTTGTGGCCCCAACGAAAACATGTATTTGCTATATTGAACAAGGGGTATGGATTCCTCTTAAGTATTAAGAACGGTAAGGACATTTTACTGATGGATTGCGATTGGGATTTTTTACCGTTCATGATGCCTATTATTTTTGGCACAAATAAAAAAAAGTACCCATCCAAAATTGAGGTTTATTAAAATTCATTAATGGAAAACAATCGTTTTATTTTGCAATATGTCTAAGTCCTGTCATTTGTGGTTGTATTTTTGTGTAAGAAATAACTGCGAAAATAATTTGCCATTATTTTTCAATAATTGTACTAGTAATTGCACTTTTAATTTTAATAGCAATAAATTGAATTTCCTAAATAACTTTGTGCATTTTGTACTAACCCTGAACATACTTACCGTTCTAGAACTGTATGAAGGTCTTTCCGTTTTGTTAAGCTGGATCCGCATCAGTAAAATTTGCGTTATGAGTTGTATTTGACAAAAATTTTCTTGTGTTTGTCGAAATTTTTTTGGTGTAGATTGTGCGCCGCATAAAAAACCACACAAATTTTAAAACAGATTTGCGTTGCACAGAAATCTTAATGTGTACATGGAAAAACAAACCTACACATGTGGATTCAGCCCTATAACAGAGAAGAAAATATTTTTTCTAAATTTGAAAATACGGTTTTAGACGTGCAAAATATTGTATTGGAAGCCATTCAATAAACTTTTTCTAATACCCGATCGTAAAAAGTATATGTCAGTTTTACTAATTAGTAGTTGCATCGTTTAATTATTGAAAACTTTGTTTTATCCCTGATAAACGGCACGCCAGTCATTTCCTCATATTACCAGTAAAAATCGTTTACCTCGCTAATACTTTATTATTATTTATTATAATACGATGAACACTTGCCCCAAAAAGGTTTTTATCTGCGATAGTGCAAAAAAGTGTTAAAATTGATAAATCTGGGCCGCAAATGGTTGAAATGATTAAAGCGGTTTATGGATAAAATTCTCTGTCGCAGGAATAAATTACCAGATGGCACAAAAATTTCAAAGAAAGAAGACAAAATTTTGAAGATAAACGACGATATGGGTGCCCTTTGTTGTCAAGAACCGATGAAAATGTTGGCCCTGTCAAAGGTGTTGTGGACACAGACAAGCATTTGAACATCGTACTAATTTCTGAGGAAGTCAGGTTACCGAAATCTGTCGTGCGTCGTATTCTTACTGAAGATCTGAACATGTTGAAGATAGTACAAAATTCGTTTCAAGGAACTTGATAGTGTTGTCGTCTAGACAAGACAAGAATTGACTAAGTCTTAGTCTTGATTAAAAAGTATTGTTTAGAAAACAATATTACATTAACCTATGTATACGATTTTAACAAGGATAGATAATTCTTCGGCAGTGTTCTTTTTCTAATTTACACTATCACTATTTCAGCTCGAATGGAACAAGCATGGTATATTTCTATTTCGAAATTTAATTTTTTATTAATCTAGAGTCTTGAAAATTGTCTAGAATTTTCTTGTCTTGATCTAGAATAAGAAAGTTTTGCCTTGGTAATCTAAACAAGGCAAAACAAGAGTCTAAAAAGTCTAGGTCTAAACAGCATCACAAGAATTTGACTCCCAAGAATAGAAGGCAAATCGTCTCTCATCAACGAAAATAAATAAAATGATTCTACACGCATCCTACAGCCCCATCTTAGAGCACTGTAATTATTTTTCATCCCCAAACTTAAATTTCACCTCATAGGAACTCATTTTGGGACAATTGAAAAGAACAACAACCTTCTAGAAAGAGACCTACAGAACTGCTATGATGAGTGGAAGAAAAATCATTGGAATTGCTGTATTGTTTCACAAGGATGTTACTTCGAATTTGATACCATGAAATTATGAAATTTTTGAATACAAGTATTTTTTCTTTCATTTACTTTCATTACTTTTGAGACGTATCTCGTATATACATAATACTTGTCACAAAATGAGTTGGTATTGCTATACTAAACTATATCTTTGTAAAATTATTCTGAACGGAGGTACCACAATTTTTTTTATTTAAATGTAATATAGGCTGCCGCATGTGTTTAAATACACAAGTGTAATGCTGGTCATATACTGTTTAAAGTATAATATATTTGAAAATAATTGATCCAAAAAAGTAAGCCAAAGTAATGCCAATATATTATTAATCTCCGATGTTTGTGATATATTAATTTAGGTAATAAGATTGCCGGATCAATTTTTTGATAGTATAAATGAGTAATGGTGTCATTATGGTGGTAATGGCAGATTGTTAATTAATTCATATGAGATTCTCATAAATTTTTCATTGACGAACCGATTTTATTACCACTCATTTACACGTTGTTAGAATGGAAACATATGAGGCGCAATATAATATAACAAGGACAATTTTTTAATTGAAAGAGCTTTATATTATTTATTGCTTTTTAATTTCACTGTGTGCTAATTTATTTATATAATAAAAAAGTGTAAAGAGAGTATTACGAGCCCTGTCCCATAAAAGTTCATACCCATTCATTCGAATTCTATTACCCGTTAAAATCAGTTGCATACAAATAAAACATCTTAAATTTTTGCTATTATTTAATTAAATTAAAAATAGATGAACCGTCTTAAATCCAAGGGAAATATTTAATCTTATTTTACGTGTTTAAAATATGTAAGAAATAATTGGTTTACACGAATGAAAACTACTCTAATTTCTTTACATTTTAATTACCATTCTGTAACGTCACCTTTTCTTTCTAGAACGGATTTTGTACGTCTTCGCATGATATTTATAAAATTTTGACATTGTTTGAGAGTGAATTAATTCCGGATTTTTTAAAAATTCTTGCAATGATAGAAACAATTTTATTTATTGATATAAATTGTATAAATGAACGAAAAATAAAAAAATCAGTGAAGATTGATAACATATTATTGCTACATCATAATCATGTGAAATTTTAAAGATTTTAAGCAAAAAATAAGTAAATTTATGAATTTATACGGGACGAGGCGCGTATATTGTTATTTTTAATATTTGTACGGTTGTATTTTTTAAAACCAGCATTCACTTATGTATTTAAAATCCTGTGTTAGCCTATATTACGCTTTATATATTTTATATTTCAAATCTTGCATAATATTAGTTTTTATGTGTAGTAACCTGTAGTACGTGCTTGATTGATTTTATCAATTTTTTTAAGACAATGTAAATTTGAAATGTCACCTTTTAAATGCCATGACATTCTCTAAACTTTGAAATTTACCCTTTGTCCTAAAATAGGACATGTAGTACCTACAGCATTCCACATTTAATCAAATTTTATTGATATTTTTGGATATAGCATTTATACAATTCTATCCTGACCTGATTAATTCACCCTTTAGTAACATCAGTAAAACAAATGCTATTTGTGTAGTAGGCCATGTAACCCTACCCCGCGTATAACAAACGAAGGTGTTGGGTAGCCAAACAAACAGACGACAGTCGCAAATCGATCGAGAATTACCGATATGGGACTCAAACAGCTGCGAATCGACCGGACAGTATCTAGCCGGTAAATATAGACAGTGATTACAACACTTTATTGTTGTTAAATTAGTTTGACATTGTTAAATTCCGTCTCAAAATTTTACAAAACATCAAAAAATTAGGGGTGCTTGAAATAATTTGTTACAATACAAAAATTGAGATTGTTATTGTTTTGTTTTATTGTCATGGGAATATCCTTGAAATATTGGCTGTATGCACTTATATATAGTAATACTGGAACGTGCACTATTGCCTATGGCGCCAACTGAATCTGAGAGAGACAATCTGAACAGACAGGTGTTACTGTCCTTGTCCTTGTTGTACAGTTCAAAAAATTTCTAATATCATAAAATGTCAACCATATGAAGACAGAAGAAATTTATATTGTGCAGAAATGATTACTATTAACGTGTGAGTATTTTCCAAGTGAACTTTTGCAGGGCACTTTTTCTCTCCACTGGGTTCTACTTGTTCATTATTTATAGGAAAACTGAAATTCAAATGAGATTGAAAAAAATATTCCACTAAATTTTATTGTCAAAATAATTTATTCTTCACCTTATTTTAAAATTTTGACATTCAAAAGTAACAAGAGTTGACAAAGGCACAGTTTCTTTGATTGTGAACAACGACATAAAACTTGTGCATCAGAATATACGCCATATCACTTGTGTTAAAAATACGCATGCGAACATGTGTTAGACAATGATGGATATACCTCGCGTGATTTGTCTTTCTCGCCTCGCTTTTTGTAAACAGGAACATTGGCAGTGCACCTCCCAGTATTACTATATTTCAGTGACTATGATATATTGAGAATTACAAATATAAATTTTAATTTAATATAGGCTACAATGTTTCGAAATACAAATGTGTAATGCTGGTCACAAAATTCAACACTTGTATCATCCTTAAAATATGTCTATGAACAGAGCTGCTTCTAAAATTGTAATTATATTTGTTGGACTACTGAAGTAAGCACATTGACGTCTCTGGTAATTTTGATTTTACGCATCGCAGTGCGGTAAAGAAACTCGATATTTTTAGCTTTTAGAAGTTATTAAAAAAATAATAATAATTGTAATAATGAAAAATGTTTACAAAAACGATACCTACTGCTATTTATCTTTCGATAAAGTGTTGGAGAAATACAAATTTTTGATTATTTTGACTGATTTTAACTTTTAATTGTATTTCAAAACGTCTTGCTTACCATAACTTCCTTTGAGAGCAACTTGCTTGTTGAAATTTATGATGTCAAATATCTTTAGAAAATACATAAAATATAATACATACGTGTGCGTTAGGTATTTGTACAGTTTTCGGTTTTATTAAAACACCGCTTCGCGTCATGCTTCGATGTATATATTTTTATAATGTAAATAACTATTATTTAAGTGTAGTATACGCTACAACATGCTTCTAAATTCCCACGTGTAATGCTGGTCACAAATTAAATGAAATTATTCCAGTTAATATAATAATAAAAATGTATGATCGTCGAGTGACTATAAGGTTTCGATCTGTAATGAGCAACGTTCTTAGTTCCAATCCATTTATACAAATTAGTTTGTGTTTTGTACATTAGGATGGATGCTACCTAATATATGCCATTAGTTATTACGTTCGGTCAATACAAAACTTAGTTCTCACAATGAGTCATATCCTTTGGTGCAATTTCCACAATAGTTTTACGTGCCTGTAACTTAAATGAATATATTGTAATGCCTATTCCAGGTAATAATTAATAAAATACATATATGCGAAGAGATTAGCAAATCTAACAATGAGTAAAAAGAAATTATTTACATTTACGAATTTTTATAGTCCACATCTTTAGGTTAACAAGATAAGAAAGACAAACAATGACTTGAACATAAGTGACATGATAAGAAATATAGTCTATAAAATATTTTAAATTATAAATTTTTCTTGATGAAATTACATAAAATATGTAAGTCATATACCCGCAAACGTTAAATTTATCTTCCTCATTTTTAATAAAGTTTGTTACACCCAAAATTGGTATTTGATACATCATCAACGATTTTTACCATTGAATTAGAGCAACTGTTCTGATTCTTAACTCAATGAAATTAGAGCACGCTCAAGACTTGAAGAGTGTCCTAGAATGTGCTTTGGTGTCACTGAAATAAGAATTACAATAGTTTAAGTTTTCAATATATTTAGAAGCAAATATTCGGGAGATTTTAATGCTTCGAAATGAATTTTAATAGGTCAAGAATTATATTGTAACAAGATTAAATTCTTAAAGATAAATACTGAAATTTGATATAAGTATGTATAAATTTTAACATAGCTGTGTGTCTAGAAGGCACTATGAGCTGCAACTTCTTGCAATACATTCATTACCTAGAAACAGGCTATTTCAGAAAGGCTTGGACAAACGAAACTTTATAGTGGTGTGTCTAGGACAGTAACGTACGCAGAAGTAAGAACCACTCCCTTGACTTCTGGTATCTTTTTCAAATCAATGGTTTTAATAAATTTAGATATTAAAAACATAACTGCGTAATATTGTCAGTAAGGATAGATTATTTGATTTGTCATTATTAAGTAAATTAGGCAAGAATGAGGGAAAGCTTGAATTGTCTTTGTAGGTATAATATATTTAATGTTATGTGTTTTTTTTTTTTGTTTTGTAATATTAATATTATATTTTAGTGAGATACAATTTCTATGATAATATTTTATTTTAGTAGATTTGTTAGTCAGAAATTGAACAAGGTTATACATATTTTTTTTAATCTCTTTGTAAACCCTTCCCACAATAGAATCCTGCGTACGCCACTGGTGCAGGAGGTACTATAATTTGCAACACCTTTGTAAAAGAGTTTTATTATATTCGGGTGGCACTATACTATAAGCTTTAACTCCTTTCACCACATTCTCTATATAGAAACAGACTATACCAGACATAGAAGAAAATAAACTACTGAATTGATGGGAAGAACAACTCCTTAGTCCTTGCACTTGATAGTGGGGGGAGGAGGACCTAATATTTTTTTTATAAAATCTGTTGCATGGTAATCAAAATGTGCCAAAGGCGAAATTTTTTTAATAGTTCAAGGTCAAATAGCTTTAAATTAAAAGTTTTATTTTTTAAGGTAATAAGTTGCACGTTTCACTCTCTTGTGCACATATTGCTTTTTCAGAAGACCACATATGAAAGTAGCTATACACTGTAATTAACACCAGAAAATGTAACATAGCACACGGCGTGTGTTATAATAACACACTAGTGTGTTATATAACCGGATATGACGATTAGTGATCAATAGATGGAATTTTGATAATGAAATGTAACAAAATTAATGAAAATTTGCTTAAAACTACGATTTTAAAATTGGTAGTGAATTAATAACAAAAATAAAGAATCAAAATGTACTGATAGTTTTTTTTATTGTGGATAAGCGTACCAACTGCGTGAAAGTGCATAGCAATGCTCGTGTATTAATATTAAATCACTCGGCACTACATGCCTCGTTCTTCAATCTCTACACACGCTTGCTATTTACCACTTTCCACGCTTGTTATGTAAATAACTATTTCGGCAGTTACATAGAATTTTTTTTAAGTAGGTCATGCTTTATAAATGCTAAATAATTATAAATACGGCGTAATATATTTTTTTAGGTGGGAGTTTAATGAAATTCTTTTTTTGAGAATACAAAATCTGCGGGCATATATCTTTATTTACCCACATATAACAAAATTTCTATTTTGCCTTTTTGAATCTGTAGATTGGAAATTTTAAGTTTATATTGGAAACCCACACATGTTTTAACATAGTCAGTTTTTAATTATTACATAAAAATTATTTATAACAAAAGTATATTTCTATTAAAGATTCATAAATGAGACGAAATTTTTGCTAGATATACTTATTTTCTGGTTTATTTTTATACAATTAAATAACAATAATGAGAGTGAGATTTAGAATTTTGTTAAGTATATATAATGATTTTTTTTATAAAGAAATAGAAATACTAGATAGACTCAGAAGAAAGACTTCATTATAATAAAATGGTGTGTTTAAAATAATTGAATCTCTTTCCGATTGTGTCTAATGGGGGTATAGATTGATTTCTTATCCCCCTCCCCTAATGTAGATACGGTGTAGATAACGTTCCACTGCCTACTTTGACAGTTAGTCGTCGCGCGGCATTTGTTCCATTACGTTGTTTTTAGTTATCTTTTGTTTCTGGTTTTTCGGAGTGGTTGGGTCTGTGGTTGTGTGATTCTCAGTGGAAGATGGTTACGGATATTGTGGATTGAGAATAGATATAACATTAAACAGTTTAGTACAAAAATACATTCAATAATTCAATGGGAGGTTATAGTAATAGTACTCCACAAATGAGATGTAAGTATATGGAAAACATTAGATACTATTTTACCTTCAACCGCAACTTAATATTTATGTTTTCTACAGAACGCATGTCCAATATAATTTGTTATTATAAATATAGAAACAAGTAATATTAATTAATTTTCTAGTAATCAACAATACTGTAAAAAACACATGCATAAATTTTATCTAGAAAAATGAATAATAAACAATTAATTAACAGAAAATATTGATAACAATTCTTGTTTATATATTTTTATAAAATACATTCAAATAAAAGTATTTTTCTAGCTAAATTTTTATTATTTTATACGTTATCTTATGGTCAGAACGAATATTATCTACTATGATAATTTAGTAGATATTATTATCAATTTCTGTATTTTAAATTTAATTTTATTTCCTAGTTTTCAAATTTTTATATACAAAGTAAAATTTTCCAGCCTACTTAAGACAGAACTACTAATAGTTTTGTACTTGAAACGCTTGTGTGTATTTATGTACATGTACAAGAATTGCCTTTTGCCATGAACTACAAATAAACAACTCTTGTTTTAAATATTGTCTTGATCCATTTTATATATATGTAAGTATTTTTTACTAAGGCTTCGGATTATAAATATTAAATTTCTCCAGAAAAATTATCACAATTTAATATTTTTACTGAGTGTGCCAGTCGGCTTTAAAATCAGTAATGATAATTTGTACTGTAACGGGAAATTGTAGCTTACGTAGAGAGTGTACCATAGTAAAGAATAGATGGATAATAAACACTATAAATATAGAACAAGGAATCTCAAAATAAGCATGTTTCAAGGGAATATTAAGTTTTAATGACACAAAATACAAATATACAATTTTCTAATTAACTCGTTTATTCCTATCTTTTATATTGAATGTATTTGCAGCGTATTTGTGACTAATGAAATGACATCACTGATAACTTCAATTTCGAATTCGAAGTGGAAATAATCTGTAATTTGCATTTACAGTTTTTATTTCCTCATTTATTATTAGCACAGTATTCTTAGAAAAAACAAAGCCTTAAACATTGCTGTTTCATGTTTTTAAATCTTATATACGAGTAATGCCAGTTTAATAATAATTTTAAAATGTTATGAAATTTTACTAAAATTTTAATGGTACTCATATCAGCTTACTTAAAACTATACGGATGTAAAAATTATGTAACCAAATTTTCTTAAGGAAAACTTTCTACTAATTATTATTTTCCTGTTCTAAAAATAAAAATAATAAATTAACAAAATAGTCTAGTATCTTAGTTCCGAGACCATATATTCGAGTTTTACCGAGTTAATACTCTATGGTGCACTCTCCAATCTAGATATTGATATATGCGACAAAACATGGCACACTCAGCGGTGAGTAATAAATCGTGAGTGTTGTATTTAAACATTTATTTAAAAAAAAAATGTAAGTACAAACCAAATAATGGGTAAAAGATAATATATTATATTTGCTTAAATTCTTGAAGGTTTCTGAATGAATTGCAAATTACGTTAGAATCATTTTCTTAAGTACTATTTGGTTGATTGTGAATTGTTTAACCTTGTATTGATGTTTTCAAGATCAAGCTATTTGTGTTCATTCTTATTCAACAATAGTTTCATTTATTCACTTCCTAGTTTTATATATCATTTCTTTAAAAATACACTTAGTTCTAACTACAAAGTAGATATGATATGGCAACTCTAGTCATAAAATATGCAACCAATGATACATACCTGTAAAGTGGAATGTATTTCTAAGTATAAGATACAATTCAAGGATGAATAACTTAAAAATGAATCTGTATGATATTTATTATTTTTTAACGGTACATAATTAGGGTTGCCATGTTTCAAAATATTAAACCAGGAAAATAATAAAATCTAGGACAATTTTAGGGCGACAATTTCTAAAAGAGGTCAAATGTAGAACTAAATATTAATAAGTCTTTTGATAAAATTATAGTCAAAAATAGCTTATCATTTATTTTTATGTACATTTATTGCACAAAAATAATCCAAAGAATAAAAATACTATACATAATAATAAAAAAATAAGAATACATGTAATAGTATTAAAAAATACTGGTTAACGGTTAACCCTTATAGAGATCCTTTTAACGGTTTTAGTTCGAAAACCGATTTTCAAAAATGGAAACCGGTTTAAATCGGTTTATATATTGATTCAGAAAATTAATGGAAAAAAATACTCACAAAAATTAATAAAAACCAAAGGCACTTTTCAATTGTAAACTTGCCTAATTCTGACATAAGAGACTCTACTATTATGACTCTCCAATAAAATATAAATTGTTAACTGTCATTATATTAAAATAAAGGTTAATCTTAGCTAAATCCGGTTTATTTTCTTTTTTTTTGCTTAACGGTTACCTGTATTTTCGGCCTTAAAGATTTCGGTGAAAATTACTGTTACAGTTCGCAATTTTCGTTCAATATATCGGTTACTGATTTACTTGAAAATCGTCAATCCTAATTTATTTTTTATGTATCGTGTTTTACATTTTTACACAATTTCTAAATACCGGAAACCAATCAAAAACCCTACTGGACATTCCCCGTCCTATTAAAAAATAGGATATATGCGGGAAATTCCGGACACATGACATTGCTATACATATTATACGCACAAACAGCTCGTTTTCATTTTTTTAAATTTTATCTATAAATTTTCATATAAAAATATTACCCACGTATTTTTTTTTATTTTGCATTTTACACGAGTTATAAATTAATAACATTTCCCTGACGTAGGTAGCTGGGTGAAAGAGAAACAGAAGTATTGATATCTTCCTTAAATGAACATAAACAAATGTTGCCGGGGATGTGACGTCACATGAATACACTCACACTTTTTAATTTAATAATCCATTTATACATATTGAATAATTTATAATAATTTTTATCTTATAGTAACGATTTTTGACGAACTTTATGCATTTATTTTTATTGAGTAAAAACAATTGTTATTAAAAGTTAGTAAAATACTTCATTATACGTACACAATACTGTACTTTGAAAATATAATAACAAAATTATTCGTTAATAACTAATTTTTTGTATAGCAAAACCATAGTAGGATAAGTCCGGATGGCGCACCGAGCCAAAATGCAAATCATTATATAACGTCGATATCGACGATTTGTACATGAAGAGCGTATTTACTAAAGGAGTAAATTTTTCTTACTTAATACCGTTTGAATAAATTTGGTATGTATACATTAGTATATTTTCTTCCGATAAATTAGTTTTTTTACATATATATTTTTTTGAAAAATAGAGATTG
This sequence comes from Stenolophus ochropezus, assembly GCA_035578165.1. NCBI lineage: Eukaryota > Metazoa > Arthropoda > Insecta > Coleoptera > Carabidae > Stenolophus > Stenolophus ochropezus. The sequence goes on along the minus strand of JAQOWZ010000011.1, from coordinate 24,834,134 downwards.
AATGTAATATTTACTATCGTATAATTTTGTAGGATGTTCAGTTATACGGAAATGAGCCATCTAACCCGGCAAATCGAGATAGATGGCTCAAAAATTTAAGGTGTAGATGACACATCCTTTTGACCAATTATAAACGAACTGGGCACTCAAATATATGGCAGTGGTCAGAGGAAAATTCTAAAAATTGCCATGGAAGTTATAAAAAAATTCTTGGAGTTAATGCCGGAACTTTGAAGTATCATGTGCATGTGAATGAAGTAGAATTATTTTAATTCATTATTATTAGTCCACTTTCATTATTTCGTGAAGAGCATAAATATAAATTTGTAGAAAAGTATTTTCAAGGAAAACAAATATGTACATACTTAGCTAATTCGAAAAAGTAATTAATTATTTAAGAAGTCATCTCGCTCAGAATATTTTTGCTTGCAGAAAAATATAACCTTTTTTATTTTCAATTTTCTTGTACTTAAGAGTTGTATTTATAATCGAGTAATTGATGTTTCCTCAATAATTTAGTTTATTTTCCTAAAACGCCATTTGAATTAATTTCATATAGCACACGGCTTCTGAAAGATAAAATGTCGTTTATATCCTATAAGTGAAATATCATTATACATTTATGACAACGCATATGCGCTCGCGAGTCAAACATGTTACTCATGAATATTGATCTATTTCACTCACTTACAATGTAATGTACTATAATCATTTTTTTTTAAGTAAAATTTAATTTTTGGTTTATAGTTATTGCATCAATTATACAATTCACTATAAATCAATTTTCAGTTTGCAGGAAAAAGTATTTCTTTGTCATTTAGTATTTTCTTTTTTACCTCCCGCCTATCAATATATAGATAAGGGAGGTATTGTTTTTGGTCAGATTTCTCGAGTGTGGGTTTTCAACATATGAGCACGAATTAGGGTCCCTAGAATACGATTTTACTATTTTTAGCGTGATGTCTGTATGTCTGTGTGTGTGTGTGTGTCTGTGTGTGTGTGTGTCTGTTACGATTTTTCGTCCACGATAACTCCAATACGATACATGTAAAAAATATAATATTTGGTATTTAAGAGTTCTATTCTAATGTGATGAACTGATTAGATTTTGACTACATTTGGTTAACCGGAAGTAGTACTTTACTTGAAGCTTTAAACCGTTTTTCCTAAAAAATACCTCTAAATACCATATTTTCGCAAATTTCGTTAGTATAAATACAAAGATTTTTTAATTTTCTACCGATCTTTATAATAACGTTTATATATGACTTCTAGCTAGATAGAAAAAAAATATATAAATTATAATAATTTTACATGTCGTTTAGGCTGAGGAATTTCGATAAAACAGATGAGTTATTTATATGTTCACAAAATTTGACATCGATGTCAAATTTGATGTAAGTAAGTGTAAAAGATAAAATAAGTAAAAAATGAAGTAATTTTATTGTAAAATTTAAAAAGATGGAAGAAATATATTAGGAATGTATTTGCATGCGTGAATCAAAGTAAGTTCAGTTCCGGTTTTAGTAACATCAAAAATAGCTATCATATTGGTCATACAAAATTTATGAAGGATATTTAAGGTATGAAATGAATTAAAAATATTCTGAACTGCAATAACAAACTAATTTTAAAACTACAAATTCAATGTATTGAAAAACTTATATAGAATATATTACTACAGTGGCGGGAGGTATTGTGTTGGACACACCAGATTTTTTATTATTCCTTCTGTGTCAGTTTTCATCTATATTTTGCCTTTTATTTCGCATTATTTATTACATTTGTTTTATTTCACCTTATGAATTTTCAGTTTTGTTTAAAAATTGTTTTTATAGAAATTTCATTATTAACCATTTTGATCGTAAAAAAATCCACAGACCTTGTTTGGTACACAAAAGCTACAATCTTTATGACAAAAGAATGAAATCATCGCTAAGTCGGTCATTCCCTAGTTCTCATTATTTATTATTCATATATCGATACTAACAGGACGGTACCTATAACCTTTCTCTGTTGTATGATGATTAAATTTACAGTAGCGGTTTTAATATTAAATCATGCGATATGAACAAGGAGGACCCTACATATTTAATTCACTTTATACGTTTCAAGGATATGATATCTTTTTATTTATGACTAGTGCTTCATTTATTAAAATTAAAAAACCTTACATAGGTACATACATCTTAATAAAATATTTACTTTCTTTTTCCCGTTGAAATATATTTAACAAATTTTTATATAATTTTTGTGTTTGATCTTCCGGACGACATACTTTAACTTTCAATACATCTGTTATTTTATGACCAGTCATACTTACGTGTAACGTGTATTTAAAAGCTTATGGTAACATGCACTTAATCTTTTTTTATTTCTAGTCATATTTTTGTGTATAACAGATCTGTTCAACGTAAAGATGACATATGAATATTTTAATTTTAACGAATCACCAGTTAATATTTCAACAGTATTTTCATAAAAAAATAAAATGTACTATTTCTAGAAATCACTATTAATGTATTGATAATTTTATTTTGTGTATTAGCTCTGTTCAGATACAGATGTATTTTAATTTTAATGTAATCATCTTCTGTGGTAATTCCTAGATGGAACAGGACTTCAAGTACATCTGGTATTTGTTTTGTGACACGTATTACTTTCATTTTAGTGGTGTAGGTTGCCAGCTTACTGTCTGTGCGAAGCAATCTGAAGCTTATAATAAGTTCAAAACCTATCGGACGAAACGGTATTTTAATTTGAATGTAATACCAAGTGATATTTCAATAATATTCATATATAAACTATAAAGTACTGTATCTAGAAATTGTTAGAAATAATCTCTGTATATATTTTTAGATTATTAATAGGCAGATCTTACAAATTATTTTTTTAAGTTTAAATTAATACCAGCCAATATTTCAACTTAATAAATGAACGATATTATGTCTACTAACTAATATTAATATATTTAATATTTCTATTACAGATATTTTTTGATACAGTCTGTTCATAAACATATCTCACAAATGATTTATTTTAGTTTTAAAGTAATAACAGGCGATATTTCAACAGTATTTATATTCTTAGATTACTTTGAAAGACATATTTATAATTCCTTGCCTAGTAGAAACTCTGTCTAGTATCTAGTCTAATCTAAAAGTAGGTCAAAAGAGCCATCTGTTTTTTACTAAGATGACATGCACTTGACTAGTACATGTGCACTTTACCTGTTATATAATAAACTATTTACATGTATAGTACGAATATATTACTAGGAATATATTTGAATTTGAATTCTTAAAACATCTGCTTTAATATTAGTCTTCATATCTATAAAATATTACGTAGAAAGGAAAATGTGTGGATGATAAGATAACGAAGGAAAATATTTGATTAGACAATTCCGTTTATTCGCGAACTGTTAAATTCTAAAAATGTAACTACAAATTCTTAATACTAAATAAAAATATTTTATTTAATAGTTAAATACTTGTAGTTTTATGCAGGACTTTTATATTGACAATAAAACACATAAATATTGTATGACTTAACATAGTAATAAAAACTGAAGAATATAAAATAATATAATATACTATGTACGTGTAAAAAATCATGATATTATTTATTATTAATATACAGCCTGTTTTAAAAACATACCGAAAAACATTTACCAATATGTTTTTGAACACCTTGTATGTTATCCACAGCTTATTACCCATTGTTGTGTGGCCAGACCTGTTTTATAAATTATAACATATATCAGTAATGGTATATTTATGCCGAAGAGGGCGTTTACCATGCTTCATGTTCACTCTTACTGGCATGGAGAATGCACCAGAGGATCAATTTTTATATGGGAAATAGATAGTGAAGAACACGGACACCATTATTATTATTACAGAAAAAATGCAGTTTTGTATTTAATATTTCATATAGTCATATACTTGATTACTTTGTAGTTGTTGTACACTGAATGTGTACTTAGAAATATTGACAATGTTCTACAATGTGAAAATTCTGTGAATGTGTGAATCTCAAATAAACGAAACATAGGGCGTGGTTTAGGTGTGTCGAGAAACATTAGTAATCAACTGAGTGCCCCAATGAATAGAGAAGAAATAAAAGAAATGCCGCAATAAAGATAGATACTGTCGCTTAATTGTTAGAAATTCTTACTGTTCATGTTTGATTGTTTATAGTGCGTGCCAATCCTGTTCATATAATTTTTAGTTTCAATGAAATACAAACTGATATTATGTAACCAGAATTACACATATGTATTTAAAGCATGTCGTAGTCTATATTTCACTTAAATTTTGAATGTGGCAGTCAGTATTATGTGACCACATTTCTGTTTTTAAAGTATGTGGCTGCCTATATTTATTATTTATTAATTGTTATTGTATCTAACATATTTTGGCAGCCTTGTTCTTGCACATATAATATAGATAAATGGTACATTTTAGTTTTAATATATACAGGTGTCGAAAATAAGGGTTCAGAATTAATATGACATGGAGAAGATGTCAAAATAAATCGAAAAGTATTATACAACACATGTCAAAAAATTATCCGTTACAGAGATATGGGAGTTTTAATTTAAAAGTAATCATAAGTAAATACTGATAGCCATGATTTTTTTTAATTTTAATAAGTTGTTGCGTACAAAAAGCCATGTGAGTGTCAAAGATGACAGTGTCAACGAATCAAACAATGTTTCTTTCAAACAATGTGATGCCGGAACTTCTAGAAAGAGTTCGTTGTTCATTTTTCCAGAGATTGTACTGCGTGTGTTTAAATGGAAGGAAAACATGTCGAATAGCTTATTTAGCTTGTAATTACTGTTCATAAATTTAAATTTAAATAATAATTTACAAAAAAAATCATGGCTGTCGATATTTACACATTATTACATCTGAATTAAAAGTCCCATATCTCAGAAACGGTTCATTTTTGGACATGTTGTATAATAATTTTCGATTTAGTTTGACTACTTCCCCATATCCCATAAATCTTGAACACTTATTTTTTAACACCCTGTATAGAAGTGAATACGGGTCGTGAATTTTTGCGGGTTACAATGTGTTTTTCAGTTGTTTAGTCGTAATCCTGGACAGATTTACGTTTTGTTTTTTTCACGCCTGAAGAAATTCTAAATTCGATTTATGTTGTATTGTTTTGATATATTTTAATTTTAATGGAGCACCAAATAAGAACCGATATTTTAACAGTATATTTACGTATAAAAATAAACTACATTATATCCAGAAATTATTATTACTATATTTAATACATTTTTTACATATTTTTGAATTGTTTATAGGCAGATTTTATAAATGATAAATTAAATTAAATTCATAGACATATCTTACGATGATGTTTGTTAATGTTGAAGCCGATATTTTTTATATTTAAAAGCATGTGACAGCCTGTATAACATTTAAATAAATTACATATATTTTTGCATGCGACAGTTCAATTTATAGAAAAATGTGCTGATAATTGAAAATAATACTCTTTAAATAGCAGCATTTGTAAATACCCTTGAGATATTATTCTAATTAAAATTAAAGTCATTTACAAAGAAATCAACCGTACAACATACTAATAGCCTATTTTGTGAGGATTTTCTATGTACCTATATTATAAATACTGCGATGATCAAATATTTCGAAACTAGGTAGTATAGGTTGGAAACTTACAGCATTAAAATGAGTCCTGAACCATATTTTTTTTTAAAGACGAACAGAGTGAAATAAGAATATCACGAAAACCCGACGGAATTTTTTTTGTAACACATATTCATATTCTACAGCAAAATGGTAATATTTTGACAATGGTTTATAGAACCCTATTATTAATGAATTAATTATAAATGCGTGTTGCGAATGTTGATGATAAAAAATAAATTTTTCATTTACGATTTATTACCCATTACCTGCTTATAGGTGGTGATATTCTTGTTGTAAAAGTACCATAGGGTGCATCAGAAGAACCTTGGCATAGGCAATTAAATAATATGAGAAATAGCCTTTTTTTAGTACTATAATATATTATATATAATATAATATAGTGAGCAAAATATGTCTTGTCCTCACGAGTACGGAACTTGATTTTTTCCACGATCTTGAAATATAATTTTTCTAAAAAAAAAACTACTTTTTTATTAATAAAAAACTGAACAATACAATACTTAGAATGGTAGAAATTTTTTGTACAATTAGTAATTCCCCCAATATGTATGACTCCCTCCTGAAGTAGATGGACTAATAATAATAATTTTATTGTATATTGTTCAATTGTGAAGAAAGTTATATACTTTGCTCACTTATAATTCAACATGCTGCTTTGCTCACTATTTTAAGTTAAAGTTAAGAATAATAATGAATTTTGCTAACTATTGCAGAAAAACAATTTTTTGCTATTATTATTGTGAACAATTATAATTTCGTACAAATGATTAGATTTTTAACTAGCTACGCCATTTTGTAAAGTAGTTAATAAAAGTGTTTACTAGTTCTGAATTTTTCTCATCAAACATCGATATTAAAAAGTTAACTCTGAAACGAACTAAAAGCTACGCAAAATGTTATACAGAAATACTCAAGTATAATGTACAATATTATCGTAAAAAAAACAATCGTTTTATATTGTTTTATATTCTATAACAAATGTTGTAAGCTGAATACAGACATGACACCAACGAATCAAAGCTTTAATAATTGTTTATTTCCACACTGTATACGAGCTGTTTTAATTGTCCCCAAAGAAAATAATAAGGATTTAAATCTGGGGATCTTGCTGGCCATCCGACAGGACGTCCACGTTCAGTCCATCTATATGGATATTTCAAATTTAACCATGCGGTGCGGTGTGCAGTCATTTGCCTTCTAAAATGGGATGGTGCACCATCATGTTGGAACTTCATGCGTAAAAGATATAAGATAAATGTCAGATTTAAATAGTTTGTGCATCTTTTGTTTTATTTTGTTTTTCTAAGGTAACTTTTGTTAATAAACTGATAAGTTTACTGTGTGCCAGTAATAAAACTTTAATTTATTGTAGATACGTAATATTTTTTACTCGAAATGACCACCCTAAAGCACTAGTGCAGTGTTCTAAGAACGTGTGAATAGGGTCCTAAATCATAATCGAAATATTACCATGTTGTAATTGAATATGAAAATTTACAATAATTAATGAGTATTAGTAAAAATATTTTATATAAACATTATCTGTCGCGAACTATAAGAAATTCAATTTTGTTGCCTAATTTTAAAAACACAATTGCGCGTCCGCATTTCCTAGAACTTGCGGAAGGGAGACATGCATGCGGCCTGGCAGTGTTAGAATATTTCTACATGTTCTTGTTTTTCTTACATTATCTGTCGCGAACTATAAGAAATTCAATTTTGTTGCCTAATTTTAAAAACACAATTGCGCGTCCGCATTTCCTAGAACTTGCGGAAGGGAGACATGCATGCGGCCTGGCAGTGTTAGAATATTTCTACATGTTCTTGTTTTTCTTACGAAAAATAAATTTCATTTATGTCTAATAATATTTTTTTCATTCATATACACATAAATTTATATATAAACATATTTTAGCTATACGAATATGCAAATAACCAATACCCTGCACAACAAACAGCATGATTAACAGTTTGTTGATTACTGGCGAAGACACACGTCAAAGGTTAAAATTTTCAAAAGTAATATAATAAGAGTCATGAATTTATTGCAAAAATTTACGAATGTTACGTAGTTACAGATAAACGAGTGTCAAAAATGACATTTAGATCACGACCGCGAAGCTGGACTGATTTAAGAGTAATTTTTGACCCGAGTTGTCGTTACTTCGCAGGAATAATGAGTACATAAATTGTACCTATTAAATTCATAGTTCGAATTATATTTCTTGATTATTTCATGAATGACAACAGTTCAAACATAAACTATTTGATATCAACGGAATGTAACCATGACAATGATACTGTGGTTTTATCAAATTTCTTCAATGAAAAACTGTCTATGGCCATCAAATGAAGCATTCTGATTGGATTAATACGACGTATGTGGAATAATCACTTTAAAAATTGATGTCTTATTATCTTGCTTACGCACGAAAAATTTTTCGGTCGAGTTTTCACTAATATTCTGGTTTCACTTTCATCTTTCGGAACGCAGGGTTGACCTGATTTAAATCAACTATTTTTTTAATAAAAATCATTGATTTTTATCAGTGATAAAAAAATATAAAAATTTAATAATTTGGTACGGAACAATTTATAATAACTAAAATGTTTTCCGTTTATAATAATATCTTAAAATTAATTCTCATATAACAGATGGAAAATATAAGAATTTAAATATGTAGATAAAAGTAAAAAATTTTTGTTACTCTTCCTAGTTTTATTCAGATGAATCGTTTTGGTTTTATTACAGATTTCGTTTTCGTGTATGAAATAAAATATTTATATTGCTTTTTAAAACAAGTAAAAAGTGCAATAATACTCAAATAACTTAAAAAAAATTAAAAATATAAAAATCATGATTTATTTGATTTTTATTAAAAAAATCAATGATTTTTGATTTTTTCAAATAAATCATGATTTTTGCCAATCCTGATTGTGCGTCAGTATAATTATCAGTTACTTAAAACATCCTTATTTGAAACGTCTGTTATATTTTAGAAGAAATGATCTTCCATTTCTTCAGTTTAAATTCTTCTCTGAACGGATCGGATAAAATTACAAGATGTAGTCAACTGTGAAGGTAGTAGTTTGTGGTGTAACGTGTTGTTTCTGTTGCAGAGTGTTCGCGGTAGGAGCTGGTGGTCTAGTCCATGGCCGGGGCGCGAGCGACGCAGCCTCACCCCCTCCTAGTGCCCCGTGCCCCTCGCCGCCGCAACAACCATGCTCCCCACATAACCATTCCCCCCATCCCCCCCATCATCTAACCACCAAGCAGCAGCAGCGTTTTCTACTTTTATATACCATCCCTGCAACTGCAATACCCAGAGCTGTGACCCGGTCTCTACAGAACCAATATCATACCGTGGCCTTACTTACTTACTAGAGTGCTATCTCACTGGAAACTGTGGCCTTATTTATGTGCTTAACTCTCACACACGCCCACCGCCACCGCCATGGGGAGGTCCGCTCGCAAGACCCACAACATAGGTAAATATACATAGTCTTATCAACACCCAGCAACCTAGTGTACCAGTGGCACAGACAAATATAAACAGCCTACCGGCGCATTCTGTCCATAAAATACAAAGTAGTTATCACGATTAAACTAGATGGCGTTAATTCGGGCCCAGTTAAAGTTTCCCGAAACATAAAATGACGTGTATGTGGTTTCGGTAAATCTGCAGTTACCACACTAACGCCATCTAGTTTAATCGTGATAAATACTTCGAATTTTGTGGTCGGAATACGCTGTTTGACTGTCCATCTGTTTGTGTTTGTCTGTGCCAGTGGTTCTCAATCTCAACTACACTTAAGTGTTCCGCTCTTAAGCACAGAATAGTTACATACAGAAGCGACACTCCGTGTCGGTACCTTTCATGTTCCCCTATACAGTTCTATGACCTTCAAGCATTGTGTAGACCTTTAAATTTGTTCCTTTCCCCTATCTCTCTATGATGTGAGGGAACTTTCCGATTTTAAACAATGAGCCCTTTAAATTTGTGTACATTCCCCATCTCTCTCTAATTCTCGTTTCTCTGTCTTACTGTCGCTTCTGTATAAACCTATTCTGTGCCTCAACTGATCCTAAACGTACCCGGGTTGGTACCAAATAAACAATCAATTTATACTGTTGGTGAAATCTTTAACCAGTTAATTTAAATTATTTGTTAAAGTTTCTTTTTCATTTTAAAGTATAACAGATCTAACTTCTGACAGAAATAGAAAGAGAAAACAATGTAAACAAAGATAGGAAACAGGTTCAACTCACCAACCCAGAAAAATAGCTGGGTAGGTTGGGTCAGTTCAGGTTCAGTTTTGGGTTACTTTAAATGTACCAAGTAAACAGAATTAACCTACTAGGTTACTTAAACAGTCCCAAATAAATACGACCTATATACCAAAACATTTTCGGTGGGGGCGAGGAGCCCCCTTACTTAGTTACGTGCTTTATACCAGAGAATGGAAACCACGTGTACTATACTGGGACGGCGAGCAAAAAGTAGTGAAGCCAAGTTTCATCAGCTGATAACATTCAATCCGCCATTTCTGTAGGAGCCAGAAGCTACGCTTTTATTTGTTATATATAATTCAAATCTTTTTCTTTGTATTATAAAAATAGTTTTTTAAATTAAAAAAAAAATCGCGTTAAATCTGAAATTGTCTGCCATTTCTGTAGGAGCCGCTTGAAAACCCTTTCCGTGCCATGGCTTCATTCCCTTACCTAAGAAGTTGGTTTTATATATTTTTCTTGTGGTAGGCTTCACGTCATCACATCATATTGGTATGAATTAAATTAGTAGTAGGGGAAGAAAAACGTTGACGTCATATAACGTTATAGATAATTCGAAGTGGATCTATTGAAAAACTGTCACGAAAGTGATAAATATAAAGTTTGTTCCAACTAGTACTCCTGACGATTTGTGACTAGTTCATGTAACAATTCTTTACCTAAAAATTAATCTATAAATATGGAAGTTAAATAAAAACAAAAATATATATAAAATTTAGCGGTAAATAGGCTAAAGACAGTAGATACACTACCTGTTATTCTAGGTTCGGAAGACAATGACGTTAAGCCTACCACACGAAAAATGAACTGTAGTCCCCCTCTATAGTAGTTTCTATACTCTTAATTTCCGTGAGACTTTTTTAGTGTGCCGCCAAATTTAGCTTATTATTTACATTTCGCCAACAAATATTTTATTGTTTCATTGATCAGCTGAATAATTATAACATGTACTTAAAATTCAAACTTAAATAGTTTCAATTACAATAAGGTAAACCAACAATACTATAGTTTTTCGATAATGAATTAACATAAATATTTTATTTGAAAGAATCGTGCATGGCCAAATTTGTCATTAGAAAACTAAAAATTAACGATGGCGAATATAACGTAACAATTGACAAAACAGTAAATACAAACAGTTCTCCTAAAACTGAGCCAAAATCTTCCACAAAGAAAGATATTTCCAAAAAGTCTTAAATTTCATCGTCTTTGGATTTAACTCATGTAAAGAAGAATATCAACCTGTTATGCTTTATTTAATATGTGAAGAAAAATGATCAAAAATCTCGACCAATTATCGAAGGACAGAATTTATTTTCAAAGTAGGATTGGTTTTATTGACTAGATGTTAATAAAAGAAGGTCTTTTTTGGAGTTTCAGTCATTTAATAAAATCAACTAATACACCAACGTTTCGACTGTAAATCAGTCTTCATCAGGGTGCTGATAACATACAAAACACAGTCAAATAAAAGACATACCAATTCAGTTAACAGAGTTACATAAATGGTATTAAAATATTATCAAGTACATCATGTAAATTATTTTACAGAAGTCTTTCATCAAACATAGATAAAACAGACACATGAACATGTTACTTAACAATTATCAATCAACTGACTTATACAAGAAGTTTCTAGTTGAGTAACAATCGAAAATTTTAAAATCTACCACTAGCCAATCAAGTGCCAGAGAATAGCGAAACAAGATTATACAACTAATGTAAAACTAATTAAATATCACAGATTTATCACAAGAAATGTAAATACACAGGGAATAAAATATTGTAACAATTATCGATAATGTTTTCTCAAAATCCCAGAACAAATGGAGCTCAGATTCTGAATGTCGGTCTGTGCGTTTACAGTTTGTTGATCCCTCTGTATAAATAACATTTCAAGAGAGTTCAAGTTCTTCTCCGTAGCCATTATCCTAGTGTCTTCAAATTGAAAAGAATGTTCTTCTTTTTGACAGTATCTTAATAGGGCACATTTAGAAAAGTAAAACCAAATTTAAGCTTTGTATATTTTATTGTATGTTTTGTATGTTATCAGCACCCTGATGAAGACTGATTTATAGTCGAAACGTTGTTGTATTAGTAGATTTTGTTAAATGGCTGCAACTCTAAAAAGACTTTCTTTTATTTTTTATTATTATCTGCACAATTGAAACAAATTAATTTAAAAAAATCAAAAAAAGCTCAGATTGCTTCTTATGAAGTAGTTGAATTAATTGATCAGAAAATGAAACAGCATTTCTAAATTATCCGCTTCTAATGATGTAATTCTCAAGGATTATAGACATCTCAATTAAATATACATATATATGATATATAAATATGTTTGCGTAAACGAACAATACATATATTTTTTAAAACTACACTATTCTTTACTGAACCGACAAATTTTTAAATATCAAAAAGGGTTCGAGAAATGTTGAGAGCCACTGTATTATGCATTGAAACACCACCAACCATTTCACGAGTATAGTACTCTCGAGAGATGTTCGATTACAGTTTTTAATAATTGATTAATTGATTAATCAAATAATTACATAATCAGATATGAGCAAATTTATATACTGTTGGAACGACAGACATCACTATAAAAATATGATAATTTGTGGACATCCATCCAAATATCGAAACATTAAATCCAATCTGATTAAAGAATCTTCCTTATACTCGTATAGATGAGAGTCGGTAAAAATATATTACAATTTTATGAAAATAAAATAGACAACCTACATTCTTGATTTAATATACAGTGGTTCACAAAATTATTCGTACACCTAAGTTTTATATTTAAAAAGTGAAAAATGGAGTACTTTCAAAAAAATATTGATGTATTATTGACGGGATCAGATTCTCTTATTTTCCAGAAACAAAATGCAATAGCCAATTATGAAAAATATATTATTTTTCTTATGTTAATTAAATAAAAACAAAATATGTACAAGAACTAGGTACACAAAATTATTCGTACACTTATGAAATTTTGCATTTAACGAGTCAATATTTATATTTATAAACATGAAACATCTGTGATTGCATAATTATCATTTGTCTGAGTATTTTGTATAAGATTTTTTTTAAAATAGTTCACAAAAATAAGATATTATGGTAGTTGAAAGGAGAATCTGCTTGAAATTACTTTGCCAGTGTAAATCTTTAAGGGAAGTTGACAAAATTAAACGAAGATCGCACTAAATGTTGAGAACCATATAAGTAAATATAAAAATGAGAACCAGTAGAAAAATATTCACCGTGGAGGCCTTAAATTATTTTTTTGTCATTAGAATAAACTATATTTTGAGCGTTAAGTGAAATCAAATCCTAAAAATCCCCGGAATAAATTAATATTAAGAATAACTAATTTTTTAAGGGTCCATTGGAACATAGACTATTCAAAGAACTTTAAGAAATTTTGGTTCTAATGGTCTTATAGTAAAAAGTGGGTCCTATAATTCCAAACAAAATAAAATAAAGAGACTCGCATTTGGAAATAGTACATTAGCACGGATTGTGTTTTTGGAAATTGGTAATTTTGCGGTTTTGAGTGGAATGGCAAATCTTTTGAATGGAGAAATCCAAATTCTGAGCTTAATAACTGCAATTTATGTAGTACAGTGAAACACGGCGGCAGGATCATATTAGTTTGGGGATATGTAGGAGCTCCTTTTGACTATATGGCCATTAAAATCAAAATGTCTTAGAGTTCTTCGAATAGTCTATGTTTCAATATATCCTCCAAATATTTCAGATATATTTTTTGTTAATTTATTCAGGAGTTATTAGTATTTAATTTCATTTAATGCTCAATAAATCGTTCATTCTGCTGATTAAAAATTTTCTTACGGTCCCCACGGCAAATATTTTTCAACTACTCCTCATTTTTATATTTACTTCTAATGTTCTTAACAATTGACAGCAATATTCATACAATTTTGACAGCCTCCCTTAAAGATTTACACTGGCAAAGTCATTTCACATAGATTCGTCTTTCAACTACCGTAATTTCTTGTTTTTGCGACCCATTTTTGAAAAAACCTTTTACAAAATACTCAAACAAATGATAATTATGTAATCACAGATGTATTATATTTATAACTATTAATATTGACTTGTTATATGTAATATTTCATAAGTGTACGAATAATTTTGTGTACCTGTTTTTTGTATGCATTTTGTTTTTATTTAATTTACATAAGAAAAATAATATTTTTTTCATAATTGGCTATTGCATTTTATTACTGGAATATGAGAGAATATGATCCCGTCAGTAACATATCAATATTATTTTTAAAAGTACTCTATTTATCACTTTTTAAATAGAAAACTTAGGTGTACGAATAATTCTGTGAGCCACTGTACGAGAATTAATTTATTTATAAATGAATCGATAAATCTAGTAATCATTAAACAAATAATCTATTAATCGATTAATCAAATTATTATGTAATTGATTAAGCAAATAATATGTAATGCTTTCAATGATTTAGTGCATTGACTTTTGGGATTGTTTACCCGTAAGATATTAGCAGAGATTTATCCTGTACATATTTCCAAGTACTATCTGCCTTAAAAGAAGAGCTATATTATGTTTAAAATTACAGTATATTTAAAAAGATACTTATTTATAAGTATTATATTTAATTGAAGTAAAAATCTATATTTACATTCATGACACAAATTATTTATTGCCATTGCCAAATTTAAATAGAATATTTACAAATAACCTTATATTTAATAATTAGCCAAATTATAAGATTACAGTTTTTAAAATCTTTAATTAGGTGTTTTATCAATTCGTTATTTTCATCAATATCAGTATTATCACTTGATTCCCTTAATTAAATTGTAAGTGCAAAGTTATTGTATAAATTTGTATACCGATTTTCGACTTCTACAAAATATCGAACACTGTTTTTCCAACTGGTATTTCTTGTATCATTAGAAAAAATAATTTATTTCTAGCTAACGTTTTTGAATTAGAAAATTCCAAATTTTGAATTAATTGTTTCAGAGTAAATAATTTATTTCAAAATAAGGATTGTAATTTCTGACATATTGATATTTTCATTTAATACATAGAGATAAACATGTGTAAAACTTAACCTAATACACCTAGTACTTCCCGGGAAATATTCAGGGAAATTTTCCAAAATATTCGTTCCCAGAAATTTACCCATCACTACTTTTAAGATGGAAATGGGCTATATGACCACTCTCGAATTGAAAGAAAAAAAGTATAAAAATTAAAAATTAACCATTGTGACTACCAATAATAATGATAAAAACTAAATATTATCTTATAATTTCACTGAAATTCGCAATTAATATGTAACAGCGCCGTATCTCTGACGTCACCTAGGAGAATCAGAGAGCAGTTTACAATGCTAAAAGTAGGAATTTAATGAACTTATTTATTTTACTCAAATGATATCGAATAAATGTTGCTAATGATAAATTAGTCATAATTATTAATGAAACAATATATGAGATATCAATTTAGGAAATTAATAGAATAAAATTAAAATATTTTGATATTACACACCGAATGTTATAATGTAAATCTGGTTGGCATTGAAGTCCCTGACGAGTCTCAGTGTGTTTATTGTTTGGTTACCATGGTTACGGGTTAGAATCAGGTAGCAAAAGGTTCGCGCGGGTCGCACTATATCTTTCTCTTTCTATTAGCATCTCTCTTTGTCTAATTCTCCTAGGTGACGTCAACATATCCCCTCTCTTAAACTTTATTATTGTTTTTCTCCGGAATTATCAATAATTAAGCGATTTAAAAAAATACGGGTATTTTTATTTTTGGTATAGAATCATAAAATGGAAGAAAAAAAAAATGGTCATATACCCCATTATGCGATTTTTTTTTTATTATTTTAATGTAAATTTATTTTAAAGTGCTGATTGTGTTATTAAAACCTTCAAACAATGAAGCACACATCCATTCATTCTATACCTGCATAACTTATCTATATTTTGTAATCTTCACTAGAACAATTCACAAACTAATTTCGTTAGAAAATATATTTCCTAAACAATTAGCAACCTGCTATATCGTGATATATACTATAATTAACTAGTAATGGCACATATTAATTATACAGATTAGTGATTAGCATATAGAAATTCGAACGCCCCAAAATTTTAACAACTTCAAAATCAAACGCTTAGCTGATTTGAAATTCAAAATCTTTTAATATGGTCGAAAACCAAAAAAGGTGTTTCAATGAGAAAAACTGCCTTAGAACCATTCGGAAATCTATCGTCGTTTCAGAACGGATTATGATTGAATGAAGGTACCGCTGTATTTTCATTATAGCTGTAATAATGTATTTTATAAATGATATATTAATTTCATTGAGCTTATTATTTTTATTTTATTTCATTACGGATACTTTAAAAATGCTGTAATGTCAGGTAAACATTCAAATTCTACTATGAATTGAAACATATTTCATAATATTTTACAAGCAATCTCAAATTGTCTGAAATACTGCATTTCAAAAATTTAATCCTTTAAACCAGTGTTTCTTAAGCGCCAGTCCGAGAAAGAATTTAACTGAACCCTGAGCAAGTGCGACCATAATAAAATTGACATAAATAAAATGAGAAGAAAAAATTACATAAAAAAGTTCATGTAACGATAAAACAGAAACATGTTTATAAGTCATGCTTATTTTATTTTTACCGGTCCATGTATAATTTTCCGTAATTTTACCGGTCCGCCTTAAAAAAAAGGTTGAGAAACATTGCTTTCTATGTAAGTACTAAGTGACAATAGTAAAATTAAGTTTTATATAATTAGAATTAAAAGTGATAGCATTTTAAACTTTATACACTTGCATCTTGTATCTGAATAAGGATTGGTGCAGATAAAAATAGGTTCAAAAAGTATAAATAAACAGCAAATTATTTGGATTAAATTGTTGTTATATATGTGAATTTAAAGTTGCATATTAAAAATCAGAGAAATTTTTAATAATGCACACCCGTTTATTTATTCTTATTTGTTTATATATAATTCTTTTATATCGTACGATAAGTTAATGATATTTTGCGATATTATCACGGTAGTAAAAGCATCTATCAATATCATCAATAATACAATAAATTCATTCATTCCCAACGCCTAAATTGTTGTAAAGAAAAACATGAATACGTTAACATAAAATTTCTTTATCTATCTTTTATATATAGAATGTTTGCACCCCCTTTTATAAATTTGTTTTATATTTTGCCGATATGCCATACCCTTAACATCTATCCGGAGTTCATGACTTATTAACATGTGAAGGTTCTGCTCGCATTCAGCTGTTTTCCCCACCCTGACTAGGTTAGTAGCACAGGGTGGAGGGGAGGATGACGTTAGTGTTTTGTTTTACTCACCGTTCACAGCTCTCTCTGTCAACTTTGCACTTTTATGATTGATTTTTTATTCGTTTCCACAAATGCTATAAATTATTGTCACACCCGGAATATTAAAAAGTTTTAGAAATCATTAGGTGTAGCATTTCTATTTGTCAATAATATATATTATTTACTTGAAAATTACTAGGTATGTATAACTGTGTTTCAAACCATATTGAAAGTAACATACTTTAAAAATAAACTAAAAATATCGGGACATATAATTTATATTTAGAATAATCGTATGTTACAAATTTGTTATTTTTTACTGTACAAACCGTTGTGATATCGAACTTGAACAAATACCATGTTATTGATAATATTCGAAAGAAAATACAGCTATAGGTAATAATACCCTTGAACATTTTAGAACATTATAACAATTTAATTCATTTCAAATCGATAACATTTACACGTTTCGTGATTATCTGTGTGTATAATTATATGATTTGAAGATAAAAATCTGTTACAAATAAACTATCATACAAATAATTCCTAGAGAAATATGTTATTAGTTTACCCAGAAACAATAGAAAATTCAAAATTTCTCACAGACCAAGGTCATTCGTAAATTATGCATTAAATATATTGAATTGTATGAGAATTTTACATCTGACAACAATTACAAGAAATATTTAATGATGAGATGAATAATACTTGTGTTTTATCCTTAGTTATTTATTGATTAATAACTTTGTTCTGTATTACGCCTTACAAATTCTGTTTGACAAAACAATAAAATAATGAAAATTACATTTTATTAGCAAGTTTCTAAACTACGTAACTTTCGAGTAATTCTAGAAAATAGCGTGCGTATACATAGTTTTATACAATTTAAATTTTTTATGTTTTTTTGTAAAAGTTTTTCTTATTTAAACAACTTGTTTGATTATTTATAGATTGATTGAAATTTCTTTCATATCAACGCCCGAATCCCACGAAGTCGAATTACCAAATGTAGTATAGTTTTCCATGTCGAGTAATAAAAAAAATAATTATTGAAAATTAGGGGAAGGTATGCTGTAACGTCATCGTGGTAGAATCGTGAATGACTGGAAACGTAAGATAGAGTCTACCTGCCTTTTTCTACGATCCTACGATGTTGACGTTACAAATACCTTCTCCAGAACATTAAATTGTTAATAACTGTATTATTGCAAACTAACGTTTTGTTTTTATTATTATAAGTAGAAGTTATAATGTGGTTAGTTTTTATATTTTATGACTTATACATATACTGAAATTCTATATGTGTATAGGTATATTGCAATCAATTGATCAATTCGTGCGATTGATAACAAAAGCATAAATAAAATGTTTTATTAAAATTCATAATAACAAATATCAAGCTAAATCTTATTAAAATTTATGAAAGAATTTATTGCCCGGTATTATAGAAGACGTAGAAAACAAATTTTAATTAAAACAATTTTATGAATGACAGAAATAACATAATTTTTGCAGACACTGTTAAGTTTCTTCTTCTTTAGACAAGAAATTTGTGGCACCTTGTCCTGATATACTAGGCGTAATGGTTAAACAAATATTTCGAGTGAATGGGAATTCGGTCGCGTGGAATGAAAACAATGAAATTTCGAACTACGGGATTCGTACTAGAAATTTTGCGGAATACCGACGCCATCTCTTATACAATGTAGGAACGACGACACGGTGTAGATGTGACCGGTAAAATATGGCAGAACGCCTACTCGAAAGAATCTTAACCAGTTTGGCATTTGGGAGATGAATCTATGAATGTTTGTAGTGTATTTGTGAGCAGTTACAAAACTAGTGGTGTATGGTGTAGAAAAGGGTGGTGATGATATGATGTGTGTGATTTCTTGGATGATAGTTTGTATTGATTACCGAGTATGATGTTAATATACGCCTTACGGTCAACTGCAGCAAGGACTAAAATCGAGTGATGATAATGATGAATTCATGAATTGTTGATGTACGGTGATGTCACTTTTAAATGTGTAAATGTTATCATTAAAACCACAAATGATTTACTTACATTATCTGCTAGTGATGTATAGCATAAGAACTGTTGTCCGCATCTTGCCTTTAAGGTAGTTATAATCCGTGATGGAGTTCGAACTAGAAGTGTTTGAAATCCACGACGAGGACCCCGATGGGTCGGGCTCGTCTAAGAAACATTTGAAACATACTCGGAAAAAATGCAAACATAAAAGTTCCATTGTGAACATAGGGACTGTGGACAGTGAGATACAGCGGTCTAAGACTAGCGTAGTGAGTAGTGACTGTCAGAGGCGCCCTCAGGGCCTTCGCGAATCCATCCTCACGGTTTTTAGCAAACTCGTAGTCTGGCGGGATCAGCGCCGATACCAGACTACCGTACCCGACAAACCCGACTCTCCGCATACCTCCAAAGAGTATTGCAAAAGTTACTTCACTTGTGGTAAGCCAGTAACCACACGTATCAAATTTACACTCATATCAACATTTATATTAAATTTTTGTTACAATTTACATATTTTTTTGTTTCTTTTTTTTTTTTTGTTTTGTGCTGCTTAAAATTTTTCAATAAAAATTAGTGAAATTCAAAAATTTGTTTATTTTCTATTCTGCATTTTTTTGTAACTTTATTTTGGTCCTATTTGTTCCAGAATCACAAAGAAGAATACGAGCAAACGACAGAATATACAATGCCCAATTCAAATATGCAGTAAGTATTATTTTTCCTTAAATGTGTGTATAATCATTCCATGATACAATGGACTCATAACATCAATAAAAAAGTCACTATATAATTTTGCAATATCTTCACGTAATTTATATGCAGTAGGATAACAATTGTTTTTAGTTTGCTACGATAGATATAGTCCTTTCATAATAACAGTGAATTCAACTCATTAAAAATTCACTATAAATAATCATCACATATACATACATACATGTGAGAATAGAATTGCCATATATATTTATGGTAGTTCTATCGTTCTATGAGAACTCGAATTAGTCGTTACTAGTCTCAAATTCCGAACACAATTTTATAATAAATCGCGTTTAGGTAGCATGATTTTACATTTTACATTTAATAAAAGCATTCATAAAAATGAGCTCGGAATACGGGTCGTTATCTTTACTTAATTTTTTTGAGACAGGATAGAATAGTTTTTATATCTTATTATATTTATATTAGTTATACTCGTTCCACGGTAATGTGAGTTCAAGTCATTAATTGAATTTCATAAAAAAGTCATGACACATCTAATTTCTCTGAAATAAGAGTAAATCATATTGTATTTTAAGCTACAATGAAATAAACGATTGTCAGTGATTACATATATAAACATACAATTAACAAAGTATACTAACAGCTACTAACACATACATTACATGAATTTTGTTATAAAACAATAAATTAAAAATTTACATGAAAACAATAATTAGAATTGTTAATTTATAGACCTCTGACATGGCTCACATATTGAGTAAAATAATTCTAAAATAAAAATATTAGACTCAAAACAGTTAATATTCACATTAATTACATTTATTTAAAGATAAAGGTAATTTTAATTTGTAAAATAAATAATGTATTGTATGTGTAGAACAACTATATCAAAACGTCGAAATACTCCGTTCTGACATTCCTCCCCCTGAACCTATTCGAGCAATTCCAACGGCTGGCGAACTTCTACTTCCTGTGCCTTCTGGTGCTGCAGCTGATCCCAGCAATCAGCTCGCTGACGCCGATTACCACGGCCATCCCGCTGATCGGGGTGCTGGCACTGACGGCCGTGAAGGACGCGTACGACGACTTCCAGCGGCACATGTCCGACTCGCAGGTCAACAACCGACGCTCGCAGGCCGTACGGAATGGGAAGCTCGTTTCGGAGAAGTGGGCGGGCGTGCAGGTCGGCGACATTATCCGCATGGACAATGACCAGTTTGTTGCTGCAGACATCCTCCTGCTCAGCACCTCCGAGCCCAACGGCTTGTGCTATATTGAGACCGCTGAGCTGGATGGAGAGACCAACCTCAAATGCAGGCAGTGCCTGCCCGAGACGGCGGAGATGGGCAACAACGACGAGAAGATCGGCGCTTTTGATGGCGAGATCATCTGCGAGACGCCCAACAATCTGTTAAACAAGTTCGAAGGCGCTCTAAGCTGGAACAACAAACAATACAGTCTCGACAACGACAAGATCATCCTCAGAGGCTGTGTACTGCGCAATACGCAGTGGTGCTACGGCGTGGTTATCTTTGCGGGCAAAGATACCAAACTCATGCAAAATAGCGGCAAGACCAAGTTCAAACGCACTAGTATAGATCGACTTCTTAATTTTCTTATTATAGGGGTAAGTCCTACACTCACATTACAAATACTTCTTTTTGTAAATTGATACAGAGAAAAAATATAAATACAGAAAATAGTTATTTTTGTATTAATAGAGTGAAGAAGGTGTTTTTAGTACGTGAGAATGTTTTAACGAGCCTTGCCAACACAGTTCACGCTTGAAATACAAACAATATTTTTTCTACAACAATTTGTCCAAAAATTATAATCAAAATGAAGGAAAAAAAAATAATAAAATTATATTGGTTTCTTACGAAATTATCATAGCTATTTTTATAACTAAAAGAAAATGAAAGTTGTTAATTGTTAACCATAAAAAAAATTCAAAAGGGGTGGGATTTTTTTTTTCACGATATGCATGGTGTCATGGTAATTTATTAAAAACATAATACATGACAATTTGACAATTAATGCACGAATGTCAACATTTTTTGACAGTTGTAGAAAAACTGTATTTTCATGTTTACTATAATTGACATACACAGTAAAAACAGTTTTTCTGTATTTATATATATTTATATTAATAAACGAAATAAAAATATCAGATATATTTTTTATTCGAAAGCTCAGCAGTAATTCAGTATGGCTACAAATAAATTCAAAACAAAACTTCCTATACTTACTGACTGATTACCAAAGACTTTCTACAAAAACCGAAACAAATAGATTAAGTTTCAGTTCAATTAAATTCAAAACGATACTCATACAGTCGACATCGTCACTAATACTTAATATTTAATCATAATTTTTACTTCATTTACTCTTAAATGGATTTTTAAAATTTTGTTACACTGTAAATTGTGTTATTTATGTTATATTTGAGCAACTTGTGTTGTTAGTTACATTTTGAATAACATTGACTTATTCAGAACAATTTTATTTGACTATATATTTGAAATTTATTTAGATTTACAATAAAAAAATATTTAAGATATCTTCTTTGAAAGCCTTTTATATTTTAAATTGTATAATCTAATTACATCCGTGAATTATAATTTTATTGTAACGTATTGAAAAATACAATAAGTATTTCTGCAAAGCACGACATATACCGTTTTGAAGTAACTGGTGCTTATTATTTAGAGGATTTTTTTTTAAATTTAACTATAAATTCTTTTTTACATTAGTGAAACTCGGTTGGTCTTTGTGGGGTCTAATGGGTGTGTGTTTTGTGTTTTTGCAGATAGTATTTTTTTTACTGAGCATGTGCCTTTTCTGCATGGTGGCTTGCGGCATCTGGGAGTCGCTGGTAGGGCGCTACTTCCAGACATACCTGCCGTGGGACACGCTCGTGCCTTCCGAGCCGCTGGGCGGCGCCACCATCATCGCACTGCTGGTCTTTTTCTCCTACGCCATCGTGCTCAACACCGTCGTCCCCATCTCCCTCTATGTGTCCGTCGAGGTCATTCGCTTCGTGCAGAGCTTCCTCATCAACTGGGACGAGCAGATGTACGACGAGAAGACCTCTACCCACGCCAAGGTACGAAATCAACTCTCAATCTTATAATTCATACTTATCAAAATACCTTTATGGGTATGGGTGTACGTTTTTCGAGGCTAACTATTAGGATCTCGGCATCTCGAGAATCATACGAGATACGAACCTTCTTACTTTATGGATACGAAATCGGTTAAATTGGGGCAAAGTTGTCACATAATTAATAATTTGTATTTGTTTCCCTCAAAAAACATAGGTCACTGGATATAAGCAAAAAACTTATTTTGGTTAATTTACTTTTTGTCATAACTTTCTTGTTTCAATTCATAAAGTTTCTAATTTTCCCATTCTCCAGACACTTTTGTACGAGGAATGGTCCTCAAAATTTTTATAGTTCATTCACTTTGAGAAATCCGTACTAAGTTTCAATTTTCATATGGGGTACAAAAAAAATTTAAAAGCACACCTCACAAATGAATAAAATTAAACATTTTCTAATTTCGTAGTTTATTTTCATTTTAATATACATGTGTTTTATAACATTGGAAAGAGAAAAAATCTCTAATATTTCTAAAGACAACTGTAGGCCTCATATGAAAATTGAAAGCAAAACTTAAAATTATTGAAACACCTTGTAAAAAAATATTAATAGGGCTGCAATGTGTTTGTGTGTACCCTTTTTACCAACCTACAAGCACAAAAAATTGTCTGGAAATAATATTATTTTGTAAAAGCAAACAGCCATTAATTTCATCCGGTGAAGCCATTAAAGGACAATTTTAAAACAAATTGCAAGCGTGTCATATATATTTTGTTTCATTATTATTTGTGACACCACATAAAACAATAAATCCATATTTGGCACTTGCTCGCCTTCCAAAAAATTGCAGGACTCATTTGTAGCATTTAAATATTTAAAAAGTTCTTGAAACCATAGCCTTACATCTTTGTTGTCGTGATTTTCTATTAAAATAATAATTTTTGAAGATTAAAAATTAGAAACCTAACACTAAATTGCAATATTAAAAATTACCGGAATGTTAAAAATAAAAATCGTTAACACATATTTCTATTTTCAATAGTAAAAATTTACAGTATTGTTCCAAGATTATTTTTCAGTGTACCGAATAGATGGTAGTGATGGAGAACTATCGAAAGTTATTGATTGTTTTAACCATGGAAAATTATCCGATAGTTAAAATAAATAATTATAAAAATAAATTAATATTAAACTTGCACTAGTTTCAAGAATTTCTGTATTTCGGCTTTTTCATTTGAATCGGGATATTTAGTGTTGAGATATTAACGTTTTAAAATAAAAATGTAAGGCTTCTTTTGTCAATAATAGTAATAATATATTGAAACTTTTTTATATTATTCTTAAACTATGGAAAACTATTGATAATGTAATACTAAATTATCGATATATGTCGATAGTTTCTACTATTGATAGTTCTTCACCACTGGCACAATTGTTTTGTAATATGGTTAAAAAGTGAAATATTATAAAAAATTAAATAAGTAATAATTGTTTTTAATTAAATATAAATTGTTACAGCTTATAGTACGCAGATATATTTTTTTATTCAATTGTAATTTTTTCTATGTCAACTTTATTATCATTTTTTTATTTGGTCAAACAGTGTCTATGTTTTTGTATTAGTTGGATCATGGTTTGATAAAACAACCATTACTATTTAACGTTACCATGTTACCAATTTCAGGTTTATTTTTAAATTTATTGTTACGAATAAAAATTAAAGCTCATATTATTTTTTATGAAATTGTACTGAATTAAGGATGTATTATACTGTTGTACTGACATGTTTTACATATTACTAAAATTGTACAATGTGGAATATGAGCATATTTTTTCTTCCATTTTCTGATTCTTTACAAAAAAGAAAATACCCGTATTTCTTTAAATTGCTTAATTGTTGATAATTCCGCAAAAAAAACAATAATAAAGTTTTGGAGAGGGGATATGTGACGTCACTTAGGAAACTTAGAGATTTTGAATTCATTCGATAAAAATCATCTATCTTAGAATAATGTACATTTGGCAGGTTACCCAAGTTACATTTTTAAAACGATGTATGTAAACACTAAACAGCCTTCAAAAATCATAGAACACTGACAATTTTGATAAATGAGTACAACATTTCAATGTCAACCAAATTTAGACCAAAACAATATGTTGTGTAATATCAAAATATTTTTATTTTATTTTATGAAATGCCTAAATTTATATCTTATACATTGTTTTATAAATAATTATCACTAATTTATCATTAACAACGTTTATTCGATATCATTACGAAAAAAATTAGGTTCATTAAATCCCCACTTTCAGCATTACTACGTCATGTCAGAGATATGGCGCCATTTCATAAATTTGAATTTCAAATACTAATTTCAGTGAAATTATAAGATATATATAGTTTTTGTTATTATTATTAGTTGTCACAATGGTTAATTTTTAATTTGTTCCTTTTTTTTGTACAATTTGACAATGGTCATATAGCCCATTATATTGCTTGAAACAATCCTGAAAAACGAACACAAATGAACAGCAACACAGTACGAATTAAAACCGCCATATTGTGAACGCAAATAGCGACGCCAACGGTAATTTCATTCGCGAATAACAATTTTGAGGACCGGTATCATTTTCTCGTAAAAAAGTGTGTAGAATGTACAAATTAGAAACTTGCATGAATTGAAACAAGAAAGTCATAAGTAAAAAAGTAAATTGACCAATATCAATTTTTGCTCATATTTAATGACCTATGCATTTTTTTCGGGAAAACAAATATATATGATTAAAATGATCAACTAATGCATAGAAAACATATACTAATGCGACAACTTAGCCCCATTTATAGGACAATAATTGTGAACAAATCTATAAGTCTTACAGATCTATAACTTTTTAAAAAGCTGATTGACTTGTTGATTAATATAAAATTATATGTATGAGTGGCTGCTTTCGTTGCGATTTTGTTCATTATTTATAGATTTACTGATCTGTAAGGCTTACATATTTGTGCAGAATAGAACCATTAACCTACTTCGTATCTCTACGATTCTTGAGATCCCATTGGTTAGCCTCGAAAAAGAGACACCTGTGTAACTAAATCTCAATTTTTGTGTTTTACAACAATCTACACACATAATAAAATAATTAAACATTTTTTTGACCGAAATGAAATTGGTTCTTTGTTTTGTTTCACATGTGACCGAAATTACTAATTT
Source organism: Stenolophus ochropezus (assembly GCA_035578165.1). NCBI lineage: Eukaryota > Metazoa > Arthropoda > Insecta > Coleoptera > Carabidae > Stenolophus > Stenolophus ochropezus. The sequence continues at coordinate 24,807,702 of JAQOWZ010000011.1, read as the reverse complement.
ATTTATTGGATACATAATCAACTGGCTAAAGTCCCAATAAAAGGATAGAAAGAACATAATATTTGGGCAAGGACAATAATAATAATAAAAAAAGTTAATCAATTACTTTTTGTGTAGGAAAATGTCAATACGGAAGAATTAAATTTAATATAGAAGACATATCCAAGATATTACTATCGCAAATAAAATAAAAAAAGAGTGTATTTTTAATTTTGCTTTAAGAACAGAAAGTCAATTATATATTTTTTTTTTGTTTGATGGTTATTTTAGTTTGTAAATAGTATACCAAAGAACGAGTTAATAATTCAAAGGATTAGACTGCTTCGCTGCGTGTCGATTCCAAATTCCATTCTCATAAAGTAACCAACAATTGCCAAATGAGTTTTTTTATACTATTGTGTATTTTGCATCTTAATACTCTTTTTTAAGTAAAAAATTGAAGTGTCAAAATTTAGAAAATTTTGTGTTTGAATTTTATTATATTTATATACTCTACCCATTTACGAAATCTCTTTTATCTGTTCTTCTTACTACTACAATTGTGCAAAAAATAAATGCTTTACAATCGTTTGTGTTTTTATTTGGTATATTTTTCCAGAACCCCAATCTTAAAAAATAAATTGTACTCGGCTAATTATCGTACTGTTTTGGCCACATTAAGAATTTTGTTACAGACATAGTTATTTATTATTATTTTTTTGATGAATAATTATTTTAATATTGTTTTAAAACTGAAATATTCTTGCTAGGCACGAACCACAACCCTGAACGAAGAACTGGGCCAGATAGAATATATCTTTTCTGATAAAACCGGTACGCTAACCCAAAACATCATGACGTTTAACAAATGTTCTATAGCGGGTCAATCATACGGCGATATTTACGATAAAAACACAGGAGAATTAATTGAAATAACAGACGCTGTCGAACCGATAGATTTTTCCTTCAACGAAAACTACGAACCTGATTTTAAATTTTATGACAAAACATTATTAAACGCCGTTCAAAGAGAAGACCCGAATTGTTACAACTTCTTCAGATTGTTAGCACTTTGTCATACTGTCATGCCAGAAGAAAGAAACGGGAGGTTGGAATATCAAGCACAAAGTCCTGATGAATCAGCTTTAGTATCCGCCGCTAGAAATTTCGGTTTTGTATTTAAAGAACGTTCCCCAAATAGTATAACAATAGAAATTATGGGTAAACGAGAAGTCTATGAACTTTTATGTATCTTAGATTTCAATAATGTTAGAAAAAGAATGTCTGTTATTTTGAGAAGAGACGGACAACTTAGACTTTACTCCAAAGGCGCAGATAATGTCATATACGAAAGATTAAGAGAAGGGGATGATGAAGTCAAAAGAAAAACTCAAGAACACTTAAATGTAAGTCAAAATATTATCTTATTTCCCCAGAAAATTATATCCCTCGTGTAGAAATTCGCAGGTGAAGGCCTCAGAACTCTGTGTCTCGCGTGTCGAGACCTGGACGAAGTTTTCTTCAACAACTGGAAGTATCGGCACCAGGAAGCAGCCCTCTCGTTGGAGGGAAGGGACGAGAGATTGGAAGCCATCTACGAGGAGATAGAACGAGACCTGGTACTTATAGGTGTCACAGCCATTGAAGATAAACTTCAAGATGGTGTGCCACAAACCATTGCGAATTTGAGTCTTGCTGGAATCAAGCTTTGGGTACTTACTGGTGATAAACAAGGTAGGAAATATTTTTTTTTCTTAAAACATTTTGTAAATAATTTTTTTTATTTGTAATTTTTATAAAAAAAAAGTATGGATTTTTAATATTTTCTTAAAATTAAAATAATTGTCTTAATTATTAGTGTCCTAATATAATTTTATTTGTGGAATCGAGTATGAAAATCGCCAAAATTTATATATTTATCCATTTTTAAAAAGTGGGTGTGAACCAAAAAATTCCAATATTCTCATTTTTAGATACTATTCGTCATGATACGTGGATATTTCCAGAATTGAAATATTTTGATCTGTTCCCGAGATATGAGCCTCTAAAAGTTGAACCTGAAAAATTAAATTTTTAAGTGTACCCCTTAAACAGCGACATCACCAATTGATTCTACGGGCAAAATTACATAGGTATACCATTTTTTCAAATTTTCTAAACAATGCATTTATATTAAAGAAGACTGAAACTGAAAATTGACAAAATATGAAAAGTGTATGACTTGCAGCTTACGAATTTTAAAGATTTTGGCCATTTACAGTCTTTATTTTGTATTAACTATGTCTATATTGAAAAACCATATCTCGGGAACAAAAGTCGAGTAATATGAAAAACATTAAAATTAGAATTTTGAAAATTTGAAAGTTTATCACAAAATTAGTTTTGTCACAGGTTTTATTTTTTACTTTTGGGTATACCAGACTTGTGTGGAGACTATAATAAGCCATATTAAGATTATTTTTAAACTTGTATAAGTAATATTTATGTAATATAAATTTTATTTTTAACTGAATTACAACTCGATATTGTAGTTGCGTTAAATTATTAAAGACGATAAAAAATTAATTCGAATGAAAATTAAGTTTTTTTTTTATTTCCGGTGACTTTTAACTTACGTGGAGACTGTATCGTTATATCATTACTATCATTAATTAATTTGAGCGAATTACAATTAAGTTTTGCATATGCCTGAAATCTTCAGCTGTGATTTTGAGAACATGTTGGTTTAGAAACGGCCATCAATGTTGGATACTCATGCCAACTACTAACCGACGAGATGGTCGACGTGTTCATAGTGGACGGCACAACAGCCGACGAGGTCCAACAACAGCTGCAGAAGTTCCGTGAGAGCATCCGCATTGTGAATACCTACCAGCCGCGCTCGCCTCCTCAGCCCTTAGGGCTGCGCATCGGCGCATCTAACGGCGGGTTGACAACCCACTCACCAGCGACAGAGACTCCGCCCCCCGCCCCCGCCGTCAGCGTGGTCACATTCAGGTGGGATGAACACAACACACAAGGGGCAGCAAGGTAGACACATACTGGAGTTTAGCTTCGCTAGGGGACCAAGCACTGGGGCGGAAAGATGCGTTTTCATATGTCATCATTTCACACAAATAATACTTCACTTTTCAATTGCACAGTTGTGCCATTTATCGCTAAATACTTTTAAGTATTCGTGCTTGTGTCAATAACAAAATAAATACATATATTAGTACATTTATATCCATTACTAGGTGTGCAAATTTACTTTCTACGGAAGGAATTTATTTTTAACAATTATTTTTTCCTGGTAGTAAAATGTCAAATTATAAATAAGTAGGGGTAATGACGAAGGCATGTTTCTGAGAAAAATTCAATAGAAACTAAATTTTAATACTGATCATTATTCTAGTTAACATTTTAAAATGTTTTTATATATCAGTTATTAATAGTCCACAAGAAAAGCGATTTTAAAAGTTTTAGGTAAGGGTACTGGCAAAAGAGATATCTATAGAGAGAGAAAAATATAATGAAACCATATACTTATTAACTAGTTAATAGTTCTAACTTACAAATTTATTAGTTTTTTTTTTCATACAAAGTATGAAAATATCTGTCATATTTTTAAAAGAAACTATTGTTTATATTTTTTCTAATACCGAGCAAATAAAAACTATTGTCGAAACATTTGATATAGGATGAGTTTATACAATACACAGTTAAATGAACGTCTAAATATTTTTATTTTAAACTGGAACATTTATTAATAATTCCTTCTAAGAAGCTAATAATAACTTACACCTTTTTTAAAAATTTTTTGTAATGATAGGTTCTTTTCATCCATTTTTACAACATGCCTACGTCTAAATGACGCTCTATTTGACTTTCAAATGCTAATTGTTACAAAATTATACATTTTATACATTTTTTTAATATTCAATTCTAGTTATAGAATAAATTGATGTATATAAGTCAAGCAAACATGAAGACAGTAATATGTGGATGGGTAACCGTTGTAGTGGTAGTTAATGTCATCTTTGGTGGCCCATTTTTGGGTGTAGCACAAATTCACATTTCTCTCTTTGCATCTGAAAATGTATCTTTCTAATCCTGCCCCATTTTCAGTCTTTTTGATCTTTGAATTGTTCAGTGCATTGGTTAAGAATGCAGAATGTCTCGATCTATGTTTATGTGTCTATAGGCTGTGACTACCATCATAGCTGCTTGTGTCTACATTTCATACTAATTGAAAAACATCGAATGAATCATCAAATTCATTCTTTGTTTGTAGATCTTTATTAATTATCATTGCACTCATTTAATATCGCTAAATTAGATATTTTGCTTTGCTGTCTTCCCAGTTAACGGGTAAAGACTTTTTTTTTATTAAATTCCAGAAGTTGTGTATGAAGGATTTATTTTTTTTATTTTTATTTGTAGACAGAATTCATTTGATGATCCTTTGCACGATGATTCTATAATGTAAGTACACTATTTTACATCTGAGCCCCACAACACTTAAGGTAAAAATTTCAAAAAAGAAAACACTTCAGATTTTTTTGCATACAACTTTAATATTGTTCTGAATGAATACGCATGCAGTACTTTTTACATTTTATATTACATATTACACATCTTTTTTGTGTGACAATTTCCATAGATTTTTTTCGGTTTTTAGTTTATTTTTTTCGTTGGGCACGCTCAGGCCATCCAGAATCCTTCATACACTTTTTCCCGTCTGATGTGTAATTCTTCTTTAGTACGGAGCTGGAATACAGGGGAGGCTCGCAAGACAATTCCCCAGAAGATCTTCCGGAGGAACTGAATGCTGGTTTCGCCATAGTCATCAACGGTCACTCTCTGGTGCACTGCTTGAATCATCAACTTGAACATATGTTCTTGGATGTTGTTTCACAGTGTAGGAGTGTTATTTGCTGTAGGGTTACGCCACTGCAAAAGGCCTTAGTTGTGGAGTTGATTAAAAAACACAAAAATGCTGTGACGTTGGCGATAGGCGATGGAGCGAATGATGTCTCAATGATTAAAGGTAAGGAATTTATTTTATAAATTAAATTCAATTAGACATTTTATTTATCACTCTTAAACTGTCTCTTATTTTTTATCTTCTAACAATCTATACACTCCAAATAATGAAGCATTTTGTACCGCTAGAAATCGGTTCTGTGTTTTGCAACATATGTTGTCAAAATTATTATTTTTTTAGTCTATGCAGAAGTGAGTTGTAAAAAATAGAAGTATTTTAATTTTACTATTTGAAAAAAAATATCATTAGAATTTTTCTACATAATATTCATTTTTAATGACAACAAAAATATATCAACAAACGTTCATATTGAATAATTTAAGGTTCATAATTTGATGACAAATAAGTTATTCTGGAGGCAAATTAAGAGTACAATAGAAGTTCTTTTAATTGACTTGATCGCGGCCAGCTCGGTCATGGTTAATAGAAAGACCGATTAAACTGGATATTCATTCATTCAAAAAAAGGTTGTGTCTAACATGAAAGAAAGTACTTTTTTCACTCTCACTCCAAAGCTCATCTCGAGCTTGAGTTGTAAAAAGATACGCTTTCATCTCTAGTTTGATATAATTATAACATCCTGAATTAATAATAAAAAGAAAGAATAAAAGTTTGGTTTTGTATTCCTTTATTTAAAAAAATTAAAATTATGTGTTATGCAATATTAAGCAATGGGGTATACGACCATCTTATTTTTCTTCTATTTTATGATTGTGTACAAAAAATAAAAATACCATATTTTTTTAAATCGCTTAATTGTTGATAATTTCGGAGAAAAACAATAATAAAGTTTTGGACAGGGGATATGTGACGTCACGTAGGAGAATTTGAATTCAATCGATAAAAATCATCTATCATAGAATAATCTACATTTGGCAGATTACCCATCAGGTTCCATTTTTAAAATGATGTTTGTAAACACTAAACAAGCCTTCGAAAATCATATGACATTGACAATGTTGACAGTTGACATTTTAATGCCAACCAAATTTGCACCAAAACAATCTGTTGTGTAATATCAAAATAGTTTTATTTTATTCTACAAATTGCCTATATGGCCTATATTGATATCTTATACACTTAACAATATTTATTCGATATCATTACATAAAAAAATTAGGTTCATCAAATTCCCACTTTTAGCATTGTAAATTCTTCTCTCATTTTCCTATGTGACGTCAGAGATACGGTGCGTTACATAAATTTTAATTTCAAATGCTACCTTCAGTGAAAATATAAGATAGTATATAGTTTTTGTTATTATTATTGGGTAGATACAATGGTAATTTTTTTTTATACTTTTTTCCTTCAATACGACAGTGATCAAATAGCCCATTGTCAAAATAATAATTTACAATCTTAAATAACACCTTAATATAAAATATTTAAATTTTGAAAAAAAAAATATATTACAGATTCAAAATATCGAATTATATATACCCTCAAAATTTATGTCCTTTTTTAACACCTTATATTGTCTAGATTATTTTATTTTCAGCGATAAAAAAAAATATAAACTACAATATTGGTCTAGTGTCTAGCGTGTAGAATGGTTCTGAGAACGTAAGTTCTTATCTTAACGTCTCAAATTCTTATCATTTTTTTGTAACATAAAAATTATACTTTTGATGTATTCTCCATGTCATGAATACCTTAGGAGTGATGTTTGAAAAATGCGATAAAGCATCTGGAATTCTCAAAAATTGATTATAAGCCATAAGTGGTATACTTATTTACATTAATATATTTGTAGCGGCCCACATTGGAGTTGGGATATCTGGTCAAGAAGGAATGCAAGCAGTTCTTGCTTCCGACTACAGCATTGCACAGTTCAGGTTCCTAGAACGGTTGTTACTGGTTCATGGTCGCTGGTCATATTACCGCATGTGTAACTTCTTGAGGTATTTTTTCAACAAGAACTTTGCCTTCACTTTGTGCCATTTTTGGTTCGCATTTTTTTGTGGATTCAGTGCCCAGGTAAAGAGTATTTTATCCTTAGATGTTATTGTTCTACAGAGAGGATTTTTTAGACCGTATTCGACGAGATGTACATCTCAGTCTACAACCTATTCTACACCTCCTTGCCAGTTCTAGCTTTGGGAATCTTTGACCAGGACGTCAACGACAAGAATTCATTGTTGTACCCACAGCTGTACCGCCCGGGGCACTTGAATTTATTCTTCAACAAGAAAGAATTCTTCAGGAGCGCTCTGCATGGATGTTTTACATCCCTAGTCCTATTTCTGATACCGTATGGGACCTATAAGGATGGATTGTCGCCAAATGGACACGTTTTGTCCGATTGGATGTTGTTGGGAAGTGTTGTTGCCACGATTCTCATCATTGTCAACACGGCGCAGGTAAGAAAATTATTACTCATAATAAAACAATTAGAGCAGTGGGTATCAATCGAAACTTAAACAATTCTAATGAAAATAGTAAATACATGTTATAATATTCGTGTACAAAATAATTTGCAAGAGTATCTTAATTATTTTATTTTGAAATAATAATTTTAAAGAGTATAAAAATATCGCAGAATAATGGTTTGTTATCACTTTTCAAGGACATGTAAAAATATTTGTTTGAAATATAGTGGTACTATTTGCATTATAAAATTACTTTCTCCAAATATGGGTATTTCTTTTAAAAATAATAAATTTATGCAATCGAGAAACATTGTAAAATATTTTTTACTAATTTTATTGGACATAAAATATGTATGTATTGCTACAATATTTTAAAATTTTAATTGTAATATATGTATCAAAAATATTTAATTTATGCGATAGAAAAATATCGCGAACTAAATTTTTATCACCAGTTTTATTGGACATAAAAATATCTAATTAAAAATTTTAATTGTGAAATCTTATATCAATTTTGAAGGCCATATATTTATTACAATGTAGCGATTTATATTGTATTATTAAATTGGCCGTTTCTAAAATAGGTGTGAAGTTTATCTTCAAAATTTTGTTTTAAAAGTTATAAATTTATGCCGTAAAAAATATCTTGAGAATAAATAATTGTATTAGTTTTGGAAGACATATATAGCGGTTTTTTCTTGTTCTATTTTTAAGTTTGCTGTCTGAAAAATTGATGTAAAGTGATATGTTAATTAAATAATAGTTGTGAAAATAGATCTAAAATATGAAATTATCTCCAGATCGCGCTGGACACATCATACTGGACAGTATTCAACCACATAACAATCTGGGGCTCATTGCTGTGGTACTTTATCCTGGATTATTTCTACAACTACATCATCGGTGGGATCTTCGTCGGATCTCTGTCCATGGCGATGCAGGAGGCTAACTTCTGGTTTACGACAGTCATCACCGTGGCGATCTGCATCATGCCGGTGTTAGCTTGGCGGTTTTACTTCGTAGATGTGTTCCCAAGTCTGTCGGACCGCGTGCGCCTGAAGCAAAGAATGGCCCAGATGCGGTCTCGCCAAAGTCAAGACGTACTACGGACGCCTTCTGCGAGAAGAACTCGAAGAAGTATACGATCTGGGTACGCGTTTGCGCATCAAGAAGGCTTCGGCAGGCTCATCACGTCTGGGAAGATTATGCGCAAGTTGCCAAATTCAGATTTTAATTTCGGGTTTGGTAAGTTAAGTATGAACCCGGGAGGCAGTGCCGAGAAAAAGAACGCCACAAATACGTCGTCCGCGACTGCGTCAGATAATAACAGTAGTGTGGGCCGGGCCCCAGTGCAAGACTTAGACACTATAAACTTGTGAGGAATTGAGAGTGAGAAACCCCGTTGTTAGCAAATTTTAGCACATATATGTAAAAAGTGAGATAGTATGAATGTTTACTTAGTGTATGAGCAACATAGATTCAAAAACGCTGTTAAATATAATTAACATAAGTATTTGCTATGTGATTTTTCACTTTAAATAAGTATAATGTTGTATGTACAGTTCTAGAGTTTAGTTTATTATTCTATTTGATTTAGGACTGGTAGGTTTTATTGTTAAGCTTCTACTAGTCATTTTAACTACGGCCCGAATATTTCACCCCAAATTCTTTTACAACACTTTAATTTAAACCACTTTTAAGCAGTTTGGTAGTCTTAAAATTGCATGTCTACACTCATTTTTCTTGAGTATAATTAATTAATATTTACTACTTAAAAGTGCATTAAAAGTGGTTTCATTTAAAGTACATTTATGTTTGAATAGAGTTTTGTTTTTGTGTGGAAGAATTTTCGTTGAAATTTTTGTGGATCGTAGGTTTATGTGTAATGAATTATTGAAGAGTTATTTAGATACTTGTTTTTGTTCATGCCCTGTATTGTCAAATTTTTATCTTCTTTTTTATCATTTTTAAATTTTAAATACATTTACGTTATGTTATTCTAAATTGAAATGACTAGGGGCATTCTACCTCTATCCTTTCACTTTAAATTATACGAGATATATTTTTAACTGTGCATTTTCTTTCTGCAGCCTTTGAAGATCACGTTCGAGGTAATAAGTGAACTCTAGGAAGGGTATTTCGAGTTAGTTGAATTCAATTCGAGAATTAAATTTAATTAAAGCGTGCCAGATAATTTTAGCACCAAACAATGATAGCGTCATGACACACGCGCCGTACTAATTTATTCATCACACTGGTTCCAAATCCAAATTTTCCAAATCGACGACAAAAATCAATTAATTTCCAAATATACAAAATATTTTCTAAATAAATTTTAAATTAATTTCGGGCTTTAAAAAAATATTTCGATTTAGAGTAGCTATCCGGTCACCTATCCTAATAAAACAACTTTTACCTCAGCTTACTATTAAATTAATTTCTAGTTTCAAGGTATGTTGTTTTTTTTTATTTATATTAAATTGTATTGAGATATTTGGTTTTTTTTATAATAATTATCAGACAGATTCACAAAACAGGATTCTCTTTTAAAATTGTTTAAATATGACGAATTTGTCTTACATTTGACATATTTAAATATGTTTAAGAGCTGAACCTGTTTTGAGAATCTGACTATAAAAGTTTTAATAGTTTCAAATGATCATCCGTCTATATATAAATAGCGCTCATCACAACTTGATTTTGTTATAACAATTAAAAGGATACATTTACTAAAATAAGTATTACATCTTGAAAAATACAAAGAAAACAATGTAAATTGGTTTTATATCCATAAATGGGTGTGACGGATTTTAATTATATTTAATACAAGTTTAAATAAAATAGTGTTTCAGATAATCAAAGGAGAAAAGAGAAGTAATATTTGTAATTACATAAAATTTTATATTGTAAAGTATAAGAAAAATATATATATATATATATATATATTAATTTGCTTTAAATATATTTAGACGTCCTTAAATATTTGAAATAGTTCTTTATACAACTAGTGTGTAAAGTAAATATTTTTAGTCGAGTACTGTTTAAACGTGAGGCATAACCAAATGCGGAAATTATAAATTATAGCACGAGAAAAAAAACACTACGTTACACACGTGTTGCATACAACATTTTTCTTACAACCGAAATATTAATAAAAATTAATTCCAAAAGTACCTAAAAAAACATTTGATAAATATACCACCTTTGCGTGAAAAGTGGCTACAAACTCTAAAAGGGGCATAAAGTATATACTTTATGCCCGGTTGTAGGAAAACAATATAAACTAATTTTTTAATTTCATAATTTGTTTCAAAACTTTTAAACTGCCTATAAATAGAAATTTCATTTTTTATTTTTTTTTTATTATGAAAGTAACCGAGTGGTTCTATAATTTATATTTGTGTACAAATTAATTCTGCAAATGTTGCTGCATCAAAATGGTTTTAAAAATAAAATTAATAATAATTTTATATAAATAAGTGATGTATTGCGATAAATATGCTAATGAATGGTGTGAATGGGTTGTGTGAGAATTCTGAGTAGCGGGACGCTTGGTCGTCGCTAGTATCGCTTTATATAACCCGCGTATCTCCCGGCGCCCTCCACAGTTGAGTTGCGTGTCTCGTGCGCTGTGTGGAAGATGTTCCAACTGAAGAGCATCGCCAAGTTGGTCCCGGCCAAGCCCTCCGGGTGCGAAATCCTCCGGGTTCTTCCAGCCGCCTTCACCAGCAATCGCGGCTACGCAGAACACCAGATCCCTGAACGGCTTCTAGATGTCCCAACGGCCAAGAACCCCCGGTTCTTCGACATGGTGGAGTACTTCTTCCACCGGGCATGTCAAATCGTGGAGGATAAACTCGTCGAGGATATCAAAAGCACGAGGATGAACCTCGAGGACAGGAAGAAGAAGGTTAGGGGTATTCTAACCCTCATGGAACAATGTGATCACATCTTAGAAATCGCTTTTCCACTGCGGAGAGACACTGGGGAATATGAAATCATCAGGGGATACAGAGCTCAGCATTCTACACATAGAACACCCTGCAAAGGAGGTATGTTGTATAATGTAATATAAATAGATGTCCCATATCAGTTTATACAAGGTGACTATTCGCTATTATGTCACTATTTAAGACGTAGTTTTACTTTTAATACAATAAAAATACACCCTAAACGACCTAAAATATACCCAAACTATAATATTTTTAATTTATACACCTTTCTATTTGACATTCATTAATTATACATATAATTAAAGTATACCGCTGTATATGTGAATAATATTAATGAAAAATAAGTATAGATTTTTTTAAAGCTTGTAGATTGACAACCTGTTAGCTAAAGGTCAAAATCAAACTCGAACCCTGCTAAAAATATCGATATGTGGGAGTGGTCGTAATATTACTCCCTTTCAAAAAACATTAAAAAAACACGTAAATTTATAATTCATAATGTAATTAAACGTATCCAGATGCATTTTTTGCAGTAATTTTTACTTATCTTTTCTCAGAAACAATCATTGGAGAGTTACAATAAAAACACACTCAAAAAAGCTAATTTAAAATCATGTTCCCAACCAATGATTATTGTGATTGATTCTTGATTATGTTTGATTATATGTGTAGAATAATTTTACTGAAATATTAGTGCGGTATTTAAATTGGAAATGTGTATAAAATAAACCTATTTTGTTTTTCTCCATCTGCTTTAAGTCTAAAATTAGCATTATACGTTAACAGCAGTAAAATGCACGCAAAAATTTCATGATTGCTTTGAGAAGACAATCACGCCATTTTCTTGGCAGAATCTTTTTCCGGATGATATATTTGACACACCTAAATGCATAAAGCTTTCACTCTTAAGAAAACAATAGAAATCTTTTTATGTAATAGTGCAGTACATATATTATTGATAACTTATCTTTGTTATGATTTTTTTATAAAAATCTTTAAACAATTTGATAAGGCTATTTTTTTATAAAATGGGCAGGTCAGTTGCTAAGAGAAAAAATAAAAATCTAATCACATGATTGCTAATTAAGTATTTCTTCTCGTAGTATTTGCTTTGTGATAATTTTGTTTACTATACAAAGGTTTTCTTTAAAACTGGTTTATTTTTCAATTATAATCAATAAAATTCGACCTAGAAAATCAGGCGATTTTGAAGGACAATTATATAATTTACACGTTTTGCATATAGAAAAGCGTGATGAAAATAATACTTCTGTTAAAACAATTATTACGAGCAGACACAAAAAGATAATAAAATGATGCTAACGCTTAAACGACTTAATTTATATAATGTACATGTAATGATGTATTATTATGTTTTTATCTCGTTTTTTCTGAAATTCGGTTATGATCTCCAGGCATCCGTTTCTCTATGGACGTCTCTCGTGATGAGGTAAAAGCCTTGTCTGCCCTTATGACCTTCAAGTGTGCTTGCGTGGATGTTCCATTCGGTGGAGCTAAAGCCGGTATTAAGATCAACCCCAAGGAGTACTCTGAACATGAACTTGAGAAAATCACCAGGAGATTCACTCTGGAATTGGCTAAGAAGGGATTTATTGGTGAGTAATAAAATATTTGTTCAATAAACAAGATAGTTTTATTTGAATCATGTGATATTTATTGAAAGGTTGTTGGCCTTTTAAAATTGATTTCATGTTTAATATTCATAAGGAAGTATGAAGGATGTAAATGTTTAATGAAATATAAGCAAAACCTTATCTTCTGATAAGTTATCTCTGTTTTGCAATCTTTTCACTTTTGCTAACCAGGAGAAACTACTAGTAACGTATTTTTCAAGGAAAACTCTTCATAGCGTTTTAGGTCACTATTGATCGGCCAATTAAGACCTTGACGACCTAAATACAAGCGCAAAACACGTGGGGAAGTTTCGCATTTTCCCGTGTCTAATCTGTAAAATAAAATATCGGTGACCTCATAATGATATGATGACGATATTTATAAAGAATTAGGTTCCACAGGCTTGACATCATCAACTTTTTTTTTGTATATCAGGAAAAATAAAAATTATAATTTTAAAATTGCACTTTAATTTTTGCATGGTAGCTCGTGAAAGTTTCAAAAATATTTTCAGTTTTTTTAGTTGACAATTTTTAAATTTCTATTTTTGCGTGATTCCCCCGTCATAATTTAATGCTTTCTGTCTCCTCTAGGACCTGGTGTGGATGTGCCAGCCCCTGATATGGGTACAGGTGAACGCGAGATGTCCTGGATCGCCGATACTTACTCCAAGACCATCGGTCACTTGGACATCAATGCTCATGCCTGCGTCACTGGTAAACCCATCAACCAAGGTGGTATCCACGGCCGTATCTCCGCCACAGGTAATGTTCCTCATATATTAGGTATTTTTCGTTTTTTTTTCTAAACATTCTATATTTGCTTCTAAACACTATTACTCGTTCTGGAGAATACAGTGAGCCCAGATTTCATCGGCCACTATTGGGATCTCGGAAACTATAACAGCTACAATTTCGGTTAAATGGAAGTTATAGTGCGCATTTGGGGGCGATCTTAACCCTTGTCTACACTGCTTTTCTATTACATGTCTATTGTAAAAAAAAAAACACTTTTATATATTTTAGATCAAAGATTAAAGGTGTGGGATAAAATGATGTATGCCACACATGTGTTAATTACCTAAGAAACATTTCTCAGGTGACTTATTTTTATGTAACACACTTGTAACATAAATAACTATTTTAGGGAATATTGGATGTTCTAATTTGCCTTTATATGTTTTGAATTATTTTTAAACAATTTTAGCCTTTTAAAATTATTTTTAAATGTTTATAAATATAAAAATTGTTTTTACATATTTTCAACTATTTTTCATCAATCTCTAGGTCACCTACGTATACTAATTTGTTTTTAAAATTTTCTAGGTGTTTTGCATTATTTCTAAATGTTTTTATAAAACTTTGCTAAGTTTTCTAAATTATTTTTAAATTTGCTACATAAATTTTTAGGCATTCCACATTGTCTCTAAACATTCCAAATTGTTTGTAAATGTTTCTAGTTATTTTAAATAACTTTTGTACTCTTCCCAGGCAGAGGAGTGTTCCACGGCTTGGAAAATTTCATCAACGAGGCTAACTACATGGCTATGTGCGGCACGACTCCTGGATGGGGTGGCAAGACTTTCATCGTTCAAGGCTTCGGTAACGTGGGTCTGCACACCATGCGTTACTTGACCAGAGCTGGTGCTGTGTGCATAGGAGTTATTGAACATGACGGCAGTATTTTCAACCCTGACGGTATCGACCCTAAGGTAAGAAAATTAAATATATATGAAACAATCTCTTTAGCAGTTTCTTTATCTGTTTTAGGCTCTGGAGGAGTACAGAAACGACAACCGCACCATCGTCGGTTTCCCAGGGGCCCAGGCCTATACAGGAGAAAACCTGATGTACGAACCCTGCGACATCTTCGTCCCCGCTGCCGTTGAGAAGGTCATCAACTCTGACAACGCTCACAAGATCCAAGCCAAGATCATCGCTGAAGCTGCCAATGGACCTACAACTCCAGCAGCTGATAAGATCCTTATTGATAGGAACATCTTAGTCATCCCTGACTTGTACATCAACGCTGGTGGTGTCACTGTATCTTTCTTCGAATGGTTGAAGAATCTGAATCATGTCAGCTACGGAAGACTGACATTCAAGTATGAAAGGGAATCTAACTACCATCTTCTGGGTAAATTAAAATTTATGTTTATTATTAACCTCTTTACTTTTTACTTATTTCTGGGTGCTACAATTAATAAAAATATAAATTATTATTTATAAATGATTACCAAAACATTCTGTTATGCTTTTCGGCGCTAAATTTATGTTAATTTCAATATGTTTTAAATGTTCTAATTTTTTCTAGACATAGTAATTTGTTTTTGTCTAAGTCTTATACATTTATTTGTAGACTTTTCAAATTGTTCTTAAATATTTTTAAGTATCTTCAATACTTTCAAAATATTTTAAATTCATTTCTAAACATTTTAAAGAATTCTACTATTTTCTTGTAGGCATTCTTTTTTTTTAATATTCTACATTGATTTTTCGGTATTCTTAATTGTATATGCTTGCATATTTACAAACATTTTAGATTTGTTTCGAAGCTTTGTAAATTATTTCTAATCGTTTTGAATTATTTTTTAAGCATTCTGAATTATTTTAAGGCGTTCTAAATTGATTTTAGATTTTAAATTGCATTTTATTAATTTTCAATTTCCTAAATCTCAGAAATTAATTTCTGCCACCTATAAATTAAATTTGTATTTTAATTTCAGAATCCGTCCAGGAGTCTTTGGAACGCCGTTTTGGTCGCGTTGGAGGCCGCATTCCCGTCACACCGTCCGAATCTTTCCAGAAGAGAATTTCTGGTGCCTCTGAGAAGGATATTGTGCATTCTGGTCTGGACTACACCATGGAGCGATCTGCCAGGGTAAGTCAAATGACAACACAATAAGAAGTAGAAAAAGTAATACTCAGAGTAAGGCTATAAATGTAACGGACAACAGTGGCTCTTGTATTTAGCTCACTCCTACTTGATCTGAATAGAGTGTAAGATCTGAGGTTCAAATCCCAGCGTTGTCAAATTTTAACCAAATAGAAATACCACTATACCTGAGTGGTTTAGAACCTACTATAAACTGTGAAAATTGTCTAGAAACGTATTAAATTCTCATTTTAATCTGCCGTACATTCCTTAAAGGAATGTGGAATACTGCTATTTGTAATTAAAATATAGATTAAAGAGTAGATTGTAATGGTAATGTGATTCTCAGGCTATAATGAAGACTGGAATGAAATTCAACCTCGGGCTGGACCTGCGAACCGCCGCCTACATTAACTCCATCGAGAAAATCTTTACCACATACTCCGAGGCGGGTCTTACATTCTAAACTGCTTGTCATCACCATGTTTGTTCTTTCAGTATTCAATACTCGACTCATGAGGCATTTCACCGGTTCTGTTGTGTACATACGCCATTCATATCTGATATTACAGCTAGTATTTTAATTTGCAATAAAAACTGTACATTACATCTAAGGTTAATAAAGTTTCCAAACTCTCTTTCATTCTATATTCACATTTCTGTTATTTCTATTGTACTATGAGAAATATTAATCCATTTTTCCTATTTAAACTTATCATTTTTCAAAACTCATTCCTTTAATGAAATATTTTCACAAATAACTTTCGTTAAGAATATATGCAGTGTTAAACTTAATTATCAAGCATATTCATTTATTCGACGTTTCTTCAATATGATTCAAATTCAGTATATCAACTGAGTTGGTGTAGAGAAAAGCGGTTATGAAACATAAAATTGTCTTTTCTGACGAATCGCGATTTTGTACCAAAATGACGCTCGGATACTTGTGAAACGATGCCGGGGTGAAAGAAGGAATGTGTCCTACATTTGTACACGACATACAGCGCCTCCATATTTGCCTCCCGGCACTTTAAATAGACAGCGATATTGACGAGATCCTAATAGCGGAAGTTGCTGCACATATTCAACTCCATCCAGTAGACATATTTCAGCAGGATTTAATTATTTACTCGTCTAATAAGCAATCTCTATGCTAAATTTTATTCGTTTATTCCTATTATTTTTTGGTGCTCGGATTTCAACGACCCTTTTGGTTCTCATGCTACACCATATCCAAGCAACAAAACGACAGGGTATGTATTTTAAACAAAGAGGAATCTTAATCTGGTCACGAAATGCAGATATTTGTAACCATTCAAAAGATACGAACGTGAATATATTTATAGTTGTGCATGTTTTCAGCGTTTGCATCGACGCAGAGAGTTATTTGGAGTCCAGTGGCTGAAATTAGATACAAGGTAAGTAGAGAAATCGACACTTAAATAGTAATAAAAACTTGTGAAATTGTGGCCCATATTTTTTGTTTTTCGACTAATTTTTACACGGGTAAAAAAAAATCCATGAAATTCTGTGTACAATAAAACCAGAAAATATTTTTCCATTGAGCAGTTTCGCCAAAAAATATAATTTGTCTAATTCATTTTTGAGTTTTTGGACGGTAGTCGCTCAACAGTTAAAGATATTGAAATGCGGAAAATTTGGGACTTATATTAAATTCTGAATAAAATAAGCTCCGAAAGTGTTTTAAGCCGGCTTCCCACGACGCGAAGCTTGGTGAGCCTCGCGCCGCTCGT
The DNA here is from genome assembly GCA_035578165.1 of Stenolophus ochropezus. Taxonomy (NCBI): domain Eukaryota; kingdom Metazoa; phylum Arthropoda; class Insecta; order Coleoptera; family Carabidae; genus Stenolophus; species Stenolophus ochropezus. The sequence continues at coordinate 24,790,112 of JAQOWZ010000011.1, read as the reverse complement.
GGACTTGGGACGTGCACGAGCTTTAACGCGCTTTGACTATTCCCTCGGCGCCTGGTTCGTGGCTTGTGGAGGGTTTTTGGCTCGTTTGTACTAGCTCTGCCGAACCATTCAGTTGAAAATAAATAATCGACGAAATAAGATTGCTGCTTGTGCCGCTGCTTTTATCATTTTGAGAGGTGACTATTTAAAAAAACAACAGACCAAAAGAAAAAGACGCTGGTGGATGACAAATATTCTCGGTGCTAGCCATTCGCCAACCACCCTGTATTCAATTGTAGCTACTTCTAATAATAATAATAATAACAACATAATAATAATTAAAATGTAGATCAAAGATACCTACGTAGTTTAGATAAGGTAGTTTAAAATAATGCGGAAAAATAATAATTATAAATAAATACCTGATATATAATATGCGTATAATAAAATATACAGAGATAATATACCACGATGTCAAGAGTGCGTGCCACGCGGTATAATCCCACGCCGTATAAATGTCATGTCGTATAAATGTTCGCCCCTCCACTGTTAGTTCCACCCGGAATAAATGCCATGTCGTATAAACGCTATCCCCACCACTCCAGTGCCACGCCGTATAATGGGGTGCGAATTGGAACGTATTGAAATATTTTGGTAGCGTCAAGTAAGAAATACAGTTCTCTGTAAATATTCATGTAAACATACTTGTATATTGACTAGAGAAGAGTAGATGGCGCAGTTCAAACGATATTAGTACACATATAACATATTTCTTACTTAATTAAATGTCAAAAAAAGCAAGTCTTGCATACAGTTGTATGATTAAGAGTAGTGTAATAAGTAATATAACATGTACACATTTATTGCAAATAGGAAGTAATAAAATTAAATAGAAGAAGGATTGGTAATATGAATACTTTACTATAAAATAAATTTAGATAAAAAGATGCATGTACGTATACCACGGACGAATATGAATGGGAAAACAGTTTTTCCTTCAATGAAACATACTTATTTTCTTAGTTCCACATGAATAATAATGGAATCTTCTTGGAGTTATCTGAAAAATCATCATCTCTAAAAAAAATAGTTCAATCAAAATTTATGGTATTTAATTTAAAATTGCAAACAGTTTTCCGATTTTAGGAATATAAAAAATAAGCAAAATATCATCAGTCCCATGGCACTTTGTAACTTGTTATGAATTATGAACATTATTTTGTATTTTTTTTATAAATATATTTTTTTTAAATAATACTACCTATATTTTTACACCTCACCTATCTTATTAAAAGAGATATTTTCATGTTTTCATCTTGCAAAAAGTCAGACAATGAGATTTGCGACATGGAAAAGTGAAGTTGGCAGCAGATTCGATATTGCGATGTATATGTGAACAAACCAACAAACCACGCGATGTGGACATCGACATATAGAAATGGACTGCGCGTGGCAATGCTAAGTGTGTATACTACAGGTGAGAGAGAGGGAAGATGATGAGGCCTAGTTTTCGCGTTTCTATTGGTCGCTAGTGCTAGTGTTGACGCAGCGACCAATAGAAACGCGAAAACTAGGCCTCATCATCTTCCCTCTCTCTCACCTGTAGTATACACACTTAGCATTGCCACGCGCAGTCCATTTCTATATGTCGATGGATGTGGATAAAGGAGTTAGATCAGGGCTAACTTAAATTATATACACATCTTAAATATATGATATATTGCTTTTATATACAAATATTACGTAAAAATGTATGTGCTTATGTAAAGTATACATTAGTGACATAAATAACAATTTTGACCTGTAACTTTTACGCGCCAAATATAAATTTGTATCAACACATTAAGTAATAACTATTGATAATAACAACTATTATGTGCCTGTAGTTCATATTTCACACATGTTATAGACATTAGAATGCAAACATATCCTGGGTATTATAACGAACAGAGATTCTTCAAGACAATAAAAAATATTGAAGTTTAAATTATCATTAACATTTTTACGTTTGTCAACCGAAATTAGGATGTTATTTGAAAATCTTAAAATATTTTTTGGCATTCTCAAATACTAATGATCGTTTGCCCCCATATTACATAAATTTTAAGTTTCCTTTAAATCGACAATATCACATGGGAATAAAATGTTAAATGAACTATTTAACATTGGTGTCAAAATTTCGATTTGCATTTTTTTATTTAGTGTTTGTGCACTTAGACTTAAGTCTTAAAATTAAAGAACAGCGATCCCAATTAATATAGGTAAATGGTAAAACAGAGGACTACCTAAGTAAAAAACTATTAAACTTGGTATTTAATACTAACACATAGCACATTATGAAAATACTTTGGTATAGTTTTTGGATTTTAAAGTTATTGAATAGAAACAACTTGTTTATACTTAAAGTATGTAAATTTATTGTTAAACATTTATAAAAAAAATGTTGATACATAATACATCATCAATTACTTTATATGAGTACCTACTACATATTTACACCTTTAAATGAATAAATAACGGTAAGTTCATACTTCATTACAGAAAAGGGATTTTTTGTAAAGCGATGGACAACGGAATTCAATTCTTTAAACGAAATCTTCGGTTCTTTCAGCATCCAAGCAGATTTATTTGAATTTGAAAAGATATCGGTAGAATTAAAAACATATTACGTGGTTACTTATGTGTTTGGTTACATATTTTTTCAAAAAGAAACTTTGGAAGTTTAGATTATTCTATTACGAATTTGCAGATGGTTTGAATTTTTCGAGATCAACAAACAAATTTAAAATCTTACGTGTACGTTAATTTTTTGTATTTAGTACTCATATAAAGTAATTGATGATGTATTATGTATCAACATTTTTTTTTATAAATGTTTAACAATAAATTTACATACTTTATGTATAAACAAGTTGTTTCTATTCAATAACTTTAAAATCCAAAAACTATACCAAAGTATTTTCATAATGTGCTATGTGTTACTATTAAATACCAAGTTTAATAGTTTTTTACTTAGGTAGTCCTCTGTTTTACCATTTACCTATATTAATTGGGATCGCTGTTCTTTAATTTTAAGACTTAAGTCTAAGTGCACAAACACTTAATAAAAAAATGCAAATCGAAATTTTGACACCAATGTTAAATAGTTCATTTAACATTTTATTCCCATGTGATATTGTCGATTTAAAGGAAACTTAAAATTTATGTAATATGGGGGCAAACGATCATTAGTATTTGAGAATGCCAAAAAATATTTTAAGATTTTCAAATAACATCCTAATTTCGGTTGACAAACGTAAAAATGTTAATGATAATTTAAACTTCAATATTTTTTATTGTCTTGAAGAATCTCTGTTCGTTATAATACCCAGGATATGTTTGCATTCTAATGTCTATAACATGTGTGAAATATGAACTACAGGCACATAATAGTTGTTATTATCAATAGTCATTACTTAATGTGTTGATACAAATTTATATTTGGCGCGTAAAAGTTACAGGTCAAAATTGTTATTTATGTCACTAATGTATACTTTACATAAGCACATACATTTTTACGTAATATTTGTATATAAAAGCAATATATCATATATTTAAGATGTGTATATAATTTAAGTTAGCCCTGATCTAACTCCTTTATCCACATCGCGTGGTTTGTTGGTTTGTTCACATATACATCGCAATATCGAATCTGCTGCCAACTTCACTTTTCCATGTCGCAAATCTCATTGTCTGACTTTTTGCAAGATGAAAACATGAAAATATCTCTTTTAATAAGATAGGTGAGGTGTAAAAATATAGGTAGTATTATTTAAAAAAAATATATTTATAAAAAAAATACAAAATAATGTTCATAATTCATAACAAGTTACAAAGTGCCATGGGACTGATGATATTTTGCTTATTTTTTATATTCCTAAAATCGGAAAACTGTTTGCAATTTTAAATTAAATACCATAAATTTTGATTGAACTATTTTTTTTAGAGATGATGATTTTTCAGATAACTCCAAGAAGATTCCATTATTATTCATGTGGAACTAAGAAAATAAATATGTTTCATTGAAGGAAAAACTGTTTTCCTATTCATATTCGTCCGTGGTATACGTACATGCATCTTTTTATCTAAATTTATTTTATAGTAAAGTATTCATATTACCAATCCTTCTTCTATTTAATTTTATTACTTCCTATTTGCAATAAATGTGTACATGTTATATTACTTATTACACTACTCTTAATCATACAACTGTATGCAAGACTTGCTTTTTTTGACATTTAATTAAGTAAGAAATATGTTATATGTGTACTAATATCGTTTGAACTGCGCCATCTACTCTTCTCTAGTCAATATACAAGTATGTTTACATGAATATTTACAGAGAACTGTATTTCTTACTTGACGCTACCAAAATATTTCAATACGTTCCAATTCGCACCCCATTATACGGCGTGGCACTGGAGTGGTGGGGATAGCGTTTATACGACATGGCATTTATTCCGGGTGGAACTAACAGTGGAGGGGCGAACATTTATACGACATGACATTTATACGGCGTGGGATTATACCGCGTGGAATGTTTCGGATGTCAAACACTAATGAAACTGAATTGTACAATAAATAACCACAAATATCATTTTCAAACATTGAGCCTGTTGGAACGTTGGAAAGGACATAACGAGCCGAGCTTAGGCGAGCGACGCATTTCCTTTGACTTGTGTCAAATTTACCGACAACTATATAGTTCAGTGTTGTGTTGTCACCAAACTCGTGTGCCTCGTGTGTGTTTATTAATTTCGTTTATAGGTATATACATGTACCTATGGTAATAGATTTTATATGTTTATATCTTATGCATGAATAATTTGTGCCGGTATAAAATGGATTTATTTGTTCAAAATCTTCTAAGAGAATGGGGATTTGAATCTTTGGAAGAAAAATTTAAAAGTAAGAAAATTATTTGAGTGATTCTTAATTTACGACCAAAATTTTTGCTCTAGATGAAGGCATTGACGAATCTGCTTTTAAATTGCTGGACGCTGTTACAATAAAGGAACTAATACCACAAGTCGGGTTACGGCTGAAGTTCTCCTCCAAGTATAACAGCAATTTCAATATAAAGGTTAAGTATTAATTCGAAATGTAATTGTTGTGTTGCGTGAAATATTAATTAAAAAACATATTTTACATATAAAAATGCATGTTGCACAATGCAAGTTTGTAACAATTAATTTAGACTAACGAATCGACATCTACGTCAACCGAAACTTCAGATTCAACCTCGGCTTCAACTTTAAGTTTAAATGAAGAAAACTTAGCAGATTTTATTAATGAAGCATCCAAAAATTTAATTATATATACCGATGATTCTACTCCAATGACTGTACCTGACCAAATTCATGAAAGACCAGAATTGATTTTTTCCCCATTACCAGGAGACTCTGTTTTTCCCAGTGTAAGCATAAAATTATATATTTTTAAATTAAAATAATTCTAAAATTTCGTAAAAACTGCTGTTCTTTAACTTGAATTTAATGTTTTTCAAAAGATGTTAAACAGTACGATATAAAAAATATCTATTTACAGGGTTTGGAAGAATTATTAAAAACAACATTAGATGGAAGATCGTTATTGAAGAAAAAGACACAAATTTTAACTTTTTCAGATCGACAAAAATTAGCTTCTCTTACAATAGATCATCTATTTCAGAATAGTAGCGATCACAAGTATTAATTAATTTTATGATACTGTAACGTTTTATTTATTTAGGTGAAGTGTAAAATTGATTAAAACACTAATATTTATATAACTATGTTTAATTAAAGAAATATGAATTATAAAGAATAAATAAAAATAACTAACACTAAGAATTAACAAATATAAACACTAATTTAAGAACTAATTATTATTACTAAAGACTTAAACACTAAGATAATTTATTTAAACAATTAGAACTACGCAATATTTATTTCAACAATATTTATATCACTCTTTATTTATATCACTATCTATTTATTTATATCACCATCTGTACACTACGCGTATTAACACAAGACTGTCCTCGCGATCTTTTGGTCGGGGTATTTATATTAAAATACATCATTCTAGAAGATTCTTTGATTCCTTGAAATAAGAACAATGGGGACCGAACGGACGTGTTCTGACCTGCACGCTAGCGGTCGCCGCCCGCGCCGCCGCCCGCGCCGCCGCCCGCGCCGCGACCCTGGGTTCGCTACATTGCCCCCTCCTTAAGACTGTTTCGTCCCGGAACAGTTCGTTATGACGAAATCTGCATGCATCACCCTTGGTGCATCTGGAAGTCTTGAAGAAGTAACAGTCGACGGTCCGTTTGAGCTCCTCTTGGCCGGTAGAGTTGAAGCTGCAGACTAGAATTTCCACTCCGGTATAGCGGAAGACTGTTTCTAACATGCTTCTAACAATCCTCCAATCCAAACCATCTAGTCCACAGCCTATCTTCGGTACTGCCAGTTTCATGATGTCGTTTTCCAACAGATGGTCCTTCATGTCGCACAGCGAGTCCCATAAATTGCGGTATGACGGCTTCTGATGTGAGTATTGTTTCGTAACGAGATAGTAAATGTACCGCTTGTGTTCTACGTTATCATCCTTCAGTTGTAGCGTTTTCCCGACAGTTGGACGTTGGTTGGCCAGTTCTTGTACTCGTCCAAATTTTCTTTTAAAAACTGAAGCGATGCCGCGGGACATTTTAATGTCTTTCGCTACACAGTGAGAGAGGGAATATTCTGGGGACACGGTGAACAGATCTCGTTGTTCTTCTCGTGTCACGCCATACCGTGCTTTGTGACCAGTGGAATGACTTTCCATAAAGTCATCAAATGTGGGTTCCTCAGCTATAACCCGGCGAACCGTCGCTCCACGATGATCGTCAAAATTATCACCAGCAAAAGGGGCTAACCGATTGAAGTGGACTACTCTCGGCTTTCCAGTAGGTGTTTTCCTAATTCTGTAGACCACATCATTTATTCTCTTTACGATCTCGTAGGGACCTTCCCAATTCTTTTGTAGCTTCGGTGATAAGCCATGACGTCTTTGTGGATTGTAAAGCCACACCAAATTCCCAGGTTGATAACCACCTTTTTCAGCCTTTACATCGTACTGGTCTTTCATCCGATCGCTGGCACCTTGAATATTTGTACGGACTTGTTCGTGGATGTCATTCATTCTTCTCCGTAAGTCCGTTACATAGTCCTCCCCGGCTAGATCTTCACCGGGTTTACTGCCAAATACCAGGTCACATGGTAAGCGCAACTCCCGCCCGAATAAGATGTTTGCTGGTGTCTGCCCTGTTGTCTCATGCACGGATGAACGGTAAGCCAACAAGAACAGATGAAGATGTCGGTCCCAGTCTCGTTGATGGTTAGAGACTACCTTTGACAAATACCGATTTATTGTTCTATTCATCCGTTCAACCATGCCATCAGACTGCGGGTGTAATGCAGTAGTTCTGGTTTTCTTTATTCCTAATATCTTACAGATATTTTGGAACAGAGCAGACTCGAAATTCCTTCCTTGGTCGGAATGTATCTCTCGCGGTACTCCGAATCGGCAGATGCATTCTTTTACCAAGACTTCAGCGACCGTTACGGCTTCCTGGTTGGGTAATGGATAGGCTTCGACCCACTTAGTAAAGTAGTCCATTACTACTACTATGTATTTATTTCCATCATCAGTTTCGGGGAATGGACCGGCCACGTCAATCGCAATGCGTTCAAAGGGACTTCCAACGTTATATTGGCGCATAGGAGCTCTTCTTTTTCTATGTGGCCCGTTACTTCCCGCGCAGATCACACATTTCTTGCACCACTCTTTAACATCCTCCTTGCAATTTACCCAGTAAAATCGTAGGCGTAGCCTTTCGAGGGTTCTATTCACTCCAAAATGTCCTCCACCAGATCCGTCATGGATCTCTTCCAATACTTCCGGTATTCTGTTCCTAGGAATTATCAACTGGGTTCTACTCTCAGTACCATCTGTATTTTCTACGACACGTTTCAGGAGGCCCTCTTCAACCACAATAGAATCCCACTGCGCCCAGTACGATTTTACACTTTGTGAGTGTCGTGCAACGTCTTCCCAAACTGGCCTGCCATCGCCATGCTTCCAATCAAGTATGATCTTTAAGTCCGGATCATTCTCTTGGTCCCTCCGTAAGTCTTCAGGTTGCCATCTCCCGTCCACTACCGTTGTCCTTTTGACGGTGGCAAGTTTCGCTTCCAAATGACAAGAGTGCTTGCACTCTTCTTCACGGGCCTTCTCTCTCGCCAGGCTTACACCGTGAACTACTTTCTTCACTCCTACTTCTTTAACAGCAAGAGGAGCTGTTGCTACTTTTTCACCCGTTTTATTTTTAAACTTCTTTTCAGTGTTCGCTGCAGTATTCTGTTTTTGCAGTTTCCCGCACAGTCTTTGCGGGTGGCGTAGCTCTCCACATTTCCAGCAATGAAGTATCTTTCTTTCAGCATGAATTTCAGATACAACTCGCTTTATCTTGTCTTCAATTCCCTCAGCATCGATATCTTGCACTTGTGATAGGTTACGTGAAGCTTGTTTAGCTGCTTCATGATCTAAAGCATATGAAAGGGCATCAACTAGAGTTTTTGGTCGAGCCAATCGTAGTGCCTGCTGAGTTTCATTGTCTCGGACCCCATATATAAATGCTTGTGTGGCTAGACATTCCAAAACACTGTCAGGAGCTGTGGGATGTGCGAGACGAACTAAACGAGCTATATCAGCTTCGAATTCTTGAAGGTTTTCTTTAGAACTCTGATATCGGTTCCTTAGTTGCGTCTGGTACACTTGCTCCAGATGCGCATTGCCATATCGCATATCCAATCTCTTAACAAGTTGTTCGTAATCTTCTTGTTCATCTTCTTTTAGCGTTTGTAGGATATCTATGGCTTCTCCACGTAGCGAAACTGTCAGCGCAGTAGCTTTTTCTTTGGGAGTCCAGCCATTTGTTTTGGCAGCCGCTTCAAACTGTTTTAAATAATTCGGCCACGATGTCTTGCCGTCAAATTCTGGTGTTTTTATATGAATTCTGGAACTATTTTCTGTTTTCTTTTCCTGAATTTCATCAGTTTTAGCTGTATTTGAATTTAAAACCGCTGGTGGCGTAATTTTGGAGACATTTTTCTGTAACTCTTCAACTTTCTAGAATTTTCTGTTAATTTTTCTTCCAATTTTTGTTCTAAACTGTTAGAATTTTCTATTAATTCTTCTTTCAATGTTTAAGAATTTTCTAGCAACTCTTCTTTCAATGTTCGAGAATTTTCTTTCATTTCATCTTTTAATGTTATAAAAGTTTCTTTTAGAATTTTAACAAAATCGGTGAAACCACCCGCAATTTCGAATAGAAACTAATCTGGATTTTCACCAGCTTCTACTAAAGCTTGCCGTAGACGAAGTTGCAGAACAGCCTTAGATCCCGATGTCTCTAACTCTCGGTCTTCCAGCTCCCTCTTGAGATCGGTTACTTTTAATTCACTTAATTTAACCATTTTATTTATTTTTATTTACACTTCACAGTTTATTAACAAACCCCACACCTGACACCAATTGTAACGTTTTATTTATTTAGGTGAAGTGTAAAATTGATTAAAACACTAATATTTATATAACTATGTTTAATTAAAGAAATATGAATTATAAAGAATAAATAAAAATAACTAACACTAAGAATTAACAAATATAAACACTAATTTAAGAACTAATTATTATTACTAAAGACTTAAACACTAAGATAATTTATTTAAACAATTAGAACTACGCAATATTTATTTCAACAATATTTATATCACTCTTTATTTATATCACTATCTATTTATTTATATCACCATCTGTTCACTACACGTATCGATACAAGACTGTCCTCCCGATCTTTTGGTCGGGGTATTTATATTAAAATACATCATTCTAGAAGATTCTTTGATTCCTTGAAATCAGAACAATGGGGGGCGAACGGACGTGTTCTGACCTGCACGCTAGCGGTCGCCGCCCGCGCCGCCGCCCGCGCCTCGACCCTGGGTTCGCTACAATACAATGATAACGGGTTCCATTTAATATTATATTTATTCCAGAATATCTACTTATTCATTTATATTAATTGGAAAAGAAATTTGTCAAATTTTTAAAAAAGAGGTTGAACAGACATACTACATACCTTATAAAAAAAAAACAAAAAATTCACCAAAAATTCTCGCTCGGGGAAAATTGTGGAGCAGATATATAAATTTAAAATTTAAACACAAAGACTTGTTAAAAGAATCTGCTTCAGAAGAAAAAGAATATAATGTTGTATTACCTGAAACAGGTAATCTGACTAATGGTATATGTATGTAATGTATAAATACTACAAAAACATTATTTCAGATGAAAATGAAGAAGATTTAGAAGAATCACTTAATTATTTGAAACATAACATAGAGCCATTCCTCACTATTGAAACACACTATAAAAAAACATTCAATAAACGTATAGTAATCTTAAAGGATTCAGATCCGTTCCATTACATGAATCTGTTTCCATGTTTAAAACAAGAAACTGGATATAAATTAGTAATAAGAATACGCGTACTGATTATATGCAATTTAGTATAAATCATTTTTAATTATAATTTTCAGCTTCTCGACGATTTTCATCAGCTCTATCCAAATAAAGTTAATAATTTATTTTCTAAGTGGTCTATTATTTCAAATAATATAATTAGGATTTCCAAAGAAAAAAATATATTGAAAAACGACATCATTATACAAAGTATATTTTATTTTATGTATCTATATAATTCTTACTTAATTTAATTATGTACATATTTTTCTAGATTCCGATTCATATGCCATAAAATTATTACCTTTATTATTTCCGGTTGTTACAACTACGATAGCGTCGAGAAAAATTCGAGCATCGAAACTCGAGACTCAAGAGAGTTTTATTTTAATAGTGAATGTGAGTATCTACACAAAACATTATTTATATTAAGATATAATTCAAATGTGCATTAAAATAAATACTGGTCACATAAATAATACATATATTTAAAATTTGTTTAATTTGTAGTGTGCACTGAAATGATTTGTCTAGAATTTACTATACGGTCATCACTTAACACGCATATGTCGTAATAACTAATATTGAAGTTCTGAACAAGCTAAAAATAATTGCAAAAAATGTGATGTAGCGCACACTATGAATAAAATACTGCAGTATTTACCTAATATTTAATGCTCAATATTTATAATTGTAATGAATTCATTTTAATGCACATTTTTTAAAAATATTCCTCAGTTAAATTATACCCTTTTTATTATTATTCTTGTATTCCTTTCATTTATTTCTCCAGAACCCTGCTGATTACCAAAATAAATTAGAAAAGAGAAGAGAAAAATGCAGACAGGACGGAGACACTGTACAACCATTTATAGTTATAATGGGAGATCTTCAAAATTTTGAAGCATGTTTTGTTTCTGTGAACAATATCCTATACAATCTTACAACACCAGTTGCTACTTTAGATTGTTGCTTTAAATTATTTTTTGCATTAAACTGTAACTATCCTGCAGAAACAAAACAATTATGGATGTATCTGCAGCAAAAAGTAAATGAAATTTATACGCCATTTGATGTAGATTATCCATCTGTTTCTACAATTCATAATGACATAAATCAGATCTCGAATAAGCAATAAAAGTAAGTAAGATGCCAGTTTGTTATTTATGTAAATCAGTATTTATAAAGTATAAATTGCTATTTCAACATTTTCGCAAAATTCATAATTTAAAGGAAAATAGTATTTATAAATGCAGCGAACATTTTTGCGAAAGAAAATTTTCAAAGCTTAATTCTTTCAGAAAACACATTACATGTCACATAAAAAATAAAAAAGAAAATATTGAAATAGCAAGTAAAATACATGTGTGACTTAAAATGCGACGTACAGTGGCTCACAAAATTATTCGTACACCTAAGTTTTATATTTAAAAAGTGAAAAATGGAGTACTTTCAAAAAAATATTGATGTATTATTGACGGAATCAGATTCTCTTATTTTGCAGAAACAAAATGCAATAGCCAATTATGAAAAAAATATTATTTTTCTTATGTTAATTAAATAAAAACAAAATGTGTATAAGAACTAGGTACACAAAATTATTCGTACACTTATGAAATCTTGCATATAACGAGTCAATATTTATATTTATAAACATGAAACATCTGTGATTGCATAATTATCATTTGTCTGAGTATTTTGTATAAGATTTTTTTTAAAATAGTTCACAAAAATAAGAAATTATGGTAGTTGAAAGGCAAATTTGCTTGAAATTACTTTGCCAGTGTAAATCTTTAAGGGTAGTTAACAAAATTAAACGAAGATCGCACTAAATGTTGCGAACCATATAAGTAAATATAAAAATGAGAACCAGTAGAAAAATATTCACCGTGGAGGCCTTAAATTATTTTTAAGTCATCAGAATAAAATATATATTGAGCGTTAAGTGCAATCAAACCCTAAAAATCCTCTGAATAAATTAATATTAAGAATAACTAATTTTTTTTGAGGGTCTATTGGAACATAGACTATTCAAAGATCTTTAAGAAATTTTGGTTCTAATGGTCTTATAGTAAAAAGTGGCCCCTATAATTCCAAACAAAATAAAATAAAGAGACTCGCATTTGGAAATAGTACATTAGCACGGATTGTGTTTTTGGAAATTGATAATTTTGCGGATTTGAGTGGAATGGCAAATCTTTTGATTGGAGAAATCCAAATTCTGAGCTTAATAACTGCAATTTATGTAGTACAGTGAAACATGGCGGCAGGATCATATTAGTTTGGGGATATGTAGGAGCTAGTTATGACTATATGGCCATTAAAATCAAAATGTCTTAGAGTTCTTCGAATAGTCTATGTTTCAATATATCCTCCAAATATTTTAGACATATTTTGTGTTAATTTATTCAGGAGTTTTTAGTATTTAATTTCATTTAATGCTCAATAACTCGTTCATTCTGCTGATTAAAAATTTTCTTACGGTCCCCACGGCAAATATTTTTCAACTACTCCTCATTTTTATATTTACTTCTAATGTTCTTAACAATTGAGAACAATATTCATACAATTTTGACAACCTCCCTTAAAGATTTATACTGGCAAAGTCATTTCACATAGATTCGTCTTTCAACTACCATAAATTCTTGTTTTTGCGACCCATTTTTGAAAAAACCTTTTGCAAAATACTCAAACAAATGATAATTATGTAATTACAGATGTATTATACTTTTAACTATTAATATTGACTCGTTATATGTAAGATTTCATAAGTGTACGAATAATTTTGTGTACCTGTTTTTTGTATGCATTTTGTTTTTATTTAATTTACATAAGAAAAATAATATTTTTTTCATAATTGGTTATTGCATTTTATTACTGGAATATGAGAGAATATGATCCCGTCAGTAATATATCAATATTAATTTTAAAAGTACCCTATTTATCACTTTTTAAATAGAAAACTTAGGTGTACGAATAATTCTGTGAGCCACTGTACCTGATTCGAACCAGAAAGACGAAGTAATTATTAATAATAAAACATCTAAAATTATATTTGAAACACAGTTTGACAAAAGTTTAAAACATCAAACTTTACATATGATTACAGCCTTGTATGGTAAAAATATATACCCAAGAAATATAGTTCAAAATATTATTGAAGAGTTCAGAAATTTAATTCATAATCCTTTAGAGATTCTTAAAGAATATATATTAAGTTTAGATAATTCCGATCATTCAAATTTAGAAATATTAAGCCAAATGCTACATAATTTTAGTAACATGTTTAACAGTTTAGATACAGAATACAAAAGATTAAAATTTCTTCGAGAAAATCAATATTTAATAATGCCTGAAGAGTACGTGATAGGACAAGAATTACGTCAGAACAAAAATATAATCAAAAACACGAAAATTACGGCTCAATTTATTCCAATACGACAACTATTGAAACATTATTTCGAGTTACCTGATGTTTTCCAAAGAACAATGGAAAATTATAAATTGTATCATAGTCAAGATAATGATATTTTAAGTAATGTCATTCAAGGAAAGTTATGGAAAAGTAAAATTGCCACACGAAAGAATGATTTAATCTTTCCCATTTTTTTGTATTACGATGACTTAGAAATAGGGAATCCCTTAGGCTCTCATTCGTCAATACATAAATTAGGTGCTGTATATATCAGTATACCTATTATCCCTATTGATCACTTGTCGCAATTGGATAATATATTTATTGTTAATTTATTGCACACCTCACATTTAAGGGCGCGGTAAAATGTATATATTTTCAATCTCATCAAGTTTCTCAAAAATAAATAAAGGTATATTTGTGCACAATATTTTAAAATAAGTACAAAACTGTGTAGATGGACATAACACTATTTTATTTTTCAATAATTTATTTTATAATTGAAAATTAAATAAAATATAAACGTATGGTAATTGGTCACTTTCAAAGGCAATTTTCTCTTATTTGAAAACGTTTTATGTAACGAAATTTACCTTTATGTCCTGAACATGTACATGTAGATTGATATTATTTCAAGTTCGTTTATTATTTTTGTCTAGTTCGTCGTAAACTTATCGAGATTTGATTTCTCCATAAGACTATAATGTAAAATTAGTTCAGCGTTTTACCGCACCTAGCCCCGGCGCTCACACAGTTATCAAAACTGTATGCCGCGCTAGAAAAGGAAAGACATATACCAAAAAAAATACAAGAAAAAATAATAGATACGTAAAATTTTAGTTTATAAAGCATAGCTAGCAATCAAAATTTGGAATTATAGTATTATACACTGCATTACTGTTTCATGTTTAATCGAAACCAAGAAAATAATCAGGTATAATTTATTTAAACACATGTATGAGAAAATTGAGATAATTTAGAAATATTAGAAATAATTTTTAAACAAATATTATAGGTGGCTATGATTCTCGAAATCGGGTAAAAATCCTTCTCAGTGTTATTAAAGTCTTTTGCCAACGTCTAGGAAACCGCTCCTGGTAAATTCTTTTTGCTCTTCTTATGATGCAAGTCAATTAAGCAATTATTAGAATCATATCAATTAATTCGTTCTTTGTGAACTATGCAAAATGTTTTTTTTTACAAAATAAGTTAAATTAAGTAAGAAACAAATGTATACATTTTTGACATTAATTTAATTGTTTTACATTGTTAGGTTTTGTTTATTTTCACTGATTTTCACATAGCCACCTATAATATTTATTTAAAAATTATTTCTAATATTTCTAAATTATCTCATTCTTCTCGAAATTTTTCAAATATATTAATAAAAATTAATACATCTTTGAAAAGAGAAAAAAATTGCGGTTTCTATTTTATTAAAATAATTATAGGTTGCCATTTGAAAAATAAAAGTTGATAGTCGTATCTTGTAAACCTGACTTTATAAAAAATATCTACATCTGCCATCAAATAGCATATGTAAAATAATAAAACTTTTATATGAGCCATTTTTTTCTATTACTTATAATAAAAAAGTTAAAGGGGGTGACGTCTTCCCAGACTCACCTTGTATGTTATAATTTGAGACCATACATTTATAATTGTATATTTTATTATAAATGTTTATTTCACATAATTATAAATAATATCTATTCGGGAAATTACTGAACGGTTTTACTTGAAATTAAAATATGTTGTATAAAACATCAAATATAAGAAAAAAATCTGATGTGTCCAACACATTACCTCGGGCCTCTGTAGTAATATATTCTATATACGTTTTTCAGTACATTCAATTTGTAGTTTTAATATTAGTTTGTTATTGCAGTTCACAATATTTCATACGTAAAATTTCTTTCATAAAATCTATATAATAGAAAAAAGCTATTAGTTACTAAAACCGGAACCGGAAAATTTGGGTAGTTTAATATAATTTTAACACAATACGGCTAATAAACCGAATATATAAATAAAATAAAGAAATATGGATGTACTCAAAAAAAGTTAAAAGTACCTACATACGTAAATGGACAACAATATTTTTCTGGGTGTTTCATCTTTATTTTTAATTTTGTAAAAACAGTTTTTTACCTATGTGGAGCTATGTTCAAGGTTTTTTTTATGTCTTGCTTTTGCAGCTTTTGCTAATGCAATGAGGGTTGGCAAAAATCATGATTTATTTTAAAAAATCAAAAACCATTGATTTTTTAAAAAAAATCAAATATATCATGATTTTTTTGGTTTTTTTTAATTTTTAAAGTTATCTGAGTATTACTGCATTTCTTAATTGTTTTAAAAAGCAATATAAATATTTTATTTCATAAAGAAAAACTAAACCTGTAATAAAACCCAAACGATTCGTCTGAATAAAACTAAAAAGAGTAACAAAGATTTTTTTTTACTTTTCATTACATATTTAAATGCTTATATTTTCCTTCTGTTATATGAGAATTAAAATGATAAAATACCACTTAATTTTAAGATATTATATTACACAGAATATATTTGAGTTATTATTAATTGTTTCGTAGCAAATAATTAAATACTTTTTATAATTATTATTTTTTTATCTTTGATTTAAATCAATTATTTTTATTAAAAAAATCAGTTGATTTAAATCATGATTTAAATCGTGATTTAAATCACGCCATCCCGGAATGCAATTAATATTACGATATATTTATAAATATAATATTAAACTAAATAAACATGAAAATATAGGTAACTAATATAAAAAACCCTTGTAATACTGTACAAAAATTCAATATAGGCTTTAAAACGATCCAAAACTAGCGGAACGGGCTCGGTTCGTATAACGAAAGCTCTACAGTCGAGGGTGGAAGTAAAGTTTGATATCTCATCAGGTTAAAATCGCTTATACAAAAATACTGGTGGCGCCTACGAGAAGCGTATTGCGGTTGTTAGCACAAGTTCTTGATTTTACCGTGCCCTTAAAAGTATGTGGTAAAAATATAGTTTTTTCTAAATTACTTGACGAATTTGTTTATTTAGAAGAAGAAGGAATTGATATAATCGTTGATGACAAGTCTTATAAATTGTTTTTTATTTTGGCATTAATAATAGGTGATAATTTAGATATTCATACATTATTGGGATATACAGAGAGTTTTTCAGCAAAGCACTTTTGCAGATTTTGTAAAATTTGTAAAGCGGATTCACAGTGTGCTTATAATTTAAATAATGTAGTTTTAAGAACACAGGATAATTATAATGAAGATTTAGTTATAAATAATTCAAGTTTGAGCGGCATTAAAGAAGAATGCATATGGAATACTATACCATCATTTCATGTAACAACTAACACAACTGTAGATATAATGCACGAATTATTAGAGGGGGTTTTTAATTACGAAATGTCTTTGTTATTGCATTATTTCATTTTTTCTAAAAAATATTTTTTGACAAAGTATTTTCAATAAAAATTTATCTTTTTTTAATTTTGGCCCAGATAATAAAAGTAAACCGCAAACTATTACTAAAGAACATTTAAAAAATGAAAATCTAAGGATGTCAGCTTCAGAAATGATTGTCTTAATAAAATATATACCACATATTTGTAGTCAATATATTCCTGAAAATGATGAACGTTGGCAGTTAATAATTATAATGAAGGAGATTTTGTTAATAGTTATGCTGAGAAATGTATATATTGATACTCCCAAATATTTACATACATTAATCTCCGAACATCATAAATTGTTCATGGATTTATTTAATAGGCCGTTAAAGCCAAAGCATCATTTTATGTTGCATTATTCGGTTGTTTTGGAACAGGTTGGGCCACTTATTAACATTTGGTGTATGCGCTTCGAAGCGAAACATAGATGTCTTAAGCAATCATCAAATGTAGTATCTTCTAGAGTAAACATAGCTAGTACATTAGCATTAAAACAACAATTACATTTTTCTCGTAGATTGGTATTAAGACAAGGTTTTGGTAATAATATCTCCCTGGGTTCTACAACTTTTGTAGAAAATTTAAAACAACATTATATTCTTTATAAACACATTGATATCATACCTAACTCCTTCATTTCAAATGTGTCCTTGTGTGATTTGCTGGATATATGCGGCATTCGTTATCGTATTAATTATGTATTACAATTAGACTATGATGAAGAAATGCCAATTTTTGGAATAATTAAACAAATAATAGTTAATGAAAATTTAGATGTTTTATTCTATATTCAACGTTTTTCTACAATTGGTATTAATAAACATTTATATTCCTATCAGGTTGTTTTATCAAATGATTACAATTTTGTGTCACACTCATCTTTGTTACCTGGCCTTATAGTTCCTTATATATTGATTAAAAGTAATAATCATTTATATATAAATTTACATTAATATGTTTTTTATTATGTTCTTATCAACAAATTGTACATAATGTAATTTTTTTTAATATATTTTTTGATATTAATTATATCGTGTTTTATATATAATCCCTTTACATATATTACCCATATTCCTTACTCATAAATATACTACATATTAGATTTTAGTAGCTATATATTTTTGAATGAATGATACTATGTAATATGAAATAAGATATTTGTTTCTCAAACTAAATATAATTTTATTGTAATTTTAATATAACTGCATATTTATTTGTATATCTTTACATATTAAATTTAAATTTATGAACATATTCCTTCAAATATACATGTTATTTGAAAATAAAGTACTATTTTCTAATAATAAATGTACTTTATATTTAATTTTCATAATCTTATATATTTAATATTAAAATACATTATATTAGTAATTAGCATAATTCTAAATATATGTTATTTTAAAATTTAATATGTTATTATATTAAATCTTAAAATAAATTTATTTGGTCTAAATATCTTTATCTACAACTATTGAAATATGGGTACATTATACGTGTGATACTACATATAATATACTACTCATATTACACAAGTGTAATATGAAATGTCATGATACACGCTACACTTTTCTGTAATAAATAGGGCATATAATTTAACACATAATATTTTATTAAACTGTTAATTTATTAATAACATATTTTTTATTATAAATATCAATATATATGCTTATAAAAGTATAATAAATACAATTTGAAAAGTTATTTTGACATTTAAGTGCTAGTGTGGCGCCATCTGTTAAGCTATATATGAACTACTCGCACTTGACTGAATATTTAACAAATAATATCAGATTTTTTATATGGCTTTTAGTTGTAGATAAAGTATAGTATTTGACTCGCATAATGGCTACATTACATGCGGATGATTAAAAATACTCGCTACCGCTCGTATTTTTAATTACATCCTCGTGTAATATAGCCTACCTATTATACTTGTTAAATAATATACTATTTTTAAATACCGTGAGTATTTTTTAACGTGAAACATGGGTTTTATCATATCCATGGTTACAACTTCACATTTGATTGACAGCAATGTATACTTGCTTGTCCCATTTAAGATGAAACATCGAGAATAAATTTGACATTTGTGTTTTGCGTTTTTCTAATTTTGAATATAAGTACAATGGTTTATACTGTAGAGGAGAAAGTGCAAATAATAAAATGGTATTATCATTGAATATATAATACACTATAGTGTATTATATATTCAATGGTATTATGGAGATACTAATCTAAGTTTAAGGCAAGTGTCAGACTTATACCGTGCATCATTTCCTGACAGGCCTGCACCAAGTGCAGCAACAATTTTGAGAATGGGGTAGGTGACCAAGGTAGAATTTTAATGAAAAAACTATTGAATTATAGAAAGTATATTTATTTACTAACGTTGACATTAAAAAAGTTAAATATTTATCAGCAATTGTTTAGTAATTTGCGTTAAATAGAAACAGCGTCCTTTACTATGACGTTCACTAAGTTAGCACTATCTCACTCACACCACCTATTTCCGTCTGTCTACCTTCGCCGCTCTCATGAACTTCGTTGACGTCATAATCCCCTCCCAAGTACTATATTATTTATTTACTTCAAAACAACATATAATTAACAATTTTAAAAAAATACGGGTATATTATTTTTGTACAAGCTATCACATATACCAAATTTAGAAATTGGTCACCTACCCCATTGTTAACAATTTTGGAGGAAATGGTTGCGTTAAACCTGAACATAATAGAAAGAACAGATCCTGTAATGTGTTAACGGACCAAAAAAAAACTTGAAATTACTACGTTAATTCAAAATAACAATAGATTAACACTAAGTCAGATTGGGCTAGCTACTGGTGTAAGCAAAACTACTGTACATAGGTTATTTAAAAAAGATCATTACAAAGCATACCATTTTCAAAATCATCAGGAGTTTATTGTTGACGACACAGAACGAAGAGTAAATTTTTGTGAAAGAATGTTTGAAAACATAAATGAAAATCCAAATTTGCTAGAAAATATACTTTTTACGGACGAAGCAACTTTTTATTTACATGGGGAAGTAAATTCACAAAATTGTAGGTATTGGTGCAAAGAAAATTTACATTTATACAATAGTACGAGAACTCAACGACCCCAGAAAGTTAATGTTTGGGCTGGTATAGTCGGAAATCAAATTATTGGGCCATTTTTTATTAATGGTAATATTACTGGTCAAAGTTATTTGAATTTTTTGGAAAATGAAGTTTTACCCGCGATCAGATTATTAAATATTGAAGACATATGGTTCCAACATGACGGTGCTCCTGCGCATAATGCCCAAATTGTGAGGAATTTTTTAAATACTTCATTTCCTCGTCGCTGGATTGGACGCGGTGGAGAAATAGAATGGCCTGCTAGGTCACCCGATCTTACACCACTAGATTTTTTTTATTGGGGATTTTTAAAATCTAAAGTTTACACGGGGGGAAATCTTCAAAATTTAGAACAATTAAAATATCAAATTCAGAATATATCTCAAAACATAACAGTTGCTCAAATATCAAATGTAGTCCAAGAATTTTATAACAGAGTAGGTCATTGCTTAGCAGTTTAATGGTGGAATTTTTGAAAATTTATTGTAATTAATTATTTATTGTTCTGTATTATGTATAATTGTTTGTGTTAGTTAGTAATTATTATTTAATTGTTCGTCAGTATGTTTATTTGTATGTTAGTTAGTTCATATATTCGATATTTTGTATTTTTTTATAATATTTAAATATAATATTTCTGTCTAAATTATTCCCTATGTTTCATCTTAAATGGGACAAGCAAGTATACATTGCTGTCAATCAAATGTGTTGTAACCATGGATATGATAAAACCCATGTTTCACGTTAAAAAATACTCACGGTATATTTATATACAGTGGCTCACAAAATTATTCGTACACCTAAGTTTTATATTTAAAAAGTGAAAAATGGAGTACTTTCAAAAAAATATTGATGTATTATTGACGGGATCAGATTCTCTTATTTTCCAGAAACAAAATGCAATAGCCAATTATGAAAAAAATATTATTTTTCTTATGTTAATTAAATAAAAACAAAATGTGTACAAGAACTAGGTACACAAAATTATTCGTACACTTATGAAATCTTGCATATAACGAGTCAATATTTATATTTATAAACATGAAACATCTGTGATTGCATAATTAGCATTTGTCTGAGTATTTTGTATAAGATTTTATAAAAAATAGTTCACAAAAATAAGAAATTATGGTAGTTGAAAGGCGATTCTGGTTGAAATTACTTTGCCAGTGTAAATCTTTAAGGGAGGTTGACAAAATTAAACGAAGATCGCACTAAATGTTGAGAACCATATAAATAAATATAAAAATGAGAACTAGTAGAAAAATATTCACCGTGGAGGCCTTAAATTATTGTAACGTTTTATTTATTTAGGTGAAGTGTAAAATTGATTAAAACACAAATATTTATATAACTAAGTTTAATTAAAGAAATATGAATTATAAAAGATAACGAAAAATAACTAACACTAAGAATTAAGAAATATAAACACTAATTTAAGACTAACATATATCAATAAAGACTTAAACACTAAGATAATTTATTTAAACAATCAGAACTGCGCAATATTTATTTCAACACTATTTATATCACTGTCTATTTATTTATATCACCATCTGTTCACTAGCCGTATCAACTTGAGACTGTTCTCGCGATCTTTTGGTCGGCGTATTTATATTAAAATACATCATTCTAGAAGATTCTTTGATTCCTTGGAAATGAGAACAATGGGGAACGGACGAACGTGTTCTGACCCGCTCGCTAGCGGCCGCCGCCCGCGCCGCGACCCTGGGTTCGCTACATTGCCCCCTCCTTAAGACTGTTTCGTCCCGAAACAGTTCGTTATGACGAAATCTGCATGCATCACCCTTGGTGCATCTGGAAGTCTTGAAGAAGTAACAGTCGACGGTCCGTTTGAACTCTTTTTGGCCGGTAGAGTTGAAGCTGCAGACTAGAATTTCCACTCCGGTAAAGCGGAAGATTGTTTCTAACATGCTTCTAACAATCCTCCAATCCAAACCATCTAATCCACAGCCTATCTTCGGTACTGCCAGCTTCATGATGTCGTTCTCCAACAGATGGTTCTTCATGTCACACAGCGAGTCCCATAAATTGCGGTATGACGGCTTCTGATATGAGTATTGTTTCGTAACGAGATAGTAAATGTACCGCTTGTGTTCTTCGTCATCATCCTTCAGTTGTAGCGTTTTTCCGACAGTTGGACGTTGGTTGGCCAGTTCTTGTATTCGCCCAAATTTTCTTTTAAAAACTGAAGCGATGCCGCGGGACATTTTAATGTCTTTCGCTACACAGTGAGCGAGGGAATATTCTGGGGACACGGTGAACAGATCTCGTTGTTCTTCTCGTGTCACGCCATACCGTGCTTTGTGGCCAGTGGAATGGTTTTCCATAAAGTCTTCAAATGTAGGCTCCTCAGGTACAACCCGGCGAACCGTCGCTCCACGATGATCATCAAAGTTATCACCAGCGAAAGGGGCTAACCGATTGAAGTGGACTACTCTCGGCTTTCCATTAGGTGTTTTCCTAATTCTGTAGACCACATCATTTATTCTCTTTACGATCTCGTAGGGACCTTCCCAATTCTTTTGTAGCTTCGGTGATAAGCCACGACGTCTTTGTGGATTGTAAAGCCACACCAAATTCCCAGGTTGAAAACCACCTTTTTCAGCCTTGACGTCATACTGGTCCTTCATCCGATCGCTGGCACCTTGAATGTTTGTGCGGACTTGTTCATGGATGTCATTCATTCTTCTCCGTAAGTCCGTTACATAGTCCTCCCCGGCTAGATCTTCACCGGGTTTACTGCCAAATACCAGGTCGCATGGTAAGCGCAACTCCCGCCCGAATAAGATGTTAGCTGGTGTCTGCCCTGTTGTCTCATGCACGGATGAACGGTAAGCCAACAAGAACAGATGAAGATGTCGGTCCCAGTCTCGTTGATGGTTAGAGACTACCTTTGACAAATACCGATTTATTGTTCTGTTCATCCGTTCAACCATGCCATCAGACTGCGGGTGTAATGCAGTAGTTCTGGTTTTCTTTATTCCTAATATCTTACAGATATTTTGGAACAGAGCAGACTCGAAATTCCTTCCTTGGTCGGAATGTATCTCTCGCGGTACTCCAAATCGGCAGATGCATTCTTTTACCAAGACTTCAGCGACCGTTACGGCTTCCTGGTTGGGTAATGGATAGGCTTCAACCCACTTAGTAAAGTAGTCCATTACTACTACTATGTATTTACTTCCATCATCAGTTTCGGGGAATGGTCCGGCCACGTCAATCGCAATGCGTTCAAAGGGACTTCCAACGTTATATTGGCGCACAGGAGCTCTTCTTTTCCTATGTGGCCCGTTACTTCCCGCGCAGACCACACATTTCTTGCACCACTCTTTAACATCTTCTTTGCAATTTACCCAGTAAAATCGTTGGCGCAATCTCTCGAGGGTTTTATTTACTCCAAAATGTCCAGATCCGTCGTGGATCTCCTCCAATACTTTCGGTACTCTATTTCTAGGGATTATCAACTGAGTTCTACTCTCATTACCTTCAGTATTCTCTATGACACGTTTCAGGAGGCCCTCTTCAACAACAATAGAGTCCCACTGCGCCCAGTACGATTTTACACCTTGTGAGTGTCGTGCAACAACTTCCCAAACTGGTCTGCTATCTCCACGTTTCCAATCCAGTATGATTTTTAAGTCCGAGTCATTCTCTTGGTCCTTGCGAAGGTCTTCCGTTTGCCAACTATCATTCACTACTGTTGTTCTAGCGATGGTAGAGAGTTTTTCCTCTAGACGACTGCAATGCTTGCATTCGTCCTGGCAAGGTCTTCTTGATAATGCGTCAGCATTACGATGGCTTGTACCTGCTCGATGCTCAATAACAAAGTTATATTCTTGCAATCTTTCAATCCATCTAGCTGCTTGACCTTCAGGATTCTTAAATTGTAGCAGCCATTTGAGAGCAGCATGGTCAGTTCTTATAAGAAATCTTCTACCATACAAATATTTGTAGAAGTGCTCCACGGATTTCACGACTGCCAAAAGTTCTTTTCTGGTGACGCAATAATTCCTCTCTGGTTTTGACAAGGTCTTACTAAAGTAGGCAATAACCTTCTCTTGTCCGTCTTGTATCTGGGAAAGAACGCCACCAATTCCAACGTTGCTGGCATCTGTATCTAAAACGAATTCTCCTTCTGGTAAAGGATAACTTAGGACAGGTGCGCTTGTCAAGGAATGTTTAAGCTGATTGAATGCAGCTTGACAGTCCATCTCCCAGATAAATCTTCTACCTTCTTCAGTAAGCCTTGTTAATGGCTTCGCTATGTTGGCAAATCCAGGTACATAACGTCGGTAGTATGTACAGAGACCAAGGAAATTTCTCAATTCATGTTTATCTCTCGGTACTGGCCAGTCACTCACAGCCCTTATTTTCTCCGGGTCAACTGCAATGCCCTTACCAGAAACTACGTGTCCAAGATAATGCACTTCTTTTTGAAATAAGTGACACTTCTTTGGACTGAGTTTCAGGTTAGCCTGTCTCAATCTTTGGAAAACCTCTTCCAAGTTCTTCATGTGGTCCTCGAACGTTTTTCCTACCACAATAATATCGTCGAGATAGACCAAACATGTTTTCCACGACAGTCCAGCCAACACGGTTTCCATAAGCCGTTCAAACGTTGCAGGGGCATTGCAGAGCCCAAATGGCATAACAGTAAATTGCCAAAGACCGGTGCCGATGGTAAATGCCGTCTTTTCTTTGTCTCTTGGGTCTAAATCCACTTGCCAGTATCCGCTCTTTAGATCAAGAGTAGAGAAAATCTTTGATCCTGCCAATGTGTCCAGAGTATCGTCTATTCGGGGTAGCGGGTAGCTATCCTTCTTCGTCACGTTGTTAAGTTGACGATAATCGACGCAAAATCTTGTAGAGCCATCCTTCTTCTTCACTAGCACCACTGGTGAAGCCCATGGACTGTTTGAAGGTTCAATCACACCTTCCGTCCTCATTTCCTCTATAATTTCTTCTGCTTCTTCCCGCTTCGCCAGTGGCAATCTTCTTGCTGTTTGGCGGATGGGTCTTGCGTCTCCGGTGTCTATTTTATGATGGACTACATTGGTTCTTCCTTTGTCCTTCCTGTCCAATTGGAACACATCTTGAAAGTTGCCAATTAAACCCTTAGCCTTGGTTTTCTGGTCGGCGGTCAAATCCTGGAACGATGATGACAGCTCCTTGATTAGAATATCTGGAACTTCACAGGATGTGTTGTCTTTGGCCTTTACAGTTCGAATAATTGATGATACCGCTGAACATTCACCTACTACGGTCCCTTTTTTTAGTATAACGGGATAAAAATTAATGTTCATTACTCGAACTGGGATTATCTTGTCAGTTTTGAGCAAGGCTTTCCCAATTACAACTCCAGTCCCAGTTTTAGCATCATCATTTTTTGGCTGGAGCATGACAATGTTTCCCTCACAGAAGCTACCCTCTATCTGTGCTTCCACGATTGATTCACTCCGTTCTGGGAGGGTTACATCTTCCGTTATTAATACTCGCATGGCATTGTCGTCTCGTGGATTTAATACCAGTTCTTCATCATTGACCATCATCACTCCATTCTTCAGGTCAAGTTTAAATCCATGCTTTTTCATTAAGTCCATACCCAGAATGAATTCATCTTCTACGTCTGCTACCAGTGCGCGATGTTTAATGCACGTTTTTCCAATAATTATGATCAAATCTATTTCTCCCGATGCGGTAGCTTGTTCTCCTGTGGCTGTGCGTATTTGCCACTTTGTTGGGAGTAGATGTTTTCTGCATATTTTTCTTGCTAAGTCGGGTCTGATTATTGTTTTTGTCGCACCCGTATCCAGCAACATTTTAAGCGGCCTTCTGTCGATAGAGCCGTCTACATATATGCTATTAGCTTGATGATGTAGGGATGCGACATAAGTAATGGATTCTGGGGCTACTGGATTACGGGTCGACGATTGCCCCTTCGCATCAACCCGACTTAGTTTCCCGACTCCTTTTCATCCTTTCTTGGTTCTGCTTTCTTCTGTTGTTTTCTGCAGAGTCTTTGCGGGTGACCTAATTCACCGCAATTCCAACAGCGGAGTTTCTTTCTTCCAGCAGCATTAATTTCAGACGTAATTCGTCTTATCTTATCTTCTAGATCTTCGGTGTCTTCAGACCTCTCAGCATCGATATTTCGCACTCGCGATTGGTTACGTGAAGCTTGTTTCGCAGCTTCATGGTCTAAGGCATATGAAAGTGCGTCAACCAGAGTTTTTGGTCGAGCCAATCGTAGTGCCTGCTGAGTTTCATTATCTCGGACCCCATAGATAAAGGCTTGTGTAGCTAGGCATTCCAAAACGCTGTCAGGAGCTGTAGGGTGTGCCAGACGAACTAAACGAGCTATATCAGCTTCGAATTCTTGAAAGTTTTCTTTAGAACTCTGATATCAGTTCCTCAGTTGTGTCTGGTACACTTGCTCCAGATGCGCATTGCCATATCGCATATCCAATCTCTTAACAAGTTGTTCGTAATCTTCTTGTTCATCTTCTTTTAACGTTTGTAGGATATCGATGGCTTCTCCACGTAGCGAAACTGTCAGCGCAGTAGCCTTTTCTTTGGAAGTCCAGCCATTTGCTTTGGCAGCGGCTTCAAATTGTTTTACATAATTCGGCCATGATGACTTGCCATCGAATTCGGGTGCTTTAATGTGCAGTTTTGAATTATGTTCCGCTTTTACTGTTTTGTTTACTTGAATAATATCTGCCACATTAGAATTTGATACCACTGGCGTAATATTAGAGAAATTTTGCTGCAACTCTTCAACTTTTTTCTCATAAGTTTCTATTCTCTCTTCTAATATTCTAGAACTTTCTTTCAGTTGTTCATTCAGTTTTTCTTCCAAAACTCTAGAATTTTCCATCAACTCTTCTTTCAATATTCTGGAACTTTCTTCAAACTTTCTAGAATTTTCTATTAACTCTTCTTTTAATATTCTGGAATTTTCTATTAATTCTTCTTTCAAAGTTCGAGAATTTTCTTCAGATTTTCTAGAACTTTCCTCTAATTTTTGTTCTAATGTTTTAGAACTTTCTTTCATTTGTTCCAAAGTTCTAGAATTTTCTTCTAATTTTTGTTCTAAAGTTTTAGAATTTTCCATCAGTTCTGATTTCAATGCTCTAGAATTTTCCGCTAACTTTTCCTCCATAATTTTACCAAAATCGGGCAAGCTACCCGTAATTTCGAATAAAAAGTCATCAGGATTTTCACCAGCTTCTACCAAAGCTTGCCGTAGACGATGTTGTAAAACAGACTTGGTTCCCGATGTCTCCAACTCTCGTTCTTCCAGCTCCCTCTTGAGATCGGCCACTTTTAATTCACTTAATTTTACTTGTTTAGTAGCCATTTTATTTATTTTAATTTACACTTCACAGTTTTTTTTAACCCCACACCTGACACCAATTGTAACGTTTTATTTATTTAGGTGAAGTGTAAAATTGATTAAAACACAAATATTTATATAACTAAGTTTAATTAAAGAAATATGAATTATAAAAGATAACGAAAAATAACTAACACTAAGAATTAAGAAATATAAACACTAATTTAAGACTAACATATATCAATAAAGACTTAAACACTAAGATAATTTATTTAAACAATCAGAACTGCGCAATATTTATTTCAACACTATTTATATCACTGTCTATTTATTTATATCACCATCTGTTCACTAGCCGTATCAACTTGAGACTGTTCTCGCGATCTTTTGGTCGGCGTATTTATATTAAAATACATCATTCTAGAAGATTCTTTGATTCCTTGGAAATGAGAACAATGGGGAACGGACGAACGTGTTCTGACCCGCTCGCTAGCGGCCGCCGCCCGCGCCGCCGCCCGCGCCGCGACCCTGGGTTCGCTACATTATTTTTAAGTCAGCAGAATAAACTATATATAGAGCGTTAAGTGAAATCAAATCCTAAAAATCCCCTGAATAAATTAATATTAAGAATAACTAAATATTTTAAGGGTCTATTGGAACATAGACTATTCAAAGAACTTTAAGAAATTTTGGTTCTAATGGTCTTATAGTAAAAAATGGGTCCTATAATTCCAAACAAAATAAAATAAAGAGACTCGAATTTGGAAGTAGTAATTAGCACGGATTGTGTTTTTTGGAAATTGGTAATTTTGCGGATTTGAGTGGAATGGCAAATCTTTTGATTGGAGAAATCCAAATTCTGAGCTTAATAACTGCAATTTATGTAGTACAGTGAAACACGGCGGCAGGATCATATTAGTTTGGGGTTATGTAGGAGCTAGTTATGACTATATGGCCATTAAAATCAAAATTTCTTAGAGTTCTTCGAATAGTCTATGTTTCAATATATCCTCTAAAAATTTCAGATATGTTAACGGCAAATTTAGGTATTATGCAAGTATAAAATTTATTAATGATAGAGTCGAATTACATAAGCAGGTATGTTTAAGAGAGGAGCTATTTAATTATTTAGTCAGTTGTGATTTGATTGTTGACGTGAGCACAGTGGTATTCAATAGTGATAGTGAGTGTTCATCATTTGTAAAAGGTGGGTGTCAGCATTCAGTTTTTATATATGTGTGTGTGTGCTAGAATGGCCTCCCCTGAGGCGGATATTGAGTATAGAGTGTCGAGAGTTGAGAAAGGGCTATTCTGCGGTTTAGCTATCCCCTCTTCTGCGGTTGAGGAAGAGTCTACAATTCGGTTGGGACTGCCACATTCGCTGCGGTGATGTGGGACAGTACTTTGCGGAGGCTGTCAACCTCATACCAGGTTTGGTTGAGGCGTGCTCACGCTGCGGTGTTGAGACAGGGCTATTCTGCGGTTTAGCTATCCCCTCTTCTGCGGTTGAGGAAGAGTCTACAATTCGGCTGGGACTGCCACACTTACTGCGGGGGTGTGGGGCAGTACTTTGCGGAGGCTGCCATCCTAATACCTATATCCTTTCTCTCACCTATTCTCTCTTTTAAGGTTTAGGAACTGGTACTGATCACTCACTGAGCGAAGAGTTTCTCATATCTCTGTTTATTTCAGATTTCGAGTGTGTCCAGCCCAGAAGGCCCCCAGAACTAGATGACCGAGAAGGGAGCGTCGACTGGGAGATATATTTGTTAACCATAATGTTATTTTCTTTCATAATTGTATTTTAAAATAATTAATAAATAGGTATACTTAACATTTCAGAAGTGGGATCTGAACACCTTTAACCTTCAGATTTACATACAGCATAACTTTTGGAGCATTGCGGATATTTGTTACATTTATGTTCAGCTGGATAACGAAACTAGAACAACATTTCAATATGGCATTATCTAACAACAGTCCTCAGTTTCAGTACGCAAGTTCAGTTAGAAGTCTATCACCGAATAATGTGCAATGGATGCAGGAAAAACAATTTTCAGTTGAACCATCTAATTACTCTGTCCGTCCAGAAAGCCGTAAAACCTTTTTGATCCTTCAGATACAAGTCTTTCAAGCGAAAAATGGATTCAGGAAAATAGATGATTTGCGCGCTATGTATAAATGGGATGAAGTAACTACCATTATGTATGTGATATCACGATTGAAGGGGTATGCGCAAACGTGGTATAAAGGTCTGCAAGGAATAAATCATTCTTAGGAAACATGGAAGACTATGTTGTTAGAGGCATTTCCGTCACAGAAAAATTACTTTCAGTTGCTTCAAGAAATGATGGCTCGCAATAAGAAACCGGATGACACGATGTTGCAATATTACTATGAGAAGCTGGCGCTACTCAATGCTTGTGACATCACAAGAGAAAGGGCCATCTCATGCATCATTGGTTGAGTTCCTGACGAAAACACCAAAACTGCTGCTCTTTCTAGAGATTACAAGAAACCGGAGTCTCTTTTATTATTTTTGAAAACGGTCAAGGATAATCTATCTACACGAAGCCTGTCTGTTCCCCATAAACGCGATTTACATCGAGTTTCTCAAAAGAATAAGCGGCCTTTCTATACTACCCAGCATCACAATGATGGTACGGCAAACGTCCGTTGTTTTACTTGCGGAAAATTGGGACATACACGCACACATTGTGGCATCGAACGGCAACTTACATCGAATTACGTAGGACGACATAGAGGTGAGTTCAGTGGAAATAGGAACCACCAACCACAACAATGTCAACATCTAAATGTTCAGCGTCAACAACAGCCACAACCACAAATGCCAGAAAGGAACATCTTAGTAACTTCTGCGGAGGTAAATGGAAATTATAATTTTTTTTATGGATGTTGAAGTAAATGGAACGGGAGTCAAAGCATACGTCGATATGGGGTCTGCTTGCATCAATATGAAGGAATCAGTAGTACAACTAAAATTACCATTCAACAAACACAAAACAGTTACTCTGCGTGGTTTCGGGAATGGATGTGTGAAGACTTTAGGCAAAATTGAAGTTCAGAAGTTGAAAATTGATGAAGTAGAGCTAGATGTAGTATTCAACATAGTAACAGACACAGTTCAATCCATACATATAATTGTTGGACAACCTTTCACAGAATCACCGGAGGTAGTTGTTTACAAGGATTCAAATCGGCTAAGATTTTACAGGAAAAACGACTCACCATTCAGTGAAATCGAAGCGACACCCCGTAAGAAGGTAAATATCTGGACCAAACATGCAACTGTTGTACCTCCAGGACATGTAGGACGTGTGGTCTGCTATGTAGAGGACAAAGGATAACTTTTTGTAGATTTAAGCGTACGAACACCTGAAGGAAACGAGCATGTATTCCCGCGAACAATTGTAGAAGCAGACCAGGATATGGAATGTGTAAATCTAATCAGATACGGATATAATATTTCAGAAGGATAAAATTGTAGCAAGCGGATGGAAGTGTCAAGCTGATAATAATGAAGTGCAGAAAAATGAAGGAATTGATTTTACGGACGATCAACGCGAACAACTGATACGTCTATTGCAGGAATGCAGAGATTGTTTTGCAAGAACTGTGAAGGATATTCGATGCACGAATGCGACTGTAGTGGATATTTTACTGACAGATGACACACCCATTACGTACAGGGCCGTACAGATTATCAATTTCAGAAAGAAAACAAGTTCAGGGAATAGTACAAGAGCTTCTGGATAGCGACACTATACGCGAATCAACTTCACCCTTTTCAGCACCGATTCTACTAGTGAAGAAAAAGAACGGAGAAGCACGAATGTGTATCGACTACAGGCATTTGAATAAAGTAACCGTGAAAGACCGATATCTCTTACCAAGAATTGATGACCAATTGGACCGGTTGCAAGGAGCGAAGTTCTTCACAACTTTAGATATGAAAACAGGATACTACCAGACACCTATCGCGGAGAGTTCAAAGTATAAAACTGCATTTGTAACACCAGACGGACACTGAGTTCAATCGTCTTCCTTTTGGATTATCCAATGGACCATCAGTTTTTCAGAGGCTAAGCAACAAAGTTCTAGGATCATGTCGTAACACCATCGCCATGGCCTACGTAGATGACATCATCTGTCCATCATCATCATTTACAGACGGAATTCAGCGGCTGACGACACTGTTCGACATTTTTAGGGCGAACAACTTGACACTGAATATGAAGAAATGTTTCTTTTTTCAGAGCAGCATAAATTATTTAGGATTTGAGATTGATCGAGATGGAGTTAGATCTGGAGCAGAGAAAATAAAAGCCGTTACCGGATTTCAGGCACCGAAGAATGTACATCAAGTAAGACATGTTGTAAGATTTTTAGAGCACATCTTAATAATTTTGGAGTCCCGACAAGATTAGTTTCCAATCGAGGAACAGCCTTTACATAGAAGCAATTCATGAACTACTGTCGGGAAAAGGGCATTAAACATATAATGAACGCTGAGGCTACACCACGCGATAATGGTCAGTGTGAAAGGGTAAATTCCACGATCTTAGCGGCTACTTCAATACAAGAAGAAAACAAATGGAACACAAAATTGGCACAAGTACAATTTTCAATTAATAATGCAGTAAACTTGTCAATTAAGAAAACACCAAGCGAGCTTTTATTCGGTTACCGACCTAGATCTACTAGTGACGCAATTTTGAGCACCGAAGTTCAACCAGAGCAGCCAGTCATACATGCGACTGATACTCGGCAAGAAGTGGCACAACAATTATTAAACGAACAACAACGGATTAAAAGTAATTACGACAAAGACAGGTGCAAAGGGCGACCATATAAAGAAGTTGATTTAGTATTAATTAAAAAACAAGTTTCATTTGAAGGGGGTAGTAAGAAACTCCTAGCCCCGTTTGACGGACACTTTCAAGTGAGGCAAGTCCTACCAAATGACAGATATTTAGTTGAAGAGTTACCTGGTTCTAAACGAACTAAAAGAGGCAAGTATAGTAATGTTATTGCAATAGGCCGAATGAAGCCATATGTCGAACCGGAAGGAATATCTGCGTCGTCCAGTAGTGAAGTAAGCGAGGTAGATGACGATATACACGGTATCGTAGATTAGTCCGCGAGGACGCGGAAAAGTCAGGATGGCCGAACTGTTAACGGCAAATTTAGGTATTATGCAAGTATAAAATTTATTAATGATAGAGTCGAATTACATAAGCAGGTATGTTTAAGAGAGGAGCTATTTAATTATTTAGTCAGTTGTGATTTGATTGTTGACGTGAGCACAGTGGTATTCAATAGTGATAGTGAGTGTTCATCATTTGTAAAAGGTGGGTGTCAGCATTCAGTTTTTATATATGTGTGTGTGTGCTAGAATGGCCTCCCCTGAGGCGGATATTGAGTATAGAGTGTCGAGAGTTGAGAAAGGGCTATTCTGCGGTTTAGCTATCCCCTCTTCTGCGGTTGAGGAAGAGTCTACAATTCGGTTGGGACTGCCACATTCGCTGCGGTGATGTGGGACAGTACTTTGCGGAGGCTGTCAACCTCATACCAGGTTTGGTTGAGGCGTGCTCACGCTGCGGTGTTGAGACAGGGCTATTCTGCGGTTTAGCTATCCCCTCTTCTGCGGTTGAGGAAGAGTCTACAATTCGGCTGGGACTGCCACACTTACTGCGGGGGTGTGGGGCAGTACTTTGCGGAGGCTGCCATCCTAATACCTATATCCTTTCTCTCACCTATTCTCTCTTTTAAGGTTTAGGAACTGGTACTGATCACTCACTGAGCGAAGAGTTTCTCATATCTCTGTTTATTTCAGATTTCGAGTGTGTCCAGCCCAGAAGGCCCCCAGAACTAGATGACCGAGAAGGGAGCGTCGACTGGGAGATATATTTGTTAACCATAATGTTATTTTCTTTCATAATTGTATTTTAAAATAATTAATAAATAGGTATACTTAACAGATATATTTTTTGTTAATTTATTCAGGAGTTTTTAGTATTTAATTTCATTTAATGCTCAATAAATCGTTCATTCTGCTGATTAAAAATTTTCTTACGGTCCCCACGGCAAATATTTTTCAACTACTCCTCATTTTATATTTACTTCTAATGTTGTTAACAATTGAGAGCAATATTCATATAATTTTGACAACCTCCCTTAAAGATTTACACTGGCAAAGTCATTTCACATAGATTCGTCTTTCAACTACCGTAATTTCTTGCTTTTGCGACCCATTTTTGAAAAAGCCTTTTACAAAATACTCAAACAAATGATAATTATGTAATCACAGATGTTTTATATTTATAACTATTAATATTGACTTGTTATTTGTAAGATTTCATAAGTGTACGAATAATTTTGTGTACCTGTTTTTGTATGCATTTTGTTTTTATTTAATTTACATAAAAATAATAATATTTTTTTCATAATTGGCTATTGAATTTTATTACTGGAATATGAGAGAATATGATGCCGTCAGTAATATATCAATATTATCAATAAGTACTCTATTTATCAATTTTTAAATAGAAAACTTAGGTGTATGAATAATTCTGTGAGCCACTGTATTTTATAAATAGAAATATGCAGGTATACATTTTTCTCAGTGTAGTAACATACATAGCTATGTACATAAGTATATATTTATAATTTATTGTGTTAATAACATATACTTTTTTGTTAATGTGATATTGTGAGACTATTTTTTTTCATAAAAAATAAAATTTCTGGACTATTATTTAGGCTTTTTATTAAGTTCTGGAAAAGGCGCCAATCTTTTATTTGCACGAAGGCGCTCCATAGGCTAGGAACGGCCCTGTACATCCCTGTCTAGTTATTTCCAGGAGAAGTTGTTATTATGTATTTGTTTTGATTCACAATTGGTTTATTTACACGAAATATAATACAAAATAACTGTGAGAATGGATTGCGACAAGTGTTCAACAAGGCGAGTTAGTCGTGACTGCTAAAATAAGACTGTTAGAAAAAGAATATTTGAAGGGTGCGTGGTGCGTTATCTTATAAGTTGACACTTGCCAGATGCATTTTGTAAACAAGGACTAAGTGGAAATATTAGGAAACAAGGTTCGCTAAGCAATTAATTTTTTTGTCGATGGGAAAGGAAAGGTTTTGGTACAGATATACAAAAATTATACAAACATAAAAATAAATATTACAAATAAATCTACAATAACCATGCATGCGACGGAACATACTGCCTCCCTTGAACTAATTAAGAGTTCAATAAAATGAAAGGGTGTCGTCGCTATCAAAAAGGGTAAATTTCTAAACAAATGCAAAAAAAAACAATCATTTACAGATACATATATATGGTTACTTATTCAACTAAGACATAACAACATAACACATGATTATTACTAAGTTCCCTAATACACTAATCAAGATGTAATAACTAAAAGAAATAATGAAACACAAGTCAAAAAAAAGGGGTAAATTGGTTTTGGGGTCTACTTCACTGGGGGCTAATTGTTTTGGGGAGTACTTACACTGGGGGCTAACTGTTTTGGAGAGCACTTCCACTGGGGGTTAATTATTTTTTTTTGGAGCACTTCCACTGGGGTTTAATTGTTCTTGAGGGCTATTCTACTGGTAGGGGACAAAGTTTTTTGACGCAACGTTTAAATTCACCAGTAATTGTTTTTAATGTTGCTACTCTGATGATTCCATCTTCTCCGGGATGTACGGCGATGATCCTTCCAACAGGCCATTGTAAAGGGGGGAGATTCTCTTCTTTTATTAAGACGAGAGTTCCAATTTGGAGGGGAATGAAAGTCTTTTGTTGTTTGGTATACACTATACATTGATTTAGATATTCTTTTTGCCATCTCTTCCAAAAATGTTGTTTCATTTGTTGAGCATGTTGCCAAGCAGTAAAATCGGCCTGAGGAAAGCTAGTTAATGGACCACCAATGAGGAAATGACCGGGAGTAAGAGGGAGCAAATCCTTTGGGTCAGAGGACATGGGTGATATGGGTCTGGAGTTAAGAATAGCTTCTATTTCAATTACATAAGTTTCTAACTGTTCAAATGTTAATAAATTGTTTCCTACAGTGCGCAAAAAATGATGTTTAAATGACTTGACAGCCGATTCCCATAATCCGCCAAAATGGGGAGCTCTGGGGGGTATAAAATTCCAAGTTATTTTTTCGGTTTCGAGATAGTGCTGTACCAAGTCGTTATGCGTGGGAGAACTTATTAATTTATAAAGATCGTCAAGTTCACGTTTTGCTCCTAGAAAATTAGTTGCATTATCCGAAAAAATTGCTTTAGATTTTCCTCTCCTCGAAAAGAATCGCTTTAAACTGGCAATAAAAGCTTCAGTTGTGAGATCACTGACTAATTCAAGGTGCACCGCTTTAGTACACATACAAACATATATAGCTACATAAACCTTTATCTTGTTACGATTTCGGAAACGCTTTTCTTTTATATAAAATGGTCCACAATAATCCACGCCTACATTAAGAAAGGGTCGTGAGGGATTAATTCGCTCGCGAGGAAGATTACCCATATGGGGGTCAACATTGCGCGGTTTAGCACGAAAGCAAGACATGCATTTGTGCAATATTTTACGCACAGTATTGCGACCATTCAAAGGCCAGTAGTTTTCACGAATTGAGTATAATGTGGCTTGTGTACCAGCATGTTTAAGACGAAGATGTTCTTCTCGAATAAGAAGATATGTAAAATTATTATTTGGCGGCAATAATATGGGATGCCTCTGCTCTATGGGAATTTCCGCGTGAATAAGCCTGCCACCTACGCGGAGTATGCCGTCCTCATCTAAAAATGGGCGCAATGAAATTAATTTAGAGTGATTTGGAATTGCTTCTGATATTTTTAATTGCGTAATTTCCTTGTTAAAGGCCGAATTTTGAACAATTTTAATAATAATTTTGAATGATGCATCGAATTCATTTGTATGTAGAGGACCTGAGAGTTTTTGTTGTCGGTTTCGCGAATTATGAATAAATCTAAGAATATAGGCTATTACGCGCTTTAATTTTGCAATAGAGCTGTATTTCTCTATTATATTCTCCCCTCGTAAATTAATTTTAACAAAGAATTGTGCCACTGCAGAATTTCGAAATTCAGGAATGTTCTGCACCGTATAGTCGTCACGAGGCCAGCTATTACTATTTTCTCCTAACCATGTGGGGCCGTGGTGCCAAATTGATGAACGAGTGAATTCGTCAGGTGTTAAACCACGTGAGACTAGATCGGCAGGATTATCTTGCGATGAAACGTGGCGCCACAGACAATTCTGAGTCTTATTTTGTATTTCCGTTACACGATTACTAACAAACGTTTTTAATAAATACGGTTGGGTTTTTATCCATTGGAGTGTGATACTAGAATCTGACCACAGATAAACATTATTAAAATTTAATGGCATAGAATCTTTTATTGTAACATAAAGACGTGCCAAAAGAAGTGCACCACATAGTTCTAATCGCGGTAATGTTAATGGTTTTAGAGGGGCGACTCGAGATTTAGAACATATTAATTTTACCGTAACATTTCCGCGATCGTCAGCGGCACGAAGATATAAACAAGCTCCGTATGCCCGTTCGCTTGCGTCGCAAAACCCATGTAGCTGTAATTCTGTGGCATAAGGCGCTGTCACACAACGATCAAAGGCGAGATTTTGCAAAAATTGCAGTTGATTTTTGTATTCCACCCATCTAGTGTGAAGTTCAAGCGGAATAGATTCATCCCAAGATAATCCAGCCTTCCACAATTGTTGCATTATTATTTTTGCATATAATATGACTGGACCTAATAATCCCAATGGGTCAAATAATTTAGACATTTGTGATAAGATACTTCGTTTAGTAACAACCTTTGAAAATTCTGCAGTATTGACCGAATAAAATATTACATCTTCGCGAAAATTCCATTGAATTCCTAATGTTTTAATAGATTTGTCTAAATCTAGAGACATATGTGGGATGTCAAGATTATTTTGACATTCAGAAATTAATGAAGGATCATTTGAAGCCCATTTTCTGAGTGCAAAACCTCCCTTATTTAAAAGATTAATAAGGTCTTCCCGTAAAGATATGGCTTCATCCCGAGTACTTGCACCGGTCAAGAGATCATCTATATAAAAATCTCTTTTTACAATTGCAGCAGCGACTGGGTAATGAACACCTTCATCTTCAGCTAATTGCTGAAGCGAACAAATAGCGAGAAATGATGCACAGGTAGTGCCGTACGTGACGGTGTCGAGAGTATAAGATTTTATCGATTCGTTTGGATTGCTTCTAAATAGTATTTTTTGGTAATGTGCATCATCTGGATGTACCCTAATTTGCCGGTACATTTTTTCAATATCCGCCGTAAGAGCATACTGATGACAACGAAATCTATTGATTATAATAAAAAGATCATCTTGTATTTTTGGCCCGGTCATTAATGTATCATTCAAAGATAAGCCCGACGAGGATTTAGCAGAACCATCGAATACAACGCGGGTTTTAGTAGTGACGCTATCTATTTTTACTACCGCGTGGTGTGGCAAATAAAATCCACTACGTTTATAATTTTGTTCGTCACAAGGCGACATATGTTTTAATTGTAAATATTCCCCTAAAAATTCCGAATAATCTTTTTTAAAATTGTTATCTTTGGCGAAACGCTTTTCTAAACAATGCAAGCGCTTTACAGCTACCGAGTGAGATTCACCAATTTTATTTTTATTTTCATTAAATGGGAGTTTGACTATATAACGACCAACAGATGCTCTCATAGTATTTAATTTAAAATGCTCCTCACATGCTGTTTCTTCAGGAGACAAGCTTTTTTTACATGGTACTTCCTCTATCTCCCAGAATCTAGTTAGATTATCATTTAATGACGAATAATTTATAGTGAGATGGCAATTTATTTTATTCTGGAAGGTTGAATTGTTTATTTCCCCCGCAACTATCCAGCCGAAATGTGTTTTTTGGAGCACAGCATCGGGGTGATTTTTTATAGAAATTTGCCCGATACATAATAATGTAGCGAACCCAGGGTCGCGGCGCGGGCTGCGGCCGCTAGCGAACAGGTTAAAACACGTCCGTCCGCTCCCCATTATTCTGATTCACAGAATCGTGGAATATTCTAGATTGAACTGTTTTAATATAAATACCCCAAGCAAAAGATCGCGAGGACAGTCTTGTATCGATACGTGTAGTGAACAGATGGAGATATAAATAAATAGTGATATAAATAAAAAGTGATATAAATATTGTTGAAATAAATATTACGTAGTTCTAATTGTTTAAATAAATTATCTTAGTGTTTAAGTCTTTATTGATATATGTTAGTCTTAAATTAGTGTTTATATTTGTTAATTCTTAGTGTTAGTTATTTTTCATTATTCTTTATTATTCATATTTCTTTAATTAAACATAGTTATATAAATATTAGTGTTTTTAATCAATTTTACACTTCACCTAAATAAATAAAACGTTACAATTGGTGTCAGGTGTGAGGGTTTTTAATAAACTGTGAAGTGTAAAATAAAAATAAATAAAATGGCTAAATTAAGTGAATTAAAAGTGACCGATCTCAAGAGGGAGCTGGAAGACCGAGAGTTAGAGACATCGGGATCCAAGGCTGTTCTGCAACTTCGTCTACGGCAAGCTTTAGTAGAAGCTGGTGAAAATCCAGATGAGTTTGTATTCGAAATTGCGGGTGGTTTCAGCGATTTTGTTAAAATTCTGTAAGAAAATTCCAGAAGTTTAGAAGAAAATTCTAGAACTTTGGAACAAATGAAAGAAAGTTCTAAAACATTAGAACAAAAATTAGAGGAAAGTTCTAGAAAATCTGAAGAAAATTCTAAAGCTTTAGAACAAAAGTTGGCGGAAAGTTCTCGAACTTTGGAAGAAAAGTTAACAGAAAATTCTAGAATATGGGAGGAGAAATTAATGGAAAATTCTAAAAGTTTGGAGGACAAGCTAAACGAACAATTGAAAGAAAGTTCTAGAATATTAGAAGAGAGAATAGAAACTTACGAGAAAAAAGTTGAAGAGTTGCAGCAAAATTTCTCTAATATTACGCCAGCGGTATCAAATTCTAATGTGG
Organism: Stenolophus ochropezus; assembly: GCA_035578165.1. Taxonomy (NCBI): domain Eukaryota; kingdom Metazoa; phylum Arthropoda; class Insecta; order Coleoptera; family Carabidae; genus Stenolophus; species Stenolophus ochropezus. Next base: position 24,750,037 of record JAQOWZ010000011.1, on the reverse strand, counting down.
CAGATATAATTCAAGTAAACAAAACAGTAAAAGCGGAACATAATTCAAAACTGCACATTAAAGCACCCGAATTCGATGGCAAGTCATCATGACCGAATTATGTAAAACAATTTGAAGCCGCTGCCAAAGCAAATGGCTGGACTTCCAAAGAAAAGGCTACTGCGCTGACAGTTTCGCTACGTGGAGAAGCCATCGATATCCTACAAACGTTAAAAGAAGATGAACAAGAAGATTACGAACAACTTGTTAAGAGATTGGATATGCGATATGGCAATGCGCATCTGGAGCAAGTGTACCAGACACAACTGAGGAACTGATATCAGAGTTCTAAAGAAAACCTTCAAGAATTCGAAGCTGATATAGCTCGTTTAGTTCGTCTGGCACACCCTACAGCTCCTGACAGCGTTTTGGAATGCCTAGCTACACAAGCCTTTATCTATGGGGTCCGAGATAATGAAACTCAGCAGGCACTACGATTGGCTCGACCAAAAGCTCTGGTTGACGCACTTTCATATGCCTTAGACCATGAAGCTGCGAAACAAGCTTCACGTAACCAATCGCGAGTGCGAAATATCGATGCTGAGAGGCCCGAAGACATCGAAGATCTAGAAGACAAGATAAGACGAATTACGTCTGAAATTAATGCTGCTGGAAGAAAGAAACTCCGCTGTTGGAATTGCGGTGAATTAGGTCACCCGCAAAGGCTCTGCAGAAAGCAACAGAAGAAAGCAGAACCAAGAAAAGATGAAAAGGAGTCGGGAAACTAAGTCGGGTTGATGCGAAGGGGCAATCGTCGACCCGTAATCCAGTAGCCCCAGAATCCATTAGTTATGTCGCATCCCTACATCATCAAGCTAATAGCATCTATGTAGACGGTTCTATCGACAAAAAGCCGGTTAAAATGTTGCTGGATACGGGTGCGACAAAAACAATAATCAGACCCGACTTAGCAAGAAAAATATGCAGAAAACATCTACTTCCAACAAAGTGGCAGATACGCACAGCCACAGGAGAACAAGCTACCGCATCTGGAGAAATAGATTTGAGCATCACTGTTGGAAAAACGTGCATTAAACATCGTGTGCTGGTAGCTGACGTGGAAGATGAATTCATTCTGGGCATGGACATAATGAAAAAGCATGGATTTAAACTTGACTTGAAGAATGGAGTGATGATGGTCAATGATGAAGAACTAGTATTAAATCCACGACACGACAATGCCATGCGAGTATTAATAACGGAAGATGTAACCCTCCCAGAACGGAGTGAATCAATCGTAGAAGCACAGCTAGAGGGTAGCTTCTGTGAGGGAAACATCGTCATGCTCCAGCCGAAAAATGATGATGCCAAAACTGGGACTGGAGTTGTAATTGGAAAAGCCTTGCTCAAAACTGACAAGGTAATCCCAGTTCGAGTAATGAACATAAATTTTTATCCCGTTATACTGAAGAAAGGGACCATAGTAGGAGAATGCTCAACGGTATCATCGATTATTCGAACTGTAAAGGCCAAAGACAACACATCCTGCGAAGTTCCAGACATTCTAATCAAAGAGCTGTCATCATCGTTCCAGGACTTGACTGCCGACCAGAAAACCAAGGCTAAGAATTTAATTGGGACCTTTCAAGATGTGTTCCAATTTGACAAGAAGGACAAAGGACGAACCAATGTAGTCCATCATAAAATAGACACCGGAGACGCAAGACCCATCCGCCAAACAGCAAGAAGATTACCACTGGCGAAGCGGGAAGAAGCAGAAGAAATTATAGAGGATATGAGGACGGAAGGTGTGATTGAACCTTCAAACAGTCCATGGGCTTCACCAGTGGTGCTAGTGAAGAAGAAGGATGGCTCTACAAGATTTTGCGTCGATTATCGTCAACTTAATAACGTGACGAAGAAGGATAGCTATCCGCTACCCCGAATAGACGATACACTGGACACATTGGCAGGATCAAAGATTTTCTCTACTCTTGATTTAAAGAGCGGATACTGGCAAGTGGATTTAGATCCAAAAGACAAATAAAAGACAGCTTTTACCATCGGTACCGGTCTGTGGCAATTTACTGTTATGCCATTTGGGCTCTGCAATGCCCCTGCAACGTTTGAACGGCTTATGGAAACCGTGTTGGCTGGACTGTCGTGGAAAACATGTTTGGTTTACCTCGACGATATTATTGTGGTAGGAAAAACGTTCGAGGACCACATGAAGAACTTGGAAGAGGTTTTCCAAAGATTGAGGAAGGCTAACCTGAAACTCAGTCCAAAGAAGTGTCACTTATTTCAAAAAGAAGTTCATTATCTTGGACACGTAGTTTCTGGTAAGGGTATTGCAGTTGACCCGGAGAAAATAAGGGCTGTGAGTGACTGGCCAGTACCGAGGGATAAACATGAATGGAGAAGTTTCCTTGGTCTCTGTACATACTACCGACGTTATGTACCTGGATTTGCCAACATAGCGAAGCCATTGACAAGGCTTACTGAAGAAGGCAGAAAATTTATCTGGGAGATGGACTGTCAAGCTGCGTTCAAACAACTTAAATATTCCTTGACAAGCGCACCTGTCCTAAGTTATCCTTTACCACAAGGAGAATTTGTTCTAGATACAGATGCCAGCAACGTTGGAATTGGTGGCGTTCTTTCCCAGATACAAGACGGACAAGAGAAGGTTATTGCCTATTTTAGTAAGACCTTGTCAAAACCAGAGAGGAATTATTGCGTCACCAGAAAAGAACTTTTGGCTGTCGTGAAATCCGTGGAGCACTTCTACAAATATTTGTACGGTAGAAGATTTCTTATAAGAACTGACCACGCTGCTCTCAAATGGCTGCTACAATTTAAGAATCCTGAAGGTCAGGCAGCTAGATGGATTGAAAGATTGCAAGAATATAATTTTGTTATTGAGCATCGAGCAGGTACAAGCCATCGTAATGCTAACGCATTATCAAGAAGACCTTGCCAGGACGAATGCAAGCATTGTAGTCGTCTAGAAGAAAAACTCTCTACCATCGCCAGAACAACAGTAGTAAATGATAGTTGGCAAACGGAAGACCTTCGCAAGGACCAAGAGAATGACTCGGACTTGAAAATCATACTGGGTTGGAAACGTGGCGATAGCAGACCAGTTTGGGAAGATGTTGCACGACACTCACAAGGTGTAAAATCGTATTGGGCGCAGTGGGAATCTATTGTGGTTGAAGAGGGCCTCCTGAAACGTGTCATAGAGAATACTGAAGGTACTGAGAGTAGGACCCAGCTGATAATCCCTAAAAATAGAGTACCAGAAGTATTGCAAGAGATCCACGACGAATCTGGACATTTTGGAGTAAATAAAACCCTCGAAAGATTGCGCCAACGATTTTACTGGGTAAATTGCAAAGAAGATGTTAAAGAGTGGTGCAAGAAATGTGTGGTCTGCGCGGGAAGTAACGGGCCACATAGGAAAAGAAGAGGTCCAATGCGCCAATATAACGTTGGAAGTCCCTTTGAACGCATTGCGATTGACGTGGCCGGACCATTCCCCGAAACTGATGAAGGAAATAAATACATAGTAGTAGTAATGGACTACTTTACTAAGTGGGTCGAAGCCTATCCATTACCCAACCAGGAAGCCGTAACGGTTGCTGAAGTCTTGGTAAAAGAATGCATCTGCCGATTTGGAGTACCGCGAGAGATACATTCCGACCAAGGAAGGAATTTCGAGTCTGCTCTGTTCCAAAATATCTGTAAGATATTAGGAATAAAGAAAACCAGAACTACTGCATTACACCCGCAGTCCGATGGCATGGTTGAACGGATGAATAGAACAATAAATCGGTATTTGTCAAAGGTAGTCTCTAACCATCAGCGAGACTGGGACCGACATCTTCATCTGTTCTTGTTCGCTTACCGTTCATCCGTGCATGAGACAACAGGGCAGACACCAGCAAACATCTTATTCGGGCGGGAGTTGCGCTTACCATGCGACCTGGTATTTGGCAGTAAACCCGGTAAAGATCTAGCCGGGGAGAACTACGTAACGGACTTACGTAGAAGAATGAACGACATCCATGAACAAGTCCGTATAAACATTCAAGGTGCCAGCGACCGGATGAAGGACCAGTATGACGTCAAGGCTGAAAAAGGTGGTTTTCAACCTGGGAATTTGGTGTGACTTTATAATCCACAAAGACGTCGCGGCTTATCGCCCAAGCTGCAAAGGAATTGGGAAGGTCCTTACGAGATCATCAAAAGAATAAATGATGTGGTCTACAGAATTAGGAAAACACCTAATGGGAAGCCGAGGGTAGTCCACTTCAATCGGTTAGCCCCTTTCGCTGGTGATAATTTTGACGATCATCGTGGAGCGACGGTTCGCCGGGTTGTAGCTGAGGAACCCACATTTGATGACTTCATGGAAAACCATTCCACCGGTCATAAGGCTCGGTACGGCGTGACACGAGAAGAACAACGAGATCTGTTCACCGTGTCCCCAGAGTATTCCCTCGTACATTGTGTAGCGAAAGATATTAAAATGTCCCGCGGCATCGCTTCAGTCTTTAAAAGAAAATTTGGACGAGTACAAGAACTGGCCAACCAACGTCCAACAGTCGGAAAAACGCTACAACTAAAGGATGATAACGTAGAAAACAAGCGGTACCTTTACTACCTGGTTACCAAACAATACTCACATCAGAAGCCGTCATACCGCAATTTATGGGACTCGCTGTGTGACATGAAGAACCATTTGTTGGAGAACGACATCATGAAGCTAGCAGTACCGAAGATAGGCTGTGGACTAGATGGTTTGGATTGGAGGATTGTTAAAAGCATGTTAGAAACAATCTTCCGCTTTACCGGAGTGGAAATTCTAGTCTGCAGCTTCAACTCTACCGGTCAAGAAGAGCTCAAACGGACCGTCGACTGTTACTTTTTCAAGACTTCCAGATGCACCAAGGGTGATGCATGCAGATTTCGTCATAACGAACTGTTCCGGGACGAAACAGTCTTAAGGAGGGGACAATGTAGCGAACCCAGGGTCGCGGCGCGGGCGGCGGCGCGGGCTGCGGCCGCTAGCGAACAGGTTAAAACACGTCCGTCCGCTCCCCATTATTCTGATTCACAGAATCGTGGAATATTCTAGATTGAACTGTTTTAATATAAATACCCCAAGCAAAAGATCGCGAGGACAGTTTTGTATCGATACGTGTAGTGAACAGATGGAGATATAAATAAATAGTGATATAAATAAAAAGTGATATAAATATTGTTGAAATAAATATTACGTAGTTCTAATTGTTTAAATAAATTATCTTAGTGTTTAAGTCTTTATTGATATATGTTAGTCTTAAATTAGTGTTTATATTTGTTAATTCTTAGTGTTAGTTATTTTTCATTATTCTTTATTATTCATATTTCTTTAATTAAACTTAGTTATATAAATATTAGTGTTTTAATCAATTTTACACTTCACCTAAATAAATAAAACGTTACAATAATTTATAAAAAACTTTAACTCCGATTAAAGCATCAATTTTTGCAGGTATATGAAATTCAGGATCAGCTAATGAAATATTATTTGGAATTTCGAAATTATTTCGGTTTATTGGTAGCGAAGGCATGGCCTTGGTAATACGAGGAACGATAAGAAATTCAGCTGTCTTTTGATAATTATTAAATTTAGATTTTATTACACCGGAAGTAGAATATTGCACGTCAGTTGAAATATCATCGTTGCCAGTGACGGAAAGATTAACTGATTGTTTAGGTAAGTTTAGAAACTTAACCACTTCTTCAGTAATAAAATGAGACTGAGAACCGGAATCTAAAAATACTCGACATGTTTTGAATTTCCCTTTCTGATTGTAAATATCTACAACAGCGGTGGACAATAAGGCTTCAGATGTGACGTATGCATGTAAATTCATGCTAGAAGAAGGCTGAGGAGGATTATTATTAGTTTCAATTATGTTTTCATTAGATCTTAAAGAGTTTTGTTTTTCGAAATGTAATAAAGTGTGATGTTTTAAGTTGCACGTGCGACAATTTCCAGAGGTACATTGAATAACGCGATGATTTTTGCGCAAGCAATTTACGCAAAGTGATGCTTTCTTGGCGGCCTCGTAACGATTAATTGGCGTTAAGTTTTTGAATTTTTTACATGACAAAATATCATGTTCGCCATTGCAATAACTGCACTTAGGTTTTGATGTTGAAGCTGGGTAAGCATGTTGAATGCGAGAAGACGATGAATATTTTTTCTCGGCGTAATGTACCGGTTTAGCGATCGTTTGAGTGAATTTTGTGTCTTCAAGTTGGACTCTATTTTGCAAAAACTTAGACATATCAGACATTGTAGGCTGAAGTAAATCACTACTAAATTCTTCCCATTTTTCACGTGTGAAGTTATTAAGTTTGCGCTGAATAATTTCAATAAGCAAAGTGTCCCAGGAGTCAATTGGTTCTCCCAGAGCTTTTAGCGCACGAAGATTGTCAACGAGCGTTTTGCAATTGCACGCTGAGTTTTTAATACATCTACTTGATCGCGAGTCATGTTTTAATAATTGAGAAATAAGCAGATAGAAGCGATTCTTGATGCAAATAGGAAGGAATAAACAAAATTGGTGGTACAAAACTTTACTAACCTTTGCCGATTGCGAAATGTAGATTGAGTGGCAAGAAGTATTGGAAACGTACGTTGAATGCGAAGATGGATCAGCAGGCGAGCGATGATGATGTTGGATTCCGATGGAGATGATTTGATGAACACTTTGATGCCGAAGTATATCGATTAATGATGATGAGCACAACGAGATTAAAACAATGCACAAATTCACAGTAATGGTTTATTTTGTATTTTGTCGCACTGTCTACGCTTAAGACCGCGAGCTATTAGAAATAAACAATTACGATAGATTTAATAAAATCCGGCTCGAAGGACCAATGTTTTGATTCACAATTGGTTTATTGTGAGTTGGGGAACGAGATTCAAATTCCCGAGCGATATATAAATAATAAGTCTAATAAACTTATACTATTATTTATTTACACGAAATATAATACAAAATAACTGTGAGAATGGATTGCGACAAGTGTTCAACAAGGCGAGTTAGTCGTGACTAGTGATGGGATATTCGAATCTTTTTGATGATTCGTATTTATTCGACTCCGTACCAAAAAGATTCGTATCAGAAGATTCGTACATTTCGTACCGTACACATTGGGTGGGGGGTGCATAGTATATACGACTGCGTTTTGCTTCAGGCTTCCCTTCCCTTGTTCGGTCTTGTATCTTGCTTTGTTTATATTTCTATCTCTCGTACTCGTACCCGGGTACGACATCTGTCTTTAATAATTAATGCTTTACTCTTTGAGTCAGTACGTGTACCGCAGGTCAAGCAGGTATAGTGCTGGACAACATAATTGAGAATTGGATTACATCACCCCCTACTAGCATACCGTAAACATGGGATTATCCCCAAATTTATGGTACAGAAATGCTGGGACTGATTTCAAATTTTTAAATAGGTATATATAATACAGGTAAAAATGTTTGGTTTATACGTACTAAAACAAACAAATTTTTATTTTATTTATGTAAAAACTAATCCAGCTTAATGGGGAATAGTTAATTTTCTTTCCATTTTTGATCCTCATCACAGTTATAAGAATATGAAATTTTTATTAATACCGCCCCTACATATTTAAGACTCATCACCCGTTGTGAGGGTTAGCCGCATCCATTACCAAGCTTAAGGGATTAACCAAATATCTTGTCCTGTACTATACCAGTCAACCACCGTGACTCATGTACTGTACATGTATTGTATTGCTGTATCAGCTGTATGTATGCCTAGAGTCAACGGATGCGCATCATAATTCGATACGAATCTTTTCACGGATACTGATTCGTATCATACGACTCCTTTAAAAGATTCGTTCAGTTTATACAAATCATACGAGTACTACACATCTCTAGTCGTGACTGCTAAAATAAGACTGTTAGAAAAAGAATATTTGAAGGGTGCGTGGTGCGTTATCTTATAAGTTGACACTTGCCAGATGCATTTTGTAAACAAGGACTAAGTGGAAATATTAGGAAACAAGGTTCGCTAAGCAATTAATTTTTTTGTCGATGGGAAAGGAAAGGTTTTGGTACAGATATACAAAAATTATACAAACATAAAAATAAATATTACAAATAAATCTACAATAACCATGCATGCGACGGAACAGTATTCAATGGTTCAAAATTATAAATGCTTTATAAAATATCAAATAAATATTTATAATGCTCGTAATAATATTACAGATGATGTACCAGATCTTTTAGTGAAAAATTATAAATGTTTTATTGATTTACAAGTAAATTTCTGCAACAAAGATTCAATAATAATAATTAATAGAAACTGTACTATTGAAAATCAAGTGAATATACTGGTGCGTGAGCGTGACAACGTGACAACCGTGGCGGATCCGTCTCGTAAGTATAAGTTAGAGTGACCATTCGTACTGATTTTATCAGTACAGTTTATATTAATTATCTGTTTATGGTGCACCGTGTTCGTTGCATTCGCTGATTCGTGGCTGGCGAGTTTCCACACATGTAAATTCTAGTAGAACCGCGGAAACTTGCCAAGTGGTCAAATGAACCAGCTTGCAAAGACTGTGCGTTTCCAGCAGAGAGGATTCTCGATTCGGTCGTGGAAGCGAACAGTCGCACGTTTCCAAATTGTATTCATATCTTAGATTTTGTTATTAATTAATCTTTAATTATATTTATATTTTTATCAACTTGTTTCGTTCTTTCGTGTGTGCAGGTGCACCCATTATCACATTCTGCAGCAGTGTGTCTACCCAGGCAGCGTAGTGACACAGGTAAGTAGAAATTTCATTATTCATTCTGTGGTTGTCCGGGTAATAGTTCAATACGTCAACGACAGTGCGGTTCACTACCCAAACGCACTGACTGTTACATATTTAATTTTTTTACGCCCCTCCTACGGGCAAGGGGGTGGTAGTTGTTACTGTATTTAATAGCTGGCTTCTATAGGTATAATATATAAAATAATTGGAGGGGTACATCTATACTAATATTATAAAGCTGAAGAGTTTGTTTGTTTGAACGCGCTAATCTTAGGAACTACGGGTTCGAATTGAAAAATTCTTTTTGTGTTGAATAGACCATTTATCGAGGAAGGCTTTAGGCTATATAACATCACTCTGCAACTATTAGGAGCGAAGAAATAACGGAAAATGTTAAAAAAACGGGGAAAATTATTCATGCTTAAGGGCTTCCGTTGCATGCGCTGCGAAAACGGTTCAAGATACCAAAAATATATGTATGAAAGAATTATTCCTCTTGAAATGATCTAAAAAAATGTCCGCAACAGTATATGTCTATCTTTTAAGATTAACTCATTAGAACCGTTTTTATGGTAATCAAATTTGGTCGAAATTAATGCATTATTTGTTAAGAGTTGTATCAACGTAATAATATTAATTTTTATCCAAATAAATGTGTTGTTGATTAAGATTATTTAATTGTGGACAAAATTGTCTTTCACATCAATCACATCATATAATTTCAATGAACATGTTAGAAGATAATTATTACAATTTTAAAATAACACCGATATAAAATTCATCCGCGCCGCATGATGTGAAAAACAGGACGCGCTGCAAGGAGGTGGGGCGTTGCTTGCGAGCGACGCGGAGAGGGGGGTGTAGCTCTACATCACATCATATAATTTCAATGAACATGTTAGAAGATAATTATTACAATATTAAAATAACATCGATATAAAATGCATCCGCGCCGCATGATGTGAAAAACAGGACGCGCTGCAAGGAGGTGGGGTGTTGCTTGCGAGCGACGCGGAGAGGGGGGTGTAGCTCTACGAGGTACCATGCCGCGCGGCCCAGACGCGTGGTCGGCTCCTTTCTGAACGGTTGCATGCAGCGTTATTTGTTTTTGCGATACAATATCGTCGTGTAATAATACTTTTTAAATACTATTTCATTTTGTTTTAAGGATAACATTTTGGTTCTAATAATTTCACAATTATTAACACTTTTTTTTTTTAATTTTGATGTAGATAATTAATTATAAGTAGGTGTCATAGTTTTCTTTATAGTATTGTTTGTTTTAAGAATAGAATTTTGTTTATAATAATTTAGCAATAATTAACACTTTTTTTTTGATTTGTTGTATATAATACCTGTATATAAGTGTTATCTACATAAATATTCTTATTAGGTTAGGTTTTAGTTTAAGCATACAGTTATCGTTTTACGGTTATTCTTTAGACATATATTTTATCCGATTTACGTGAGTACCAAATAAAGGTAAAAATAATTAGTTTCCTAATTATTTACCTTACGTTTGTTTTTTTCTTGATTACGAGTTACGGTTTGGTTAAGTTTTCATTTCCTACGTTATTTTTTCGTCACTATAATGCCTATAAAAAAAAAAAAAAATTACATTAGGTAATCCAAAATAGAAAAGGGCCTGTCAATCATTCTCGCGCATATAATGCAACAAACAAGTTGAAGGAGACGGCAACATAAATATAGTTTTTTCTAATGGTGTTCAATGTGCCGCACAGTACATACTATACGCATCGTAGACCTATGCCTGGCCTACCAGTGGCCCTGTGTAGTACTGGGTTATAGTAGCTATACCTACTCCATATAAACGAAGTTCAAAACTGCACTGATCCAATAAAGTAGGGGCGTAAACCATAAATGGGAAAGCAATCTACCAGTGGCGTGGGATTATTTCAATACAAACGGAATTTTTGTAAATATTTATATTTTAAAACAACAACATTTATGAACATCATAAAAATACAAAAATGAAAACATGTATTACACACATATCTATAAACATACAAAAAAGAAAACATACATTTACATTATACACATACAGATATATACAAAAAAGAAAACATATTACATACATATATGTTAGTTATATCAATTAAAATTTAAATCTTCGTCACTATCGTCTGAACTTTCGGTAATGTTAATTACTAAATCATCGACGTGAATGTCAAAAAACTTTTCGGTTTCACGGAATTCATTTTCTATTTTAATTACGTGCTCCCAATGTTTTTTTGCGATGTCTTCACAATTTTCAGAAAAATTTTTTTCGGCCAATCTCTTTACATCTTCCAATTTAAATGTGACGTTGTGTACAGCTACCCAATTTTTTACATATGCCCACATATTTTCAATTGGATTGAGCTCTGGATGATACGGTGGCAATCGAAGCACGGTGTGGCCATGTTGAGCTAACAAGGTGTCTGCTAAATATTTTTTATTTCTGTCTTTATGAATTTTGATGATTTCAAATAATTCAATTTTTGTCATATTTTCTTCAAAATTTATATTATGGTTGTTTAGCCATTCTTTCATTTCATATTTTCTGACATTAAATGAAATGTTTCCATCTAATGTCGTATTGTGATACGCTGCGTTGTCGACGACCACCACTGAATTTGCTTGAATATTGGGAATTAATTTTTCTTGTATCCATTTCAGATAATTATTACTGTTCATGCCATCGTGGTAATCGCCTGATTTATTACCTGATTTAAATATTAGCAATGCATGAGGAATGAAACCACTTTCGCTGAACCCATGAACAATTATTAATCGAGGACCTTTTCCAATAGGAGCATGAATTCCATCAGATGTATTATCTGACCAACTCATAGGTTTTGTGTGTGTGGAGTTAATGTATGTTTCATCAACATACACAATTGGGCGCTTCTCTTTCCGATACTTTTCAATTTCCTTTAAATACAGCACCCTTTTTCTTCTTATGTCAGTTCTTTCCATAAGAAATTTCCTATTGTCCGTAGTCTTCTGCCATCTAAAAATCAAAAATTAAAAATTAACTTAAAAAATCTATATACGATAATAATTTTTTTGTAATACGTATAATCAAATTTGATCAATTTTTGATGTGTTTTTATACAATTTTCATATCGTAATTACACAAATTTATAAATTAATGAAACTTACCGAAATCCCATGTTTTTTAAAAATGTTGCAAGAGAACTTCTTCCTCCTTCAAATGGTAGACCATCTTCTTTAAAGGAAAGGATAAGTTTGCTTAAAGTTGGATGCGCCATGTGTATTTTGTGATAATTATGGATATGTCGCCGATAAAAATCTGTATAGTTACTATTCACTGCAGTTATACTGTTCGACTTGTTTCACTTTTTATTTGGCGTTGAAAATGTTTTTTGTTCTCCATTTTCAATTCTGATGCCTTCGTTTTTAATGTTTCTTAGAGTATTTTTACTTATTCCTACAGCTTTGCATACACGATCTGCGACTTTAGTTAGCGGAATTGATATACCATTAACTGCTTCATCCTCCATAAATTTAAACAAATTAAAAACTATTTGTCTACTTTTACTGTTTAAAACCATAGTAGTATATAAATGTATAAATTAATAAAATTAACACACTTTTATTGTCACGATCGTTTTGTCCTCTCGGATACCGTCTGACTGTGCATTGTTGTACAAATTAACAGTATATATACTATTTTTCTAATTAAGGAGAGGGAATGAATTACATCGGTTTGGTCATTGACAATATTTTTCTTTGAAGTAACAGCTTCTTTAATCTCTAGATTAAAATGTAGAAGCGAATGGATTACATCGGTTTGGTCATTGACTATATTTTTCTGTGAAATAACAGCTTCTTTAATATCTGGATTTTCAAGTCAAATTATTGTTAATCCTTTTTCTGCTACATATAAGATTACCAATCACCTTTTCCATAAATGATTATTACCTGCTAATATAATCGTCGACAAATTCTGTGCTGTTTTCTGTTTTTTGCAGTTATATGTTCTTTAAATCTTAATTTCGAATTTGTTAAATATTATATAATAATTTCCTAATATAGTTTCCCCATATGAACTAGGAACTAAGTACGCCACTGGTAAAAAACGCAATGGGGGGTACCTTCTCCCATTGGTTGTTCAAAATATGAACGAAAATACGACTTTCGCGCAGGTTCATTTCTATTTTGTATTACCTATAGAAAAAGATCTCAGCTTTCTCGGCAGACTGCTACTGCAAAGCGGATGCGAGTTTTGCGCAGCAATGAAACAGAGGATGAAAATATGCATAGGTTGGCTACTCAACGAGCAATCAGTGAACAAAACCGTGCTAATGAATCGATCATTGAACGTTCGCAGCGTCTAGCCTCCAAAATTTCCGAACTTCGGCTAACCGCGATCGGGAATCGAGCACTGAACGATCCCATCGATTAGTGTAATAACTAAAATAACTATTCCACGCGGACGAAGTCGCGGACACAGCTAGTTTTATATAAAGACTTAGTTAGCGAATTACGTAAGAACGATACGTTGTAGAGAAATTTGGACACCAGATTCGAAATCTACGAGGTTGAATTAGGGGTATACAACCAAAAAATCACACACTTAACAGGATTACCCTTCCACCTCTTTGTGTATAATTACTGTTCTTGTTCTACATATTACACGCATTTTAATTCTTATTGTCCTGTTTGTTTAGAGAGTGATTAACTTGTATCTCACCCCTTCAATATGAGGGTGCTGACACGTTATATGTATATGTGTACTTCAATGTTCATCTAATATGGATCTGAACGGTAAATGTAATAGAAATACATTCTAATGTAATATTTCTTTTGAGCAGCGAATTTTGTATCTCGGATTTTAAGTAGGGCGGAATATTAGGGCAGTTCCTAGGGTTTGATAGAAAGGGAGTTATTGAATTTTAAAACCAGATTTTGGATCTCTGGAAGAGTTGACTTTAAGGAAAAACTTTATAAGGGATTTTTTGTTCAGAATGTAATTCTAAGGAAGTTTTATTTGATCAATTTTCTCATCCGATTTTTCCTTTAGGAGAAAATGAACCCTTAAGTTACATATAGTATTGCGAATTAGAAATTAGGGTTGAAATACACAAGTACAATACGATTAAATTAGAACAATTTTTAATTGTTAATAACAGTTATTCGATTATTTATTTAATCTTGAGGGTTTTAAAATACCTATTAATTGTTTTATTTCTGTTTGTTTACAGGGCGAATGAAGTACCCCTTATCTCTGGATGCGGCAGTTACAGTTCCAAATGCTTACAATTGTAAATAATTAATAAATAACATGTTTTTCATTTATCATCATTCTATCTATTCAACAATATTCCAACCATCTTTTGCAGCTTAGCCCTGAGTAAAAGCGTAGTTACGTAACGAAGGGTCGTAGGGTAAAAACCTCGATTCGTGTTGAAAGTGTTTAAATTAGCTTAATAAAACTTTCGTTTCCAACTCAGCTCCGGAATGCCTGTTATTGTGAACTTTAGGAGTGAATATATTGTGAACTAGGGTTTGTAGAGCAATTCTGTACAGGCCAATCGAAAGAGGGGAATTTCACTTACCCCGATACGTAATTTTCAAACACTTTAAATAACTGAGATAACATAGAGCAACTCTTAAAAACTTTAAGGGCTTAAATCTCGGAAACGGCTAGGAAATTCGTGTTTTTTTTTTGAAAATTTCCCGTCCCCTTTTACAGTTCCCTGAGAAACAAGGGTTGCTCTATAACATATATAAATGTTGAGGGCGAAGGACCAAGGGTGATTTTTTTTTGTGTAAGTTTAGGGTTCAATATTTTCTAAATCACTCATCGGTTGAAACACTTCCGGAGTTTATTTTATTCAGAATTTAAAATAAATCCCAAATTTTCCGCATTTCAATTTCTTTAATCATTGAGCAACTACCTAATTAGACATAAATTATAGGGGAGAGTAGCCTAATTTGGACCGTAGCCTAATTTGGACCGCTGTGGTATCCAAAGATTGATAAAATCTGTGCGATTTTAGATAGACTACTTGTTATACATAGAGGTAGACCAGATTAATGAAATCAAAGACTACAAAGAAAATTTGTTATTTTGATGTAAGAGTGAAAGCCGTTAGTTCGTCCAAACGTAAGTAACTACAGGTCTTATTATATTATCACAAAGCTTACTTATCTATCTATAATTTCCTGTTACAATTTTATGAGTTTATGATAATCTTACATTTTTGTATAATTTTAAGCAGGGCATGTAACCGGTTAAAAAAACCGGTTAATAAAAACCGGTAACCGATATTTTGAACGAAAATTGCGAACTTTAACCGTAATTTTAACCGATATTTTTCAGGCCGAAAATACCGGTAACCGTTAACCAAAAAAAAAATAAACCGGTTTTAGCGAACATTAACCTTTATTTTAATATCATTTAGCGAGAAAAAATTTTAATATTTTTTTTTTATATCTGTGTTTTCTATTTGTTTTTGAACATGAGTTATGACAGTTTTTACAATTAACATTTTATTGGAGAGTCATAAATGTAGGTAGTCTCCTTTGGCCGTTAAGGTTACTTAAAAAGTCCCAAATAAATACGGCCTTTGTCAACACAGGCAAGTTTAAAATTGAAAAGTGACCTGCGTTTTTTTGAAGATATTACGGGTAATTTATGTGAATATTCATTAATTAAATTGCTTTTTTTAATTGTTATATTTTTCTCAGATGGTAATTTTTTAATTTTTTTTTTAATTAATTATTCTGTGATTTTTTTTAATCAAATTTTTATAATGAATTTGTTTTAATTAATTTTAATTATTTTTTTAACCGATATATTAACCGGTTTAAACCGGTTTCCAATTTTCAAAAACCGGTTTTCGAACTAAAACCGTTATTATTATAACGTTCTCTATAAGGGTTAACCGTTAACCAGTATTTTTTTCGGTTACATGCCTTGATTTTAAGTATAAAATATTCAAGTTGCCCAATTTGGACCGAAAACAGTTGCCGAAATTGAACCGGTCCAATTTCGAGAATCACATATCTTTTGTAGACGCTATGGATTGTGGTCTGAAAATGATTTATTTCTAGCTGTTGTCGCGTACAAAAATTATGATTACGGCACATAATAGTTACATACAGAAGCGACACTCCGTGTCGGTACCTTTCATATTACCCTATTCAGTTCTATGACCATGGAGCATTGTATAGACCTTTAACTTTGTTGACTTCCCCTATCTCCCCCTTTGACAAAATGCCGAAACATAAAAAAAGAAAATGGTGATTCATGATTCTTTAATTCTGTACATTATGTGAAGAAACTAAGGAAGAATATATGATGCAATGTATGAAATGTCGCATTTGGATTCATTCTTGGTGTGCTGGAGTTAGTGCTGCAGTTAAAAGGTTCTATTGTTGTCCAAATAAGGAAACCAGGTTCCTATATTGGACCGATGACAAGATTTTTTTGAATTTATTTTTTACTATTATAAATGCTATTTAAAATTCAATAAATGGTTTTATTTTGAAGGTATACTTAGTAAGTTTCTTTTCTACTACTTAATTTTTATTAACAATTCTTCCGTGCTTTTATATAGTGAATATTATAAAATTGGTCCAAATTAGGCTACCTTCCCCTATTTTTGGTAGCCACTTCCGGCGAAACTGCTCAATAGAAATATATTTTTTGACTTTATTTTATATAAAATTTAATACGGATTTTATATTTTCTACGCAGTATGTCTAACCGTGTAGGCTGTAGAAGTTACTGTAGAGAAAAAATGAGCCACAAGTTTCATTTTACAATTTTTTTTTCTGAAAGAACAGAGTGAAATAATAATATTGCACGTGACTAAAAAATATTTCGTAATGAGCGACATTAAAATTTATTTTTCGTAATAAAAGCAAGAACATATAGTAACTTGACACTGCCAGACCGCATGCAACTCTCCCTTCCGCAAATTCTAAGAAATGTGTCTCCAAGCCGGCTTCCCACGACGCGAGGCTCGGCGAATTTATACCTGCTTTTGGCGAGCCTCGCACCATGGGAATGGGTTGAATCGTGTCTCGCTAGTTCGGCTCGGGCTTCCCGTCAGTTGTCGGTAAATTAAATTTGACACAAGTCAAAGAGAATGCGCCGCTCGCCTAAGCTCGGCTCGTTATGTCCTTTCCAACGTTCCAACATGCTCATTGTTTGAAAATAAAACTTGCAGCTAAAACTAAACTATTTATCTTCGATCTACATCTTAATTATTATTATGCTGTATTTATTATTATTATTATTAGAAGTTTAGAAGTAGCTACAATTAAATACAGAGTGGTTGGCGAAAGGCTGGCACCGAGAATATTTGACATCTACCAGCGTCTTTTTCTTTTGGTCTGTTGTTTTTTTAAATAATCATGCAGCAATCTTATTCTGTCGATTATTCATTTTCAACTGAATGGCTTGGCCGTGCGTTAAAGCTCGTGCACTTCCAAAGTCCACGAGCAGTGCGAGGCTCTCCAAGCTTCGCGTCGTGGGAAACCAGCTTCAGACAACCAATGAAATTGTTCAGGGCGTATCACGATGCAATATGTCGCAGTAAAATTTAATCTCTAAACCTCGCGAACGAAGTAATTTTTAATTAAAATATTCTAACTAATACCCATTAATTAATATGTATTTTCATATTGTATTGCAAAATGATAATATTTCGACAATGGTTTAGGACTCTATTTAAGTGGTGATTTCTCCAGTTACCTTGTGTATATAGTTTCAGCCGCAGGACTCCAAATATTTTCAAACTTCTTACAACTATTATGAAAAAAATAACTTTTTCCAAAATCGTTAGCAAAATACATCATTATTCAACTTAAAACAGTGAGCAAAGTAGCATATTGAATCACAAGTGAGCAAAGTAAATAACATTAGTGAGCAAAATACACTAACTCTGAGCACAATGTTTTCATGGGATTACAGACATTATAATACATTTTACATTAAATTACATTAAATTTAATTATAATTTATAAACATAATTGTACTGTTGAGATTTTCATTATTAAATTAAAAAGTACAATGTTTTGTTTTTTTTTTAAATTATATTTTAAGATTGTGGAAAAAATTATGTTTAGCACACGTGAGCATGTCTTTTTCTCACTTGTCCAGTTGGCACACTCGCTTCGCTCGTATGGCCAATTTCTGGGCCCGTGAGAAAAAGACATATTTTGCTCACTTTTACTAAATATAGCTATTATCCAACACCGTGTAATTATAACGATATAAGTATGCTGTTTTTAGATAAATAAAGTAGGTCATAAGTCACTAGTGAGCTAAATATATTAGCTCACTGTTTTTTGGTTCGTATCATAGTAACTACGTTATAAAACCTTCTCTACACTATTTTGTTCCTAAATGTCATTTCGAAATTCCATCTGTCAAAAATCTTATATGTATTTTATATCAATGATTAAAATGTGTTGGATAAAATGTTGTATGGCACACGTATGTTAATTACCTAAGTCACTTGAAAAAATACCACACTCGGCCTAACGGCCTCGTGAGCTAAACTTTTCCCACATGACTTATCTGTATCACACTTGTACCATAAATAACTATAAGTAATATTTTGGTGATATTATGACGAATTATAAATACATATGATTTTATATCAATTTACAATTTTTTTATGATTGTAAAAAATATTTTATATCATTTTATTGATACTTATGGCTGCGATGAAAAGATTTGTTGGTTATTTTTTTGGGTGATACATATTTCACAGGCACAAGTAACTGGTATAGAAAAAGCACTATTTATGGGCACTCATAGAACCAAGTATATTTAAGTGAATGAGCGATGCACACAACTATTATAAGAGCACGGCAATGGTTATTTTTTACGGACACACTAAATGATGTAGAGAAAGTACCACAATATATATTTGTGGTACTTTCTCTACCATTGCTTTTGAAAACGAACCACAAATAATTTGTTCTGAATCTAACTCATGCATATTGTGAAATATGTTTTACGTAACAATGTGACAATTTTTATATTATTTTACGGGCACATAACTGTTGCAGAAAGAACAAGGAAAAAAATATAGAAAGTTTGAAAATATAAAAAATAAATGGACTAATTTTAAAAAGTTTTAAATAAGTTATCATTACATTGTAAATGAATTGTTGTTTATTTTACTAGTTAAATATTAAGCAAATAATAAAGGAATTTTAATATCTATTGTTGTGAAATGAGATAAATATGACGCAGCTAACTTCTCGAGTAACCTTGTGTGACAGCTGTCAACGATGTCTCAGAATGTACTTTTACTTAATTTTGTGATATACATATTTTAATTTTTAAAAATGTATTGCATACTAATATTTTGAAGGTAACTTCCGTGATTTCCATCATTTGCAATTAGTAATAGTGAATTTTCAGTTTCTACAATGGCCCAAAATACTCGAGGACAAAATTCTCCTCCAAGTTACATAGATGGAATATCTGTGAAAATATCAGAAAGATACAAACCGCCTAAACGAATTACTTTAGCGTTGAGCTATTCCCAAAGATTAACCTTAAATAAGTTAATACAAGACCCTGTTCCTGCTTATGACTTCGCATTGGAGGAAAGTATCAAAAATAGGGTGAATGAGTGGCGAAAAGTGAGGGCATCCATAACTGAAGAGCGAAAACAAAGACTGCTTAATCTTAGCGAAAAAACAGAGGTATTAAACTCTTTAAATGATAATGATACAGACACTAAAGAATTAGATAATTCCCACAAATACTATTCAACCGAATCGGGTGTTCTAATCCCGATGACTGCCCAGCAAAGTATTTCTCGCCCTAGCGCAGAAAAGGGCTTCAACTTCTCAGAGTTCGAATCTGATACTTCTAGCCCTTTCGACAATATGGAATTAAAAACCCTTAATGATTTAGAGGAACTTGCCGAAGTTCTCAAACGAGATAACTCTACAGTTACCGTACCACCGAAAAAACAAATTAACGGGTTCTACTACCATTCTCCTTTTTCTAAGCCTTTCCCTGATGCTACTCCGCAAGTGAGAAGTGTGAATGAGATTATGAAATCCCTGGAAGAAGAGCTAGCAAGCAATCACATCGAAGAAAAGAAAAAACCAGACAGAGTGGACAACCCCTTCAATAATCTCACCGCAGAAATGCAAGAAATGGCAAAGACTATAAGTTCTATGGGCTTTCCTCTAGATAGGGTTGCTAGGGCCTGCCAGGCCTTAGAAGGAAATCAAAAAAAGGTGAGATATATCTTTTTTCCTAATTGCCCAAATTTTAAAAAAGTCACAAAATATTTTTTGTTACGATTTGCAATCTTAACTGTTCTATAAAATTAAGATAAATACAAACTCTCGGTATTAGACTAAAATATTTATTATAAAATAACTCTTGATGGTGTAAGTTGAAATCGCAATCACGAGTTATTTTTTAATAAATATTTTTGTGGAACTAATACGGAAAATTTTAATTTATCTTATCTCACCGAGTGCCTCCAGTGTCTTTCATTAAAGTTACTTAACTCATCTATTGTTAAACAATTGTCGCAACTATAATCAACAGTTTATAAATTTTAAAAAAACCTTAATGTCTATTTACTACGAAACTGTTATCGGATATCTACTAGTTCTATCGTTGCAATTTTATTATTAACTTTTAACTCTATATTTACTTTTGTGACAAATAAAATATAAAAATCTATAAGTAGTAGTATTTAGTATTGAACAGTATAATTATTAAAATATTTTATAAAAGTCTTGAAGATCTATTTATGAAATTTCCAACATGGGGAATCTTGAAGTGTTCGAGTTTTTAATAATTATTAAACTATTCTTATACAGTTTTAGAACAATGTGGCTAGTTGATATAATAATAAAATACACGTTTTGGATGTTTGATATTTTACTACAATCCTGTTTTTGAGAATAATGTGCTAAGTATACCTCTCTGAATAAATTCACAGTATGAGTGGTTGGTTTATGTGTTCACAGATAGTGGAACATTTGCTCGCAATGTCCGACCTATTGGACCTCGGCTTCCCTGAACAGAATGTGGTTTCGGCGCTTTTAAAATGCAACAATGATCGCGATAAAGCCTTGGATTTATTAATAACATAGGAGATCTTTATTATTTATGCAATAACAATAATGTTTGCAGTTTTGTATTATGAAAATATTAGGAATAAAGCTGTGGTATCGAACATTTCACAAAGCCTTTTAATTCTTCGCTTTAATTCATACCCATTTTGGACGGGGAAACATCAGAAATGTTAAAAATAAATATATTAATTTAAATGTGCAAATAAAAATTCAATTTTTTCTGCTTATTTCACATTAAAAAGTAATAAATGATAATTAAATATTTATTCCAAGTTTTCGAGTATGATACAATTTTGCAGATATATTCTAATTGTAAAATTTTTATATGGCATTATCTGCCATTCATTTTGCAGACAATATATGTGTACATAATATGTGGTGCATTACATTAATTTTTAAATGTGATGTATTCTCCACCTTTGTGGGAAGTTCCTGTATTTTACATATTAATATGTGGTACATTTTCCAGTTCAGTTAAATTATTTTTTGACAATATGCAATGTATGCAACATTTTCTTTATTTCAATAATATATATGAGTAAAAATAAATATAATACCGCATTTTTACACCCATTTCTAAAAACAGTGTGAACGTTTTCCCATAAAAATTTAAAAACATATGAAGTTTATATGACTGTGAAAAGGTAATGGGAGTTTTAGGAACAAGTATAAGTTAAAATATCTATTATTTATTTATAAAAACATGACTTCAGAGATAAATAATTATATCTAACTCACCATCCTTACTACAAGATTGCGCTGGCGGAGAGACAGGTTAACCAATTCCGTTCATATCCCACGCTAAGTAGAGAGCTACAGCCGGTGTTATACACGCTACAAATGTCCAAAACCGTAGGGTCAGTAGCTTTTCTCAGGGCGGAATCCATGTCCCAGACGCGCACACAACCATCAGAGGAGATCGCGGCCAGGTGCTTACAGTCGGGGCTCCAGCACAGCTGAGAAATGGGGCCCAAGGAACCAGAAAGAGAGGAGATGGGGCGCGCAGTGGTTAGGTCCCACACGGTTATGCAGCGGTCGTCGCCTGGAAATATTATATTATAATATCTTATGATACTTTAAAAATATTTATTTTTGAAAGTAAAATTATATCGTAAATTAATTTTATATTTATAATGTGGTCCAATGAGCTCTGATCATAAACAAATTTTAAAATTTTAAAGTAATATTTATTCTATTTTCTTTAGTCGAGACGAGACTTTACCATTATTTATATTTAAATTAAAAAGTAACAAATATGAGAAAGTTAATATAACAATAACTATAAATTTTAAATATAGTCGAATAGTTTTAATTGCAAAAATTTGATTAGCCGGTTAATAATATTTTTCAGTATCATAATATTAAATATTTTGATCATGAATTTTAAAAATTTTAGAGGCGTTGTAATAATTAAATTTTTAAATGTAATTAACATGAAAGCTAAATATTTCAGGATTATTTTTTTGCTGGTTTAAGACAATTTTATAACATGTTAAACATATATTCATAATATTTTTTTTACGAATTTAACACACACTACTGAGTATTTTAAGTGTTTTCAGATGAATTTTGAATTTATTTAAACAGAAGATTAGTTTTATAATTAAAATTAAAAAAGGCTTAATTTGGGACAGTTTTTATTACAGCAAATTATTATTGAAAGATGTAACTAATCAAGCATTATAAAGCTTTAAAATTTTATAAATTTAAAACGTTGCTAAATAATAACTAAACAAAATTATAATATATATAATGACAAATAAACATTTCCACAAGAGTTTTTATTATAAACCACAAAATTATAAACATTTAAACTTACCAGCACTGGCCAAGTACTGTCCGTCAGGGCTGAATTTCACTGTATAAATGGGACTTTTTGCAACTAGCAACCTCACAGTTTTAGGTTCTGTGACTGACCACATTCTAACCGTCGTGTCAGTTGACCCGCTTGCAAAGTAGGACCCGTTAGGATGAAAATGAATACTCTGAATACACCCACAAACATTACCTCTAAAGATTTCAAAATTTAATATCATTTTAACTTACAGTAACATCTTTGGTGTGTCCAGCCAAAATCCTATGTGGATAAACATGATCTAAAGTCCACAGGCGAACAGTTTTGTCAAATGAACCTGTTGCTATGTATAAAGAGTATGTACTCGAATCTAAACACCAAATCGGATAGTTGTGACCTCTAAAAGTATAACAATGTAAAAAAAAAAAACGTTTAGAGTGTTTCTTCCTCGAAATACTTGTAAATAGCTGCACAAGAATAATCAGAAAACCTCCAAGCTCTCATCGTATTATCCTGTGATACTGACAACAAAACCTCAGCTTCCTGCACGATTTTAACATCCTGCACAGCATCTCCATGGCCGCGAAGAACTGCTGCTCCTGTCGCTGTCCTAAGCATGAGTTAATAAACATTCCATATACAATACCATTTTTAAAACAACTTACAAAGTTTCTTCAAAAGGATTGACAGCGTCGTCAGGTAAGTTATCACAGGCTAAAGTTATCCTAGAAGTATTTCGGTTAAAGTTACGGCAAGGAAGGATAGAGTTGCCGATAGACCAGATGTATATGTCGGAGGTAGAAAAGCCTACGATAGCTTTTTCTAAGGTGCCGTCTACTAGGCCACAAGTTGTACTGAAAAAGAATAAATATTTTTAATAATTTATGGGAATGTAACTTTATGTAAAGTATTACTACAAATCAATTTTCACAAACTTAAGATAAATATAATAGAATATTTAGATTAAAATTAAATAAACATAAATTTTAATGAATAAATATTATTCTATTTTAGTTATTTAAAGACGTAGATTTTTTTGCAAAATATTATAGTTATGTAAGTAAAAAATATAACTGTATTTAAATATTTTAAATAAATGAAATAAATAAAAAGTATTATTTTCTTAATAAAATAAAATAAAAATATAAACGTATTCAAAAATAAGAAATGAAATTTTTATGAATTATTTCATTTCATTATCATAAATTCTAAACCTTTTTAAATTTAAATATACTATGAATATTTTTCTAATAAAACTAATAAAAACTGTAATATAAATATTTAAATTGAGATTGTTAATAAATATAAATTTAAAATTATTATGAATATTTTTTTTTTACATATTTGTGAGATTAGTAATTTTATATAGAATACTGTAATTATTTTGCTAATAAAACTTAATAAAAAATTAAATAATGATACTTTGTACTTATTTAAGGGTGTGATAGTTTTATGCAGAATGCAGTAATTATTTTGCTAACCAAGAAAATACATAAAAATATTTTAATAAAAAAAACCGTGTTGAGTAGTATTGGTACTATAAGCTGTAATTTTAGAATAAGCCTAAAATATGAATATATTTTTCAACAAAAATACGTATAAGAGAGGAAGAATTATGCTGAAGCGATTATAATAAGAGTTAATTTCTTACGAATTTATTAGCTAAACAAGAACAAACATAATAACAACAATGCGAATACTGATACAATAAAAATTTGTATAATAAATACTATCAAGCTAAATACACATTCACTCAATCAAACTCCATCAACCGTTGTTTGTGCCTGTTGAGAGCTTCCTGGTGGAATCTTATTTGTTCCTCATGAAAGATAAGCTTCTCTTTTATGTCTTCTTTTAATCTCTTTCTATTATCTTCATTGTAGTCTTCATCATCATTACTTTTTTCTTTTTTAGAGAAATTAAGGATGGTTTGTTTTAAGTGTTGTTGAGCGATTTGTTTCTGCAACTCGGCAGTTTCGCGATGTAGTTTCGCTGTCTTTACCTGTTCGTCCATAAGTTGGAGTTTTTTGCTTTGTTCCAGCTTTTTGGATTCAAAGTACATCGCGAGGGAGTGGATGACATCGTCGTCTTCATCGGGAGGTTTGTATTTGTCGAAGTCTGGTCGTTGTTGTTGTTGTGCGTTTGCAAGAGCTGCTAGAACACAGTCTCTCTTCGCGAAGAAGTTAGCTTGGTCGGTTAACGGTGAATCAAATTGGGGGTAGAAATAGTTTAAGGTTTGTTCGTCGTGTTCTGTTTTGACTTCTGTTTCGCAGAGCAAAGAAGGGGCGGTGTCGCACTCTGAGGGATTGGGGCTTTTGGGAATGTTGGATAATGACCAGTTTATTTCTTTTGTACTTGCATCTTCTTCCGATTCTGTTCCATTCATATGTAGAAAGTATTTTCGTGCACTTTCCATAACCCTCCAAACTTCAGCTGACATTTGATTTGGACGTTTTTGATTTGCGATTTCTGGGCCGTATTTTTTTAACCGCATAGCGAAGTCTTGAAGGTCTGCTCTGGCCTGACATTTCATTCTTTGCCACTGCTCTTTAAGTCTACTGACATCTCTTTCGATGCCTAAAGTTGCTACGAATTCTTGACGGATTTCTTTCCACGCGTTCCCCTTTTTCGCTATGGATATCTGATCGCCTCTTTTGCTCTCCAGAACATCCAAGCGGTCTTCACATAGTTTTAAAAGTAGTATTTTTTCCTCAGGGCTCCAATTTTGAGTTCGCTCGCGCTTTTTAAACCGATGTGACATCACTTGACACTTTTACGATACCATTTATTCAAGCAGTTGTAGTTAAAATAAAATCGTTTTTACGTGATAGAAGACAATCGATTTTTAATACTTGACATATACATGACAGATAAAAGACATCATAAGCGGCGAAATAAAAAATATGATATTATAACTTACCCTCAATAGTCAACACATTTATACCTACAAAAACACTTTTACTTTTAATAATTTCTATCACATAATCAATTTTTATAATATAATTTTTAAAATAAAACAATAAAACATAAATTAAAACACTCGTATATCAAACAATCAAATCAATAATAACTCATAACTTAAATTAATGTAATTGTTATTTTATTTGCATTTTTGCAAAAAGTAAGTCATATTAAACATTTGTTCAAATTATACAATTATTTCTCGACTTGTACAATAGTAATAATTAAAAAAATTTTTGCAAAAAAATGGTTGTACGCCACTGATACTTATTGAAAAAGACCGGAAATTCATTTGTGAGGTTATATCAATACGTCAAACAGCTGTCAGATTTACACGTATTTATATTTACTTAAAAATGGATATAACTGTTTTATTTAAAGCCTGTGTTAAAACAGTTCGAACTAGAAATAAATCTCTAGGTCAAAAAGATACCAAAACTGATATATTAAAATCTTCAAGGGATGTTAACCTCACAAAAGCAAAAGAAATAATAAAAACTATTACTCAATTACGTGATTTTCTTAATGATAATCGAAAAGCATATATCAGTGTTATTTCTCATTTTTCTAACGCTCAAACTATAACTGACACGGACAGAGAAGAAATAGACAATAGAGTTGAAGAAGTAATTAATAATTGTTCTACTATGTTACAAGAATTCCGTACAGAGTGTTCCAAACGTATACAAACTAAACAAGCAGCAGAACACTACGCAAATGTAATTCTTTCCATTGAAAATTACTTTAAACAAATCGGAAAATTTTATGCAGAACAAAAAGCAATGAGAATCAAGCGTGCATTGGATAATAGAAAAATATCGAAACTTGAACTAGAAACAAAAGAGAAACAAGCAGAAGAACTACCAAAACCTACTCCAATTATTCCTGACAATTCCCTCCCAATAAACCCCGAAGATCAATTATCTTCAGAAGAAATGCAAATGTTCGAATCGGAAAATGAATTTCTTTTCAATGAACTTAATTCTATGTCGGAAGAAATACAACAGATTGAAACTAAAGTTGTACATATATCCGAGCTACAAGAAGTATTTACAGAAAAAGTTCTGCAGCAAGAAAAAGACATAGAGAGGATTGCTTCAACAGTGGTAGGGGCGACAGAAAATATGAAAGACGCTAATGATCAAATTAGACAAGCTATACAAAGAAACGCAGGGTTGAGAGTTTGGATTTTATTTTTTTTATTAGTTATGAGTCTATCTTTACTGTTTTTAGATTGGTATAATGATTAGGTATTATTGTTTTTATATGGGAATAAATGTTACATGTTACTTTATTCATTTGTTTTTACCCCATCCAAAAATAAAATTCAACAATACCAAACATTAAAAGTTAAATGGTAATTTTTTGACTTACTTTTCTTGTGTGTTGAAGACATTGACCAGCAAAACAGGAGGCGATTGTTGATTCACAGATTCAATTGCTTCTTTCAGTTCCTGAAATTCCAAATCTACTTCTTCCTCCACTTCTCCATTACATGACATAGTGTCCTGTTCTTCCTCTTCAGATTCAACTGTAACTGGTGATATAATATCGATGTCAAACCACGTTTGGAATGCCTAAACCATCATCCGAAAATTAGACAAGAAAAATAATAAGAATTGTAACTTACTTGTAAAATTAAAACGTGGCCATTCTTTGCTAAAAATTGCTTTAAAATCGTGGTTGATTCTGGTCTGATATTTATTTTATGTTTACTAGATCTGAATGTTTTAATAATAGGTTTAGTTCTCACATCTGAATTTGAAAATTCTTTGATAACCTGACTGCAAAATTCGTTCTCCACTATTCCTTTTTGTTCTTGGTAAAACTTTAATAATAAACTAGCACTTTGTTGATGTGATCCTTGCAAAAGGTCAAGATATAAATGACAAAAAAGAGGACAAACAAATTTTGATAAATCATTTTTTAACGTTGCTGGAAGAGTGTTAACAAAAGTTATAAATTTACAAAAATAAGGTTCTACTTGAATAGGATTAGGATCGTTATTAAAAGTGTTTCTAAAAGAGGAATTACTATATAAAATGGAATTTGGACGCGCCGTTTCTTTTTCTACTAACTGACTAATTAATAACTGATCGTATGAAATGTTTTTCTTCTGAATATCATTTTCCTGTAACAGAACTTATTAGTTAAAACAAATGATAGTTCTTTATAACATACAGTATATTGTCTACTGGATAAATATGAACCGACAGCTTGTTTAGCTGCTTCATACTTCGCTCTTTTATGTTTTGGAAATATTTGTTCACTTCTATTTCGTTTGACAATCTCTGCCATTTTTGAAAACAAACATGTTTTATTTTTTTGAGGTTATGTGGTTGCACGATCTTTCTTGAGTTGCACTGTGCAACCAGCTACGTTTTTTTGTCTTCATGTTAAAATTTGATTCTAACTATACACATATTTAAACTGAATGATGAATTATTGTACAATTATTTTACGTATTTATGTGTAATAAAATAAAATGTAATATGTATAAATAAAGTTTAAATTAAAAAAAAATCTTTAATTTCCTAACCTTTTTCTTGTGGCATGTCTGGTAGACAGCTGTCATAGTAATTTATTTAAAAACTACTTTAATTATATATTTAAAATGGCACAAGAATTAGGTGAGAAAATTCTGCATCACCTAGCCAAAAACGACAAAGTAGATACTTTAGAACTAGCTAAACTATTTAATGAAGACCATCAAAAAGTGGTCGGTGCTTTAAAAAGTATTCAAGCAACCGGTGATCTTATAAATGCAGAAAATAAGAGCGAAAAGTTCTGGGAATTAACTGAAGAAGGACAGAGTGTTGTTCAAAATGGTAAATATTTTATAAAACATGTTTTGAATCGATTGCATCATCTCTAAAATCTGTTTGTTATAGGAAGTCACGAAGCTTGCGTCTACAAAGCAGTACCAGAAGAAGGCATTTCTCAAGCAGAAATTATGAAAATAGTCCCAAATGCAAAAGTAGGTTTCAGTAAGGCAATGTCTGCTGGTTGGATTGCAGTGGATAAAAGTTCTGGACAAAGCATTGTTAAACGAAAAGTTGAAAGTATAACAGATACAGTTCGATTACATTTAAAAAGTATTTGTTCCGGTTATGATACTGAAATCCCTGATAAAGTAAAGCAAGAATATAAAAAGAGAAAACTTATTCAAGAAGTTGTTGTTAAGAGTTTTGTATTATCTAAAGGTCCGGAATTTTCTGTTGAAATAAAAAAATTAGAGACCGATTTAACATCGGAAATGTTATTATCCGGAAGTTGGAAGAGTTTAAAATTCAAAGATTATAATCTGGACGCTCTGGGCGCTCCGTTAGACTGTGGTTATCTTCATCCTTTACTTCAAGTTCGAAGTGAATTTCGTCAAATATTCTTGGAAATGGGCTTCACAGAAATGCCTACAAATAATTTTGTAGAGAGTTCCTTCTGGAATTTCGATGCCCTGTTCCAACCCCAACAACATCCCGCAAGAGACGCCCATGATACGTTTTTTATTTCCGACCCAAAAATTAGCAACAATTTCCCGTTGGATTATCTCGAAAGAGTAAAAACTGTCCATAGCAAAGGAGGATACGGTAGTCAGGGATATGGATATGACTGGAAAATTGAAGAAGCCCAGAAGAACCTGCTTAGAACTCACACAACTGCGAACAGCGCTCGACTTTTGTATAAATTGGCCCAAGAAAAAGAATTTCGTCCAGTAAAATATTTCAGCATAGACCGCGTATTTAGAAATGAAACTCTAGATGCCACCCACTTGGCAGAGTTTCACCAAGTGGAAGGAGTTATTGCTGATTATGATCTAAAACTAGCAGATCTTATCGGAGTTCTCAACGAATTCTTCTTCAAGTTGGGAATAACTGAACTGGAATTTAAACCAGCGTATAACCCGTACACTGAACCAAGTATGGAAATATTCTGCTTTCATAAAGGATTAAAGAAATGGATTGAAATTGGAAATTCCGGAGTTTTCCGACCGGAAATGTTACTGCCGATGGGGCTACCGGAAAATGTCAATGTTATAGCGTGGGGATTGTCTTTAGAGAGACCAACGATGATTAAATATGGGTATAATAATATCAGGGATTTAGTTGGGCCTAAAGTTGATTTACAAATGGTTAGAAACACTCCTCTATGCAGATTAGATAAATAAAATTTGAATTGTACGCACGTTTTATATTAAGTGTTATTTAAAAATAAATTTATTAATCTGAATAGTCTTGTAAATTCCTATTACCATTTCTCACCTTTTTCTGTTACAAATTTTACCAAAAATAATTAAAATTGAATAAACCAAGTTCGAAAATTGAGTGTGACGTCATAAAGCCTTACTAGAGAAGATAAGATGACAAGTATGACGTAAACATCACATTGACCTAATTTATAAAATGTTAAGATTGTTTATTTTGTTATACTTGTTTTTTTATATGTCTTACATATAAACATCACATTGACCTAATTTATAAAATGTTAAGATTGTTTATTTAAAAAATTAGTGTAAAAGTAGATGTGTCGTTCGTAAATATATTAAATATTTGTTTTTCATGATATAATTATCTTATTTGTATTTAATACTTTTTTAAAGTTATATTTGTAATATTTTTGTAATATTGGTATATTATTAAAGAAAAATAATATAAATTCAACTTAAATAATATTAAAATAGAGACAATAAGAATTATAGTCATTGACACTTCTCTAAACTGACAGATAGATATTTTCTTTTATTTTCATGGCTGCCTGTTTTTTAACGAAATTTTGCATTTCATATTTAATATATCTCGAACTGCAGATGGGCTATTGGAACAATTATGATTTTATTTTTGAACAACTTTGTACTCTTTTAGTTTCGCTCTAAATTCATCAGGAGAGAGAGTATCCGCAATTTTTTGAAATCCCATGTTAAAGTCCTATGTTCTGCATTTCGTTGTACACCTGTATTCTGTGGTACTACTTTTTTACTCCATTTATAAAATACTCACAGCTCAGGTCAAAGACAGACTTTTTGAACAATAAAATAAATAAAAATGAGATTTTGTAAGCCAAAATTAAAAATAAAAGTAAATAAGCATATATTAGTTAATTAAGCTGTAATTATTATTTCAAAGCATTAATTACTGTTAGTATATTTAATGTTACATACTTACTGTTTAGAATAAAAACTATTTGTTTAAAATTTAATTGATGAAAATGTGAATAAAAATGGCATTAACGTTGAGGAAAATTAAAGGAAAGGTATTCATTCATCATTTTTTATTAAAAACTTATAAAATGTCACTTCTCCATCTCAAACTTTACTTACTCCCGCCTTGTTTCGGGGCCCGGATTAATTCCACTTCTTCTTCCATTGTTTCTTCATCCGGGTTGCTTTCTTCTCGCCTTCAAAATACTTGGATGCTTCTTCACATACTGCTCTAAGTTGTACAAAGATCCATACATGCTGATTTTGGTTCCAAGACACATTTCTTTCTGGGTTTTATTCAAGTTGTTGTCACATTCCACTGGATGATAGACATGGACGAGGCCTGGATCGGGTGTTCGCATGATTTTGATTTTCTTTTTAATAGAGTTGTGATAAAAATCGACATCTTCAAAACCCCAACCCGTTATGTTTGTGTTAAAACCGCCAATTTCTATAAAATCTGATTTATAAACACTGGCTATTCCGAAACCAAATTGACGCCAAATTCCGTTTATGTCTGTTATTGTAAAATCACTTTCTGGACGGGTTACATTTTCGGAATTAAATTCTATATTATAAACAATTTTTGGATCATACTGACTGTACACAATTGGAAAATATATTTGTTTGTTTTTTATTGTATTTAAACGAATTCGTAGTAATGATTCAGTGTTAAAAACTATATCAACATCAATAAAAAACATTAAATCGTTTAGTTTGCATTGTTCTGTACCTTTTTGAAGTGCAGGAGCTCTAGAAAAAGTACCCGGCATATCCA
Organism: Stenolophus ochropezus; assembly: GCA_035578165.1. Taxonomy (NCBI): domain Eukaryota; kingdom Metazoa; phylum Arthropoda; class Insecta; order Coleoptera; family Carabidae; genus Stenolophus; species Stenolophus ochropezus. Next base: position 24,718,360 of record JAQOWZ010000011.1, on the reverse strand, counting down.
AAACTTTTATTTTATGATTATATTTATTTTTTAATGTGTCTATAAGATCCAAACTTTTATAATAATCTTCAAATTCAATATTATTTTTATATAAAACTATAATAAGTTCAGTATTTTCTTTATTTTTGACACATACATTTTCGTAGACTTTTAAAAACCTAACCAAAGTTGCGTAACGACCAGAAAGTGGCAAAATGAATTTTATTTTATCTTTTTGTGAATTTGATTCAGTTAAACTAAAAATTTGAGGAATTTTGCGTAAATTCTCACCCAAATAAGAAATATGCTCATGGAAAACTTCTTGTATTTGATTAATAAATTTCGGTTTGTCGTAACTGGAGCTTGGAATAGTTTCATCTTCGTAGCTCTGCTCGCGTATTTCTAACCCCGTGAATGTTTGTTGTAAATAAGCATGGCGTCTAACAGGCACAGTCATTTTATGGCCACGGTATTTACGATAAGTTAAAAGTAAATCTAGAATAGTATCTGCCCCGTGTATTGGGTCTAAACGCCAATAACCATAGATTAATTCCCGATAATCGATGACTCTCCCTCGTTGTTTTGAGTACAGATTGATGATCGTCATTACCTTTAATCAATAAACAATTTATTAAAATTCCATTCTCATTCTAACACTAAATTATTTACAAACTTTCTAAATATATTTATAAATTTTTAATTTAAGAAAATTTTCTTGAAAGACGCTTAATGAATTTTTGTACTAGTATTACGTAATACTAAACTTTTGAAATGTAATACTTATTTATTACATGAATAAATCATTTTGATGTATTTATTTACGTAATATAAATAAAATAACATGTGAATATAACATTATAAAAGATATTAAATTACATTTTACAAAGTATGCAATTTGATATCTGTAAATGCATCAATGAACAAATAAAATATTACTTTTTTTTGTTACATGCAACTTTTAGACGACATTTCTGGTTTCCCATTCAAAAATAAACTGTTTTTATATTTTTCTGCGTTATTTAAGTTTTAAACATTTTTTAAAGATTTTTTTTGTTGGGTATTCATCAAATATATTATATTTACTGTTTCTGTAATTTACTATTAGTATATAGATATACGATGTTCTTAGAATGAGAAATGCAATGAATTATGTATAAAATGTAGACTTAAAACTAAAAAAATATTAGAACCTATTCTATTCAATTCTTAAAAAAATCTAACAATAGACTATTAAAGCATTCAGGCCGCTTTTTATACACAAAAAATAAACTCACCTCACGTATGATATCATCCAAGCCTTCCCTAAGCGACGAAATAATCTTATGTCTTGGGTTGAATTCTCCAAGAGGATACAAAGTCTTTCCCAAGATGAGTTCCCATTCCAAAGTGTCCTCCAAGTCTTCTGGTTGGAATCGAGTGAGACCTGGAGCAGTTCCTAGAAGAAATTATTATTTTACAGAGAGAACAAAATTATAATAATAAAGAAATTGATTTAAGTTTATGAGAAAAATCAATCAGTATTTTATTAATAATATTACGAATAAACACTGAGGCGTCAAAAAAACGAATACTGCTGATTTACTATCTATTAGAAAAAAGAATGTTTCAATATATTTTTTATGGCACGATTATTTATTTTAATAATAGTAAGCACGAAAGTTTGCAGTCGGTACTTGGTTGATTTATAAACTTTTTTTATAGTTAACTCCCTAGAAAAAATTTAACCAATCACGCTGCAGCATTTTTTTAATACTCGAGTACTTGTAATTGTGCCTTTTAATACTTTAAATTATTAAAAATACTTGATACAAATTTAAATTGTCTGAGCGTATTCGTGATAATTTGTTTTGGATAGAAAATACAAATTTATTTTCAATCTATTTCGGCAAAGTAAATCTATATTTTTCAGCGCAAATTCAAATTTAACATATTTATATAATTTATAGCTTACTTATAATAAATTATTAATGACTATTATAGAAAAGGGAAGACAAGTTGAGAGAGACAGACATATAACATGGTGCAAAATATTTCACGTTTTGTTTGTAAACAGTAAACACAAAAACATTTTGTTTTCGTTGCAACAGGAAGAATTCTTATTCTTAGAGTTTATTATTAAGAATAGAACAGTTCTTTTTTGTTTTGGTGTACCACAGATGTTCACTACTCGAAACGTCAAAAGCTAAATTACGTCACGAAATAATTTGAATTTGTATGGAATTTAAAACAATTTACTTTTCGCTTAGTTAAAACAGAGATGAAAATATGAAAAAAAATCGTATACGAAGAACACATTGTATTTTTGGATGTACGTGAAGGTACGAATTTGCAGCTGTTAATTGTATTTTTGGATGGATGTGAGTGTATATTTGGGCAAGTAATGTGCCACTTCCTACCGAGCACATCAGGGTCGCCGAGATATCCGCTGTGGCCGAGCCGAACCGGAAACAGGTCTATTCTGCGGCCGAGTTTGGCATTGGGCAGCTGCGTGCTGTTGGTGTGCAGTTGCCGCATGGAGAGTGACACGTCTCGGTGCAGGGCGACCTTGCTCTGCTCCAGGGACTGGATGCTTAGACCCTGCACAAATACACTAAACTAAAAAAGCGCAAACACTAAATACGATACACTTTACAGGAAGCAATTCATTATATATTTGGAACACTGTAACTCAGCACGATTATTGTTATTATAGTATTGGGTTACGGGAACTATTACTCGTTTATTCATACAGTGTATTATTATCCACAAAATCACAGACAGATCTTACGAATCAATGATTTTTTGCAGACAGTTCTTGATTTATCTTATTATTATTATTACTATTATTATTATTGTAACTGACAACATATCACTCACGACTAATAAATATGCAAAATTTAAATTTTTCTACTACATATCCTGTAGATATTAAAATATCTCTTAATAGTTGTTCTAGCTTAAATTTTACTTGTATTTTTGTTAGAGATATTCATATATTAATTTAATAAATCACTGATTTTATCACCTACTGTAGTCTCAGCACGGGACCGACAGCTTACAATGTATTCCAAATCACTCGAACATAGCGGTATATTTATTTGTTTAAAGCTAGGCCACGTTAAGATTTGAACCCCAGATTTTATATTTCATTCAGCCAAGTCGGAGTATGCTAACCAAGTAAAGCCATGGTTGCCCACCTATTATTAGGATTAATTTTTAAACATAAATTTTGATAAAAACAATTTTATGGTAAAATAAATACGTGTAGACATTACCAGACCTATCTTATTACATATTTAATTTTGTTAAAAATTGAAATTTGGAGGAAATTATTAATTATTTATTTGGGGCACTGTAACTGAGCTTCGTAGGAATTATTCTTATTATAGTATTACATTACGGGAATTACGAGTAATTTTTTCATGCACTACTACATTTTATAATTCCGCTGAGGTCAAAATTCTTATAAAATTTGCTATGTGATGCAATCTCCATGCTAGCTAAAGTGCCTGGATGTACAGCCCCTCCTCAATATAAATATACCATTCCAGATATCTGCAAGAAAACAGTAGTGGGTAATAAGCTACAAGTGATATATTAATTTATTTTATCCACAAAATCACAGACAGATCTCAAAAAAATAATAATTATTAGCTTTTAAATCTCATAACCTTTCGGGTGTCGGGTACGTATTATTTTTTTTCTTTGTGTCTTTCCATTCTTCTGTTTTTTTATGTTCTTAACATATAATTTAGTTCCTAGCAAGTATTTCTTATTTGGTTCTCTTACGTCTTTTTTTTTTCTTTCGTTTTTAACTTGATTTGCAAATAATATGCTTTATTAATGTAATTTTTCATTTAAATGCGTAGAACTGCTTTGAATAACAATTACAAATTATAATAGACTTAATAACAACAAAAAGTGAAGGAAACTGAATATTTCTCGCTCCATTTGCTAGAAGATTTATAAAGCATAACAAGTATTTTAACTTGAGTACTGCTACGCAAACTTGTTAATTACTACTGCAAGTACAAATAAAGTAAACCAGCCAATGATCTTTCTCATAATTATGTTTTATTTTGAAGCTAACCAGTTAAGAAATAAAAAATGCTTCCTCATATATACTCATCTGTACTTCTTATTTTTTATTTAAATACAACTGGTGCTCAGTACCCGAGCTATTTTTCAGGCAAACATTTTATGCCCACTATATTTATTTAAGTAATTTTTTATAGAAATACATGATTTTTTTCTTTCAATGTTTACCGACCGCAAAACTACTAAGGTATAGTTAAGTTCTTTAAAAAAAAATCCTTTGTGGTGCACTTTCCACATCAGCTACATGTCTGAAAACCACCTCTTTGTTATAAATATATCATTACCAATATTTTGGATAATAAGCCGTGGGTGATACATTTATATTTATGTAAATAAATTATACGAGTATGCTTAGAGGAAACAATAAGAAATGTATTCTGAAGTCTATTATTTGTAATTGTTCTGAGAATTGCAAAAGGTTTCTTAATTTTATGACTCATTACAATACAAATAACTTTTGAATAATAAAGTTTCTCTTTACTGTACAACTATTGCAACAAGTAATTTGTTTTTTATTTTACGATACGATTTTGTGTGTAACAAAATAAGCGAAGTTGATTTGTTTTAAAAGTGGTGAATCACGAAACGAATCACATTACAGATAAATAACTCGGAAACAATTACATTTATATTATGTCTATTTTTTAATGTCATGTAATCTACATAACCTACATTCGTCAATAAATAAATTGCTCGATATATTTGTTTTATTTGATAATGACTAGTAAAGTAGTTATATTGTTTATGCTAGTGCCAATTTGATTTCCGACGGGTATAGAATCTTTCTATTATTAGCTTATAATGTAGATGCACAGTCAAGATCATTTCAATTTTACAAGCGCCAGCATTTAGGCTATTTTCTATCATTAGTTACTTCATAGGTTAATCTGTTTATCATGCAACAATAAATAAGCAAAATAATAATACGTAACCTTCAAATTTAGCTATATTAAATGTATATTTAGCTATATTAAATGTATATTTTAAAATGCTGAAGTCATGTATATAATATAAACAATCCACCTGGTTCATACTCAGTACGCATATTAACAAACCCTACCTTAACATAACTGTGTAGGCGATACATATGTGATGCTTGCTTCACTGGATGCATAGTAATAGCTCTGTGGACTTCCTTTTGTTTTAAATCTCCCGTAAATGCCATACCACCGCTCTGATTGTGGTACAAAATATTCTGCATCTGTAAAAAATAGCTTTAATTACAACAGATTCAGTAATGTTCCTGGAATAGTTTATTTTGACGAATGTTGTCTAAAAAGTTGTAACTTACAATAGACACGTTCTTTTTGCCATCCACTTCATCTCAGCTCAGTTTAAAGAGGTGAGCTGAAATTTTTGAATGGTAACCAGAATGACAATGAGGTCTTGCACGATTTTTTTTTTATTTTTAGCTTTAATCAATAGAATAGTACCAAATATTTGACCCTTATTTTTTATTTTTCCCCAAATTTGACTTTTAATATTGAAAAAACTGCTATTTAAAATGAGATCCTTCAAAACGCGGCTGAATTATATCACTTCCCCTCTTGTACAGTGACGTATCAAGTTCCAACCTAACCTTTTCGTTTCAAACGTCAAATATAAAGTTTTAACTACCAGACTAACAAATTGAATTATCTTCTACAAATACAGTGGCACACAATAGTTATTTGTATATCTACTCCTGCAAGATAAAAAATAAGGAAATAAAAAATTATTTTATAACATAATTTGACATTTATTGTAAATTTTGTTTTTGTGATGCGCAAGTGATGCGTATCCATGGCAGCAACAATGCAATAAACATTTATTAGTGCTGCAAAGTTTTGCAGCACTGCGTGCTGCAAAGAGTCACTTTCAACATGAAAAACAAACCAGAAAATTGTATTTTCAAAGCAGGAGTAGAAAAAAGCCTTTAAACCACAGATTGTCCACTTTACCAACTTCCAAACGCGCCAAACCATAATATTTGGGATCTGACATCCACACGTAGATAACTTCACACCAGAACCTACGAACGTCACAATTTTTGCCACTTTTTTTAATATGATACTTTAAAACTATATTTATCATATAGAGCAGCAAATAACAAATTAGACATTGTAGATTTGATTTAAACAAAAATAACTTTAGCTTTAGAACTATCTCTGAAAATATGTATTATCCTTCGAACTAGATTTAAATAATAAAGTAATGTCCGTATTATTTACATCTTCGTTTAATCATTGCTCTGCTAAATTTAAAATAGATATACATTATTAATTGACGATTTTAAAACTATTTATTTATATCAAAATAAAACATCAATATTTTAAATTCAATAATAAAATAATTTTGTTGATTGTCTGCTAAACAACCCAATACTTCAATCGAGATTAAAAAGTCAGCAAGCTTGGTAACAATTTGACCGATAACATGATTGAGAAACGGAACGCATCCTGACATCTCGAAAGCAGCTGATTTTTTTTTCATACTTTGTTATTAGATTGTTTATTAATGTTCTTAATAGGTTATCGAGGCCAGGAGGCCAAGTATTTTTTTAAATTTTACACTCAATGACAGTATCTTAGAGGAAGTAGATGAAGAATTTATTAGACAAGATAATTAATAAATAATAATAGTATACAATTGCATAGTATTTTTAAATCATGTAATTAGAGAATTACCCGAAGAGATATTCTCACAAATAACCAAAATAACGCGTTTGCATGTCAGATCTTAAACTGTTAAAACTTAATAACCAGTGTAGCCGTCAATCAACTGCATTTAGTTTGGTCAGTAGTAATCAAGACTTTCAGGAACCATATTCCGTTAATGGGTTAATGTATCTAAACTGGTAATTCAAAAAATGTGATAGTGAATCAGACCCCCTCCTGACGCCCACTTGAGTAAAATAAAATATTCTACCTAACTAATCTATCCTATCAGAACGAAGTTAAACATTTCTTGTTTTTAAAATTTATGAAATTATTGAAAATTATAAAATTTCTTAATTATGCATGTAGGTATTACCCTTTACCGACAGTCTCGGTGTATATTAGAAATTATAGGTCATTTTTTTTAGTAAATTCTTGCCTATAATATAAAATAATATAGCTCGTGCTCATAACACTAGAGCTGATTGATAATTTGAAATCATACAAATGATTTAAGAATTTATTTCAGATAATTTATCACAAGTAAATTCTGATTCATGTTGAATATTTTCAAAATTATAGTAGGTATAGCTACATATTGTTTTCGAAATGTGTATTTGAAATGTGAGAATAAATTAATTTTTAATTCGTACAGTACCACATCTTTATCATTCACATAATGAAAGCAAGAAATTTCGTAAGTCTGAAATTTCTTGACCAACAAAATAAATTATAATTATCTATTTCCTCCACTAAAATGACTTTAGCCCCCTTGCAGAAAATTGTTTCGCTACGGCCCTGTAGTGAATGTAATGCAATATTTTTTTCTTATAAAAATAATAAATACGTATATATTCTTTGAAGTCTAGTTTCAAAAATTTCTTTGAATTTGTAATGCACATTTTATTTATTTATTGTACAGAATACTTGGAAAAGTATTAGAATTTTTTACATGTGTTTGAATGTGCTAATTCCTTATACACATATTTTTACAAAAATAGCTACTTTTATTATAATGTTTTATAAATAAATGACTCCTGCAACTGAAGTGCAGAGTGTACCATGTAGTTACTTACTTTTATATGACAAATAAACAATTTTACGAATGTAAATTAAAGCTGATTTGTACATCTGTTTTCTCTGTTACTTCACATTCAAGTTTATTCGCATTTTATTGCTTATTTAATGAGAATCAGCTGAAGAACAAAGCAGTTCCATAGACGTACAGAAGAATTTAACTTCAGAATCAATTAATTTTTTATGACTAAAAAAATGAAAATCATTTTATAGCACTTAGAAATTGAACTAGAGTAGAGGTATTAAATTTTTTTAGTGTGTTTTTTATAGAAACAGGTCAATAACATTAGAAATTTATTTTTAATTTTTAAAAATCAGATAGTGGTTTGGTCGCTTTAGTAACCGAAAATGTCTAATTTGGTTTAGTAGATATTGAGCTCTAGGTTCAAAACATGAAATATTTACATATAAAAATGCTGTATTCACAAATTAAAAAAAAAACAAAATACATAGTTTGTCTCAACATCTAGTAGATCGATTTGACAGCAGAAATAAAATAACAAAATAAATTTGTATAAAATAAATATAAAAATATATTAAAGTACGAAAGAATAAATCAGATAAAATTTTTGAAATAATAATGTTTTAAAAGATATTTTTTGATTGATATTATGTATGTATTCTTCGCTTTAGTGTATAATTATATATAGGTAGTGTGTTTTAAAGATTGTACAATCAGGAAATTTTGTGATCGATGATCGATCCTTATTTTTGATCTTGATCTTGATCGATCAGAAAAGAACGATCTTGTTTAATCAGATCGATATTGACTGATCAATTCGATCTTCATTGATCTGATCGATGTTGACTGATCTAATCGATCCTTATTTGTAATTTATCTAAATTGATTAAAAAATATCTATCATCTTTCATCAAACTGATCTTAATTGATCGTATCAATTTTGACAGATTTGATTTCAATTATAGAGCGATTTTCATTACTAAAATTACAGTCTAATTTCTCTATGATTAATATCCTTAGATAATCGAAAAAATACAAGATATAGGAAATGAGAGTTGAAACCCCATACCTAAATTCAGACTAGGCATATCAAGTCGTATTCCGTATGAATCAAGTTCGATTTGATCATTTAAGATCAATTTGAACAATGTAGATCGATCAAATGATTAAATTAATCCATCGATCTGATCGATCAAAGAATCAGATCGATCAAAGATCAAACAATCAGATAAATCAAATGATCAGGAGTGAGATTCTGTAACTACATAACTCACTTAAATAACAGAACATTGCATTATTTGAGTCCGTTGTCATAATAAACGATAAATAGCATCTGTCACAGAACATCAGCTTGTCTTCTTCAAAGATTAAACTTAATTTCTAAACTTAAACGAGTGTGGAATGAATCCTATTTTATACAAATATCACAAATTCATCTGAAATTGAAAATTTTATAATTACAAATTTTTGTGTTTATGTCTGTTATATTCATCCATTATATAACACACATAAACCATAACGGACATAGTTACAGAATCCTACCTCAGATCGATCAAAAAACAATCAGTTCAATATGTTTTTTACTTGAGATCAATTCCATCTGATCGAACATTTTTTACAGCCCTAGTGGTAATAGTGTCAATGTATTGTTTTGGTGTAATGTATACAGTTGTCCTTTTTAAGAGGCTAACCATTGAAATCTCGAGAACGGTAAGAGATACGAAATCGATTAAATTGGGACAAAGTTGCCGCAGTAGTTGGCCATTTTAATCGTGTATTTGTTTTCCCGAAATAATGCATAGCTCACTAGATATAAGCAAGAAACTGATTTTGGACAATTTCCTTTTTGACATAACTTTCTTATTTCAATTTATACAAGTTTCTAGTTTGCACATTCTACAGACACTCTTTTTCGAGGAATTGACAGCAGGCCTCAAAATTTTTGTAGCTTGGACACTTTTCGATAAATTCATGCTAACTTTCAATTTTCATATGGTGCTCAAAGTTGTCGTTAGTACTGTTAAATAGAGATTGTTTTTCTCTTTCCAGTGATATAAAACACTTTCACTTTGAATATTTATACGAATACCTCGAAAAGTGTTCGAGCTAGAAACATTTTGAGGACCGCTGTGAATTCCTCTTAAAAAAGTGTCTGTAGAATGTAAAAACTATAAACTTGTATGAATTGAAACAAGAAAGTTGTAATTCAAAAAGTTAATCTGCCAAAATCCAAACAAATACAAATACATGATTGAAATGGTCACTAATACGGCAACTTTGCCCCAATTTAACCGACTTCGTATCGTACTGTTGAAATAACATACCACAGAGACTAGCATGGTAATGTTTTATTATTAAATTATTATTAAAGATTATAACCATTGTCAACACTAAGGTACATTGTAAATCAATATAATAATTGTTGAGTTCATAAGGACGCCAAATATTTTAGGCAGATCAAAGATATTCCAAAAACTTTTATCGCAAAGGAGAGTTTTTGAGACCTTTCGGTCAATGTTTAATTGGTGGACAGTGATGGCATTTTTACCCAATACGGTAATTTGTTTCAATTTTATAGCCAATCACTATCTACCACACTTACACATTTTTGATATTAAAACTACAGATATTCAGTTTCAAACAGTTGATTTATTTTCCCTGACGCAAGCATCCAAGATTTCTGAGTGTCGTACGCAACCAAAGTTTTTACTTGTTTAAGTTTGTTTGTTCCTTTAGCAAATAGTTTTGTGTAAATATTTGAATTATTATACTTTGTTAATTTAATTTTGTGTTTTATTTCAATGAGACAACTGCGCATTCAGTCACCAAACATTTTCTTTACAATAATGTTTGAAGATTTATTTCAAAAATATGATTTTAGAAGTTATTTTCCGGTACCTTAAATATTAAAATGGTGCTTTTCAAATGTTTCCCTTAGTTTATTTTTGAAATGAACTTTAAAAGACTAAATTATTATTATTTAGGTTCATATTTAATACATAAATTATAGTTATTTGCAAGTACATAATGTATTAAAGAGCAAAGAGAAGACGAACTCGAAACCGAAATGAGACCGAGAAGTTTCATCTCATCTCTACAAACTGATAAAAATTTCTTACCTCATAAGACCAAGTGCACTGAACCCCAGCGTACATTCGAACACACCGTCCAAGTTCGACATCTTCATGACTCGTGTACAATCTCTTCAAACACTTTTCTATATGAGGTGCGATCCTTCTAAGAGTTTCTCTACTTAGTATAACTCCAGGTCCTCCCATGCAGAAGTTTTCATCGTGGTCTAACGACAGTAGTCCAAACTCTTCGCTGTTACCGCGTCCGGCTTGTCCGATAAACCACGGCTTCCTGCTGTCCACGCTGCGAAGAAGAGTTTCCAGTTTATCCATGCGGACGTAGAGGTCGTCATCAGCACGGAGGAACCACTCGAATTTGTCGATGAAGTTCTCGTACATGTAGTACAGCATCTTGAAGGATTTTTTCTGAGGTGGATAGGAATCGTCTACGTCTTTTAAACTGACTAAAGGCAGAGTTGAACTATAACTGTGTTCACTACTAAAGAAAGCTATCTTTCCGGGAATTTCACTCCCCCATGTTTCATAAACGGCTTTAGCTCTTGTTGGGAGGTATTTTTCAGCGGTCATAACACCCACAAATATTAGATTTTTGTCCGAGTTTTCGATGGTTTCGTTGGGTTTTAAATTAATAATGTCCAAAGGGTTTAAGTTTTGAAAGCGAGGCAATTTAGGGCAATCTAAACGTACGTCGTAGTATTGTCTGACTAGATGGCTAAATAGGATTCCGAAGAACAGGCCCAAAATGCTTTGAAGGCCTTTTTTACGGCGAACCATTGTAACTATAATATCCGTATATATCGCATTTTACACACACATCACTACACTAACACATTTGATGAGAACGGGGATGATTTGGAGATGATACCGTCACATCTGAAACAAAAAAAACCAAATTAAAGAACATCTACATTTTCATTTAATTTCAACAGTTGTGAGACTGAAGCATATTCTGGTGCACTGTTCTGCACTGGATTGTGCTCTAGCTGTAATGGGTAAAAAAAATTAGCTTTTGTTCCAATTCTTGCTCCATTACACTCAGAGCTTATACCAGAACTCTTCTGCTCTATAATGTACTCCATTTTAAGAGACAAGAATTAGAGTAGGTATCAGCGCAGTCAAACCTCACTTTGATACATCTCTCTGTTCTGGATTATGCTCCAGTTCGCTGGATAAATTATCAAAGCAGCTGCTCTAATTCCTGCTAGAATCCTAGACTCTTAAAAATCAGTTTGGACCAACAAGCCGAATAAACTGTAGGGTTTAGTGGGAGGCAATGGGCATCCTAGTTTTGATTAAATTAAAATTTAGAGGACGATTTCAACTTAAAATTATAACATTTCAAAATGTATTGCAGTGCATCTGCAAGAAACTATGATTTACAAAATAATTTTGAAGCAAAACTAACATTTAAGCAAGACAAATTTGAAGATCTGGCTTAAAAATAGAAATGAATTTAATCAATTACGGTTAGAAAACAAATTATTAATTTTGGCTTTTCTTAATTTCATATCTCGAGGGGATTTAGCGCAGAAGTTCAATTATTCACAAAATAAAAAAATTACAAATATGCCAAAAAGGGGATTTGAGGCTGATTTTATCGAAAATGTCAAATGTAAACATATTTTCATAGTTTAACTTATTGTTATTATTACATAAGTATTTTTTTTAACAATATTTTTTTTCAAACTTCATAAAAGTGACATCTTTTGTAATGTGATTTACAAGGTTGTTGTTTAATTTCTACTTGTACGCCGCCGGCAGTAAAAGTAAAATAAATAACTATCCATAGAAACTATGTCGAATCAGCCAATAAAAAATATCTTGTTCAATAGAAACCTACAATACCCGCCTATATGTCACTATAATACTACAAACAAAGTAACACTATTACTCTTAAGAACACAATATACTATTGTTTCTTATTTAAAATAATTTGTATTTCCATAATATCATTAAGTTATAATTATTAGAAATGCTGAGTAACAGAGAGACGGTGTAATATTCAATCTATTATAAAACGGGCAATAGATTAGGACAAGGTTGAGAAACACTGATCTAGGCATTGCCCTGACCTCCTCGGAATCGAGCCGGAGTCGAAGTGACCGCTCCTGCCGCAGGACATCCCTTATATATTTACAGTTACGCGGAGAGAGGGAGAACGTAAATCATATATTAAAGTTGTATCATATCCAAAATATTAACACTAGAAAAAAGGATCGTCGGATGATGGAAAAATAGGAACAATTAAACTCACTACTACGGCAAACGTTTCTGGCTTTATTAGCCCTTCATCAGTGCCTGGAGAATAAGAATTGAAATTACAAATATTGTTATTCTCCAGGCACTGGTGAAGGGCTAATAAAACCAGAAACGTTTGCCTTAGGAGTGAGTTTCATTGTTCCTATTTTAGTATTTTACCATCATTCGATGATCCTTTTTTGTACTGTAAATCATATATTTTCTTTCGCAGGTTTTCAAAGACAAGTAAAAGTTATGTCTGTGGGAATATTTAAAGAAAAACTTGTACACTGATATATTTTGATTCTAGAAATTCAATAGTGAAGTTACTACGGCTGCATTTCACACCCATTTATGGATGGGAGCTCTTATCTTAAATTAGGGATAAATAAGACATGTCAGATTAACTTCAAGTATTTAAGTGCTCTTCACATTCTTCTGTAGTTTATTTTTTAATCTTCAAAGTACTTCAGATAATAATATATAGTTTTACGACTAAAATATATATGTAAGATCTGCCTATACAGAGCTGCCACAGACAAAATTATATGCAACATATAGGCTGCTACAAGCATATATACAAATGTGTAAATGTTTTACTGTTAGTTTATGTGCCTGTGTACATTTGGGGCAAAATCTATAAACATTTTTATAGAGCTTCTGTTGTTAAAATTTTAGCGACCACTGTTTAGATCGTTTACTCAGAACCGGATACATAAAAAAACCCACGAAAAAATCTCACCAGTTCGCAAAGTAAAGCATCGCTGTCTGCTTTCGTATGCAGAAATAATACACAGTCTAATAATAGTCAATTCAACATTCTATACAGGCGATCAAGCAGCGTCGCTTCTCCCACTATAAGTACATCACTCTACGCTGCTACAAGCAGACATACTGGCGAGGAGACTACCAAAAAAAAATGCAGTCTGTACCCACAAGAATTCGAATATTACGAGATATTAAAATAAGGATCGGATTTATGTTGGTGGGGGCTCGAGCAAAAGTTTGGTGGAGGCCCTTTTTTCAAAATGGAATAAAAATTGAAAACATGAAAACAATAGGTATTCAGTAAACGATTTTTTTTTTAGTAAATGATAAAACTTAGTTTTTATATTTATTATTATTTATTTATTTATTTATTAAATATTTTGTACTGAAGCTATAATTTAACATTTTTTCATTTATTATTTTATAAAAAAAAACACACTGGCATTTTTCTTGCTATCTTCTGTGCAAACTAGTCTACAGGGTGAATACTGAAAACATTGACATAGGGAAATAACATGGGAAAACAGTTTTTTGCTGTTTCCATCTGTCCCGCTAAATAAAATCGGGTATATATGGTATCGTTAGTTAGATTACTTAATTTTGCATCTAATAAAACTAAATGTTATTTCCCTATGTCAAGGTTTTCAGTATTCACCCTGTATAATAACTTCAAAAGGAAATACTCTTAAAATATCATTGTTGATGTTAGAAGTATTAGTATTATGACTTTGTCGTCGTCGTAAAAATTCTCAATTTATTTTTTAATAATTTTAATTTCGAGATAAATCTTTCTGCGGTACAATTTGTTATTATGAAAATAAGATATATTGTCAAGGTGACTCTCGCGTTTGGAAAAACATGCTAACGTTTTTGCTATGATTAAATTATACAAAAAGTATTCTCTATATACTAAAGACACTATTACTTTCTTCTGGGTTGCATAAGAATCTTTTTTTTATTTAAATCAGATTTTTTGATTTTTTTTTAAAGGTGTAGGATATTTTCAAAAACATATTTCACAAAAAATCAATTATTAATTAATCAAAATTAAAAGAAACAATAAAAAATATTGTAAACTCCATTTATAACGATACCGCTTATAGCGACAAACTAAATACAAAGTCAGAATTGTAATTGTTTGAAAGCCCATAATCTCATATACACGCTAACGTTATTTTACCTTCTTCGATTACAGCAACTTCCAGCCATAGCGACGAAATTTCGATGTCGTTTTAACCGTATTTTACATTTCAAAGTAAATTAAACAAAAAATCACATATTGCGGCAAGAAATTCTACGTTATAAATTAATAATGCATCAATGAAGTTAAAGAGATTTAGTAGTTTCTGTAACAATTGCCACATGGCATCAATGTTCACTGCCTACACACTTTTTCCTCTAATTTTCTTTAACCTGGGAAAAACTGCAGAAAAAGTGATTTAAAATTTAAAAAGAATCAATGCAATCCTGATTTTCTTCTATTAAAAATTAAGTCATTAGATATATGTTGTTTAGAAAAGTTACAAGTAATTAAGTTTTGGGTGTTTTCAAAGTTGGGGTTTTATTTTCTAATAGTGTTTTTATGTTGTTGACAAATTTTTTGTCTTGGTCCCAGACTGCCCACCCTCAAATCCGATATACTGATTATAACTATATTACAATGAAAGTTATTTATAACACCGTCGCTTATAACGATGGCAATGTAACGAAATGATAGGTCTTCAGTATGAACAAATTGTAAAATAAGTTGAATTTGAATTTTAACGACAAAAGCTTATGTATAAACTATAAAGTCTGCATTTAGGCATCTTTTATCGCTAACAGACATAGCGTTGTTCACAGGATCGCTGTACTCTGAGTTTACTTATAAACATAATACATGATGTATTACACAATAATATAAATTTTTCTGATCTAAAATATTAATTTTGTTGTTGTATATGACTTTCATCTTTCATTGTATTTATAAATAAAAATATCAATTATGGCTTATTAGTTATTACCCATTGTTGGATGCACTAGTCTGCATCATCGTAGATATCGGTAATGATATATTTATACCGCAGAGAGCGTCTAGTTGAAGTGGAGAGTGTACCATTCGTGGAAAATACTTGGGAAAGAATTTGACTCGGCCAGACTAGAACTCGAGTTCTCAGAATCATAGCCGGTGAATCTACCTACTAGAGTAGACGCAAAATCTCGTGGCCCTGCGCGCAAAGCGAAATTCATCATTGTAGGCCGGCCACTGACTATTGTACAACACAAAAACATTGACTTGTAAAATTTCTCATTTATCTTGTAGCGTTCGTACGGTGCAGGTCTCTAGAGTTGTTATTGATGTATTTTTTTTTAATTTTGTATCTGACAAGTTATTCAACTTAATAGATAAATAAAATAAATTGACCAACGTTTTTAAGTTAGTTAATAAAATATGCCTCCCACCACTTTTTCTATCTAAAATAACCCCGCCCATGCGCGGAGTTGTGCCACGAGATTTTGCGTTTACTCTAGCACTAGACCATAAACCCAATTTTATTTTTTATTTCTTATACAAGTATGGTTTAATTTGTCATTCAATGTACACATTTTGATAATAGTAAAATTTAGCAATGCCTTTAGAATAGAGTTTCGTTAACTACTTGACTTGGTTTGCGTTGTCGTCTGGACCAGATCTTGTCTTATCTAGAAATTTCAAGACAAGACTTGAGTCAGTCTAAGTCTAGATTAAAAAGTCTTGTATAGATATCAAGACTCTAGATTGTTTCAAGGCCTACATTAACCTCCTCATACGCTTTAGACAAGGACTGATAATTCTTCAGCAACCTTCATTTTCTATTTTACAATATCTGTTTTAGCTTAGATGGAACAAGCTTCACATAATATATTTATATTTCGAAAATTTAAAATTTTTAATTAATCTAGAGTCTTGAAAATTGTAAAGAATTTTCTCGTCTTGATCTAGAGGAAGAAAGTCTTGTCTTGTTTTGAAATTTCAAGACAAAATTTTTGTCAGTCTTGTTTTGATAATATAGACAAGATAAGACAAGAGTCTAGAAAGTCTAGATCTAGACGGCAACACTAGACTTGATGTCAAGCAAAATTGTATTTACTACTGTGTATTATTTTTTGATAAACACAGATTGTATTTCGTACATTCCAAATTTAGCACTATAACTAGAATGGAATGAGAAGGCAATGGAAATTACTGATGTGAAGTGAGCGAGACACATAAATGCGAGTTTTATTGCTTAGAAGCAGGCTGTTAAAAATATAAATACAAATGATATTATTTATTATTTAATTTATTAATTTACAACAACACGCATACTGTTCTAATGTAAATTATGTCATTAATAATTATGTCATAATTTATTGGTATTTTCTTACCTTCTTATTAATTATTGTTAACAATTTGCAGATTAGAATTATTTATGAGTTAGTTGTGTAAATAAAAGTCTTTACTGAAAATCTTAGTGTGATTTCTTAATAACGTAACAAAACTAATGGAAAATCAAGTAGTCTTAAAGAACTAATTGATTTTTTAAGTACTTGAAATATTACTATTATACTATTTGACTTGATATTCGAATGTTAATATTTGACTTTTTAACTTATTTCAAATAATTTGAATACAAGTCAAGCCGTGAAACCCTATATTAGACACATAAATTATTAAAATAGTTAACAATATAAAAATTGAAAAATAAAATAATTATTATTTGACACTAGTGGGACACATAATTTTGATGTAATAAAACAATACAAATTTATACTTGGCTTATTCCGTTTTTTTCGGATATCATCAAATGATGCCTGATATTCAAAAGGACAAAATGATATCTTATCTGTACCTATCCTTCTGACGCTATCTGATGTCTAACAAAACCTGGAAGTTTGGAAATCGTATATAACACGCGTTCTGACATCTGACGCAAGAACACGTCAGAACACAACACAGATCAATCTGAGCATTCCCATAAGGAATAAAGGATTAAATTTTCATTGAATATCCGTAACATGTCATATGTCATAATTCGTGTTGACACGAAATGTCAGCGCAGTCTACATCAGTGAGTTTTTCTCATAATGTACGCCGGGGGACGATTTCTGAAAACCTATGAAAACAGTACAACTTTCAATTAAATTTGCAATATATAATATACCAGTAATAGCGAGCCTATGACATGCAGGTCAAATGTGACACACCACAACATTTTAGGTGACACATCGTTTACGGACTGACTTTGCTTTTTCTCGTACGTAGTTTTGTGAGACCTTATTTTCATCGATAAATAATACGAAACCGACTAATTTAGTAGCGTTTGCTTTCGCTTAAATTGAACGAAATACCAATCTTCAACCACGACCGGACTGGCAAATAGTTGACCCTCCAGGCTTCACAAATATCGGACAACCATTTCATCAACATAATATATCAATCGCTTGAACAGTCTAATAATTTTTTGAACAAAAGGTTATGTCCTAAAATTGCCGTAAAATTTCTCATATTATTTTTTAATTACAATTTCCCCGTATATATTACATGTATGGACCATATAGTAAACATATATTGCCTATATAGTGAATATATATTTGGTCATATAACAAATGTATGGTGCCCATATTGGAAATTCCATAAATGGGATCCAAATTTAATTTTGCATTTTTTAAAAATGTCTTTAAAATGACTGTGTGAGACAATTGTTTTTAAAGTGTACATACAATGAATTTCTTATATTGAATGTATTAATTCACCATGAGAAATAATTTGAAGAAATTAAGATCTGTACAAATTAAACCATAGTACAAACGTATAAAGCGCATATACTTATAACAAAAAGAAAACAATCACCAGTAACGGATGTAAGACACTACAGAGGAGCATGTGCAGACTCGGACAATTTTATGGTGACAGCAACCCTAAGACAAAAAGTGAAAAGAACCACAAAAAATAAAAATAAAAAAAGAAAAGGAAAAATAAGATAAATAAAGATTGGTATAATGAAGAAAATCAGGAAATAGCTAATAAAAAGAAAAATGCAAGAACAAAACGGTTACAAACAAGTAGTAATACTTCGAACAATATTAGGACCAGTCAAGATATCAATGAATACAGAATAAGAGTGAACCACAACCACAAAATAGAACAAGAATTAAGAGAAGAAACTCTAGTGAAGAAAATAAAACAACAAAGAATGAGATGGTTCGGTCATGTATGGAGAGGCGGAAGAAGACGAGGTAGACTCAGGTCAATATGGCTAAGAGGAGTGGAAGAAGACCTAAAATTTATAGGTTTTATGCTGTTCTAAAACACATAAACCGCTTCGATTTTATTCGCCTTGTGATTAACGAAACACTTCGCATTATATTTTTTTCGTGCAGGCAAAACAGATCCTTCCTCCGAAATTTTTCGCTCTTTATTTATGTACAGTTGTAATATCGGTTGGAATAACTATAAATTTAAAGAGAAAAATAAGAAAAGAGGTGCTTCAACTCAAAATATAAATAGAAGATATATGTTTAATATAATATATAATACTCGGCTACCCGACGATCGCAAGGTGGGCTTGTTAGTGGACCACGAAAATGTTTCGTACATTTTTAGAAAACGTTTATCGGTAGATATTCGATAGGCCCATTTCGCACCAAGCCAGTCCATTCCAGTCAGGTTCAGTCGCGTCATACGCTGCTGAATTCAACCGAGTAGTTTGTCATTAAAATCAAGCAAATGTAAAAATTTGGTTTCACACCGAACGCATCACGTTAAGTCCAGTCGCGTCGCGTCAAGACGTGACTGGTATTGACTCAACCGGTCGAATTTTTGTATCAGTCTTGCTACGTCAACTGCAAAGAATACATCATGAATGTGGAAAATTAATACTTTTGGTTCAAGATAAAAGTTCTCATTCTGAAATAATTGTATTTTTTTTCGGATCGTTTAATAAATCGGGAAATAAATGACTTAATGAGCCAAAAATATATCTCCTAGTGTTTATTGGGTGCACCCATTTTTTTTTCTTGTTCGCCTTCTTCTTTTTTGAAGTCAATGTAAAATAATTTGTTGCACAACCGGGTAACCGGGTATTAATTTATATATTATATTAATCATATATCTTCCATTTATATTTTGAGTTGAAGCACCTCTGTTCTTATTTTTCACTTTAAATTTATAGTTATTCCAACCGATAATACAACTGTACATAAATAAAGAGAGAATCTATCTGGAATTTTATTACAGTTACATGTAATAAATGTATCAGCAGGTTTTTCAGTTTAATGTTTACTACATCTTTGACAGTTATTACAGATAATGTATTTAGAATATTGATAGTTTAACATATATTTAATTTTAACTATTGTAATACACATTATATAATAATGATTCATATGAAATAAATGCCATAGCTATAAAATACCGAAAAAGAGTCAAGAAGTCAAAATTTAAAGAAATAATAATAAATAAAAATTACGTTAAAATCCGTTTATAAAGATATAATGTCGAAATTGTGACCACTTGTTTGAATTTTTTTATTACTGCAACATTTCAAAGTAAATTTAACAAAAAATCACACAGTAGTGCAAAAATTTCCTGCGTTATAAATTGAAAATAATATACCAATATAGTCGTTTTACCGACGAGGTTAATCAGATTTTGTAGTTCTTGAAAGAATTGCCACATGGTAACATTACCCACACGCTTTTTCCCATAATTTTCGTAAATCTAGGATGTTTAATAACAGTTGCAGAACAAGTGATTTAATTCAATATTTTAAAAATCAATATGTTTTAAATCTGATTTAAATCAATGTAACCCTGTTTGTTTTACTATGTTTATAATACAAGTAATTGTAAAAGAATGTTTAATAGTAATAAATATTATTTCTTTTTATTTGTAAAAAAAATATTAGCTTTAGTTTCAACTGTATGTCTATATAAAAACAAAATATATTTTATATAAATAAAAAACAGACAAATATTTTTACACAAAGTAATTATTATTAAATTAAAACATACTTAAAAAAATATTTATTTTACCGCGCTAATAAATTGCTTTATTTATTTATATAAATTATTTGCTGATATCATATATCATATGTTTATAAAAAAAAAACTATAAGTAAATGTCATTGCTATTTTTTTCACAAAATAATGTACCCTGTGATGCATACTCTTCAAAAGCTAGACGTGTAACAAACGATGTCTACGGTCGACATATAATTTTATTGATATCTACTATAAAGAGGATCTGACACCTATCTTAGCAATAGGTAATAAACTATAGCTATGAGTGATTTTAATTACATTCGTGATGATAAAAATACTAATTTTTGAAAATGTTTGTTTTTAGTATAAGAAGCATATTTTATAAATAAATTATAGAATGATTATCTCCTTGAAAATAGTTTATTTACTTGAAAATAATTTGGATTATACGTATAAAAATTAATTTACTACTTCCCGGTTACAATTTACGATATCCTGGGCAATATTACATGGTCCCATTTTTAAAAGTTAAACTGATTTCATTAACATCTTTAAACATAAACTGCCAGTGTTTTATTTATACATTAACCATTAACTCCATATTTAGTCCCGCTTTTAACTTCTCTTCTTAATAAAAAGTCACTCCAATTTGAACTAATCCGAAATTTAGTCCTATTTAATTTCCTAAAATGTCAAACTAGCCAATATTAAATCTGTATTAAATTTAAATATACATACTATCTAATTCCAACTTCACTAGTTTGGTAGAGTTAGCAGTATTGCAATGGGAAAATATAGCGAACTTTTTTGTTTATTTTATTAAGATTGTCTTCAAAAGTGATATTCTTTGTTTTATTTCACTCAAAGATGTCTAAATTTCTCGTGCCGTGGGTTTCCATGGCAACAGGGAATTCGTTCAAAAAGTCAGGTCTCACCATCCCTTCTGCGCAAGCGCATAACGCACTTGGTACGTCACAAAAGTTCGATGATAAATCATAAATAATAAAAAATAAATGGGAACATAATTTTAACTTTCAATTACATTTTAAGTTATAATTCTTCATATACTTACAATTAAACAATGTTTCACAAGTAATTTCAATCAATGGTTACAATCATTTTTTTTTAAATATTTCATATTTCATATCGATTCGTGTTACATGGTTTTTACAATGTACAGAGAAGATCGAAAAGAACATTGAAATCGGAAATAATATAAATGTGGATGATTGCATATTACAGCGCGAAATTCTGTATTGAAGGATTGAAGCAATGTACAAATATCTAACGCACAAATAATTTATAAAATTTTTGTGCCATAATAAATACCTACTTACAAAAGATCTGTTTTCAAAAATACTTCTTGTAGGCTTTGTAACAAGACGCTTTGAAAAACAATGAAACATCAAAATATGTAACAAAAATTTGTACTTCTCCAAGACTTTATAAGGAACGATAAATTGTGGCAGGTAGCGTTTTTGTAAGCACCTTTATTATTACACTTATTTCGTTTTTTAATAACTTCTAAAAACTAATAAATATCACGTTAGTTACCGCGCCGCAATGTGTAAAATCGCAAATACCGAAGACATCAACGATGTGTGATTCTTGTTTACACTTCAGAAGATCAAAAAAAAAAAAATTGTGTCTTTTCTCCGTTTTCATTTTAACAATTCTCTTATTCCTCATCTAAAAATTCAAAACACAAAACAGAAAGCAACTGAAAACTGACTAATTGTCAATTTAGTAATTTTAGCAGTTAATAATTTGTGTTGTGGCGACAAAAGTTAAAGCGGTAAAAATTGTTTATACTTATATCATGTTTGGAGAATAAACGTAACTTTGACAATGTGTATTGTGAATATCTTTATCAGAAAATTTAATCCGACCTAAATGTGGTATTAGTTAACGTCGAGTTTATTTTTTTCATGAATCTGCCTGTTAAAAAATACTGCAACTACTATAAACTATACGGACTGACTTCTAAATCCCTAATATTACACAAACAATTCCAAATTATACTTCAGGTATATAATTGCTTATCATTATTGATCAGAAAACAGTTGACCTGAGATATATTCAGGATGAAAATTTTTCCTTGTAGAATGCATTACGAGAATGCTCATTATAAGAATGTATAACTGGTTGCTAGATGATTCAATCTTCACAATTTGAGTTCCTTATACAGATGGACACATGAGTGTCTTTTCATACCCGCTTAGATCCAATCACAAATCCATAAATGATAATTTGAATCACGCTTGCTCACGCACGGACAAACTGGGAGGCACTCACGATCACACCTGCTGGTCACGTAGGTGCCTTCATTATAATTGTTTATTTTTAATTGTTGTTCTAAAATATAAAAATATGGCCTACATTCTTACGTACAATAAGTAATATTAAGTAAAAAATGTCACAATTGAGGTTTAACATTTTTTTTTACTTTTACGAAAAGAAAAAAAATTACGAACACTCCCGATCAGGTCAAAAAAATTGAAAAACAGTTACGCTCCTGTTTACAAGTAATGTCCTAGTACAATTGCATTTTTTAAAAATCTACGAAATAAGCTAATCGAGAACATTAAAACATTTCATCTGAAAAATTCGCTGTCTACAACAATCAATTTTTAAAAGTTGCTATCTTCATGGTCAGCAATGTATATAATGATGCATTGAAGTAAAAAAGAAATTAATATGTCAAAAATAAATTAAAATGTCTTTCACGTACAAAAACAACTTGCATGCCTTATTATTCTTTTTGCAACGCAAGTCTTTATTAAGTTATTGCTTTAATCACAGTGTTATATTATTAGCAATTTAAATTTTTAACAGCTCTCGTTATAATTTTTAGTATGTGTAATGTTTGTAAACAAAAAGTGTTGTACTTTGAAATATATATTGACGTAGGTAAGTTTTTTATGTGAAGGCAATTTTCTATGGGGTGTAGAAGAATTTTACCTGAGGACAGAACAGAAAAGAAGTATACCGTTAGATATTTTTGTAGAACATAATTTTTGGGATCTATCTATGAACAGAATAGAAAAAATGTAGATAATAAAATATTTATTTAATACTTCGAAAATATATCTACGATCAAAGCTGCCAAATAAATAATAGATATAATTTTTTTGTGTATAATATTTATTTCTAATCGTAAATACTGTTGAAATATGTGCTAACATTATATTGAAACTAAAATATGTTATCTGTATCTATGAATAGAGCTGCCACAATTAAAATAAAGGTGTTAGCTCAGGTGTGAGATAATTTTGGGTATATACTTTTTATTTCTATATATGAATACTTTTGAAATGTTGGCTCATATTGTTATAAATCTTAAATATATATATATAAAATTTGTCTGTAAACTGAGCTGCCAAAAACAAAATAAAGGTATAAGATATCGTTGGGTACTTATTACTTATTTATATAGGTGAACATTGTTAAAAAAACGGTAATAATTTTACAAATAATCTTTTTTAATACAATGGATAAATATTGATGAAATATATGTTTTTTAAGTTATGCACGAATTTTATTTTGTCTTAACTTAAATAATGTGTATTACGTTACATTCTAAATTACAAATAAAATTATCTAAACTGACTTAACAGAAGTACAAATAATTATATAAGATGACCTTTACATTGTGTTTTCTCAAGTCCACAATTTCTCTACTTACTTATAATTGAAGGTACTCCTTAACATTCCCTAAGTTTTGGCGTGGACTTCGTCCTTGAACTTGTAACACATGCACACAGCACGACGGTTGAGACCAAACTGGCTGTACCGACTCAGGGACTCACGGATACGTTCTGAGGACCAGACGGACAGTGAAGTAGAACTGGGGAGCATCTGCGAGTCACCTTGTAAAATGATTTAATTTTTTTTGGGAATAATAATCTAAATACATATTATAAAAAACCCTAAATCCTTTAAATTCTACAATTCTAGTGAAAAATAGTAAATAAAATAAATAAATATAACTCTCTCAGCTTATTGCCTGTCTGGGTGCGCAAATCTATTTTATCATAAGTAATATAATAAGAGTTATGAATTTATTGTAAAAAATTACGAATAGTTGTTGCGTAGTAATAGACAAACAAGTGATAAAAATGAGATTTAGCAGTCATTTTTGACCCGAGTTGTCGTTACTTCGCAGGAATTATGAGAAAATTTTACCAATTAAATTCATAGCTCGAATTATATTTTATATTTGCTTGATTATTTCACGAATGACAACAGTTCAAACATAAAATTTTTGATATTAACAAAATGTAACCATGACTATGATACTGCGGTTTTATCAAATTTCTTCACTGAAAAACTACCTATGACCATTAAAAGAATCATTCTGATTGGGTGAAAATGACAAGTGTGAAATAATCATAAATATATGTCTTTAACTCCATGCACTCTAGTTAGTGTGAAGATTGCATCACAAATGCAATTTTTATTATATATTTATATCGTAAAAGGCGTTTACCAGACCTGACCTCTCGGGCACTCTAAGCTGGTATGAAGAGTACACACCTGAGACCATTTTGGAAAATAGATAATTTGTGAAGAAAATGCAACACGGAATTACAAAAACAATATCATTTTTCTTGTGTAAAAATTCAATAAAAAATATTTTTCTGCAAAAATTTATTTTAAAGTTAGCACATTCAAAAAAAATATAAGTCTATAATCTGAGTTTACATTTATTTCTGCAGATAACACTGACCGAGATTTCTAGAAACTCACTGTCATTTTTCAAGCTACTATTCTTTCTTAAGAAGTCATAGGCGTAGGGGAAAAGTTTTGATTGACATATCCGCATTTTTTTAAGAAATATGTCTCAAAAATAATACTTCTAACTTCTAAGATTATAACATAATAAAATAGAATTTAATTAACAAAAACACGTGTAAAATTATACGGCTTTACTTTGTTTTTTTATGATTTAGTATATGCAAATAAATGACGTTCAATTATAATTAAATAAATATACTTTGTAGATAATATTTTGTACTTATATATTATTTGTTATTTCAACAGAATTCTTATAAAGAAATAACAATATAATATATAATCAATATTACACATGTGTATTCAATATCATGTTGCAGCCTCAATTACTATAATACAAACCATTAATTTAATATGTACAAAACAAAGGTAGAAGTCTTATTTGGAATGTAGTTGCTAAAAAACTGACTTTTGTTTTCTGGTCATCTAAAACGAAATCAAACCTAGTTACTCATAGCCAGTAAATTCGGAAAGAATCAACAGATGTTAGAGGAAATTATTTTTGCATTTAATTTACAAAAAGTTGAGTTTAGTTCCGTTTTTGAGTTAAATAAATGGTGTAGTGTCTTGAGGATTTAGATGATCAGCCAACTAGTGCAAAAATAGTCATTAGATGTCTGAGTTTAATTGTAAAGTTACTGCGAAGTAAACTTTATCTGGTCTATGACGATTTTACTTGCATTTTGTTAGGGCATTTTTTTATCAGAGGTCTTAAAAAAGAATAAAGGTGTCGAAACGAAATAATTGTTGGTATTGATGTACCCAATTATACTAAATATGTTGAAACCGAAAATTGGCCGAATTTCCTAAAATAAGTTTACTAAACATCTTTCAACAGAATATTGTTGCGAAATTTTAACACCCTTTAAACAATAGTATCTTGATTTCAGAAACACATTTAGTCCCTAAAACAATATCGGACCGTTCTTGCTCTATGACATTACTATGGTTGACTGTTTTAACTACTGTCCAAAACCGAAACCGTAACCGAATATTCGGCTCCTCTTCTAGTTTCGGCCAAAACAGAAACTTTGTAGTTAAGATAAATTTTAGTTAAATTTTAAATTTTTATTTAACACGGAAATATTTTCTTTTCTTAAAAGGTATTATTCGATTATTAAATTAAAACTTAAATAAAAGACTTTAATTTAATACATAGTCATTTTATTTTTGTAGAGATATACTTTCTTTAGTAAAGAAGAAAAGACTTTAGTTGTCTATCATCACCTCACAAATATCACAAATAATCACAATCAAATATGTCTTTTCAAGAAGTATTTGATATCAACTAACAGCTTCTCTTATAATGTATGCTATTCGCTTATAATAATGTTCTTTTTTTCTACAATAAGCCTTTGACTTTATACTAGTAATTAAATTAATAGGATCTTGCCTCATCTTGTACTAGTCATACTCTGCTCCTTTCGAGAGGAAATTAACCAACGGAGCCCCCGCTGGTCGTTATTGTTGGGTTTACATATAAAAATGTATTGTTAATTACTCTTGGCTGAAACAGGTCTTTATTGAAGTAATAAAAACTAATATTAAGTGACCAGCATAACACAGTTGTATTTAAAAGCATATGGCAACCTATATTATGCTTGTTTATTTTTTGGTGGTAGCATTTAATAAATAGTATTATTTATTAAATGGTGGTAGTACTATCCGGGAAAGCCTAGAGATTGACAGCGCTAATCACAGATGATAAGGTAGATATCCAATCTTCTACAAATATACCTATTTCCTTAATCTATGGAGCAACTTATAAGGAAAATATTGTATTTTACATAGTGATATGGTGTTATTTTGATATTTGGTTTTGAGGAAATTTTGATATTTTTAATTCAATTAAATTTTTTTTATCGCAATGTGAGATATATACTTTTATTTAAATGATACTGTGCGGTCTATGGTCGAAGGAGAAGCAGATTATAAAGGGAAAATAAGATTTCAAATTGAAGTTATCTGCTTGGTAAACTACTTATTTAATTATTTTTATTTGGATAGTGCAAGTAATCGATGTTTTGTTATTATATTTATATATTTTGTTATATAAATACATCATATAAAATAAAAATATATTTCCTATCTATAAAAAAGTTTTTAATGTCACATTTATAAACATGCGTACATCATGTTCTTTGCTTTGAACGTCTGCCTCCTGCTGTGGCTCAATTTCTGGTATTATTATCGTTTCTTCTTCTCTATCTTTCCTATAAACAATTCAAAACAAATATATAATGTTAAAGAATAATAATTACTACTTACAGGTAACGTCTTTCTATTTTTCTTCTCTGTACAGAGGTTTTGTTGCATTTTCTTTGCGGTAATTTTTGGCTTTCTTTTAATACCTACAAAAACAATCTAATAATGTTTTGAAGCATAAATTATTATAAATATTCACATGTAATAAAATTGCTACGTAAAAAATAATGTGTATAAATGTTCATGAACGATGATATGTGCTTTCCGCTTTTTTAACGCTATTTTCACTTATTTTTTAATATTCTCTTCTTGGGAAATTATTAATGGATATATCAGCACTTGCAGACACATATAGAGTAATATCTCTACTTGCTGGTTATTTTTTGTTGTTGTTTACTTATAACCCTGTATGACAGTACAAGGTTTTCCCTACGTCTTAGACTAAGATAGATCTACGTATAGTATTATTTCAGTTTTAATATCAGCAGATGTATCAACAGTATTTACATATAAAAAATATATACTCGTATACTTCATAAATAGATAATAGATCATTCATACGTTTATTTAATTATGGCAATTCTGTTCATAGACTGTCAGTTGGCATTATAGTTTAGGTTTTAATGTACCTAACACCAATAATGGGGTAGGTGACCAATTTTTAAATTTTATGTAGGATAGCTTGTAAAAAATAATACATGTAACTATATATTTTAAAAATTATTAATTATGTGTAGTTTTGAAGTAAATAAATAATGAAGTTCTTTGGAAGGGATGATGACGTCCATTACGTGCATCGTGCATTAGAGGCGGACCAAGATAGACAGAGACGGAATAGCTGGTGTGAGTGAAATAGCAACAAGACTGCAGGCATAGACAATTTATATGCATGGTATTATTACCTCGCCTTCAAATTTAAACTAATTAACTTTTGCATTTAATGTACCTCACACCAACGAACGCTGTTTCTATTTAATGCAAAATAGTATTTTTTTTATTAAAATTCTATTGTGGTCATTGATATGTGAATAATATTTAGTTCCTACGCCTATGGGTATTCCCTATTGTAGTAAATCACGTCTGTCCATAGTCTAGCACTAAGAATGGCCACACAGAGTGCGTTGGTACCGGCTCTCTCGATATGATCTATTCGGTACAGCTAAGTACCGTGGACTTTCTTCTATTTATAACTGTAACGGCAGTGGCAAATTGGGTCCGAATTGGAAGATGTCGAGCAGTTCCCGGAAGGCACAGAACACGGATGTGGCAGATTTGCAACGGGACTCAATCATCGCATTACCATCATCTATTATTGGCTTTCTGTTATGCTCACCCTTTCAAATTGATTTACATATTTAAAGATGTAAATAATTACAGATATCTATCATACAGCAGACTGGCACATCCAAAAAGTCCTGAAGTACATATTTATTTATTAAATATTTCTAACTCATTATTGTTTAATAATAAATTATTTACTTGTATGACAAGGACTTTCAATAATTTTATTAAAATATTATCTGTTCCAATTTCCAATTATTAGTTGTGTTCGTTTATTTAAGTATGTAATGTTGCGTTTTATCCACACTCCTCAAAATCGTTACATTAGGAACAGTTTAAAGTCCTCATAATAGTCATAATACTATCCTATACGCTAGGAAAACGTCGACCAATGCGCCACCACATAGCTAGAAATGGAAACTCCTTGTGTGTCACGCCACAGTATAAATCATATATATGCTTTATTCTGTGGTCACGCTTTAACAAATGTATTGAAATCAAGTGCATGAAATCAAGGAAGTAAATAAAAGAACCAATATTATAAAGCGTGGAATCCGTGGTCACTAGTGCAGTGTTCCAAAAGTCACAATGTAAAACTTAAAAACAAATATTATATATAAATATTTAGGTAAAAATTATTCAAAAATTCAAAACAGTGATTTACAAAATTTTTACAAACCGGCATTAGAAAAGGATTTAAAACCAGTTTTAATTTAGTTGTCACTATTTTAGTTAATAATAATAACGGTTTCTGCTAAAAATATTTAGTTTGATTTTATTGTCAATTTTAAACGGTTAAAATATCAGTTTTCTTGCTTTAATCATACATTAAGTAGGATTACAAGAGTAAATAAAAATTTATTAAAGTATCAAACCGTTCAAAGCTTCTCTATTTCTATATACACTTATTTCTTATAGTAGCTATTTTATTTACTGTAATTATATATGTATGAACATAATTAATGCAATCCTTATTTTCCGTTCAACATATCAATAATTTTACTTGTATTAACAAATTTCGGAAGAATACGTTTGAACATAGTACACACGGAGTTTTCTTTCGCGGTTATTGCGTGACACGAGCGTCGCTTTTCGTATTCATTTGCCTTTGAATTTGAATTATGGTTCCCTTTCACCTAGCAAAATTTTCCCTTATTCAATTTTCAAAGATGTCATATTATTATCCCCATATTACATTGGGATCAAAATTAATTTTATTTCTTTTGGTTTTTTTTGTAATTCGTGCGGGAATATTTCAATACAATTTTTTTTGTAAAATTATTCATAATTAAACCGGGTACCATATCTACACCATTGCTTTTTATTACTAATTCAATTAATTTAGAGAGCTTTTACAAATAAAATGATTGCAGCGAAGCGAAGCGATTTGAAGAAAGCTTAACCATTGTTTAAATTTTTGACAGCAATGTATTTTTAATACATTACCATAGTAACAAAGTCAAGTTAATCATTTCATTAGTTAATCATGCTTTCTGCAACGGAGAACAATAATCTAACAGGATAAGTTTTTCTTCTTCAGTTTTCTCCTTTTATCTGACTATCCCCTTATGTTTATTTTTTCCTCTTTTGCTATCTTCCTTACGCAGTCCTATGTCCTATTCTTTTAGGACTTTTCTGACATAATCCTTTGACCTCCTCATTGATCTCCCCTTCGTTATTCTCTTTTTCACTTCTATTTTGCTTACTTCCAATATAGTCGTCCCTCTTCACCAAATTATCTCTTTTTTGATACTCCCACCATTTCAATTATTGTTCCTTTCTTTTGAATTACATCCTGTTTACCCAAAATTCACATTAGCATTCTTTAATATTGTATATCATAGATTTCGTCAATTTTTTTTATTTGACTTTGAAATCCCTAATATTAAGTTATTATATTAACCATTAATGCAATTCATTATTGACATCGAAATTGTGAAGATTGCAATATTCGGTTATACGATATTGACGTATTCAATACATTTACATGTCTATAAATAAATTGTTATTATTATTCATTTCTAACGTGTAAAATTTTTCATATACCTACATTAGTATAGATGGATTTAAAAATCAAAGAAATATGTGACGTCGGTTGTTTTTTTAGTTTAAAAAAAACTGACCATGTCAAAAATTAGGACATGGCTATTTTATTTTAATACCGTGTAACATTTTGCGAAGCACTGCGTATCATTGCGTTCCAATCAAGACCAAGTGATGTGTGATCTTATTTCCGTCATGAGGAATTCTTAACCGGAGCACTTACATATATAGTACATAGCTCGAGGCTGTCTAGTTATTAACTTACAATAATTACGTTAAAGTGATCTGGAGTCACTAGATCAAGTTGCATGCTTGCTACTTTGCTCAAATTGCACGCAATCTGTTATTATATTCTTATCATTTTATTTGGCTATTTGTTTAAATAATTATTAACATTAAAATAATATTCTCCACAATTAAACATATGTTTATGGCATTTAATTTTAAATGTACTACATAATTCGCAGTGATTTTTTTAATCTCGATTAAACAGGGGCAATGTCCCATAACTTTCCCAAACCCTGGAAATTGCTGGTATTCTGAAAAATACAAAGTAATTTGTTCTTTTGCAGTTTTTATTATTTTTTTGTAGTTAATTACAGCCCCTTCACCCGCCGCAGAGCTAGATGTACAAGTAGTGTAGGGGGGAGGAGGCAGGGCCGGATTTAATACGGGGCCTCCAGCAATGCAATGGAGCTTTTGGATTAAAAAGAAATTCGAAAAATTGAAAAAAACCAGGTACTAAAGAAAGTACTACAAGCGTGACAGAGACGGAATGGGGTAGGTGACCAATTTCTAAATTTGGTATATGTGATAGCTTGTACAAAAATAATATACCCGTATTTTTTTAAAATTGTTAATTATATGTTGTTTTGAAGTAAATAAATAATATAGTACTTGGGAGGGGATTATGACGTCAACTAAGTTCATGAGAGGGGCGAAGGTAGACAGAGACGGAAATATGTGGTGTGAGTGAGATAAATAGGTATATTGCCACACCTTCAAATATTAACCAATCAGCGTGCAACTTAGTAAACGTCATAGTAATGGACGCTGTTTCTATTTAACGCAAATTACTAAACAATTGCTGATAAATATTTAACTTTATTAATGTCAACATTCATAAATACACATACTTTCTATAATTTAACAGTTTTTTCATTAAAATTCTACCTTGGTCATCTACCCCATTATGATCTCCTGACGCATTTAAACGAAAATAAAAAGTTCTATAAAATTGCTATGTAAATTTGTATTTATTGCATTCAAAATTTGGTGCACAATGAGGTTTTTTTTAGAAGTCAAGATGAGTTGTTTGTTGATTTTTTCGTAGCCAGTTGTAAAAAAAGAGTTAAATAAATAGAAAAAAAACGTGCGAATAAACATAATGTTTTTGTTAACACAGACAACAGTTTATGTCTCGATTTTTTTCGTACACATTGAAATGTTCGTTTTTTTTTTTACTGTGAAAGTAGAATAGCGAAACCATCGATATTTTTTTAAATCGAGTTTAAGTGACATGTCGGTTTTTTCATCGATGTATATGTTTCGATATATCGAGTAAAACATCGATTTTTGTACCGATATTAATGGACTATGTTTAACATTTCTATGACAACATTTTGTACAATATTAAGAAAATTAATATAAAAAAAGGAAAAAGAATGAACGGCATAGGAGATGCGCACATGCATCACTTATCTTGTTATCTTATATTGAAATAAATAAAACTTCAAATTGTAGATTTGTTACATTATACTTTTGTAAAAATATTGTTAATTTAATTACCTTCATGAATTAATAAATACTTAGCAACACTAATTTCTGGTGTTCACTATTTTTTTCTTTAGGCATAATTTTGTACAGTTACATTTAAATTTTATATTATTATAATTTGTTTATATTTCTTTCTTAACATTTTAAAAATCGATTTTTGAATTTCGATGTTTACGCTAAATCAATTTATTTCGATACAACAAATGATATGGAAATCGATTTTTAAAAGTTTTTGGTCATCCCTAGGACAGAGGATTGTATTAAATTGTTTTATTTTTGAACATAAAGTTACCTAAATTGGTTTATAAGAAGAAAGCAGACAGCTTTTGATGCACATGTATATCAAGTCAAATGTTAATTACTTTAAAAATTAAATACACAGACAAAGCGCACAGATCAAATTGATTTCACCAGTACCGTATCTAGACAATTTTGCGCCCTGGACAAACTTAATTCTTTGCGACCTCCGTCGCCTCGAATGTTAATAATGTATTATGGAAAAAAATTGGATATACATATATTGTTTCATAAAAACATTTCATAACAAAAGATATAATATATAAAATTAATAACAAAAACCAAAAAATAATTCTAAACATTTTTAAAATGGAACATAGATATGTACTTACATTAAATAAAATAAGTCAAACATTAATCAAAGATTAATAGATTTTTTTTAAGAGAATAACTAGTTATATTTTAGAGGAGAATACAATGATTACTAAAAAAACTCTCTAAATTGTCTTCATATACTTTCAACTTTACTGTTTTTTGAGGTAAGTATTACACGTAACCGCATTATGAATGAGCTCATATGAGTAATTTCTCCAGTGTTTAGAATTTTTTTTCTTATGTAACAATTTATTAATCAATGACAGTTTTTTCTCAACTGTCAAATATTTTTTTGTTTATATATTATATTTACATTTTACTAGCATTGCTAGTGGAAATAAGAAATTGTAGCAATAATTTATTTTCATTTTACTGATACAACATTGTAAGCTTTGTGATTGGTTGATTTTCATAAGAATTGTATTCTCTTACTAATATGTAATATATAAAATTCAAAATTATAACAGGGGGTGTAACTCAGTGGTAGAGTGTCTGCTTCGCATGCTGAAAGTCCTGGGTTCAAATCCCAGCTCCTCCAAAGTATTATTTTCACATATTTTTAAATATATTGTGAATTTTGCGCCTTGAACAAACTTAAGTCTTTGCGCCTCTTGTCGTTGTTGATGGTAATATCTTAAGCAAGAAAGTTGTTAATTTTAGGATTATAGGACTATTTGAAAAAATATGTTAGAAAAAGTATTTGTTCCATAAACACATTTCACATTTATGTACATTAAATAAAAATAGTCAAAATTATAAGATAAATAGAAAATTACTTAAAGAAATTAATACAAATAAAAACTAATTGTAATTATAACTTTTCTTGCTTTCACATTTGCATAATTATTAATAATTTCGTCATAAGAATTTTGGCATAAATTTATAAATCTGGCCCTGGAGCGGGGTGGGGGATTTGGTGTTGCATTTCGAAAGAATAATCAATAAATTTTAAAAATATACATTTTTTTCAGTTTTAACAAAAATAAAAATTTTCTTTTTTTCTTACAATACAAAAAATAGCATATAATTACTTTATCGCAGATTTCGACAATTTATGTCGAGCTGGGTGTTTAACAATTCATAGCTAACCTTGAGAGAGCACCACGGGGAAGTGTCTATTGCAGTAATGTTGAATTACTATAATTTATAATTTTGGTATATTTTCCCCGGAATTTACCATTTTAAATTCTCTTGTAGTTTATAATTTTGGTAAATTACAGTCGTAATTTACCGTTTTTATTACCATTTTAAAATTATTGTAAAATTGCGTTTAAAATGTAGGTATTAAAGTATGTAAAAAGAAAAATTAAATTAAAAACTATTATTATAAGTAGGAAATATATTACAAAAAGTAACCTATAATTTTAAAAGATTAATAATTATTACAAAAAATAAATTTGGTACAATTATTTACAAAAAGATAAATAAACATAGACAATATAAAATTATTGTTATGTGGACACTTTTCTCAGATATGAAACCACATTAAGATTCCAATAACTGACTGACTCTTTAAATCTAAGGCATTTGTTTTCACAGTACCTTGCACAAATTCACCATTTTGCAAAATACTTTTGGGTTCGCATAATTTTAAATTGCAAGGTACAAATAATAACTTTGCAGCTCTGTCATTTGTTAGATTATTTCGTTTTTTGTTTTGAATAATTCCAATATATGCGTGATTTGGTAATTAATGGTAATTTATAATTGTAAATTACGGTTAAATTACGGTAATTAATTTCATAATTTACCGCGTAAATTACAACTTTACAACTATCATCACTGCTCAATTGTAATGTAGGAAATAGTTGAAGAATTTGGAACTTTTATTTTCATTCGTTATTTTTAACTCTCTTATAAAAGCATGTTTACCATTTAGTTTAACTTTTGCAAATAAAAGATAAATATCTTCTTATTCACAAATACCGATTTCCGGAATTCGAATGTGGGTCAGAGATATAAATGCCATGTAACTATGCACTACAGGTATAAATATAACCGTTTTGACGTATTGCAAATCGTATGACCATGTTATGTAAACAAAGTAAAGGATGTAGCCTTAGTTTACTTATCCTTGAATGTAATCGTACAAGTGACGTCACTGAATTTGTGATAATGAGTGAAATAATTAATTGGAATAGTACGCTCGTTCTCATGAATGGTACTTTTATATTGTTCTATTTTTAAACTCATACACTATTGTAAAATTAAATTGTATCATGTGTATTGTATTTATTTTTATGGCAGCTCTATTCAAAATTTTGTACAATAATTTCAATTTAATACAAGTCGATATCTCAAGGATATTCATATACATATAAGAACTAACACAAAAATAATCTATTTATAGAAAAAGAAATCTTTATATTAGTAATTATCTACTGAAAAACATAATTGCTGTTTTGAAATATTATACGTTGAGCTAGTAAATGTTTTAATTATAATATTGACGTCTGTATTATATCCTTCAATTTTTGAAAGAAAAACTATGTCAAAAACGAGTTAGGTACTGGGAAAAAGGAATTTCATTGAATCTATTGTAATATAGCAGTGTGTTTGGGAGACACTATAAGCTCTTTGCTCTACATTCATATGTCTGTATTATATTATTACCATACTTCCTGTATACATGAGTTAGATTATAAAGGAAACATAAACATTATTTCATGATCTTTTTATTACATAATTAATTAGAACGGACGACACATATGGTTTTATATTCGACATTAAATAGAAACAGATAAATTTCAAGAATTACAAATACAAAGAATTCAAAGATAAAATACACATTAAATTTCAGTTGGTATATCTTAATTATTAATTAATGATGCGAAATTGAATAAAATATAAACAAATCGCACTTAAATGAGGGCAGAGTTCAAGATAAAATTTATTAGACCGACAAATATATTTTTATTTATTTATTCATTCACAATATATATTGAAGGTTAAAGTTGCCTAATTTTCCTTATAATAGTTATTTTAACTGCAAGGAAAGAAAGTACATTATAACTTTCGAGGTTATAAGTTCATTGTTACCGTACGAGTGTAGTTGTATTAAGGGTTTACATTACAAGTCGCTTATTTTTTTTGCGCCCTCAGGAGCATTTAACTTCAAATAATTTTAAAGCAATCATAGTTTATTTTGCTAGTTGTTAGACGACCAAATGTATATCAAATTGATATGATTTTCGTAATTACCCTGATATAATAGTAGGATAGTTATTTTTATAACACTCCGTTGACAATGGACAAGGAGACATTTTCCTCAGCGCAGCATTTTTTTACATCAGTATTAAAGCACTGAATTGTTATTATTTTAAAGAATTATTGTATCTCTTCTATTTTAAAGTAACTGACTTCTACCCTAAAAGAAAGAAAATAGAACCAGTCAATGCCTCGCATCAATGTGACTATGTATTCAAATTTTCATTTTAAAATGCCTACAATTACAGATTGAATATTAGCCAATAGTAATCCATATGACCGGTAATAATGCGCATCTCAGGATATACCTGCGATCTTGAGATGCTATCACACAGTCCCACTCTGCGGGGCGCCGGGGCGGTAGTGAGCCTTTGAGTTTCCGCCTCGCCTGGTGGTCTGACTAGACCGCTTTTCAGGGCATTTCAAGCCCTGAAGGTGATCTAATTCAACCGGCTGGGAATTGGTGCACACATTAGTGTGTTCTCTAATTCTTGGCTTGCTGAAACTAGAGCACGTTCTGGAGCCGTTTTGGCTGCTTTGGTTTCAGTGAGTCAAGAATTAGAGCATTCTGAAATGTTTGTTCTAATTTTGGAGCAATGAAGCTCTGAAGTGGATCAAAAATTTGTGCAAGTATTCAAAATGCTCAAATTCTTGACCTACTGAAACCAGAGCACATTCTGGAGCAAATTTAGCTGCTCTGGATTGTGCTCTGGTTTCAGTGGGTCAGGAATTGGAGTACTGAGACTTGTTTGCTCTGTTTCTAAGTAGCTAAAACCAGAGCACATTCTGCAGCAGATTTGGCTACTCTGGGATAGAGCTGTGGTTTCAGTGGGTCAGAAATTAGAGCACTCAGAAATGTTTGCTCTAATTCCTAGTCTGCTAAAACCAGAGCTCATTCATGAGCAGATTTGGCTGCTCTGATTTCAATGGGTCAAGAATTGTAATTATTATAATTATTATAAAGTGTTTGCTCTAGTATTTCTTTTTCTTGTATGTTTTGATGTTGGTAAATTTTACTCACAAGGAAATTTAGTAAAGTTGACGCTCGTGCTGACAAGTTATATGTTGCTATGGCATTGAAAAAATTTATACATTTAGAAATCTTTTTTGTAAAATTTAAAACAAGTAACAACATTGTCATTTTGTCTTTCAATGATTATGTTATATATTGATATAGCTTTAAAAGAAAAGATTAAACTTAAAATATATTGGTGAATTATAGAGTATAATACTCGACTACCACATAATTTTAAATACACTTATGTTATGCTGGTCGCGTACCATATTATCTGTAAGATATTTATACACAGAATTGCCACATCTAAAAATATAATAAGAAAAAATAGATTGTCAAATTCGGTCATATCACAGACCGTCACCATATCATATACTCATACATATCACCATAAATTACTTTTTCTTTTATATAGTTATTTTTAGAAATGTCTTCAAATCTTTTCACGGCTTCCGGTTACATTTTTAGCCCCCCAATTTCTTGACCTAATTTATATATTCAATTTATTTTGATATAATGTTTAATAATTTTATCACCAGCTCCCTGTGAAGACATAATCAATTTTTCATGCGTTTCATCCAAATATATTTCTTCATCTAATTCGTATGCCTACTTTTACACTAAATATTACCACCATTAGTAATTTACAATAATTTTCACCTTGTAATACGATAGAAAAAATAGCGTAGAAATACATACTTACCACTAGATTTTAAATATAAGGTAGCGTAACTTTTATGTTTTGAAACAATTGTACGCATGCATAGAGCACAGAAAAATCATCATCGTCATCATCAGAAGCTTGAAAAATCAAGCCAAGCCAAGCTTTTGCATTTCAATCCAAGAAATGTATGATGATATTACATTATTATATATTCTGTAAAAGTTTTAGAACCACTGTATTATCATACGAGCATCAAACCTGGCCAAAAATAAAATAAAACTGGTTTTTATTATGAAAAAATTCTGCGAATCTAAGTACCGCTATGTGTAAATTCTTCTATGCGTACTAGGAAACAAAATTATTTTCGCAAATAAAAATTGGCTATGAATGAAGTTTCTTATGCCAAGAATGTTAAGGGTAATTTGTATTTATTTACTGTTACGTGTAATGAAAAAATATAGCGGTGTGTTAGAACGTTGGAAAGCACTGCAAGCTGGAACTACTTATTGTAAAGAGATAGAATATATTTCGCCTAAAATATTAACCTCCCGTACTACACAAATGTATAAAATACAAGTCCGCTTTTTCTGTACATGAACGTACAACGTGTAACATAAATTGAAGGATTATAAAAAGTCTAGTAATGCAATGTAGGTTAAGAAATATTTCATTACTGAAAGATAACTTGGGTAACATTGTAACAATGAGATTTTATCTGCTATGTATTAAATTCTTTAAATATTTTCTTTATATTTCTATGCTTTCCCATAAATTAATATTTACATGGAATTCATCAGATAATGTAATTTATGTGTAACCAATTTTCTTAAGAAAATCTTTCATAATATGAATAATAAATAAATACAGAAAATGTATAATTTTACGAAATCCTTATAAATATTACATTGTCACAATTGAAATGAATATTATTTTAGACTTAGCAATATACTGCTTAATCCACTATATAATAATAGCATTCTTCCGTCTTATCTCATTTATGTTTAAAATGAGATGAACTAAACTGAAATTTTGAGAAGGGCTCTTCCTCCAATTTTTAAAATTATTTGTTTGTTTTTATATTTCGCCTCTTTATACAAGTAACATTATATTTGTTCATTTATTTTCGTGCTGGGAGGGGGTATTCAATTTTATCGGGGGATACGGGAATTCACCCCTCCTTGTTTCATCTCTGTTTGTTGATAGGAATCTCAGTTTTTATCGGTTAATAAAGTTAAAATAACAACAAACTAAGTTGAATTAAAAAATTACAATTGTTTTTAATACTTTTATATTTTAATTTTGTTATTGGATCGATTATGCAAAAAACGAAATAAATATTTTTCCGGTTTTGGATAATTGGAAATCAAGTTTATCATTTCATTCTTCAAAATCTTCCTCAACCGATAGGGAGCACTTATTCCTACGGCCCTTATATTCACTACTGAAGTAGCAGTATTTCTCTCAATAATACTTTATTTCATGTTCGTGTAAATGAAATATGCATTAGTACAAATATATAATTTTTACAATCTAATGTGTTATACGTAATGAAGAATAAAAATTTTATGGATCTCAGTCAATATATTTAGAATACTACGCCTCCTATCAGTTTCGACCCTTCTTGGGTCTTTTGCAGGGACTAACAGGACACAATATACAATTACAAATTTGTCGGACATTATATAATACAACTTATATGTAGGTCAGTTTAAAAATAGTCTGTACATTTTACATATAAAACAATTTTTAAAAACTATACATCGGTCAAATATAAATAAAATTTGTTCTGAATACAGAAACTATTAACAATTTAATTTGATTTTTTTTTTTTAACTTGCGATTTGGTTCAGCACATGGCCAATAGCTAATTAAAGACCTTACAAAATCTTGTTTGTTTTAGTTACATATATCATGTAATGATAAGTTAGTTTTAATAAATATATTTTTGTATTAAGAGCGTGAAGGTGTTTTTAGTACGTGGGAATATCACTTTTTGACGATGCTTGCAGAGTAAAAAAAAGTCATTCAAATGTACTAAAAACACAGTTCAAGCTCGAAATACAAACAATATTTTTTCTATAACATTTTGTCCAGAAATTATAATTAAAATCAGGAAAATAAATAATAAAATTATGCTGTTATCTTGTTTAAATATCATAGTTACTTTTATAAATAAAGAAAAATGAAAGTTGTTTATAGATATTAAATAGTTAATTTATAACCGTGAAAAAAAGTTTTTCAATGGTTGTCATAGCAATATATTAAAAAAAAAAACACTTGAAAAAAATAACGTACTTTCAACCTAAAAATTAATGCACGAATGTTAACATTTTTGACAGATGTTGAAAAATTATATTTTATTATAGATTTTTTTTATATTTATTGTTTTAGAAATTTGGTTTATTCTTCCCTCATTATATGTTGTTTTAATTGTTATTCATGTTTTTGTATGTGTGATATGTTGAATGTCATCTCTTATTCCGTATTTTCATTAAATTTTTATTTTTATTACTTAAGTCGGATGTATCTGTTCTAAGATTTGTTATTTTTATCCTGGTTTATGTGTAAAATCTCTAATATAATTAATATTTTTTTCCGTAGCAAGGATTTTTGTTTCTTGGAAATTAAAAGTGTGGTTTCTAGTCCTACTGTGATCTACCAAGGCGTATTTCCCGTTTGCATTGCGATCTCAATTACAATTGCGTTCATTTTTCTTGCTATAAGTATAATTCAGAATTTCTTAATTGAAAGATCACATTTAACAATTGAAGTAATTTTCGAAATAACATTACTTTATCGAAGAGGAGAGTACAGTTTTATATTTTCGTAAAAGAATACGCTTGTAATATTGTGTTGCATTACTCCAAGTTTAA
Organism: Stenolophus ochropezus; assembly: GCA_035578165.1. Taxonomy (NCBI): domain Eukaryota; kingdom Metazoa; phylum Arthropoda; class Insecta; order Coleoptera; family Carabidae; genus Stenolophus; species Stenolophus ochropezus. The sequence goes on along the minus strand of JAQOWZ010000011.1, from coordinate 24,677,077 downwards.
AACATATGATTGTGAAGAGATATTTGCATGTAATACAATTTCACTCTAAATCCTTGCATGCCGACTCATCGTCATTCTATCATCTTTTATCTGCATCTGCGCATCGTTTATTATCATAATTGCGAATAAATCCTATGCACAATAGTCATAATCACTTTCCGAGTCACGTCTATTTAAATAGCTCGTCGTTAGTGTATACCAATGACCCGGGCGCTCTGATATGAATTGTGCATTGTGCAACGCATTGTTAGCCCGGCCTTGCCGAGTGACAGTCCCGATGAGCAAGGCCGCCATGCTGTGATTGATCTAATGACGGCCTGTTGTATTGATGAATTGATTGGGAAATGTGGATCACAGATAAGAACACAGCGCGTAAATTCGTGTAGGACAGATAGTTTACATGCAGACATAAATTATACTGACTATTCGCACGAATCTCCCACAAGGAACATAAATTTATTGATAATATTCTGAATTCTGATATAGCCTTATATACGTCATTAGATGGAACTATTTGGACACATTGTCAGTGTGTCTTAATAGGTTTTGTAAAACTTGTTTATGAACAGCTGCTATGTAGTTAACAATAAATCTCTATTTATTAAATGTTAAAAATTCATTTAATTCTTATTGCTCTTCTCGACGAGTTCTATCACTTGTTAAATTGATTGTAGTTAATTCTATTACTCCTTGTATAGCGATGTTTCTTAACGTGGGTCCCACGGCCAAATGGAGGCAACTTGATTGTTGTGGGGGCAATTTTTGAATATATAAAATATGTATATGTTACATAGGGGGGCATCAGAATTTTAGACATACTTAGGTCTATACCTAAGTATTTCTAAAATTCTGATGCCCCCCTATGGTAAAAAGAAAGGTCAGGAAACACTTCATGTATAGGCTGCCACATATTTTTAAATAAACATGTGTAATGCTGGTTGCGATCCGTCACTTGGTTAGTGCGCTCCGTCTCGAATTGAACCGTAGGGCTGTTCGATTACAGTTCTTTATAATTGATTATGGATTTTGAAAAGTAATCGATTATTTTGCTTAACCGATTATATTGATTAATCGATTAATGAAATAACTGCATAATCAATTAATCGATCAATCATAAAATCGATTAATCTATTAATCAGTTAATTAATACTAAATAATTAGAACTTAAATCCAGTAGTACTGAAAGACATCACTCTAAAAAAACTATCGATTAATCAATTAATAGATTAAAAAATCAACTAATCGAGTCGTCAAATAATCAATTAATCAATAATCGATTAATAAAATATTCGACTAATCAAATAATGGTTTAATCAAAATAATCGATATGTCGATTAATCAAATGTTTGATTAATCGATTATCCGAGTGGTTCGGAACACACTATAAGTTGTAAGTATCAATAAAATGCAAGTAAAACTGTGCCACCAAGATACCATACAACCGATCGCCTCTACCGAATTTGTAAATGTCAGTTAATTATTATTTTTCAAATATTATAATTAATTGTATCTTCAAGTGAAAAGGAGGCGTTACTCGAGGCATTTGCCCTCAAAACAACACAATACAAACCTGGAGATCTCGTAGACCACTTTGAAATTTTAAGAGATACACCAGGAGAAACTAGCCTTGTCAATCTGTGACATAATGACAACAAAATATACCTTTGACCGGAGGTATAAGGTAGTTATTAAACATCGCCTTCAGTGGACAGTAGGAGGACCAGGTTTCCAAAGGGAGTCACTGTTCTGGTGCACGATTGGTTCAAAATTAGAGTTTATTAGACTAGAGAAACTGGAATAGGTGTATTTGGTCTAAAGTATCATTAAAAGGATCCATAGAAACCAGTTCCACTTGTTTTCAAGCAGAGATTTATGTAATAAATCTATGTGTGCCTCCAAACCTAAATAAATAAGGCAATAAAGTAACAATACACATGTGCACTTGTGATTCGGAGCTAGTCTGGAATTGCAAAGACACCCTCCAACAACTGCTCAAAGATAACCACGTCACTTTGTAGTGATTACCAGCGCATGAGGTTGTGGTAGGCTATGAAAGAGTGCTTTTACAAGCCCGAACCTTCTTATGGTATCCTGGAAAGCCACATAAACAAGGAAATCAAAAATTGGGGCAAGGCTACCATAGCCTTACTTTGGAGAGGAATTCAGTCAGAATAACCGACTATCGAATGAACATTCGGCGAAATTTTAACCGGATATTCGGCCGAATATTCGGCATTACCGACTAATATATTTTTGTACAATCTGAAAGTGTGATTGCTGGTCCTCGTTGCGGAGAGGAGTGTATTTATTCTGAAATGAACGCCCTATTTTTTGTTTAGGTAATTTCTTGTTTGATTATTACTAAATTTAATTATTTCAGTTTCAAAAAAATTACCACCAAACAATATAATCTGATATATAATTTACACTTATTGTAGATACATAAATAATAACTAAACATATGTATATCTTTCGTTTAAAATTTATGATGTATATATTTATATATTATAACATAACAAAACGAGCGTTCTATTTTATTTATTTCTTGTAACCGAATATTCGGTATTAAAATATGCCGAGTAGGCCGAATACCGAATAGAGAAAATATGGCCGAATAGGCCGAATGCCGAATAATTATTTGGCTTCGGTCCCATCTCTAATATATTTCATCTTTTCATCGTCATCGATAAAACCAAGGATCTACTAACTCTTAATAAAAAGAATCGGAACATTACGACATTTATCTTTACTGGTCACTATTCGTTGAAATACTATCTGCATACGATTACTAAAGCTCAAAATAAAATTAATCTAATCTGTGAAAAGGATAAAGAAAATATTATAGATGTGAATATCCAGCTATAACCGAAAGTAGATTGACCAACTAGGTAAAAGGTATACGACGGCAACTGAGATCGGGAAATAGACAGACTTCATAAAACTACGTCCAGACTACAAAGTAAAGGCTAAGTTACACTAGATCTTTAGGTGTAATGACAAGTGTCTAAATAATAATAATAAACATTATTACTTGTTTATTTACACCAACTTTTTTCAAATATTATTGTTTTTAAATGTCACTTCCGGTTGGCTGATATTAACTAAAAGTTGATCAACTTGTGCCATTGATGCCACAATCTTTAATATAAAATTTCATTAAAATCCGTTTTGCCGAATTTGGGCTACACACACACACAAGCACATATACGAGTAGGTACACACACAGATGGAAAGACCGAGAAAATAGTTAAAGTTTATTGTAATTGTTAAATACCTTATAAATTAAAATCTCGGAATGTCCTATTCGTATGATTATAATAGGTAGGTATTTCTGTTATTATATATGACGGTAAATTAAAACAGATATATTTCTAATTTTTATAATTTTGGAGCGATTTTTTTCCATATGAAAATACTGTTGAACCTGAAATATCGAATGATATGACTTTAATATTTTAATATATCAACTGTAATATTTGATTAGAATAGAGTTGCCACATACATAAAACACAAATATAATGAGATATCTATTAAATATGAAATAAGTAGAATACTTAAACAAGCTCAGTTAATTATAAATGATTTATTTTTATAATCTATTATCTGTAAAATATGTGTATGAATAGAGTTACCATGTTTACAAACACTAATAGAGTTATAAGGTGTGAAGATATAAACGTTAAGGACGCGTATAATAGTAAAATTAGCTCATGTAATGTTGGTTGCCACATCCTGTGACAGAGGCTGACCTTTATCCACATATACGGAGCAAAAAACACTCTGCTCGTGAGAATCTGTTTTTCCCTGCCGCTATTACTTAAAATGGAAAGTTTACCTACGAATTCGCTGAAGATTCACATTCGGCATTCGACGTCCTCATGTGTAACCTTCGCTGCTTTAATTTCTTTATCCCCTACAATTATATATTTATTACAAGGAGAGAACGATATAAGTAGCAAAAACTGTGACAAATTAACACAAACACAAAAACATTAACAGCTTCAATTTCTTATAAATAAATATATTAGCAAATCTCATAATTATATTTTTATTTAGGGAACTCTATTCTTGAGATCTTACAGATATTTTGTTATAGTAACAACAAGTGTTTCATGGTCTATGTCAGGTCTCAGGTGTTAGGGATTCCTATTACTTTTACTGCAGGTATAACCTCTTAGACGTAGCCCCCAAAATAATATTTTTTTTAAATAAAATTACAATAGATCTATTTTACAGCTATAATCTGCATAATTTAATTAGTGGTCAGTGAACATATGTATTCCTATTCAGATATTATTAATTGCAGTTTTTTTGCTCATATTGTGACCGTTCTTTTTGTCATCTGTGATGAAGTGATATGATATCTTTTCCCCATAACGGATGCTATCTGACCTCGTGAGGTGCGTGCTGATGTTTTAATGTCACTTGAAGAATTGGGTTATGTTTTGATGTCAGCCAACAAAATTATATCGTTATTGATTTTATAATATTGCTATTTTATCTGTAATAATAAAACAATTGCCAATAACATTGGAGACATTGTGTTATTAAGTTTTTATTTATTTTATTTATAAACAAATAGTTAAAAAACGATATTTTAAAATTTATAATTGTTTTAAATTTATCGTTTATTAATACAGACATTTTTTCTTATTTATATCTAGTTCGAACGATAACACAGATTTTCAGAGATAATTAGTTCTGCAGTTGATCATAAATGTAGTTCTGTTTTGTCACAGCCATTTATTTATGTCTAAACTTGTTTATACTTATTAGTTGGCTTTTGAGTACTGACAGTTCATATGCACTGTTATCAGTAAGCTTTGCATGAGTGATATTTAGTTACAGGTTACAACGGTTACTAATGTTGTTTTGTAAATGATTGGTGGATCTTTTTATATAAACTTGATGTTATGTATAATTGTATGTGAGTTATTGTACTGAGTATTTGTTTGAATGTAAAACCGTACTTTTGGAGGACAGTTAGATGAGATATTTCAACTCAACGCGGGATTAGGACAGATCGTGTTGTAACCCTGTACCCGACGTCCTTTAAGGGCGGGATTTTGTTAGTTCACGGTGATTCTTAGTGCATCGTGGGACAACGACTAGTTTGTGATTCTTGAGTTCTAATTGAGTCGGTGAATGTTGATTAAATGACTAAATTAAACATACTGACTGGTCCGGAAGTACCAATTAAATTTTGTTTCTCCAAAAATTAGCCACATTAATTGCATTGTTATTGGCTAGCATGAGATCCTCCTTTGTGCATGATTCTTTCAAATTGTGCACAACAACAAATGTTCCTCGTTCTACAGAAGTCACACATCGGATTCGGATCCTCCGCACAAAATCCTTACTTAACGACATTATATTTGCATCTAGACACCACAGTTGTAAGAAGATTCAAAGTCCTCCACACTGGGTAGGGAAGTTGAACTTCTGTTGGTATCTTCTTGATACATTTAGCCATATTCCAAATATCTATTGAACGAAAGGACTTGGATAAAAACATAATTACTGGATCTAAATCGGAGAAGTGTACAAATCTCTTAGTAAATTCATGTGTCATTTAATTCTTATGCCATCTTGAGTTGGTATGTAAAATAAGATAAGTATATTCTTACGTTAAATCAACTATTTTCTCGTTTATTTTCAGCATATTTTCATGTATTATATTGATACCGCAAAAGCAATTCGGTTCTCGGCTATGGACGCATTAAAATTTGGCTGTAGCATCAAGGCGCCCGCAGGAACCGCGTTAAGAATTCCTACAGTCCAATAAAGTATTCCTATGTTCAGCGCAATGCAGAGGTAAAATTTCTCCTGCCTCAAACTTCATTAATGTGTGTGACGACTGCTATATCTACAATGCTTACAGCGTTTATCAATTTTTCTCTCAGTGCTTACCAGCTTTAGAACAGGGAGTCATGAAGCCTCAAGTGCATTCTGATTGGTATGTTTGCACGGGGCAAAGCGACCATACGACCGAACTAAATATTAGATTTTAAATTTAAGTTTATCTTTAAAAATTGTTAGCAGTTTCTTTTCGTATGCAGATAATAAATGACATTCGAAGCACTGATAGTATTATTAATTTTCTGATAAATTAATGTCATTTCAATAAGTTTGTATTCAGTTCTTATCGCCTGCTTCACCAAAATTTTAGTTCCCGAGCCGCCACTGAAGTGAAATGAAAAGGATGACAAAAAGAATGCATCTATTTTCTCACCAAGTTCACAGAAAAAAAGCCCTGTTTGTTTAACTTGAAACTTGACAGAGTTGTCAGTAATTTGGTTAAAATCTTGCAACTTTAACTACGAATATTTACTGTATTATTTATTTTTCTTTAGTTTTATTCATTCATTTCAATTTTCAATAAATAAAAGTGTTTTTATTATTTTAAATTTAAAGATCTGGAAAAATTTTACTCCAACATAATGCCAAAATAAAGTAGGTAATACCAAGGTATATAAAAGCCGTTATAGAAGGGAAATATGACGTTACTGATTGATAATTATAAAGTTACATAATTAAAACAAAAATATATTATTACTGTAAATATATAAAAAGCTTTTTATTTTTCTAGACAAATTTTTGTTGATCACGAAACCTTGTTTACAATTTGATAAGAAAACGAATCACGACACCGTAGATAGAGTAATTTTATTTTTTAATAAATTTTTGAGTCAAATTAATATCTGGTTACAAGGTCAAGTTAAACTGAAATTTATACAAAGAAATTTGCGAGATTATTTTACGACAAATACTGCAAGTGATGATAATGTAGTTAGTGTTTTGATCTGGTTGGGAAAGATAATTAACGTTTCATTATTTGCAAAAAGTTACCGTCTTTATTATTCGCTGTTAAAACGATAAAATTATTTTTTCTTTATCTTACTTTATAATCGGGTTGAATTAGCTATTAAAAATCGTGTGAAATTTTATAAAATAATAAGGTATATATAAGTAGCTATATATTTCAGTTTATTGTTGTATTTAAATGCAATTTTTTTTGGAATTTATAGTACTAAAGATTCTCAAAGGATGTACATAACTTTTGAACGATTAAACGTAGTTTAATTTCAATTAAATTGTTTATAACAAAGTGAAATTCCATTTTACATCCTAGAAAATAGGGAACTTGTATAATAGAACCCAACAATTATTGTTCAGCAAGCCGTATAATTTTACTATCTGCTATTAATTGCTTAACTAAACGGATCACACGGATTAAAAACACATAAATATATATGCATAGCATAAATATAAATCACGCCAACAATAAATACTTTATAGGACATGCATTTAGATTTAAATAAGTAATTTTAACATTTATAGAATTATCGTATTATGTCAGTCAACTACTACTGCACTTTACATAAATTATCCTCTTCCGTAATTTATTTCCGCATTTGAATTTCATTTTGTATTACATTAAAAATTGTAGACCACGAATGCCATAAATATAAATATCATCAATAATTATAATAACTGTAAGATTTATATATAATAAACTGATCATTGAGCTTAGAAGTCTCTCATCATTTCAATAAGTGAAGAATACTGCAATATAGCTGGTATTATAGGACTCCTCAACGCATATAACTAAAATATCATAATAGCACCTGATCATTGGCGCTGCAACCCCAGACGAGATTTACCCGCTGATGAACTTGAGAAAATGGACTAGTTGCATTTTGGTCTAAAACTTTAGCAAGGTACCTACAGCTTATATAATAAAATATTTTTTAAAAAGTAACATGAATCCTGCAAAAAACATTTAATCACCAAGGAATTAATTGTTTTTTTTTAACTTTTTCTTATCAATTTTGGCGCACTGGGATATATATCAATTAGTGCCCTAGGGCCCACATTATGTTACACGCGTGCTTTCACGGAGGTTATGACCCTCCCCTTTGCCATTTGTAGTACAAATAAACCTTAACTCCTCAATGGTACTTTATACTCAACGGGTAAAACACTATTTCTAAATGTTTATCTCTAGAAAATGCAATCAAATCCTAAATCCGCCACCAGTCGTACAGCAGAGTGGATCAATTCTTCGATTGCGTTCTGTATACTATTTTGTATCCTATTCCTTCTACTACACATTAAAGATCCTGACACACCGATCGATGACCATAGAACATCATTGGTGAAACATTCATAACATCAGAATGAACCCATCATCGATGGGCGCCGACCACATGGGGACAGCGAGGCTCTTGCCTCCAAGGAAATTTTTTCATGGGGCAATGTTCCCAAGGAGTCATTTACTTTAGCGCAGCATTTTTTTACATCAGTACTAAAGCCCTGAATTATTATTATTTCGAAGAATTATTGTACCTCCTTCCATTTTTAAGTAACTGACTACTTCCTAAAACATGTGTGAGTTACATCCTTAAAATATTACCAGTGAATTACTCGCATCCAAGTACCTATTTATACAAATTTTCATTTCCGGCCACAATTCCAAATTGAATATCAACCAATAGGAAACCAGATGACCGGTCTCAATGCGCGTCTTCGGATATGTCAGGGATCCTTAAACGCTAGTCCCGCTCTGCCTGGTGGTCTGGCTAGATCACCTTCCAGGGCATCTGATGCCCTGAAGGTGATCTAGTTAACAGGCCGAGAATTGGCTCACGCTTCAGCGTGTACTCTATTTCCAGAGGACATTCTGAAGCAGTTTTGGCTGCACTGGATTGTGCTCTGGTTTCAGTGGGTCAAGAATTAGAGCACTAAAATGTGTTTCCTCTGGTTTCAGTGGGTCAAGAATAAGAACACTCAAAAAAGTTTGCTCTAATTCTAGATCTGCTAAAACCAGACTACATTCTGGAGCAGATTTGACTGTTCTGGATTGTACTCTGGTTTTAGTGAGTCAAGAATTAGAGCCCTCAGAAGTGTTTGCTCTATTGACTGAAACTAGAGCACTTTCTGGAGCAGATTTGGCTGCTTCGATTTCAGTGGGTCAGGAATTAGGAATGAGGTCTCCTGGCTAGCGTGATCAGCTGTAGTTCGAAAAACTTCTGTTCATCGAGTTCGAATTCATTACGTCAAATTCTTTGTCACATATATATTTTCCATATGAACATGATCCCTATGATGCACACTGCTCACCGAAAGAAGTGTCTGGAAGGTAACGTTCTGACGTTTAGTACATCCGCGCAATTAGGGGAATACCTGGAATCAGAAGCAGTCGTTTGTTAATTTTCATTGTACAATTATTTTTATGTTATAGTAGAATTATAAAGTTATTTCATTTTTCGGTGAGTATTTAATTTTTTATGTCTGTCAAACGAAAAGAAATAAATAATATTTGGAAACACTTTACAAAGAAGGCAAGTGCATTTGACATTGACTCTAATTTTGCGACATGCAAATATTGTGGAGCCGATATTTCTATAGAGGCGGTCAATACCATAAAATTGAATGCACATTTACTTTACTAGAAGCTATTCACATTTACCGGCAAATATGCACATTTCATAATAAGGTATTATAACCTTATATCTTCATTTTAAGACTAATTTGTAATACTTTTCTTTATTTTTGCAATAAAACAATAAATACTTTATTTTATTATGTTTTGGTTTATTTGTAAAAATTAACCGTATGATTATTGTTTCATATAAGGTAATCGTAATCACAAAAGTGTTAATCGTTTCATGTTTCATCACTAATATAAATATATAGTTACCTATATATGCGATATATTAGTTACCTTAAAATATGAATATTATTAAAATATAGGATGTAATTAAATTACATAAATGTATATAAGAACTACATTAAGATGAAATTATGTACATGAAAGATCTATTCTTGTTTATCAAAGCTGCCACATCCAAATATATGTGCATAAATAACACGTCAACTTTCGATTAATTCTTGTGGACTGAATTTACTAGTTGTGTGCTGTATTTACGATCTGCAATCCAGTTTTATGCCCAGGAATCAGCCCCAATCATCGGCATAACAACTCACCGTCGACCCCACGGTGAAAATAGTGAAAGCCGTGATCGATCGTGACTTACCCAGATAGAGATGCGCTGCAAAAATCCCAGCATAGCACGACCTACGTTATGCACCGCTACATGTAATAACGCCAAATTATAACGTGTGCTAGTCTACACTCGTCTCAAATAGGGATGTCGTGGAATGAATTTTAGGAATTTGTGCTTCACTTTATACACAAATGAGCATACACTTGCCGCTTACAATACAGTGACCATTCGTACTGGTTTTATCAATACAATAACTTCTTCTGATAAACAATTTGAAACATATTTTGTACTGACTTAAAACATAGCGTACTGAATGTACTGATTTTTGATTGTTTATAATTATTTAATGATAGGTATTTATATGTATACATTTTTGCACATTTTAAGTATTAAACAAAGATTCTGATAGGTATCTACTTACTCCAATAATAAAACAATTGATTTATTATTAGAAATGAAATAAATAATCTGATGTGTCCAACACATTAACTCCCGCCACTGTAGTAATAATATTCTATACCGGGTGTCCCAGCTCGACCGACACATGGGAGTTTTACATGGGAAATCAGTTAATTATGAATAGTATCTCCCCAGTGCAAGATATTAACTTGAAATTTTGTATACTTATCGGAGAATATGAATTCTATGGATTACACTTTTTTGAAATATGCAATTTCGTCTGCAGGACGAGATTTATTAACTTTAAAATCTAATATTTTCGTTCAAAATCAGACAGCCATGAAAATAAAAGAAAATATTTATCTGACAGTTTAGTGAAGTATCACTGATTTTAATTCTTATTCCCTGTATTTTAATATTATTTAAGTTGAATTTAGTTTCTTTTTGTTAAATAATATACCAATATTACAAATATATAAATATGTACAATGGCATGTCATTAACTGTCAGAACTATCACATAGATATTTTCTTTTATTTCCATGGCTGACTGATTTTCAACGAATGTTAGATTTTATAATTTAATAAATCTCGTCTTGCAGACGAAATTACATATTTCAAATAACTGTAATCCATAGAAATAATATTCCCCAATAAGCATACTGGGGAGATTCTATTCATAATTAACTGATTTCCCATGTAAATCTCTCATGTGTCGGTCGAGCTGGGACACCCGGTATAAGTTTTTCAGTACATTCAATTTGTAGTTTTAAAATTAGTTTGTTATGGCAGATCAGAATATTTTTAATTCATTTCATATCTAAAATTTCCTTCATAAAAAGTGTATGTCAAATTTTGTGAACATAACTGATCTGTTTTATAGAAATTCCTCAGCCTAAACGATATGTAAAATTATTATAATTTTTCTGTTTAGCTAAAAATTATAAATAAACGTAATTATATAGATTGGTAGAAAATTAAAAAGTCTTTATATTTAATAAATACATAATTTGCGAAAAAAATAATATTTACGGGTATTTTAAAGCTTCAAGAAAGTACTACTTCCGGTTAACCAATTGTAGTCAAAATCTAATCAGTTCATCATATTTGAATATAAGTCTTAAATACCAAATATTATATTTTTTACATGTATCGTATTGGAGTTATCGTAGACAAAAATCGTCACAGACATACACACATACAAACACACGGACATACAGACATTACGGTAAAAATAGTAAAATCGTATTCTAGGGACCCTAATTCGTGCACATATGATGAAAACTCACACTCGAGAAATTTGACCAAAAACATTACCTTCTTTATCTATCTCCCGCTTATCGCGGTAGAAAGAATTAGATGTTAACGCATTAGAAATAGAATAGAGAACAGAGAACACAAAAATCTAAAATCTTCTACAAAATCAAAGGACATTTAACATAATGGTGTTCGGAAAAAAGTCCACATGCAGGAAAAAAAATTGTAGCCTCAAGAAACAAGATAACTCAGCTGCTTCTAAGTACGTCACGTCTCGAAATTTACAAATTTATTTCAGAGACAAACCACGATACACAAATTTTCGGCACACCTTAACAAACTTAGATAGTCTTAGCATTCTTAGCATTAGTTGAAACGTAAAACCGTCGTGTTTTATGAAATTAAATAAAATAGAGAAACTTAAAGAGGAGAAAATTGACAATGTTAGTGTTCCTGAATCTAATCCGTTTTCTAGTATGGATAGGTATGCGTGATAGAAATTATTGATAAAATATGTAAAAGACTCTAGTTCAAAGGACACAGACAGACAGTGCAGCGCTATGCGGATATGCACATTTATTCACCGCACAAGACAGTCTAAATCGGATGGGCGCCTTTTGAAAACTAAAAATGTAATATTTTTTAAAAAAATTGCACAAGATCGCCTCCTATCCACCATACAACGTTGACGTAAATATAATTTACTTCCATTCTTCCAAAGCAACATAAGTTGTAAGTAACTGATAACGTTTATTATTTAGTTACCGTTCTTAACGGAGTATTATAGAAAAGAATAGTCCAACTAACAGGGTAATTATAAAAATCATACCAATTTCATATAAATTTGGTCGTCTAGTAATTGGCAAAGTTAAGTATAAGAAGTTCCAAATAAATAAATCTGAATTTTCAAGTGGCCGACATTGAACAAATACTTTAAAATTATTTGAAGTAGGAAGAGTGACTGCCTGGACTCCTGGTGTTGCTGGTATCGCCTATTGCTCATCCTGCAATTTTCACCACCGTCTGCGAATATATCACTTTTACTACTAGATACACAATATGCTATTTTTACCAACCGCCACGTATGTTAAGGGAGGTATTGAAATCATTAATATATTTCGATTTTTTTTAACGATTTTTAATGTGTAGGTCTTTCGATATATTATGCATTAGTACAAAACTAAAATATACTTATTATATTTGTATAATCAGTCGCTAAGTATAGCAATTAAAATAATAATATAACTATATAATATCATGATACATTTATTTATATATCAGTTTAAAACATAAAACTGATGTGAGTGCACTTATAATATATATTTCCACCTATTGTCCTGTACATATAGTGCCCCGCTAGTAATTATTTTCACCGCCGCCATTGCAGTTCTCAACACGAAGATTTTGACCCTTTTCGACCCGCAGAAGTTGAGGTATTCGCGATTGTAGCTGACAACTTCCCTTTTGCATATATTAAAGATAATGCATGTACAATTACTTATGAACTACAGTTATTATATGCAAAATATTCTAAGGAAGCTTAGTACTATGGGTACATAATTATAATCGTAATAGTTGTTAACAGCATGAATTTCATCTCATTAAAATCTTGGGACGAAATCCGACGAAGTTTCAGTGTTGACGTATCGTTGAAATCTTCTACTTTATATGTAATTTCTGTGAATATCTTAAATAATTTTTATATTAAGAATAAAATGAATCTGTATTCATATACTGTTATAATTTAAATAAAGGAATAATGCATTTATAATTACATTACTGTTGAGATTTTACTTAATATTATTTTAAATAAATAAATATAAATGATTATTCCACACATGTTATTTTCACTCAATGAGAATTTGATGGCCGTAAGTAGTTTTTCAATGAAAAAAATTGATAAAACTACATTATAATAGTCATGGTTACATTTTGTTGATATCAAAAATTTTTTGTTTAAATTTTTGTAATTCATGAAATAATCAAGCAAATATAATTCGAGATATGAATTTAATAGTAAAATTTACTCATAATTCTTGCGAATTAATGACAACTTCGCTGTCGTGATCTAAATGTCATTTTTGTCTGTTAGTAGGCAACAACTATTCGTTAATTTTTCCAATAAATTAATGGCTCTTATTATATTACTTATAAGTAATATACATATATGTATACAACTCACAAACTCACGACTCATTATTTAAACAGTTGGGTGTGTCATTCTTCTATATCGCAGATATCAGTAATCTTATACCGTATACTAGGCGTTTAGCAAACATGTAGCTGGCGTGGAGAGTGTACCAGAAGAGTAATTTTTATTTATAAAATAGATGATACAGAATTTGATTCGGCGGGATTTGAACTCAGGTTCTCAGCAACACAGCCTGTCATTCTACCTAATAAATACATTACTTTAAAAATAAATTATATCTTTCTTAAGATTTGTTTGTGAAACAGAGCTGCCACGTCCAAAAATTTAATTATTAATAACAATACATCGAAACGAAAATGTATACTAATATAAAAATTGCGGCCACATACAACGGTATTGTGTAATATAATGAGACCAATAGCAGAAGATGATCTGTAATGCTAATTCGTGTAATTATTAAGAGTAATAGAGTTTTTAATTAACCAATATGGAATGATTGCTCATTACTTCAATTAATTGTAATCATAAAAGATGCGAATGGGAATTTGGAAAGTATTAGGATATTGCATTAAAAATAAAAACATTTCTACTTTTTACAATTAGTTTCAAAATGATTTCTTAATTTGAAACATTTACTTTCTTAAACTATTACAACAAAGCAAACAATAATCGGTAGTCTGTTATTAACTGTAATTCAAAAACCACTAAACTTATAAACTACAAAGATTAATTTTTGAAAATGTTACTCAAATATTTCAACATATGGGAGGCTCAAATCACGAACCATTAACATTTTAATCAATTACAAGCACTTAGTAGTTAAAAGCTACAGCAATAATATATCATCACGTCTTTCCTTATTTTTATATAAATCATCATTTTTCAAAGACAAATTGTATAAAATATATTTTTTTAGTTTTTGTAGATATACAAATCAATAATACATAAGAACATGTAATTTTAATTAATAATTATAAATATATAGTAAGTCTCCGACAAGGCCGTTGCGAGAGGTATAGGCCAGGCAACTGCGTCACCTAAAGATATTTTGAATTAAATGAAAAGGGAAAATCTGACTAAGACCTTATATATCAAGAAGCAGTAACTGTCTGTAATGAGACAAACAGAAATTGCAATGGAAAACAAACTGAAAATAAAGATTTTATACAGGCGAAGTTTTAGGTAGTGGAAATAAGTAGATACGAAATCAAGAATAACACATTATATAAGAATTTAATCACCGGTTTGCTGACAATTTAGTACAAAACGAGCACCTAATGTTACTTAAAACAATTAAAAATATAAGGACAAATTTAAAATTAAAGTAGAAAATAATATTAAGCATTTTCAAAATTTATTTATACAAGGCAGCAGGCGAAGGAACTGTTTTTTGTTTAAGAAGAATTAAGATTTATTTATATATTTAAGATATACTATGACCCTTCGAAGGAATATTGTAAGGCAATTGATATTTTTTTTTACCTTAGACGAAGTAATAAACATATTTGCTTCAATACATTCTAGACGTATACGTAATTCTAAATTGATATAGTCACTTAAAGATTTTTTCTTTGTTTTTTTTATCGTGCCTCTTTTTAATTTAGATTTTAAAAGTTTTATACTGTACTTTTTACTTACATACAATTTTTGGAGTGACCACTGTAAAAAATGTCGGACTGATCTATACCCACCCAAATAAAATAGGTTGGGTCCTAGAAAAGTGTTGTTATAGTTATTTATTTAGTATGGAAAGCAGTATTTGGTAAATAAAACTGTCCGGCTAATAACAAGTCACAAGATTCACAGGACAATACACTATACGTATCCCTACATTTTTTTAATACAGATTACTTCATTTTACTTTAACTTTAAAAGAAATTTACAAAGAATATTTATTTTTGCTTGATATTTTTATTTCTCTGTACGCAAAATGACAACTGCTAATTCATGGTTATGGAACTGGAGGCCTTCAGTTTGATTCTGATTGTGGGAGTATAATCAATATAGGTACATACAGACATCATTGTAAAAATAGTAAAATCGTATTCTATATAGCGACACTAATTCGTGCTCATATGTTGAAAATTCTCAGTCGAGAATTTGGATCAAAAACAATACTTATATCTATGTTGATAGGCGGTAGGTAAAAATTATATTATTTTTACGTATCGTTTAGACTAAGGAATTTATATAAAACAGATTAATTATTCATATGTTTAAAAATTTTGACGTCTGCAGTTGGCAATTTGACGTAATTTTGATAAATAAAATTTGTTAATAGAAGTAATTTTATTGTAAAATACGAAAAATGGAAAAATATATACAAGAAATAGATTTTTGCATGCGCGAGTTAAGTAAGCTTGGTTCTGGACCTAACCTTACATTTTTAACATTATGTATAAAATCTCTCTCCGCCTATCATCTCTTCTTTTTACTACTTTTAAATTCTAAACGATTTAAAAATAAAGTAAACATATATAATAAGAGAGATATTGTAATCATACCGATTTTGACATTTCGAAGTTTTAACAAATTCATGTCTTCACAATACGTTTTCAGTATCAACATATCTGTCGACCGTCTTTAACTTTAATGTTTTTTTGTAAATATTTTATTACAGCTTCAGTATTTCGACAAAAAATGTTTGAAGAAAGTTACTTTCATATGCAAGTAATAATTTGAAAATAAAAACAATTTAGTGTTTTTTTTTTATTATACACGCATTCAGTAAATGGCGATCGTTTATTTTATCTTACATTTCTGCAAAGATAAAAAATAATTTTAATATAACCTATTGACGAACTGAAATTAGCTATGAATGTTTTGGGTTTATTTTTTATGTTGGAGATTTCAACGCTAGATAAGAACATGTAATATTATCTTTTTGTAAGTTTTTTATGACAGATCTTACAAATGATATATTTTAATCTTAAGGTAATTACAATCCGACATTTCATAAGAAAGTTTTATTTTGGAATGAAGCTGACAATCTGCAGTAATAAATCAATCGGTAAACAAATAGATTGTGCGATATTGTTATTAATATTTACACTTTGTATTCATATGCATATGCAAGTATTCTGTAACAAAGAGTTAAAATGTTAGGCTGTCATTTGGCCGTACAAAGCGTCTGATGGGGAATAGTTGATAGCTATTCAATGAATAGTTCGTGTGCCCGAAGCGTGGCTCAACTCAACGGCCTGGTGTTACGTTCTTCCTACACAAAGAGGATCTAATATTTTCATAGATATAAGACTATGACTCTTCATAATCGATACATTTATTAAATTTTAATTATAAGGACCCTCTTTATAATGGTTTGCTTATTAATGTGAAAACTTGTTCTATTTGCCCATTTATAATGTATCTATTTGCTTGAAAAATTGCTCTATTTATTAGCATACATTCTTGCTCTAGTATTTGTCACACTTTCTAGCAATTATTCTATCTATTTCTGATCTATTCACTGTACCCTCAAAAGTGGTCTAATTTTTGCGGTAAATACTGTACCCCAGAATATAATTTATTTTTGCTGCATCATTAGAATTATTAGAATTCCTTTATCTATTTTATTATCTATTTGTTGTCCTACCTTATTATTCTAGTATTCTTTTTCCTATTGTAGTTATATGTAAATAAAAAATAAATTAAGTAGAACAGTTCATGTACCTATATTAGTAATGATAATTCAAATACAAACAATAATAATTGAATTACATTTCTAATATTACCTAGTTACATATGTATAAGGCTTACTATTTTTAAATTGGCTATTCAACACGTATTACTATTAAAAAAACAGTTTTTGATATATCTATTTATTTGCTTCAAAATGTGCAATATTCGCCAAGTAGTTCCTCTAATTATTTTCCTCATCTAGTTTATCTAATTTCTAATTTATTCTTTGCATTCATTCTTGCTTTAGTATTTACCTCAATTCTCATATTTACTCTATTTATTTAACCCAAAATGTACTCCCCGCTAATTGTTCTAATTGTCTAATTATTTACATTAAATTTCGCATCAATATTTAGTCTAGATATTTTTAATCATTTACTCTAGAATTTACTCTAGTTTCTCTAACCACTGAGATATTTATTGATCCATTTTTTGCTCTACTTTTTTTATTTTTTTATTGTCCTCTTTCCTTTATTTATTTGATATAAAATATATTCTATTTTTTTAGTAATTTCTCTATTTTAAAAAATGTTTAAATATGGTCTTATTTATTTAACTTCCGCTGTATATATTCTTGTTTTGATACTTGCCCCAGTTGCCTATTTATTACTTATTAATATTTTTATTGAAGATTGTAATTTGTTAATATCTAT
Organism: Stenolophus ochropezus; assembly: GCA_035578165.1. Lineage (NCBI taxonomy): Eukaryota > Metazoa > Arthropoda > Insecta > Coleoptera > Carabidae > Stenolophus > Stenolophus ochropezus. Next base: position 24,658,929 of record JAQOWZ010000011.1, on the reverse strand, counting down.
TTAATATTACTTGCATGTAAGTTATGGAAGTCGTCACGGTTTACCGTTGAAAGTACCGTGAGCTATCGTTGGGTTAAACACGCGATCTATATATCATCGATAAATCTATCGATATTGGAGATCGTTGATCAGTAATCCATACATACGGAGATGTAGAATCTGCGATTTCTCGACGCCCACATAACGTGTACAAGTCTCGCGTTGTGAAATTCCAAAATGACATGAAATTTTATACTGCATTCTCTTGTTATTATTTTGAAATTCCTCAATTGGTAAATGTAGCAAAGAGTTGCAAAAGAAGAGATTTATTGATAATTTTCCATGAAATTATTTCTTTAAAACTAAATGTCATGTATGGAAAATATTATGATGTACTATAATGTCGCAATTATATATTGTTATATAAAATTATCATATGGTATAAAATCCCAAACTGGTAATATTGATTGCTGTTATAAAATATATGATGTGGCTAGTACATTACCTCCTGCCATATAATTTATTTTGAAATTCACATCCTTTATTTCAAAATAGGTATCCGGTACAGAAGTTTTGTGTTTTTAGTTGATAAATCAGTAAAAAAAATAAAATTAATATTTCTAATTAATAGCAAATATTTTTTGTAATCATCATTTATTTCCATCCACAAATGTGAACCACAAAAATTAGAAATTTTAAGTTTCAAGCGTAAAATTAAATTTATGAAGTTATCCCAAAAATTCTAATTTTTTGGTAAAAAAGTTGTTTATAGAATTGAGATGTACTCGTATCAATTCGTATAGATGTTCTGATTTCAAAGAAATATTTGTCTCTGAAATTGTAACTCAAAAAATATGTTTTTGAATACATTTTAAAAATGAATAAAGGTACAATCGTAATGGTTAATGACTTTACCATTCGATTCTACGAAAAAAAATTCTTTACTTTTACGTTCTTGAGAAAGATTGTGAAAAAATTAGAAAATCAAACAATGAAAATTTTATAAAATTCAACAAAACAAGTGATTGCCCTGAAGAAGGCAGCAATTTTTGCTATCGAAACGTTGGGTTTAATAAATAAAAAATTAGACAACGAAAACTAAAAAAAAGATGTTTTATGAAATTTTCTTATTTTTTCACAATCACGTAAAAGTGAAAATTTTTTTTTCGTAGAATCGAAAACTTTGGGTTTAATAAATCAAAAATTAGAATACTAAAACTAAAAAAGTTGATTTATTCAATTACTATGAATTCTGAATAATATTTTCTTAATTTAATGAAAATTTCAATTTTTCATTGGGAACATATCTAGTCAAATATTTTCTTCTTTTTTTTTAGTCGTAAATATTGTGCACCGATATCAAATTTGCAAACAGAATTTAATGATCTTTTTAAATTCTCGAGATATGTGCCTTTGAACCTTCGTAGATAGATCTAGAAACTTGCGTAATGGTATGCGAACCAGAGGGTCACAGTGGTATTTTATTTGATTAATAGTATGTGACGCTAAGATCAGAACCTCAAACTTCACCATTCGAGTCGGAACGAATTAACCAATAAGCCAATCGGCTAACATTCCTTGAGACAAAAACATATCTTAAGATCTGCGTATGAAGAGAACTTAGTGTCCAAGTACATGTTGCAACGTATCGTTGAAATCTCTCTACAATATGATATAATTGTTCTGCTCCTCTTGTAAACATGAACAGACCCGTATAGAAAGCTGGACGATTAGATCTGTGATTTAATACGCGGCATTATCCTTACGTCAGCGGACAGCGTACACGTATCTACTCATAATGGACACTCACAATTAGTCCTGCTAAATGGACGATTACTCACAATAACTAAATGATGCACTTCGTAATTATAACTGCATTCAGGCGGTCACGATACCTCGCGGACATGTTAATGGATTCAAATATTTAATATTACTCATTGCATTATTATTTCAATGAGGAGATTTAATAGAAAAATATATTTCAGTTATCAAGATAAATTGAAAAAGAAATATGGATGATCATTATAGCAGTTTATATGAACATGAACCATGGATATTATGAAGATGTTTATACCAGAAGATATAAACATCATATAATTATAAGTGATTCATACAATAATTAATCTTACTAGAATTCTTTAATACCCTAATTAATAGATCAGAAGTACTGAATATTTACGAAGTAGTATATGAATGTTACTGCTTCTTTTTTTTCAATGTTACATTCATTTCTTATTTTAATCAAAACTACCATATTATTAAGAATTATTTACTACGTAATGAATTTCGTATAAATCAGGAACAAATTAGCAACGTAAAACAATTTCTTACCCTTTCTTAAACACTGTATTCTGAAAAATTTCTTGATTGGTATCTGAAACACGAAGAAAATAAAAATAATAAATAGCTTGATTCATAGACAGATCTTAGTAAAAAATATATAAATTATCGTTGCAGGCCTTCAAGGCCCCGGGCTTTTATTTTTTTCACAATATCTTTCCATTTTTTTCTATCTTTGGCTGTCTCAGTTCAGTTTATCACACTTTGTTCCCGTAGATTTTCTTTTAACCATTTTTTTCTTCGATTTTCCTCGCCTTTTCCTTTCTCCTTCACCAACTTACTCTTTGGGGTCGCATCGTGTGGCTTATAAATGGAAACCCGTACATATCTTGTATTTCTCGGTTCGTTCTCCTTCTCCATGTCCCGTCTTCTTCTTTAATCCTTCCAAAAATTGTCCTCAGTACTTTTCTTTTCCAAACGTCTAGTTTCTTTTTATTGTTTTTACTTAGCACCCATAATTGCAATCCTTACAAGACTATCGGTCGAATAACTGACCTACATGTTCTTATTTTGGTTGTACTTCCTACGTTTTTGGAAAATATTTTATTCAAAAACATTCCATACGCTTTACTTCCTTTAATTTGGTAAAATAATCACCAAATAATACAAAAAGATAAGTATGTTTACTTCACTTAACATATAAAAATGGCCTCTGTGCATTTTCCATGCCAGCTAGACATCTTGTATAAACACCTTACGAGCCGATATCTACAGTAAAGTAGATCTGACACGCCTAACAAGAGTGTTGTGACAGATCATTTTAAAAAGGACCTAGACCACGATCAAGATCTTTACGTCTTACATGGTTTAGATCGGATCAAAGATTAATTTTTGTGTTGAGATCTATTTTATTATACCAGATCAGGAAATAATGATCTTTTTTTAAAAATAATAAAAAAAACACATACACCATACCAAAGAGATGTAATACAATATGGCAATGTGAGCATTTGTCATTTGGCAGGTGTTTAACAAATATTAAATAGTATCGTAGAATATACAACGATATATTTCGCTCTTGTCGTTATTGTTCTTGTGTTATACAAATAAATAAAAATTATAATAAACAATAACAAAAAAGGAAAGACAAAGTGAAATACACAGTAGCATATTCTAAACCAGCAGTTGGCAACCATTATATAATGAGGCGTCACATTAAACGAATTCTTAAATTTCAGTCATGTCACATGCCATGCACTGAAGGAAAAGGCAGAAGTTGAAGTACAAAAAATAATGTAATAATAGCATATTGTATTCATTTATATTTTAATAATAATGATGTCTTCATTTCACTACTACACAACTAGCTACAAAACAAAAATTAAACAATACGATAACAAACATACAACAAGCAAATATCCGAATGGTCGTATAAAAAAAATGTACTCTTTAAGGCCAAAAAATTACCTCTCATTTGATACCCCATAAGGGTATCTTTAACCAGGTATACTGAAGAAGAATAACCTTGCTCAGTAACTCTAGCAAAATACTATCAAAAATTTTACTCGAAAAAATAACGGAAAATGTTGAGCGTAAATGAAGTACAGAATAAGGTTTTCAAGAAGGGCGATCTTGCACAGGACACAAACACAATCAGGATAACTATTTAGCAAATATTGGAATTCCAAGAAACGCTTTACCTAATGTTTATAAACAATGAAATCTTTTAGGATGCCTACTTCTAAAATCCTTAAAAATATTTTTTTCTAAATGGAATGGTAAATTCTTAAAATTTTAAGGAAACACTGATTTGAGCTAAAATCTTAGTCATTTTAAAAGTCATCTTGTGCCACATATTGTATTTCATCTGTTCTAGAAGGTCTTTATTAATCATAGTATTATAAATTCAAATCTGTCAGAAAATTATACTTTTTATTATACAAGTTAGTAAGTAGCTATTCTTGACATGCAATTCTCAACTCTTATTTATTTGTTCTAGATCAATATCAAGATCTGATATGAAGTTCAACTCAAAAAATCGTAGAATTGATTAATATTAATGATCTAGATCAACTGATCTAAATTAATCAGAACACTATCTAGAAATGGGTATTAAGAGGCGAGTAATATGTTATATGCAATTTTATATTTTATTTTGTAATTAAGTTGAAACTTCTTCTAATTTGAATGTGGACATCTTTTGCTAGAGGCAAAATTTTTGCAATCTCTTTTTCTCATTTAAAAATTGCAAAATTGTACCTAATTATTATAAAATATTACTAATGATTGTATTCTTTCATTTAATAACTATATTTTATATTTAAATATAGTTCATTTATTATATGTATAAATAAATGCTGTTGAAATATCAGCTGACTTTAAATCTAAACTGTGTTTGACATCAAGAAGATCAGTCTATAAACAGAATTTGGCACAAAAATCTATAATCTGCAAGTACATTTAATTATTTAATTAATATATGAGTATTCTTATATTCCTCGTCAAGTTTATTTCTTTGATTTTAGGCTTTAGGTTAATATAACGCAAAGACATTTTAGGTATGTAATTGCATGTTTAAATGTATTGCAAGAATTATCATTTTAGAAATGCGATTTATTTTTGAAGCTTGCATTTAGTTTTTACGTTTTTCATTAAGATCCATGATTCAGTAGTAATATATTTCTATGAGAATAAGTTGAACATTCTACAGTGTTTGTGTAACCTTCGCTAACAATATCTGCTCCTCTTACAAAACCGTTGACACTTTAAGAATCTCATTTTTGCCGGGATAAAAACGGCGCATTATCGCGTTTCATCATTCTTTAACACTCTGCGCTATCTTCAATTGGGCCTAATTGCTATCGCTGATGAAACCCAAGTTGTAAATTATTTCATACGAAACCTTTCGCTCATCTCTCTATTCTATCTTTTAATTGTTTGCTTATCAACAGATCGTAATTGGCGAATTGTATTAAATTTCAAACAGTGTAATAATAAACTAGTCAATTTATTATTTTCACTTATCCGATCAAATATAGATAATATTTGTAATATTAGATGATATTTAAAGATTTAGAAATACATATTATATGCCATATTTTATTTTTACCAGGTTTGATCTTACACTTAAACAAATATATTAAATATTACAAATAAAATAAATATTTTCACTGCAATAATGTAACAATTTTGTTGACTAAAAACAAAACATAACCCAATTCTTCAAGTGCCATTATAAACAAGTACAACCTCACGAGTTCAGGCAGCATCCGAAAGGGGAGGGGGGATGTCATCAGAATTGCAATGTAACAAAAAGAACGGTCACTATAAGTGAATTAATTGAGGTGATATAATGATGTGTAAAAAGAATGTACCTTATGTTGCCCTATTTAAATAGAAAATTAAAATGATGTAGGAATAGACAAAAAAATGTAGGTTGATATATTTTTACAAATATTTATTTATTAAATAACAGATAATGTACTCTGCAATGAATGTTACTTAAAAATTAAAATTTCGAAATTTCATATATGACATCTAACACTGATTGTAGGGTTGGAAGTAGCAAGAATTTTGATTTGGGAGAGAGAGAAAGGTGTAATATTGTGAGGAAGATGTTAAGGGCACTAGAAACTCGAAAAAAATAAACAGGAATAACTTTTTTAAAATTTTGTTAGATCCTATCATACAGACTTCATGTCAAATTAACTACAAGTATATAATTTTCTAATTTGCTACTATGGTGAAGGACCCCATAATTTTAGCAAATTAGAGCATCCAGAAAAATGTTAGATAAAATAACATGAAAAGTGCGTAAAAAACTAATGTAACAATCGTACTATCAATTGTCTTTGGAAGTTACGCCAGTTACGCCATTGGGGGCAAATAAGAATAGCTACATATATTTATATTGAAGACATGAAACAATGTTAACAAGGAAAATCATTTATGATTACTTCTAGGTAATAAATTTTAGTTAACAAGGAAAATAAAGTAATTTTCCCATAAGAAAATATTTTATGTTTGAATGTAGTATTGTTAAATTTAATACAATAATAAATTAGAGATTATTTCTACTTTTAAAATAATTAATAAGGACTACAAAAATATGTATAAGTGCCAACGAATTTTTTATTTGTTTTAAATATTAATTGACTATAATTTTGTAGGTACTTGACATTTGTATACATACTTCAAAATGTATGGTATTTGAATATAAGTAGGTACTAAAAGTATTTGTTTTAGGAATGTTTTGTAGAATTAGAATTTTTAAATTCAAATGACATGACATGTCAACTATAAGGGTTCTTCTAAGAATACCAACAAAAATATTGCATCCTAAATTTTTATTTACTACTAGCCTAGACACCCACTATTATTAATCTTTATTTGACATTAGAAATTGTTTTTCGCTACCGCTTACTTGGTAACCATGGTCACCTAGGTCACCATAATAAATTTTCATTAACCATGGTTTATAATGAAACCTGCCACTTTTTAAAAAAATCAAATTTCCTAATCCAAATATTGATTGAATTATTTAACTCAAGAAAAGTGTAAAGTATGGATTTGTATAAATATATGCTGCCATTTCTATCCGATAAAAGTACAAAATCTGTTACATTTTGTTTCTACTTTAAGCGCTTTATAAAACCCTTACATTATTTTGTTATACTGATACTGATGCATTATTCATCTTAGTTCAAGAATAATAACGTTTTAAAAATGAATTAATATTTGAACGAACATAAACTATTGAATTGAATTGAAGTCGACAAATATCTACTCAAAACTTATATATTTTGAAAGGAATAAAAATAGTTTAAAGGACATAATTTTTGTTGCAAACATACCATATTTTTATTGTAGTTATTATGTCTTAAATTAATGTATAAAAGATTAAAACGCACAAACGTTTAAATTCAAATATTTCATTTTTCTCAGTGTAACTCTTCTCTTATTAGCCCTACACAAGAGAGAGTGTTTCCCAATCATCCATGGCTGACGTGGAGAGTGCATTTTTATTAAGAAAACAAATGACAAAGAATTTGAGAGCCGATTATTCAGTCCATTAGACACTAGACCACGAACCCCATTATTTACTAAACATTTAATTTACCAAATGATCTTGACAAGAGTACATGTAAAATTACTTTGAAATAGCCTTTCATTTTTGTGTGGATAGCCGAGTTAGCCAATTACAACGTAAAGTAATAATGGTTTACACAATTTTTATATAGTTTAGTGTGCGAAAATACTTATATTGTTGTGTAGCGTTTTCTCATAGTTTTACATACATTCATGGAACACTAACACTGAACGTTCAAGCATCCAGGTCACGGAAAATATTTTCACAATCATAAACGAACAATTTAAATGTAAAACCAATTTGATACACACTTAAACGCCCATGGAACATATATTTTTTTATTATTTTAAATTACAAAACATTTATTTCCAATATGTATCTATCATTTTGTCAGAAATGGAAATACATTTTTAAGAAAATTAGATATTTAATAGATATTTAATTATTTATTATTATAGTCGTATTGCATTTCTTTAGTTTGATACTAGATATGTAAGTGGTTTGTTTATTATTATTTATAATAAATGTAAGATAGTTATTTTAATATTTAATTTAGGCCGGTATAATAAAGGACCGAAATTTACTTACATGGTAAACTTATTTTAAAAAATAAATTCCAATCAAAATAATTTTATTAATGACATAAATAACATTTCTGTCAAAATTTCGATTTAAAGGAAGGAATAAATATTATTTATTAGGGAACTAAATTTAACTGTCGTTTATAATACCTGGCAAAAGTAAATCAAATAAAAACAAATCAAGAATCAAAAAGTTTAACAAACTGCAACGTCAGATATAAAAACAAAAATAACCTACTTTATTTTTGTGAATATTAGGAAACAAGTAAATATTCATGTCATCTTTGTTATTATCAATATAAAAATCTTTAAGTAGACACCTCGAAATATAATTCTGGCGCTAGATCAATAATGATAATCTTCTCAACCTTGATGTAATATACTACTATTGGTAACAATTATTTTGATAGTAAATTAATTATTCTTATTGAGTATTTACAACTTTTTGGACGCAATTGTTATTTTTATCAGATCTTCAGTTTTTTACAGTTTTGTTACCGAATAACAAAATTTATTTACCAAGCATTTAACTCATTTCCAAAAAAAAAATTTCATCGAAGCAATTCGAAACCAACTATAAATTGTAATTTAATAACAACATGTACCATTAAATTCATCCATTAAAAACATGTGACCCTGTTCCTTGTAAATGATTATTTCGTCAAACAATTTAAACAATTTAATGTAATATTTGTAAATGGTTTAATGTTACAAATATTTTTAAGCGAAATCGTGATACAAAATAATTGTTGCGTACGAAATAATATTGTTATAACCTTCGTAAAATGTGCGTTTTAGGTTAAATTTAAAAGTAATTTTAAATGTATTGTGTTTCGAAAGTCAGACACGATTAATTTTGTAATTAAATGTTTTTCAAATAAAATTACTATGAAATAAACGTAAGTCAATTTACGTTGTCCAGTAGGTTGCGATTTTGTCAACCTAAGTTCAAATTATGCTAATTCAAATTCTTTGCAAACTATTTCTCTCAAAATACGCCCTCTATAGTGTAAATATATCATTAACGACATCTATAAGAAAGCTTATTGACAATGATAATAAGATGTTAATAATTTGCACGAGTACTAGGTATATGTTCATTGATACATCCATGTATGTAGTACAAGGAGTTATAAAAAGTTTTATTTTGATTAATAAAAATAAAAGTTAAATGAAACCTGTTAAGATTTATTTTTATTTAATTACACGTTTCAAATCATAAACTTGAAAACTAGAAGCAGATAGATTACTTTTTAATCACCTTATTACATCTATCAAAATGTCAACATATATAATTCCTTACACAAGTAGGTATATTCGTTTACACATATTACATATACATACAAAGACGTGAAGTCATAATTATTAAAAGTAATGATTAAAGAATAAAAGCATAATTTTTTTTATTACCTGTTACAAAATCGAATCGAATAATAAATGTGATACGTACATATAAAGCTTAGATATGCGCGGTTAAAGCTAAGATAGGTGATTATTTTAAAATTATATTTATAACTGAATAAATACAATTTTATAAAACCTTGGAATAGGTTTATAAAATTAAAAAAACTACCCTTAATATTACAATTATTTGAAAAAAAAAATGCTTTTATTAAGCCAATACCTCAACTTATGATACAGTAAGGAAAGTTTTATAAACATATCGATTTTGAAGTTCCAAGATTTTGAACGGACGTCCACGAATTATTGTCGGTACAATATGGTTTGAATTAATGACCCGATTGGAACACCAAAAGTAACAGTTTACTCTTATCATATTTAGATTTTTGCGAATAATTCACAAATATATAAATATTTGGAAAAAAATCTGAAGTTTTATAAAATACACAATAAAAAATATATATCAAAATTTGGTAGTGGCGGTCAGTTTTGTGGTGGCCACCATGGATGCCGACTTTTCAAAATTATCTTGAGGGGGAATCTAATGGGAATTAACAATTTTACATTTGAAAAATTAACTTGGACTCTAAAGTTCCTAGAAATGGCCGGCTTTTATTGTTAGCTTGCTCTTTTGTAATTTCTAGGAACTTTAGAGACCAAGTTAATTTTTCAAAAGCAAATTTTTTCAAAATAACTTAAACCCAACACATAAATTTACCATTAGTACATTACAAGAAAAAATAAATACTGCAGCAGAATGAAAGGGAAATTAGTAAAGCATGGCTATATTAAATATGTTATAATTTTATTCGTCATTACTTTGAACAAGGCAGTAGTTCAAGTTGCCGAAATGTTGGATTTAATGAACTACACAGAAATATAATTAAAAAAAGTTGTTTTATTCAATTATTATGAGTTCTGAAAAATATTTTTATTAATTTAAAAACCTTATTGTAAAATTATGTTTAATTCCTTTACTTTTTCAAATAAGTACTTATGTTCCTCGTCTACGTTAACATATTACAGTGCATTGGACTTCTAGCTCACATCACAATGCTCAATAAATGATGTGAGCTCATCTTTTATTAATAACAATTTAAAAATTGCTGCGCGAAGGGAAATATCTCCACATTTTTTTCTAATAGTGTTTATATATTTTAATTATCTTAGTTTGTGTAAAGCATTGATACAAGAAGGTAAAGCTGTGATGGGCGGTCCTGAAATAAAGTAATTTTTCATACACAAATGTTAATCACATATCAGACAAGTTTGACTTTTTAAAATAATTTAGTTTAATTAGTAATTCGGTAAAGTATTAATGAAGATACATAAGGTCTAAGTAATTATTTTAGAAAGTATTTTGTACAAAATTTGATAAATACCAACTGTCTTCATTACTCTCATCGATTCTTTCTGATTGACAAATTGAAATCAACGGTAATTTTCCCAATAGAAAATGTAATTTATTTTGTTGTAAAGGGATAATTTATTAAAGGAAATAAATAATGAAAAACTTTATTGAAACTAGGAATTTTTCAGGTCAAATGTCGGCAGTTTAATGCTAGGATTTTATTTACACTACTGAAAATGTAATTAAACTTTGGCAATAAATTCTGAAAGGGATTTCCTACAAATGGGATTTTTCTCTGAGGAATGAATACATTAGTTTATTACTTGTTTTATGTAATATATTACGGTAAAGGGCATTCCTTTCATACTTTACTTTATGTCTGATTGTTATCTACATTCCCCAATAGTGTATTGCGGTTGTCACGTTCTTTCTCGGTTTATAATTATTAACACGACCAAGAGTCAAATGAAGACCTTAAAAATTCTCGTAGAAATATCAAAAACAAGTATATAATTCTTTGACATTACGTTCTATATTATATAAGTCTCCCACCGTTTTAGAATTAAATACCTGACGAAAATAATTATAAATTTTTTGGTGTTAGAGGTGCCTGGACATTTTATTTGTTTATTTTTGAAAATAATAATACTAATACTACGGTTACGGATCCAGATTCCGGTGGAATTGTACTTGACAAAAGAGTTTATTTATCTAAACGTAAGGATACGAAAGGCTAGAATTCTGCCTCCTCCTCAATGTTTATAAAGTTCTGTCGTAATAAGTAAATATATAGTCAGTTTAATTTTAGTTTAGTCTCAGTTGCAGTTTGGTCTTAGTCATGGGCGTTGACTAGATGGGGACAGCGCAGCTCATGCCCACAAGGAAAATTTTCAATGGAACATTTACAATGTTCCCAAGGAGACATTTATCTTGGCACAGCATTTTTTACATCAATAATTAAAGCGCTAAATTGTTATTATTTTGAATTATTATTTTACCTCCTTCTATTTTTAAGTAATTGACTACTACCCTAAAATAGGTGTGAGTTATAACCTTAAATAAGATTACCAATGAATTACTCACATCAAAGTACCTACGCATACAAATTTTCATTTAAAATTCGCACTAGTACAGTCAGAATTACAAATTGAATATCAACCAGTAGGATTCCATATGACCGGTTCCAATGCGCTTCTCAGGATATACCGGGGATCCTGAGACGCTAGCACTCAGTCCCGCTCTGCGGGGTGCCGCAGTGGTAGTAGACCCTCGGGTCTCCGCCCCACCTGGTGGTGTGGCTAGACCGCCGTTCCTGACATCTTGATGCTCTGAAGGTGATCTAATTCAGCCGGCCAGGAATTGGAGAATCCTTTAGCCGTACATTCTGGAGATGTTTTGACTGCTCTGGATTGTGCTCTGGTCAAGCATTAGAGCTTTAATTCTAGGTCTGCTGAAACTAGAGCACATTCTGGAATAGATTGGGCTGCTCAGAATTGTGATCTGGTTTCAGTGGGTCAGGAATTATAGCATTTTGAAGAGCACATTCTTGAGCAGTTTTGACTTCTCTGGATTGTGCTCTGGTTTGAATGAGCAAGGAATACGGAATTTAAAGTGTTTGTTTAGTATTTCTTTTTTTACAGTAATTTATGTTTTGGTTTAAGGTAATTTTGAAAAGTCGGCGCCGGTGGTCTTACTTCATTCATAGTTCTAGTCAAGCGTTCGAACTTTAGGTCTGAGCTACTAGCTCTGGAAATGGGTGGCTCTGTCCGTGAACAGATCCACAAATTATTTAGTTAAATTTCAATATTTCTTTTGTAAAAACCAAAATACTGAGTAATTAGACCATAATTCTAGTACCTTACATTGTTGTATAGCCCCTACAAAAAGAAGATCCTTCTTCAGCGACTAGAAGGATCTGGGTATGTCTCAGGAGCGAAGATTGGAGAAGTATCTTGTGAAAGTGAAGTACCATGTTTGGCTATCTTTGGAGACATTAGTTAGATAATTTTGAATTGATTAATAATAATAATTAATGATTTTTTTCTATCAGGCCTCAAAATAACCTCGGAATAGCTGATTAACAATGGTGGTTAGGATAACGTGGCGGACGACTTGCTATCGCATATGATCGGTCTACATGATCCGCCACAGTTCCGTCCATACATACTTAGGCCATTTTTAAGGTAATTATTTGTTTCCGATATGTATTTCAAATACGTATAGGAGAAGAGGAATTCCCTTGTATCAATTGAAATAATTTAAATATATAGCTGTTTATTTAAGCCTCAACTCTTTGCACTATATTTACTACATAAAAACAGGCTATTCCAAATAGGCGTAGGGAAAAAGGAACTCTACTGGACCTACTGTAATATGTAATTTATGTGTAGGAACAAGACTGTCATAAAAATATTAAACAGTGATGATATATTTGTTTATGGCAATCATAAATATAAATATTTCACACATATTGTTTAAAATTACATACTGCAAGCAGTTGCCCTTTTTCAAGCCATAAATCCATAGCATATTACTGTTATAAACAGAATATGATGATGTGGAAAGTCAGCAGATAATATTGATCATTATATTATTAGAGTGTGAAGCATATAATTCGCGCAAAGTGTCTGTGTCGTCAAATTTGATCACATACGTGATGGTTTAGATTTATACCCCGAGATCATAAACATGAATCAGGACGGTTTAATGGCCAAGGCACGATGCTCGTAACGAATTAATACTTTCGCGATTTACCATCAATTAGATGGGTTCACTTCAAGACGAATTACACAAGCAACGAACATTTTTGTTATGGATAATTGAAGCAATAAAATATATTCACACATACAAAAAAAACACATGATGTAATTTGTATAATTGTGGAAATTAATTTTCTAATTCGTCATTCACATATCGGTATATTATTTTAAGAAGTTTATAGTATTTCCCAAACATAATGATATTACCTACAATAGATTAGTAGTTCCTTTTCTCTTATGCTTTTTTGGGGAATAGCATGTTTCTATAGTTGTGAATGTAATTCAAGGAGTTACAAGTTTTAGTACCTTCCAAACACACAGCAATATTACAATAGATTCAGTAGTATCTTTTATCCTATTTCTATTTGGAGTAAGCAATAAAATATATCCACACACACAAAAAAAGGCGTAATTTGTATAATTGTAAAAATTAATTTTCTAATTTGTAATTCACATATCGGTATATTATGATTCTGTAGAGTTATTTTTCTTTTAAGGAGTTTATAGTGTCTCCCAAACAGAACATTATATTATAATAGATTCAGTAGTTTCTTTTCTTCTATGCCTATTTGGGGAATAGCATGTTTCTAAATTTGATAATGTAGTTCAAGGAGTTACAGGTTTTAGTACCGCAATATTATAATAGATTCAATAGTTTCTTTTATTCTATTTGTATCTGGAGTAGCCTGTTTCTATGTAGTGAATGTCGTGTAAGGATTTGCAGTTTATATTGTAGTATAGTACGACAAAAGATATCAAGTTGACGTTTAAATTGTTTTATGGTTGTGGTATCTATTCAAAGTTTTGCTCCAGGTACCCAGCTAAGCACTGGATTTGGAAATCCCAAAGTAATATTAGCATGCCTAACTTAATATAGATGGATTACTGTACGACATGGAAATAACTAGACAGGGATGTATTTTAAAATCAGTAAGATATGCTAATGTTACTTTGGGATTTCCAAATCCAGTGCTTAGCTGGGTACCTGGAACAAACAGTGTATTCTAATGGATTTCGTACAATTCTATACCCTATAGCAGAACGCATAAAGATCACATTTCTTTCAATTATTTCACTCAGGGAAAAACTTTGAATAGATACCACAACCATAAAATAATTTAAACATCAACTCGAGATCTCTTGTCAAACTATACCTCCCAAACACGTAATTATATTAAATAGATTCAGTAGAGTTACATTTCCTGTCCCCTATCTGCCCAATTTTATATGTAGTGAAAGTAATGCAAGGAGATGCAGCTAACAATGCCTTCCAAACATTAGAATAGATCCAGTAGAGTTCCTGTTCTTCAATGTCTAACTGAAATTGCATGTTTCTTGAAGAGAATGTAGTATAAGTAGTTACAATTGATAGTTCCTCCCAAACACATAAAGACAATAGATTCAGTAGAGTTCCTTTCTTCCTATATCTATCTGGAATAGTCTGCTTCTATTTAAACCTCTAGTATTTTTGTTAAATGAGTCTACAAGTAATTAAGAGTAATTATAATTAGCGTAGGTGATAACATGATTAACATTTGCATTTACTTCTTGCGTGCTGTGATTTAGTTTATAAAAATCCTTAACTACTCGTTAGTAATTACCCTATCTAATCGTTAACAATTTTAATTTTCGCACATATTTTCTTCCATAAGTGGAAAAGTAATAAATATTTTCAGAGAATTAAATTATGAAATTCATAAACATGTTTTATTCGAATGCAAAGATATGTACATCTTCATTTTCTGATACATAAATTATAGCACTTTCTAATTATTATTTGTTGTAAAGCTTTTAATCAAATTGTTTTATATGGTAGCTTTATTCAATATTATTTATATCTATATATAAAATTGAGAATTGTCATACAATATTGTAATATAGGCTGCCACATACTTTTCTGTACACATGTGTAATGCTGGTCATAAAATATAAACTAGAATTACTCTCATTGAACTACATTAGTTAGAGCCGAATTACCATATTTAGCACCCCAAAACTAGTAACAAAATTGCATTCTGCCCCCTCTGCTGGAAAAAGTGTATTGTGTATCTAATAGGAAAAGTGATACATTCTCGAAAGATGGTGGAAATTGCGGGACGCTCGTACACGACGCCAGTAGCATCAGAAGTCCAGGAAGTCACTTTTCCTACGTGGTACACATACTATTTTTTTCTTTTAGGATAGGTTTATATGCAATAATTATTAAATAAATATGATCGTATTTTTATTTATGGAAAACAATGAACAGTGTACGGTACCGGAATGTTTTGTCTCAGGCCTGAAAAAATATGTGTATAAGATCCGATTTTGAACCCTATAGAAGAGTTTTGGCCTCAAGTTGAATTTAGAGTACTTCAATCATTACATGACAATTTTTCTTGTATTTTATTGAAATTACTCATTTTTTAAAAGGCAACGAACCTGCAATTTGTAATGGTTTCCAAAGCACTCAAAGATAGCGGTATTTTTTTATTTAGGTTGACGACGCTAGGATTTCTGTTCAGTTTAAGTCAGAGCGCCTAACTGAAATACTGAATAAATAAAGTTATAAAAAGGATGTAATATATTTGAATTATATGTAATTATAGGTGACTGTTCGTTACAGCAATTGCAATTTCATTATATCCATATTAGTATTGTTCCTCGCGTCATTGTTTCTGTCCATTTGTGGCGGTTACCTTGGCAACGGGGATAACAATAAATCTAGATGCTCTCTCTCGATGATACAAGCGAATTGTCGGGAAGATTTATAGCTTTCCTTATTATTCTAGATCCTTTTCAATAAGACACATGTCATTAAATTCAACAAGATTGCTTTGAAATGTTCACACATTGGAAAATTTATTTTACATCCTTTTACAATAAATATAGACAAATATATCATCATATTTTATATTTACATTTTTATAGACAGATTTTACAGATAATTGCTTTTAATTTTAAGGAAACAGCATCCGACATTTCATATAAAGAATAACATTTTTTATAGATTTATTAAACTACATACATTTTTTTTTGTAATAATTAACATCATATGTGATCAATGTTTATATAACAATTGTTCTTTTGAATCAGAATAACTTATTTTTCATTCCATTTAAATATGACATTGCAAGTTTATATTGCTTTTCACGAAATTTGATCTCCGAAGCGTAGCAGACAACTTTTATTCGTCCATCGGCGTAAATATCTTTCGACCTGAGTTAAGTACATCGTTTTACGCACTATTTCTATCAAATGGAATGTAATTTTTAATTATAAGATGACATGCCCAAATCATTAAGGAGATGCGTTATATTGATACTCTAGTGATTTTGTGTAAACAACGTACACAAGTTGCAAAAATATAAAAAACTTCGTTCCGAAAATTCTCTACTAAATTTTGCTATACGCTAATAAAACTTTAATGACTTTGTAAATCGACGGATAGGTAATAAAAAAAATTAATAGGTATTACAAATCTGGATAAATATTTTTGACATTTTCTTTACCAGTTTTTTTTTACTTTACCGCCTAAGGTCGTCAAATAACCAAACTGTAAATAAACAATTACGATACAGTTATGCGTAAAAAATAAACAATATTTCATTCAAATGTCGTATATCATTCTATTTATTTTAAAGGTAATATATCTATAGTTGACTGTTAGCTGACAACGTGCATCACTAAAATATAAGTTCAAATTGTTGCGAAGCAAGTACGTTTGGTATTTGAAGCCTTGTTCCTACTAAGAATGTTGTGCCGCAAATGAATATGATATTTCAATTTTAATGTATAACAGCGATATTTACTGGAGAGTTCAATGCTTCGTCAGACCACACTTTTTTACTTCTAATAATTTTTAAATAAAAACAAAGTAAAAGATATAAATCAAATAAAAAATCATGTGCATTCATTTAAGAAAAACCAATAAATCTTTATGGATCATTTAACTTATTTAAATAATTAAACACGATCTCAATGTTTCGTCAACGAACTTTCTACAGTTAATAAATTATTAGTAACAATATGTCCTTATATTGTAAGATGTTTTGAAAGAAAATAAAAATGATGTAAGTTAAGATAATTTTCACTGCAATATTTGTATAATAAACATAAGATTTTCTTTAATGCATGTTCCATTATATACAATGTATACAATCAATAATGTTCGTTCTCTTCTACGCATATTTGAAATAGTCTGCATTTAAACTTTATATTGTTAACAGTCTTTATAATTACCATGTCCAATTAATTTGAATACCAACTCAATTTGTAATGAAGACAACTGACAATTTACTACGCTAAACTACATGTATCATGCAACTATAGTTCCGTAATCCATTTCTTAATTAAATCAGACCATTGTTTAAAAAATTTAACCGTTGCTAAGAGATAGGCTTTCTCTCGCCAATTAGACTCAAATCTTTAAGATTCACACCTTTTCGAGGAAGATACAACTAATTACATGAGTAATTTAAATATTTTTCTCACCGTTAATGGTGATTAAAATATGACAACATAATTTGACAATGACACTAAATAGACATTCGTGCGTTCTATTACCTATTCTATTGATTTCAGACAGTAATAGTTAGTAATTATAAATGAAGTATTACTTATAATAATTAATAATTACATGTGCATAAACATTACATCAATATCTGCAAAATCTTGAAAACATATTTAGTTCAAGTTGAAATGCCCCCAAGGAAAAAAAAACGTAAGGGTAATGCGTCCAAACAGATATTTTTCTTAGCGCAGCATCAGTTTTCTTTAAAATAATAACAATTGATTGATTTATTAAGCCATGAATTGTTATTATTTTAAAGAATTATTGGACGTCTTTTCATTTTTAGTAACTAACTACTACCCTAAAAATGGGTGTAAGTTATATCCTTATAAATATTAACAGTGAATTCCTCGCATCAAAGCACAATTATAGATTGAATATCAGTAATCCGTATGACTGGTAATAATGCGCGTCTCAGAATATACCAGGGATCCAGAGACATTAGTACTCAGTCCCGCTCTGCGGGGCACTAGGTGATCTGGATCAGCCGGCCTGAAATTGGAGCACGCTTCGGAGTGTGCTCTAGTTCTTGTCCTGCTGAAACCAGAGCACATTCTGGAGCAGAGTTACCTGCTCAGGATTGTACTCTGCTTTCAGTGTGTTAGGAATTAGAGCTCGCAGAAGTGCTTATTCTAATTCTAGGTCTGCTGAAACCAGAGTACATTCTGCAGAGGATATAGCTGCTTTGAATTGTGCTCTGGTTTCAGTGGATCTGGAATTAGAGCACTCAGAAGTGTTTGATCTAATTCTAGATCTGCTGAAACCAGAGCACATTTTGGAGCAGATTTGGCTGCTCTGGATTGTGCTCTAGGTTCAATGTGTCATGAACTAGAGCATTTAAAATGGTTTGCTCTAATTCTTGGCCTACTGAAAACAAAACAAAGGACATTCTGGAGTAGATTTAGCTACGGTTTCAACGAGTTAAGAATTAGAGCATTCTAAAGTGTTTTCTCTAATTCTATGTCTGCTGAAAACATAGCACATTCTGAAGCAATGAAGCTCTATATTGTGTTCTGGTTTCAGTGGATCAAAAATCAGAACAAGTATTCAGAATGGTCTAGTTCTTGTCCTGTATAAACTAGAGCGTATTCTAGAGCATTGCACTTGATTGCAAGTACTTCAGAATATTCTGATTCTTGACCTACCGAAACCAAAGCAAATTTTAAAAATATGAATTGTATTAATTCATTATGGAATACCAATCAATTAAAGTTACATCAGTCATGCTCCTAAGGACTTTTCCCTGTTGTTATTTTAAAGATAAGTTCTCTAGTTCACATCATTTACTGAGCGATGTGACGTAAGCTAAAGAAGCTCAGAGTACTGTAAGTTGTTTACGTAGACTATAGACGGACATAAGTACCTACTTATTTAGAAAACTAAAGAAAATAAAATTAATTTTTAGTTTTTCTTCATTCTTTTGTACAATTACTTTTTTCTTGGAATTTTATATTTTGGTCATTATAAGAAATTTTGCCCCCAAAGAAATTTTGAAAAATTGGTATCGCTGACTTCAAATAGTCATAGAAGATAAGAAAGTCGGATGCACTACATTGAATTGTATTTTAAATAGAGTAATAGATATTTGTATCGCTAGTCCAGAAACTAAACTTTTGCCAGAGTGAGTTTATTTTGCAAGCTAAAGAATCTAAAAGCGAGGCTTGCAAATAATGCGAGATCTCGCAAAAGAGTTTCTGGGCGTGTGATTTTTTGCACTGATGACACTTTTAATTTATTAAACAAATATTATTACTAGTTAAAATTTTATACACTATAATTTTCGGTTCACATGGATATATACCTAACCAATTCACTTGTTTTATTAAAAAAAAATTAGTGGCATTTGTTCTAACCTAAAAAATAAAACGAATGTGAATTGATATTTTTCAACAATTAACGTAATCATAATAATTCAAGACGATTATAATATGAATAATAAATAAAATATATTGTTTTAATTAACGTTTTAAATTTCCAATAAAATAAAATTTAATATTTTGAAATAATGTAGTAATGCTAAAATATTTAAGTTGGCATCTTTACATTTTGCCAGCCTAAGCTGGCGAACAGAGAGTTTCTGGACGATTTTGAGTTCTGTAATACTAGTCATAATGGATAGTTGACGCGAAAAATATCTTGTGACACAGGACACACGCCTTACTTAATTTTTTGAAAACAGTTCCAAATTTTTAATGATAGTTATCATAAATTCAGGAGTCAAGTTGTTGATCTCATCATCGTAAGCTGGGTAAGTTAGTTGACGTTTTTTCGTTCTCTTCACAGACAGGTGACATTTTCAGTTTTATCAATTTTGTATAAATGTTGTTTTAAAAGAACTCCTGTGCTTATTCTAAGATCCTATTTGCTGGGAGCTAGTATTTTTATACAGGGTGGCCCAGCGAAAATTATCAGCGCAATTTTTGGCCACTTAACATTAATTTTGCAAAAAACACTCGAACACGTCAATTTTAATATAAAGGGGAAAACCTAAATGGATTAGTACAAACGACATAACTTCAACCCTAAAATGGGTGTGGACTGCACCTCAAAAATTTTAAATGGAAAAGGGTGTCAAACATGACACAGTTTGAAAGGCATTTCAATTCTCTTTTCACAGTTTTTTTATTTTTTAAATCCGATCATTAGTTCCAGAGAAATATCGTTTAAAACAAGTTATGTCGTTTGTACTAATCCATTTAGGTTTTCCCCTTTATATTAAAATTGAAGTGTTCGAGTGTTTTTTGCAAAATTAATGTTAAGTGGCCAAAAATTGCGCTGATAATTTTCGCCGGGCCACTCTGTAGATCCATTCGCCGCTATATACTCGTACAAACAGGCTATTCGTGATTCCAGATAAACACAGGAG
Organism: Stenolophus ochropezus; assembly: GCA_035578165.1. Taxonomy (NCBI): domain Eukaryota; kingdom Metazoa; phylum Arthropoda; class Insecta; order Coleoptera; family Carabidae; genus Stenolophus; species Stenolophus ochropezus. The sequence goes on along the minus strand of JAQOWZ010000011.1, from coordinate 24,638,071 downwards.
AAAAAGAACTCTATTGAATCTAAGAAAATAAATACATCACGTATGTGAAATGACTTTTCGTGTAATGATTTTTTGAAGTGAATATTTGACCTAGTCCTCAATCATGCAGTAATTTTCTCAACTACTAATGAATTGCTAAATTAAAGTGTATGATCTGTGTGTAGTTAAACTTAGAACGTGACCGAATCTTAAATGTGTGGTCTTGCGTTTATATTTGAAGGGTGATAGAAATATTATGAAATACTTCTTGCTTGTTGGCAATTTTAAATTACATGAAGCGAATATATCATCATATTATTAGTAATTTATTTGTAATTGGCACCTTTGTTTATAGATAGATCATGCTGATGATATATTTTAGTTTTGAACTAAAACAACATTGTCGTTTTCTTTAAAGTATTGCAAAAATTGTGAGTGGTATTCCTAATTATATCCGTATATTATCAACAAATTAATTCAATAATTATCTGGAAAAATAATTAATACCAGATTTCTCCTACGAATTTACATGTATTAATAGATAATGGACATATTTATAGATTCTGTCAACTCATTTATTCTTATTTAAAGATGTTTTCTAAATTAAAATTTTTTTGAAGAAATTACTTGTAATCTTACCTTAATTTGAAATCGTTGAAGCCAGGAAAGTGTTCTATTTGACATCTGTAACAAATAGAAAATAAAGATAATTAAAAAAAAAATACAAATAATATATTTTAGTTTAAAAAATATTTTGCAATTAGTAGCCAGACAAGCCCTACAAATAATATAGTTTAATGTTGCAGTTTTCAGTATTACCAGCCTATAAATAGGATGTTTCTATACCTGCACGAAACTTTAATGACATAATTTGGTATACTGATTATAAAACATTTTTTTTTTTAATTCGCAAAAATAAGGACTTTGAATTAGTTGCGAACATTTTTAGTGCCACAGGTTTGATAGTACATTTAATAAGGTATTAGAAACCTACATAATAAATAATTAATAAATGATTATTTGTAGGCAGTGTTTATACTTTTATTTTGTTAATAAAATAATTATATATGATTAAATGTACTATTAAACCAGTGGCAATAAAAATGTTCGCTAGGAACGAACTACCCTTTTTTTGCGAATTTCAAAGGAAAGTTTTTCTATAACTATCAAAAAATTTTAACAATTTATTTTAATAATAATGCATAAAGTAGGTAATTTTTTCACAGTTGTTATGTTACCTTGACACCGAGGGCGAAGTATCTGGGAAATCGTTTTTTCACGCTTTTGGGAAACATTTTCTCACAGTGATGGAAAACATTTCTTTACTCAATTTATGTAATAAATAAAAATATTATTATTGATAATATAAATTACTTGTAGAAACAATATTTTGTATTTTGTGCGCGAAATGTTTTTAGTATGTTAGATTAACTTTTTTGACATCCATCGCACCAAATCTCAAACTTCGCAAAAATAATTATTTTGTTCTATAATCAGTATATCAAATTATAAATATCATATAAGTGCAGAGGTATAGAAACCAATATTAGACATGTGTATTAAGAAACAAGTAGCAATCTTTATTACATATAAGTAAATATTGTAACAACCTGTCAATTACGTAAGGGATTGTCATGACGAAAAACAATAGGATAATAGTGCAACAGTGATTGATATAGATTTTGATTGATTTCTGACAAGCCCTTGAATTAATATTTGTCTTTTGTATTAGAGTTATTATTGTTTATTGTTCTATATTTTCTGTGTTCTGTTTGTATTGTGTTAATAAAGATTTTGCTCAGTTAGTGTTGGTCAAATATTTATTTATATTTTTAATGGCAGTTCTGATCATGTACATATGGTCTGTTTTATTTTTTATAATAATAATAATAATATACAATATATAAGCTAGACTTTTGAAATAGCTTTTATTTATTTATTTATTTATCAATAATTCATATATTTTTTATTAATTTATTATTTTAATAACAGTTTTATTAATAAATGTTGAAGCTGAAGATATTTATTTTAAAGTAATACCTATTTATTTTGAACTAATACCACTCTTCTGAAATGCATGTGAAATTAACAAAACTTGTATCTATGGTATTTAATGGTTTGTTAATAATATTAGTGAATATAATGTTAAACATTAACATTTATGGCATAAATACAAATTGCAAACATTCGAAATTAATTAATATGTAATTTAGAAATCATTACCACATATTTAGCCCGTTCCTATTGTTAATTCTCTATCGAAGCCAACTTGAAACCCATCACAATATCTCCAATCTTCATTTAGTTCATGAATTGAAGATTTCATCTTCCCGGTATTCAAATGTCACCCTTGTGTGCCTGACGGTAAGATACATCTTCACCGATGCTCGTTCGTCTGAGGAAGTCGCCTCGATGTGATTTTGTTTCTGCAATAGAAGACGCCCGCACCGATAACGAGTGAAAGTAACAAAAGAAGATCGGAAAACGATTGACGGTCGATCACATGAGGTAAGCGGTTCGTTGGATCGCGAAAAAATCAACGAGTTGATGTAATAAAAATTAAAATAGAAAACATTAATTATTATAAAATAATTTTGAAATATAGGCTCGTATTACATTAAAATTCACATATATTATATTTAACATTTATCTCTATAGAACTGTAACAAATATAATATAATTGTCTTGAAAGTAAACTAGGCTGCCACATGGTTTTAAATACATATGTGTAATGTTAGTCACAAAATGTCGGCTAATAATACTCTTTCATTAAAATACAACCTAACATATAGGGTAAGGGCGGGTAAGAGTACGCGCATTCTAAGAGTACTCACTGGGCATATCTCGGTTAGTACGTGTTATTCGTGCAAGTTGTTAACTGGAAAAGATAGGCCTTTTTACATTAATTATTTGTACGAAAAATTAGTTTTTCATCTAAAATAGTATAAGTGCTACAATAATTTGAATATTTTTGTATGTTATGATACTATTTTTTTCATATTTCAAATTGAATTTACTTTATTAGAATTATGAAATATCACTTTGCAAAGTATTTAAGGTTATTCTATATGTCATTTTTAAAGAGTACCCAGCAGTGCATGGGAAGGCATCTACCATTTGATTTGTAAAGTAAAAAAGAATATAAAATGGTAAAATATCCAAGAGTGCGCAATAGTTTGAAGTCAAGGAGTACGCGTGCATACTCTTAGATTCTTACGTGTGGTTCTTATTTTACGGATGGTTATTTTAAAAAAAGTAATCGAGAACTTTAATTCACTTCATATTTATTAAAACAAATCAAAATTCGATCATCTCTTGTCATTCACGAGGCTACATTGCGAAAGAGACTAAAACTTGGGACTGTACCCACTTCACTAGGAAGGTTCAAACATTCACCACCTACGCTGGTAAAAAATATTAAATGCGATAAATGTGAACCATAAAATGTGCGTACCTACTCTTTCATTATATGCGTATTCTTCAATTATATATCTGCGTACTCTTAGATTTTTTTACATCCAGGAGTACGCATTTTTCGAACATAGTTATTTATTTTTTTATTAAAATATGATACCTTCTCAAGTAATAATTTTGTTGTTTTCCTTAAGTATACAGTTCAAAAACATAATGTTATTATTTTTGTATTATATTTGTATTAATTAAAAAAGTTATAAGAAAAATAAGAAAAACTGCGTACTCTTACCCACCCTTACCCTACATTTTTATTTTTATTGACCACCTCATATGGAAGAAGAATAATTGTAATTACACTTATTTTGACATTTCGCGATTTTAATGGATGTCCTCGAATAAAGATTTATTCAATACATTTTGACTATTTGTTTGTCAGTCCATTCGTCCGGATATATATGTGTACGTGTAAAATTAATTAAAATGACCAGATAAAGAAAAATGCTTGGGCTTTAGACATCAATAGCAGTGTTGATTAACTTTTGATTAAAATGGAGCAATCGAAATTGACAGCTTGCTCTCATGATTTTAAGTATTTTGCAAAAATTAAAAAAAATAAAATAAGAAAGTTATTATAAAATATGCAAGTAACAATCTGTATTTGTAAAAACAACCTATTTTATAGTATAACGTACAAATTCGGTAGTGCGAGTGATAAAATTGTCAGTATTGGAATTGTTTTAATAAATATATGTAACATAATTTCACATGTATTCATTCCGAAAACTACGGTTTTTCGGTACGTTAAGTCGTTGCTAGGCAACTAGAAATGGTAACACAATAGAATTATTGCGAAAATTGTTTCCAGGGCGTTTTATTTCGCGGAGAAGTAACATCAATTGGACAGCAAGGTCGCCCTTAGATTGTTTTCTTTGGAGTGACGTTAAATCTCTGGTCTGTACCAAAAAGCCAACAAGAATTAACGACCTGGAGAAAAACATCATTCGACCCAGTGCTGAAATCCAAGCCTGAATTATACCGAAAAGTAATCACACATTGGGTCTTTCAAAGTGTCACTTGCCAACGGTCCACTGTGATAATTTGAACGATATTATTTTCAAAACATAATGGCATTAAATGTTTTAATTCGCAATAATAATTCTTGCTGTAACTCATGTACAAGTTTTTTTTATTAAATTTTAAAGATTAGGCGTACAGATTGAAAGACCCTATATATGTACAAAGTATACATTTATTTAGAAAAATAATTTCTTAAAAAATGTTACATGAAGGTATGAATTTGTTATCAATGAAATCAGAAAAAACTCCCTTTCAATTGACATAATATAATGCCATGTGAAATAACTAATTGAGTTCAGTATTTTCAGAACCATTGATCGAAAAAATATTTTGTTTAATTCGTTAAAATAATTTCTTGATATAGAATTCTAATTTAACAAATTCTGAATCTCTTATAGTCCTCGAGATAGAAATAGTGAACCACTTAAAATGAACACCTGTATACATTTAATAAACATGTATTAATTATTTAAAGAGTAAAGCTAATGTTAATGCAGTTATTAATGAGATGGGTAACCGTTGTTACATATATACATGTGAAATACACTGTATAGTTTTGTATTCTAATTGTTTAATTGTTGTAGGCTATATGTAGTAGCTAATTCTATGTGAAAATCATTAGTTTGTGGTTTAATTATTTTAATAGCTGTAATTATAGAAGGTCTGTGAAAATTCTTCATATCTACCGAGTTTTATATTACCTACAATATATTCAAACATTTATTAATTTGATATTATTTATACATAGTCAAAAATTTATATAAATTATTAAAAATATAGGGGTCATTGATCTAATCTCTAGTGATGGTTCTAAGAACCCAAATACTAAAAAAAAACCTGGTGCACTTTTTTAACAAAAATGTAAGATAAGTTAATGAACGTATTTCTTCAATTAAAAAATAAAATAAAAGATAAATGATATATTTGTTTAAATATTAATTCATGTCAAATTTGCTAAATGACTCCACTTTCATTTTCGTGAACTATGAACTTGATCTATTTTTCTTACATCATATTTAGGAAATGAATAATTTACCAATCATTAACAATCGTTTAACGAGTAACAATTATTACGAAATTCTATTTAAACTAGATCAATAATCACTCAATTTAAGAGCCCAAGATAGGAAATTACTAAAATGTATCTTCCTCTTGTATGCGGTTCTCACGAAATTTACGAAAATGTAAATTAGGAAAACAATAAAAGGAAAATTATTACAATTAACGGAAATAGTGCAAAAGTGTGGGAGGTAATGAACTAATAAATTACTTCCTAAACCATTAAAAAAATACTATTTCTCAAACAGATATATAAAATGTGTGTGTCAATGTGTTACACAATGGAATACACACATATTTTGGAACATAAAAAAAAATTATCTCGAAATAATACCGGTCGATATTTCAACAGGTTTCGCACATAAAATGAAAAATTTTAATTAGAGAATAAAATTTTTACATCCTTATTTATAATATAATTAAAAAAAAAAATAGGAGGAGGTAATTATATTCATAGAATTTTCTTGGTATTTTAGCACATAGGAAATAGACACAAAACAGGATATTTCAATTAATACGATGGACTAAATATTTTCAATAATGTTCTATCAGCAATTTACAATTTAAGTTTACATCTATATCTAAATGGCATCTTTATTCAGAAACAAATATTTCAATTAAGTATTTCAGTTTTTCATAAGTAAACAGGTACAAATTTTTATTTTACAAAATTGATATTCAATTTTTAAATTAATACAATATTTTTCAAAACTCATAATTATTGAATAATTGAATGAAATTATTAGTTATAGTTCTACATAGTTTATCTAACCCAATGTTTCGGCAGCATTCAGAGTATTGACAAATGTAACAAAGCAAGTAAACAAGTAACTATGAAACGAATTTTACATATTTAATACAAAAACCCATGCTTTACTAATTTCTAAAGCATCATGTTATCATTTTATGTTTATTTATTAATGTAAATTAATTCTTATATCACATACAGAACAGATAAATAAATAAATTTCGTTATCTGTTATTACCAATAGATAGGTGCCTAAATTCTGGTCTGACGTCCCAGGCACTCATATTATCATGGAGAGTTCACCACAGAGGCTATTTGGGTTTGAAAATCTTATATTAGCTTATTTTATTGAGCAAATACATCTTTAGATTTAGTAATTTAATTATTTTTTCTATATTTTAAGTATAGAGTATTAATTATAATTCTTTCAATTTAAGAGGATGAATGTTGTCATTTTTATATTTTGGGTAACAACTTTGGTTGCATGGTAACTTTTCGAACAAATCTTTAACACCAGTCTTCAAATCTTACAAATCTCATATAATAAACATTCCACATATTCCTGTATCATCTTCGGCCTCCCACTGCGCGAGCGACTTTCGCCTCTACGTCCAACATCCGAAGACGTTCTCTTCTCCGGTTAGAGTTTGTTGGGGGTGGGCGCATCTTCTCCGGACGGTATATAAGCCGCGGAGACGATCTCCAAGTCAGTCAGGGTGGACTAGTGTGTGCTGTTAGTTCTTTATCACAGGTGAGTGATACAAACCGGGGAATATGAATTTTATTTTAAATTTATATCAGTACATATTTTATATTCGGGTATACCAAATTTTTGGACCCACGAACACAAAATTTTATTTTGTTATATTAAATGAATGTAAATCATTTAATATTTTGACCAATTCTTGCACACGTCTTTGTAAAATATATTTTCAATGTGGCTGCTCTGTTTAAAGACAGATCTTACAGATAAAAACACATACTAAAATTTTATTTTATATTGTTAAATTTAAATTAATTATTTAATATATATTCTGAATGTAGCAGCTCTGTTCATAGACAGATCTTGCAGAGTATCCCTCATAGATAAAATCTTATTTTCTAATATTTAATTTACAATCAGTTACTATTTTGGCAATTTCTTGTAGATAAATATAAAAGAAATGTGGATGTGACAGCTCTGTTTATAGACAGAACTTACAAATAGAAGTTAGTTTGAAAGAATTATAAGACTGTATTTCAACAAACCAGTTTTTTGTAGATAGATATATTCTCAAATCTTAAATTCAATATTTCAAATCAATATATAATTTATGTGTTATATAGAACATATTATACTGAACTTAATAAAGGGTATGTTTTTCAAAAATAAATATTATATCCATATGTGTCATATACAAATTGTAGATATAGCTTTTTAAGTTCAAAGTAATAACAGCTAATATTATTTTTAAATGACTTTGTTCATAAAGTTATCCATACCCATATTTTATTTTGAATATAGCAGCACTGTTCATAGACATATTTAACAAATATTTCAATTTTAAAGTACTTAATAATTTATTCAATTATTAAATTAATATATAGTACGTAGACCAAAGTACTCCAGTTTCATATTTTATTGTAACTATTCTGTTTTTTATTCTTAGACAAATTTTCCGCTGGATATATTATAATTTTGAAATAATATTAATATATCATATTATCATATAACATATATTAAATTTACATATTTATATTTTGGTTAAGGCATATCTGTTCATAGACAAATATTATATTATTATATTTATGTACAGATTTTTTGTTTAAATTATTTATAATTCTGACATGTCACATTACATATGACAGTATATAAATATATGAGGAAAAGATTTACAACTACTTATTATTAACTGTTTACTTATTTTAAAGTATGATACTGTATAATTTTATGATTTTACATAAATTACACATATTGTTAATAGTTTAAAAATAAATAAATACATGAATTTAAATTAATAATTTAACTAGAAAATCTGTAATTGCTCATTATTATGAATAATATGTTATAAAAATAAATTTATTACACACCAAAAAATCAAGTATAATTTAACAATATAAATTAAACCAAAATATTTATTTACATATTGGAATTTTTATTAAAAGGGATTTTTTGTTTGAAGGTTGGAACACCTGCAGGAGACACCAAGATGCGGAAGTGGTCGTTGTTATTAGGTAAACTCATTTTAATTGTTTCAAAGTCATTAGTAGGCGCTTGTTTTAAATGCACTAGTATTACTACAACTCTAATGAAGCTTATATCATAATACCAAACTACTACGAAATACTGAAATTGAACAAGATATTATGTGATGTACCGGAAATAATATAGATTTTGGATAGCGGAGCATTGTTATATATTTCGGCGGAAATAATTATTTCAAATTAAATATAATTCATATTGTTTTTATACTAGTAATATTTTGTATTGAAAATAATACAATAGGTACAAATAAAATACTTTGAAGTAAAATTTGATCAAAATTATATAAAAATATTTTTTTTATAAACATAACTTCTGTGAACTGTAAGATAAAATATGGTAAATAGTGAAAATATAACAAAATATTTACCATTTTTATTTAGCTTGAGCTCAAAATCTAAATACCAATAAAGAAATTTGCAAAAATTTGCTGCAAGATTTGAAAATACCTCATGTTTGTTATTCATAAGCAAAAAATATAAAAACCAGGTTTCATCTAATCAGGCAATTGTTAATTTTTTGCGAGAGTAATGAGTGTGGATACAAATATTAAGATTATACATTTGTCATATTTTTGGTATTACCGCATCATCAAAATTAAGCCTACTAAATGTTGAGACAAACTTTTCTTTAACAATTTGATGTCCATAATCGATGGATGAATGGTTATCATTTTGAAAACTCGAGTTCGAGTCTTCTTGAGTCAAAACTTTTGTCAATTATATCCCACAGAGAAATGGCTTTTTTGAAGAAGTGAAGAGTGAACGATATATTTATTTCTTTAAATAAATTAAAGTCAATGTCTATCATAAAAATAACGCCAGTCTCTTAATTGTGGAGACAAATTACATTCAAATTAAATTTTTGGTAAAATATCTTGAAACTGTTTTGCGGTTTGCTGTTACGTGAAAACAAAATTGTTGCGTGTGGAAAAGTGAATTTAATCATCATGGCATTTTAGTTTTTTCGGAGAGTTGCATGTGTACGTAAAACATTAAGCATTAAGCAGTAATTTTACATTTGCGTTGTAGTAATACACGTGCTATTATCCTAATATGTGAGTTTACATGTGTATAAAACATACATGCGTTTAAATACAATAATTAGATCAAATTATCGACAGAAAATTACTTAAAGTATTTTAAATTTCATTTGAATTATTATCGCGAAAACTTCACAATCCTCGGGCAGTGGTGGCTCACTGGTTAGCGTACTTATGTTGTGTTTAGTGTGAGACCAGGGTTCATACTCAGTGAATAAATAAAAAATAAACTAATACTAACAATGGCACAAAATCTGTAGTCTGTGGTCTAGTGAACGATGATTTAAATTGTCATATAAATAGACAATGTGGTGTACTCTCTAGTTCAACTAACAGTCTACACCCCCGGTGTAATTATATTATTAATTTTTATATTGTTGTAAAGTACTAGTTTTCCTCCTTTTTGCAAAATTAATTATTTTTATAGTTCAACATTGGCATGAATTTAACGTAGCACAAAAAATATGAATTAAGATAGATTTGATCCACAATAATTTGATGAAAAATTTATAAATATGAAACCTTTATGTAAAAACGACAACTAAAATTTTATTTCACAGTAAAATATCGTTAAATGAGAGATAGTGTATAGTAAAAATACAACACAGTAAAGCCAATGGTCGTTACTATGAATATTTTACTAGTGTCTATTACGGTATAATCAGTATATAGTCCCTTGCTAATCATCAATCATACTACCAGACTATTTTTTATAGTTATCGAAATTACAACCCAACCCGTTAAATATTTTTTCTACAGTATGTCTTATATCGCCAATGACGGTTAATTATTAACCAAATGAATTAATTGAATTGTACCAACATGAGAACTCAGAAGTAAGGTTCTCATTTTCACAACGAGTACGTCATTACACAGAGGTGAAGAAATGAGTGTGTGAATGTGGTAAACTCATTTGTGTAGCTTTGTATGTGTGACAATTAACTCTACAGAGCATGGGAGATGTTAGTTTTTAGAATGCTCTTTATGTTTATTACATTATGTAATTGTTGCGAATTTTACAGCATTTCTTTTGGCGTGCTCAAATCGTGCCGTTTTGGTAAGTACCGAATTTTTCTTAATTTATAATTTAAATTTGTTTTCAATTACTTTTTTGATAAACTCAGGACTCCCCTATATTTAATTATATGCTTTGCGAATAGAGCTACAAAGTCTCAATAAGTACATAAATTTTTTACAAGTATACTCTCTTATCAAGAGCATTGAATACTCGCTTTACGCCAAACATACTTGGTGGTTAATGAAACATATCTCAGTAATTATTCTACAAATTATATTTACACAAAAAAATAAAAGAAAAATCAATGAACCTAAATGAATTATCAAACCAGGACTTTTCTATATCTAAAAAGATATGTTCTACCAACAGATCATCTTTTTGGTAGAGCATTCACTATACATAGAAGAATCCTGCGTCCGGTCAGGTCTAGAAACACATGTTGGAAAATTTTATTTCTTCTACTTAATTTTTATTTGTAAATATGTCCATTCGTTAAAAATGGTAATTTAGACCACATCAAAAAATTGCTGATACTAGGACCAAAATTTTGTGTGGCATCCTTTTCATATATCTTACTAATATGTTTGTTTTTAAAGCATAGGTAATGACAAATATTTTATTTAAAAAGTAAAAACCTACGTCATATATCTTCATATCTTTTATCTACATTTTTAATGATAATTTTATTAGTAACCAAATAAAATATCACTACGTCCGAATTGTTTGTAACATACAACGATCTGTACTTGAAAGAATTCCTATGAAAATTGATTTTCTTCAGGGTCAAAATGGATACCAATATGACCGTCCCCAAACACCGTTAGAAACCCCAGGAGGCCCAGGAGCGCCTGGCGGTCCCGGCCAAGCTCCAGGAGGAGGTCCCGGAACTGCTCCAGGCGGTGGATATCCCTCAGGCAAACCCTCTACTCCTGGAGGTGGCTACCCAGGCGCTCCTGGAGCCCAAGCTCCTGGCGCAGGATACCCTGGAGCTCAGGCACCTGGTGGTGGATACCCTGGCGGTCCTGGACAACAACCAGGAGGGGGATATCCTGGAGGTCCTGGACAACAACCGGGAGGAGGATACCCAGGCGGTCCTGGACAACAACCGGGAGGAGGATTCCCTGGAGGTCCTGGACAACAACCAGGAGGACCCAGCACTGGGTATCCTCCTGCAGGACGGCCCTCAGGACCTGCTTTCCCTCCTGCAGGAGGCAGACCAGGACAACCCTCAGGACCTCAGGGAGGATATCCCGGAGCACAGGCACCCTCAGGGCCTCAAGGAGGATATCCAGGAGCACAACAACCCTCTGGCCCTCAAGGAGGTTATCCTGGAGGTCGGCCAGGAGCGCAAGGACCTAGCAATGGACAAGGCCCTCAAGGAGGATATCCAGGCGGTAGGCCAGGTGCTCAAGGACCAAGCGGAGGATACCCAAGTGGTCCAGCACCCCAAGGCCCTAGTGGTGGTTACCCAAGTGGCCCAGCACCCCAAGGACCGAGTGGTGGTTACCCAGGCGGACCGGGTCAGCAAGGACCCCAGGGAGGATACCCAGGCGGCCGGCCAGGAGCGCAAGGACCTAGTGGAGGATATCCAGGTGGACAGGGACCCAGCGGACCGACGGGCGGTCCCGGTGCGGGCGGATACCCGGGAGGCCCTGGAGCGGGAGGATTTCCAGGAGGTCCTGGAGGACCTGGTGGACCTAGCGGTGGTTTTCCCGGTGCTGATGTAAGTATACTCCATTTTTATTAAATGCAATATACATAAATCAACACGACTATATAAAAACAATATATGTTTTACATTATTTACGGGCTTAGTTAGTTAGTACGCTTCGACTCACTGAGCAGAGTGAGATATGGGATATGGGGTTCAATTCCCGTGACAACAAAACTATATCCAAAATAAATACCACTGTGTCCGAGTGGTTCGGAACCCACTATAAGCTGCATGTCCCCTGTCCTATAATTGGACTTCGATCTGTTGGACAGACAAAGTTAAATAAATAAATTATACTACATATATTGATAAAATTTATACGATCTAAATTTTAAAGTGAAATAAATTTTATGGCACAAGTGAGCAAAAAAAAATACCTTTTGAAAAAATAATTATTGTAAAGGATCTCATATCACTACTTTCGACTTTCGACTTTTACTATAATTAATTGCTTGAATAATTACAACTAAAATTCGTTCATATTCTTCATTTATATGTATTTTATAATAAACGTAAAACGACTTACTAGATATAACACATCGGAAATATGTAATTAGCATTTGTAATTTAAGAATAAGATTTTTTCCGTGTATGGCAGAATATCTTCATTTTCTTTATTTTTATCTATTTGTTTAATTCGAAACCTAAGAAGACATACATATATAATGAAGATTTAATTGATTATTGGTACACATATGTATACTTATAGCTATGTATTTTAAGAGATTATTTGTTTCGTAGGGTGGTTTTCCTGGTGCAGCGCCTCACGGCGGTGACGACGGCACCTACGACGAAGGCGACTATTCGGCGATACCTGGTGAACCTGGTGTAGACTACCCCATTTACTCCGAAATCCCTCAAACCTCTTTCAGCTGTGACCAACAAGAACTCCCTGGATATTACGCTGATGTTGAAGCCCAATGCCAAGTCTTTCATATTTGTGCCAACAACAAAACCTACGATTTCTTGTGCCCGAACGGTACCATCTTCCACCAGGAATATTTCGTCTGCGTTTGGTGGAACCAGTTCGATTGCAGTACAGCTCCCAGTCTTTACAGTTTGAATGCGAATATTTATGATTACTCCATTATTGGCGCTCAACAAGGAGGCCCTGGATACCCTGGCCAACAACCTGGTGGTCCTCAAGGTCCTGGCTACCCTGGCCAACAACCTGGCGGTCCGCAAGGTCCTGGTTACCCTGGACAACAACCTGGTGGTCCGCAAGGTCCTGGTTACCCTGGACAACAACCTGGCGGTCCCCAAGGTCCTGGATACCCTGGACAACAACCTGGAGGACCTCAAGGACCGTCTGGACCTCAAGGAGGTTACCCATCTGGACCACAAGGACCACAAGGACCCTCTGGACCTCAAGGACCATCTGGACCTCAGGGAGGATACCCATCCGGCCCTCAAGGACCTCAGGGACCCTCTGGACCATCCACCGGACCACAAGGACCTCAAGGAGGATACCCAGGTGGCAGACCAACTACCTCCTTCCCTGGTGAAGGGCCCAAACCACCCACTAGAGAGTACCTCCCCCCTATAAACGGATAACAACCGCCATGCAATAACAACGACTTCTGGTGTGCCGAGAAGGTGTTACAAAACCAAGTGATAGATATGAACTTAGTATAGTTAAGTAATTATATTTTTATATCAGATATTAATATATTATGCTATATATTTCTATACATTTGTATAGATGTAGTGCAATGATGCCATTGTAATGGTCCAAATGTTACTAAAAAGTAACTAAGATCTTGTATGCAATGTGAGTTACCGAGATATATCAGTATTATAATAATTTATAACGAATGTGGCATTCAATAAAAACATACTTGCAAATAAAAACTAAATATTTTATAACCCTGTATTGGTCTTGGTTGGTATAATTTATCTATGTTAATAGCTAACAACTACAGTTTGGCTCTCAACCGTCATTGTCAACGCAGTGAACTAAAAATCACCGCTGCCCGTTTATTTTATTTATTACTCCAAGAAGACACTAATACACTGTATTCAGCAGTAACCAGTAAAATTTAGACAATGTTATTGACAAATTGAAAATATTTAATTCTATTTCATTGAAAGTAGTAAAGTTAAATTAAATTGTGATATTTAAAATAAATAAAAACTCATAGTAATTAAAAACTATTGCGTTTAATATAATGGTTGAGCGCCAAACTATGATTAACTTAAAAAAAAATCACAAATTGAGAACTACACTTTATCAAATTTATATGATTGTGACAAACAGAATTGTGTTATATTTTTCATACGTAATTATATAGTGAACTCTTTACATTATTTGTGAGTTAAAATATGACAAAACTCACCACTTTTTTAACCTGTGTATGTCTTAAGTCTCTGAACGCCATTAACAAAATCCATGGTTCCGAAAAAAAATTATGCTACCAGTCAAAAAATTGATGAATGACCATAAATAAATCATGATAGAAAGTTTTGTTGTAAGCAATAATTCTTAAAATTTCATAACAACAACAAATCATTTTACAAAACTATGTGTGGTTTTCGGTTTTTAAATACAATGTAAAGTCATATCGAATTCTTTACAATTTCTATGGTAGGTACGTATTATGATTACCGAAATTTGCAATGAAGTTGCCAATGATTACTAAGTTATGATATTCGTTTATAAAATTATACAATTCGATGTTTATAATGTTTGTTTTTGGAATTTTAACCAACGAATATTTCTTAATCTCTTAATTAAATCACTCATTACAATCTAATTTAGTCATCGGTGTGAAACAACGAGTGTGAGAATCTTAAGCAACGGTTACAAAACATGGACGCAATTAGTTAAGACAAGAATCACGATGTATCACTGTCATACTCCTTGTCACTGTCACGTTACTTGTCGGAAGACGATACCGACATTACAAGAATTTATAAGAAATTTGTCAAATATGATAACATGATGATAGATTGGATACTAATCTCTAATTTTTGCAATTAGTGCTTACCTTTTATACTGGGAACAGGAAGAATATTTACTAATTTTTTAACAACGCATACTCTAAGAAAATTATTTATTATTAGCAATCATTATAAATACACTCATTATAACTTAAGTTTAAGGAAAAAATAAAAATAAACGTGCTTATTGTAATACCTTGGTGACAAGAACTTATTTACTGACTATTGAGCAGTTGCGCATTTCAAACAATTCTGAATTCAAAATAGTTATTTATGCAACTAGTGTGTAAAGTAAGTATTTTTCTGTTGAGTGTTGTTTAACGCATGAAGTGTAGCCGAATGCGGAAATTATAGAACGAGATAAAAAACATTATGTTCCATACGTGTTGCATAGAAAATTTAACCGAAATATTAATAAAAATTAATATCAAAAGTAAATAAAAACATTGATAAATGCCACCAGTGCGGAAAAAGTAGCTGTTGTAGGCAACATAAAAATTTCAAGCACTAGGGCTTGAAAAGTGACTACAAAATCGTTATATATTACTTTATGTCCGGTAGTAAGAGAAATGACAACTATCAACACGCGAAATATTTATGGGCTTTTTTTTCGCTGGTAAATCGGAAGGATTTCCCAATCTCAAGCGGCGGATAATCTTTGATTGTGGTTCGATAGAAATTCTCAATTGAATTCAGTCCTTTATGAATAAAATGTGGACAGTGCTGGTTTAATCAGTGGTGTAGCTAGATGTTACTTTCGGAAGGGGTCCTACTAATGGTTAAGTTAGACTTTAATTTTTTAGACTTTTATAATAATTTATTCTAAGTTTTTTTCAATTTATAATTTAATTTCGTGACGGGTGAGGTTCTAACAACAACACCCGTCCCCCCTTATCTGAGTTTAATACATATATTTGAAAATGAGTGATGTATACAATGCTGTCTACATCTTAACTGAACTACAAAAAAAGACCCAATTTACAAGTAAATGACTTCTACCCTAAAATAGTTGTGAGTTATACCCTTAAAAATATTACCAGTGTATCATTCGCATGAAAGGATCTATGTTATACAAATTTTCCTTTTTAAAATTATCACTAGTACTGTTACAATTACAAATTGATTATCAGCCAAATAGGAACCATAACTAACACTCAATCCTGCTCTGCGAGGCGCCGAGGCGGTAATGGGCTTTCAGGCCTCCGCCCCGAATAGTGGTCGGGCTAGATTAACTAACACTCAGTCCTGCTCTGCGGGGATTGTGTTCTGGTTTCAGTGTGTCAGGAATTAGCAGTGGCGGCTCGTGGTATTTTTGAGCGAGGGGGCAAATTATTTTTCCTACAACTGTCAAAAAAACTTGACATTTCTTCATTGTTTTCGATGTGCAAAACATGTAATTTCTAAACTACACTAATGTTTCCATGGCAACCACGTGCGGTAAAGTACTTTCCCTAGCAACCACGTGCGGTAAAGAACTTTCCCTAGCAACCACGTGCGGTAATGTATTTAGCAACCTAGGGTGGCAACTGGCAAACACTTTAGATTGCTTAAAAGTGGTATTTTGTAAATATAACACACAACTGCAACTGATGTACTGTTGACAATCGCCATTAACTTTATATATAAATTATGAAATAACACATATTAGAATGATTAGAATATTACACTTATGTTATTAATTCCTTTTTTAAATTTTAAAACAGTTGTAGGAAAAATAATGTGTGTACCATGAGTGCAAAATAACATTGCCGCTCTAGCATATTTGAAGCTCTCAGCTGAGCTTCGAGCTTCAAACTTTATGCACGTGCGGTAATGTAGTATTTTGCACACTAGGTACACAAATAACTATTGTTAGTGTCAAAGATTTTGGTGAGAAAAACGTGGTCATGAAACGATGTTTAGAACTCCGATTTCGTCATAAATAATTTTAATATTATTAATAATAAATATTAATAGGTATCAATGTTCAGCACAACCCAACGGAAAGGTCAATGATAGTAAAAAAAGAAGGTAGGGGTAATGAAGAAACTAAAAAAACAAATTAAAAATGGTATAGGTACTAGAATAAATTTGAAATATAATATAAATAAAAAGAAAACAAATCTCATTTCTATTCGGTTAAGAATAACTAAAAATAAATTCTTATCCCATGAACTAAAACATTCTAATGAGCTAGAAGCAGAATACACTAATCGTTAATTACAGTTGTTTATATATTATATCAATTCTTCTGTCTTTAGTTTTAGCAAAATGATCAATTATTTTATAAAGAAAATCTGGAGATTTTCGTAAATGTTTAATCATATCTTACACGCTTACAGGTACAATTTATACACGACTGACGATCTGGCGATTTTAGAAATATAACATGCAATGAGTATATTTCACCGATCACGTCCGATTGTTTCCGAATCTCAGAGTATGCATGCCTCCTCTGGTTCAACACTCGGTTATTCGCATTATTTCTATGATAAATTTACAAACTTTAAAAATAAGCAAAGCATTTGTTTCAAAATTAAAATATTAATAATATTTAAAAACTCTTCAATGATGTTCTACATATACATATTTATTTTTATTCTTAAATAAGTTTTTTAATCACAATACGCATTATTTTTGTTTTATCAATTTTACTGAATATTTACTTTAAATTATTATTTTATTATAAACAAATTAAATCTTTGCATCTCTATATTTATCATTCATATTATAGAATTTATTTTAAGAATTTTAAGTCATACAAGTACAACACCGTTCGAGATGGCGAGGGGGCTGACAACCGCTGTATACGAGCCCAGTCGCATATGAATTGCACGACATCACTCACGTACATAGCGCTGTCTCACTTGTACAGTCATCTTGTTCCCATTTGTGTTTGGAACGTATCGTTGAGTAGTATACCATACAAGTTTCGTCTGGCGGATGCCTGCCCCCGCTAGTCAAATTTGATGCATATAATATTGTGTTGCACAGCGGCGCAGCGCTAATTTCTATTTAAATAGACCACTAACATAGTACATTGTTAAATGTAAAGTAGTATAAGATGAAGTTTATATTATTATAATAATTAATAATAAAAATATATTCATGTGAAATAGAAAAAATATTTTATTTTAATTTGAGGGGGCACTGCCCACTCTGCCACCCTCGACGAGCCGCCACTGGGAATTAGTGCATTTTGAAATGGTTGTTGTAATTATTGGCCTGCTGAAACCGGAGCACATTCTGGAGCAGATTTAGCTGCTCTAGATTGTGCTCCGGTTTCAAGATGATCCCTGGTAGGATAGAAACACTGATGTGTATTATTCGTTTTTAGTGACTGAAACCCAGAAATTCCTCCTATAAATCAACGTCCAGTCAAGAAATCTTCCCTTCCATAATTTGCTAGGTTGTGGGATATATTGCTCGTGACAAAATTATCGGTAAGTTTATGTGAATTGACTAAAATAGAATAATATTATGAATGAAAATTCTTTATTAAAATAAATTAATATAAAAATACATTAACATAAAAAAAATAAATCTTAAAGAGCCAATCCTTTAAATTCAAAGGTTTCAAATATTTTACGAATAGCGACCATGTAAGCTGCTCGACGAACGTTGAGGCAAAGGCCATGCCTTGCCGCCATTTCTAGAATTCTCTGCAAGAAAATATTAATAAAAACAAGGGTGTCAAATATATCAACCCTTACCAATCCGTTGCTTTCATAATTTTGGAGTAAGCTGTCATTAACAATCTTAAATTCATTCGCTCCCCATTCAGCTGGCAGTGCAGCTAATTCTTCTATTTCACACTTTATTCCACATTTATCCAAAGATTTCTGAATGTTCTCTATCAAAAACATTTAAGTCAAACTATTTAAAATTATAACATAAATTTTAATATTGAAAGAAGTTTTCAGAACTCATAATTAATCAAAAGACAATATTTGGGTTTAAGTTCTGTAAAAATTTTATTAATTTACAACATTTCGATAGCTCAGCCATTTTTGTTATTTACCAGACGAAGGCAGCAGCTGACGAAACGTTGTAAGTTAATAAAAATTTTACAGAACTTACACCCAAATATTGTCTTTTGTTTAATATAACTTTACTTACGTATCATGGTGTTCTGCTGTTCCCACAGATGTCTGGAAAGCATTTTCCCAAACGAAACATGTGCTAAATTCTTTAAAAACTCGAAATAAGATACTGTGACACCCCCAGCGTTCATATATACGTCTGGAAGGACTAAAATATTCTTATCGCGTAGAATTTTGTCAGCCTGAGGGGTCATCGGTCCATTTCCGCCCTCTGCCACCATCTAAACCCGTCAAATTAAAAAATTTTGGAAAGAAATTTATGTTTTTATACTTTAGCTTTGACGTTGCCTGCATTTTTCTTTGTTATTGCTTTTTCCATGCCGCATAGCAACAAGAAATCACATTCTGCTTCAAGTAAAGAGCCACTATATTCTTTGCCACCCGGAAATCCTTTAACTGTTCTGTTTTTGTTCATAAATTGACGCAATTCCTATAAAAAAAATAGGAAAAACTAAAGCATCAAACTAAATAACTAAAAACTAAAACAAAAATAAATTTATCGATAAAAATCTGAAATGGAGGCTTATAACATTATACATACTTTTAATATGCAAAAAAAGTTATCTTACAATCATTTTATCTTGCACACATTTTATCTTCCTCTCATTTTATATTCCGCACATTTTATCTTTTACACACTTTTATCTTTATATATTTAACACTGAATATTTTTTTCCAATTATAAATATCTATATTACTTGCATGGGCAATAAAATGAATGAAAGATATAATTACAATGTTTTAAAGAGAAAACGTTGGCGAAAATAAAATGTCTGGAACATAAAATGAGTGGAAGATAAAAAGTGTGGATGATAAAATAAGCGCAAGATAAAATGTATGTAAGTTAAATTTTTTCGAGGATTAAAAGTATGCATGATAAAAAGTGCCAGATTGAATGTATGAAAGATTCAGTGTCGAGCAATATAAAATGTGTGGAGGATAAAATGAATACGCCTCTGAAAATGCTGCGAAGTGCAAATTAATTTTTTAGGAATCTACTTTAAATAATTATATAGTTTATTTTTTATAAAACGTAGTGTTGAGTATACGGGGATCGAAATTTTAACTAATCATATCACAGAAAACCTATGTTTACAACCGAAACATTTTCAAACCTATTAACATGATAGATGTTTTATCCAGAATATTTCATTTCGTTCAAGCAAAGAACATAAGATTATGCCTAACAGATTTGAAGCAAAACTACAAGAGTATAAAGTTGTTCAAAACTAAATTTTACTTCAAACAAGATCACACTTGATACAACAATACATAGGTTGTATGAGATATATTAAATATAAAAGGTAACACTTTTGATGAAAATTAGACGGTCATAGAAATGAAAGAAAATATCTATGTGACAGTATAGTGAAATATTGTTTATAATTCTCATTGTCTGTATTTTAATATAACTTAAGTTGAATTTAGATTTAGTAATTAATATCAAATAACATTAACTATATTGACCTGAAAAAAATAATAATCTGTCACGTAGATATTTTCAAGTGGTTGTCTGATTTTTAAGGAAAATGTAAAATATATTTAATATGTCCCTTTTTTAATGCGTTTCGTAGCACAAGCTGTATAATAATTTCTCTTTTGCGCACTATTCAATATTAGATTACTTACGTTACTTTTGATGCCATCTTTGTTGAAAATATTCCCAGTAAGTTCAGCAACTCCGATGATCTTAGCGCCCTCTTTCTCGCAAATGGCTGCTACATGATGACCTACAGCTCCGAACCCTTGGACTATCATCCTCTTGTTGGGCCAGCCGGCAGTTAAACCTAAAACTTTCATCCATTCTTCGCTTTGGACGAAGAGATTCATGCCGTAGAACATTCCTTGACCGGTGCCTTCTTGTCGGCCATGAATTCCACCCTGGTGGATGGGCTTTTCAGTTACGATTGCCGATCCGAAAAGGTCATTATGTCCTGGAATAAATCAACTAAAACTAAGGTGGTATTTACACAAAGAAAAGATCTTGAGGAAAGGTAAATCGGAGGTGGAACTCCGGTCTTAAAACACACTGTTCTCTTTGGAAAAATTTAATATGACCGATTTCGACTATTTAAATAGTTATCTTCGGATGAAAAGCCGAGAGGAATACGAATTACAAATAATATATAAAATATAATGAAACAAATTTTGACAAGTCAGAGAATAAAATAATAGGTAAATAAATAAGTTAAAATACACATGGTTTTATATTTACGCTAATATATTACAGGAAACACATGCCGAAAACAACGAAAAACATGGTTTTTCAATTTAATATAGAATAAAATTAGAAAAGAAATTTTAAAAAAATTAAAATTTACCCAACCAGAAGGGATCAACGCCCAAATGAGGTGAAAGGAAGAAACTGGTTGAAAATAGGATTAGGAATGTTACATTGAGACATAAATTTCTGTTTGTTTGAATTATTTTTTAGAAAATCTAATATTTTATTTTGTTTACATAAGTGTAATATCTCAAAGTCTTTGTAAATATTAAAATTGTGTTTTGCGTCTAAAATGTGTTCTGCGAATGTAAAGTTTTTTACCTTCCCTCATTCATCTAAACGCACTTGAGTTATCTACTTTTCAACAGAAAAGATCTTACCTAAAGTTTTTTGGTAGGTATCTGCCATCCAAGACATTATTCTGGCATTCGTTCCAACGTCAGGAGCAGGTACATCAATTGCGGGCACTGAAACATATTTGTTATTTCTATACTTTAAAACATGTTTGAACATATATACTTATCATATTTTTCTTAACCATTTCCAAAGTATAACGTCGTGTTATACGTTGTAACTCTTGCGAAGAGTATTTACTAGTATCAATAGCTATTCCTCCTTTTGAACCACCATACGGAACGTTATTCACAGCGCATTTGAATGTCATTAGGGATGCCAGAGCACGAACAACATCTGGAGTTACAGATGGGTGGAATCGGAGACCTTAAAAATATATGCAAATATATTTCAAATTAAATTGTATCAAAATACATTAATCGGACTTCGGACATGAACTGAGCAAGTCAATAAAAAAATTAACATACATCGCCAATAGGGCCCAAAACCATTATCAAAATATTATCATTTTGCAATAGAATATGAAAATATACATTCCTTAATGAGTATTAGTGAAAATATTTCTTAGCATTGTCAAAATGTTAATATATATTCTTGTTTTTGTTACAAAAAATAAATTTTAATTATTCCTAATAATAATTTCTTCATTCATGTACATATAAATTTATATGTAAAGGTATTTTAATAACCAATACCCTGTACAACTAACAGTTTGTTCACCACTGGCAAAGAAATCATATTACGGGCCAAAATTCTAACTTTAAAAATTGATATCTTATAACGAAAGACTTTTCAGTCTCATTGTCACTAATATTCTTGAGGCGTATACATTTTATCCTCCATACGTGTTATATTGTTCGACATTGTACCTTGCACACATTCAATCTTGCACATCTTTTTTCGTGTACACTATTAATCCGAGAAAAAATGTTATCTTACACACATTTTATATTCCAAATCATTTTATCATTCACACATTTTATCTTCGGAAACATTAACACAGAACATTTTATCTATATATAGATACAATTACAATGTTTTAAAGAAGAAACGTTGACGAAGATAAAATGTGTGAACATTAAATGAATGGAAGATATAATGTGTGGATGATAAAATGTGCGCAAGATAAAATGTGCAATATAAAATGTTTGAAAGATACAATGCCGAGCAATATCCATGTATGGAGGATAAAATGTATATGCCTCATATTTTTATTTCACGCTGTTCTTTCAGAAAAAAATAGACCATATTTGGGGGCATGCGAATGTACCATAGGGTCAATTTTTAAAGAATTTGGTTCAGTCACACAAACTCAGCTTCAAGAAGAAGCAAACTTTCTCCCTTACTATAATTGCATTTTCGACTAGTTCTGTATTATTTGTTTTAATTGTATTATTATTAGTTATTTAAAATGGCTATATTATATCGTTGATTGAACGTAGTATCATTGTAGTAATAAACAAATAATATTTCAAAACACATTTTTTTTATACAAGTAAAATTTGTACAAAAAATACCGGATTGCACTTTGCCTTTAAAAAAAAGAATCGGAATATTGTTCCGGTTCGATATTGTACCTCATTTGTAGCTATTTATTTCATATTCCATTTTCTGTTTTATAGTAAGATGATAAGTATTTTGAGATTAAATTTTATTAAAAAAAAATGTTTTTGTGGTACTAATTTAAAATTATTTTTCATTTTTAGTTGAGAGAAACATCTTTACAAAAAAAATTGAAGTATTGAATTCCATCCCTTATCTTTAAAAGCCCTTTGTCGAGCTGTTATCAAGTGTTATGAATAAAAATAAAAAATAAATGTTAGTAATAATTACTACGTTTGGTAATATGATTGGTGATTAGGAAGTGACTATAGGTATACATTTATTATCTCTTGATTACCTTTTTTATTTTCATTTACACTGTCCAACAGACCGAAGTCCAGAAACAGGATATAGAACCTACAGCTTATAGTGGGTTCAAAACCACTCGAACATAACGGTAACTGAACGATAGTCACGTAGGGTTGGTAGTATGATTGGTAAATAACAAGTGTCTAGGCATTAATTTTTAACTAGTACTTGATTTAAAAGTCACACTTGATAGTCACCAGTTAGTACTACCAGTAACTTTTATAACTTTACCTCCTTTAGCCGGCTGTCTATGAACTGTATGATGACATCTATACCCAGTAAATATCTTATATTCTCCATCATCTTTCCGAATAGGAAAAGAAACCTCCATAAAGTTAGCAGGTTTTGACAGCACACTCTTAATACTTCGAATTCTTCTGTGGGTCCGGTCGTCATTTTTGTGATATGGCCTGATCATGTCAAACAGTTCCTTCTCCACGTCTTGCATTGCCCGATGGTAGAAATAATCAACCATTTTGGAAAATTTGGGATCTTCTTCCTCTGCAGCTTTTTTAACATCTGGAGGTATCTCATGTTTTCTGCGGATAAATTGGACGCCGGGATAATGGTTAGTTACAATAGGAAATCTTTTAAACAGCTTTAACATTTCTATAATGAGCAAAATTGATGACACTAAATACGTTTCTATCCGAAAACAATAATAATTAAATAATGACTGATATTCAAAAGTACCTTTGATTTTAAAAATATTTTCAAATTATAATAAAGGTATCTGTGATAGACTTCTTTTAAAATTAATTTGAACTTTATAATAAATATATATTTTATTTAACAATAAAAATATAATACATTTTAAGTCCAACATCTCGTATTTTGTAATAAATCAAATATCTTCTCTGAAGCCAAAATATAAGCTGCAGTTCTTACATCTACTTCCAAATTGTAATCCCGTAAAATTTTTATTAATTTCTGTAACAAGATAAAATAATTATTCAAAGAAATCAGTTGTGACCACAAAACCGACCACCACTATCAAATATGTACAACGTGTTCAATAAAAATGTTACTAATTTAATATTTTTTCAAATAAATGTTGTTATTTACATGTAACACCAATTTTTTAAAATTATTTTATTTTACGAATGTGTATACGAAAATAAAAATTTAAAAATAACAAGCATAAACTGTTACTTCCGGTTAACCGACTTTTCCAAAAATTGATCAACTCATGCCATTGACACGAATATAAAATAAGAAATTATAATTTGTTCAGCCAAATTTGCTCAAAGACGAGCACACATACATTCGGACGGACGGATCGACAGGCATCATGCTAAAAATTATCAAAATGTATTGTGAAGACCTTAATTTGTAGACATTCATTAAAATCTCGAAATGTCAAAATTAACATGATTAAAATATTTCTTATATGTGGCGGTAGAAAAAATAAGTTTTATTTTTTACATTTGCTGTGGAATTCATTCTTATTTCCAAGGCAGGTTTTAAAAATTCTCGGTCACTGTTTTCTTCTTGAAGTTCTGGATTGTATGTAATAGTAGATGAAAATTTTCCTTTTTCACATTTGTTGATGTATGAAAAATGTTGTGGGATTTGATATTGCCTTATTAATGGCTCCCTAAAAGTTTGAATATAAGAAGTTAAAATATAGATGTGAGACCATTTGCAACCAACCCAACATTGGTATCACTGTCTACATTCTTTATATACTCAACATAAGAAGCAACAGATGATCCAGAATTAATATAAATATCAGGAAGAACCAATTTATTGTTACCAATCAATATTTTATGGGCTGTAGGAGTTATTATACCATTTGCAGCTTCTACTACAATTTTTGCTTGAACATTTGGAGAATTACAATAATCTAATTTTTGAGAATTATCTGTTATTATTAAAATATCACATTTTTCGGACAAAAATCTCTTTTCGTTGTAAGGAGGAAAAAAGTTTCTGCAAGATCCATGGCGTTTTTTATAAGCAAGGGCTTCCTACAAAAATTAAACTCAAATAATTAGTTTTTTAAAACTTTTATCCCTTATCTTTTTTGTTAATAATTTACGAAGAATTGATGTCACGCCCAAAATTGGTTTCAAAAGAATTAAAGAGAAAGGGTCTGTATTTAAAAAAATTACAAAATTACAGACCGACAAAAAATCGAAAATAATTCCCAGGACACACATTGTATTATTTAATTTTAAACAATTTTTTTCTATACGACCTATATTTTATAAGTTTAAAATGTATAGTTTAAAATGAAATATAAAAATTTGATTTTTAAGAATTTAAAAACTGTACCTCAACATCAATACCATTATTATTATAAATTGCAAAATCGGGTTCAGATATACCCAAACATATTGCCTTTTCTTTGTATAGTCTACTTGCTAAGTTTGTTCCAATTTTATCCAAATTCTGAAAAAATACATAATTCTAGTTCTAGTATTTCAAGGAATAAATAAATTACTTTAATCATAAATGTTTTATTAGATATCCCAGGGTCAATTCTGAGTTTATACAAAATTAAATCGTCGCTTAAAAATTTTTTAATGCCATAAAAAATACCATCAGACAGACAGTCTTCATAGCTTTCTAGGCCTCCTTTTGATATACTTTTCCCAGTAATACAAGCTAAATCTTTTTTGCTGTCACTCTTTTTAATTTGTAGAAATTGTTCTACGATTGTATTTATTAAATAATCAGAACAGTTTACGTCCGGTTCGAATATATTTACTTGAGGCCCTAAAAAATTATTTTAAAATTGTATTCTGACAATTTTCTCAGTTTATATACCAAAGAAATTCTTTTCGAACATGATTTTGGTAAAACTTTGTGCTAGTCTTTGTATTTCTTGATCAGAGTAATTGTTTGGGTTTACTCGAATTCCGGTGTGACTTCCAGCAAAAGGTACTTCAGCACAAATGTGCCGAAAACTCGATAAAGTTGCCAAGGCTTTCATATGAGATTTATCTATATTTTCACTTAATTTTAAACCTAAAAATATTAAGTAATACTAATCGATAAAATAGTTATGTGTTATCTATTTAAATTTGACATATTTTATTTATTTTTTACCTCCTAAATGTGTATTGTAATGAAATCCATGTTTAGCACAATATCCTTTAATCATATGTACTTCTCCTGAATCTTTCATCAAAGGAAAGTTAACTTCCATAACATGGCTACAAAATTCCATAACATTTATTTTATTCATTACATTCCTTATAACATCTTCATCTCTTGTACTAGGAGATAATTGTTTAATTCTTTCTATAAAACTATCAAAAGCAATTTCAATTCCACGGTAGTAATACCAATTCACATGATCACAGATCGGCGCATTTGCTAAATAAACAGATTTTTGATAATTCTCAGGCATTTCAAAATAATATGTATAATATCTAACAAAGTTCTTTAATTTTGGGGGAACAAAATGGGTATAGAGAAATCTAAACATTTTGAATGTTAAAATTATGACATTTATGACAATTATTGACGTGAAAAATAATTTGTTTTTTTTATTATGTTTTTACTTAAAATTTTCATAAAAGAAAGTAAGATATTACCTGCGTATTACCCAAGCCCAAGATAAAATTTTAAAATTCTCTCTAGGGTTTATATTATGAGCAAAACAAAAATTAAACACATTTGTTTATTGACTGCAAATTAAACGTTACGTTATTACAATTTGTCAAATTAATAGGTTCCATAATATATTTTGACCCCTGTAGTTTTATTTAGAAGTAGAAAATTACAACCAAGCAAAATGAAAATTGATACTTTAAAATTACCGCATGTACCTAGTACATGTGTATATACCACATGCTGTGTTTCCTAAAGTCAATCGTCAAAATAATGAACCCGATGTCCGCTGTTGTGCAATTTCCTGTTTTTATGTAAGTCACATTTTCCTAAGAAATTAATTTTAGATATCGCTCATCCCAAGTTTATGTTACGATTACATAAATATAAACCTGAGTTAGCTACACTCAGACACCTGCACGTTGTCCCTACAAGACTTGAAGCCCATGGATTTGAAAGAATAAAGTTAAAAAAATTATAACAATTAATATTGCACTTCAATCATTAAAAGAATAGGTTTTTTTAATCTTATTTTTGTTACGAAAGTAGCAGTTTTCATCACTAGTGCAAAAATAATTCGCATTTTCATTTTTATAAATATACCTTATGTAGTGTATTTTTTTATTAACTATATAAAATGAAAGGTAGCCTACTAGCTTACTCGACAGTTTTTAAATAAAAGTAATTAAATTGAACGTACAAAGACAGTTTCTGCACAAGACGAAGTCGAGTGCTGGAATCATACAAAATGTGAAATAGGTGATTCTGTACGAGTGGTTCACTATACTTTTTCTACGACCACACTGCTAAACGTTACAGAATAGAAATACATGTACGATAGCTATTTAACATAAAGAACAATATGACGCATGCAACCTCATAAAGAATACCTTCACGCATACGCAGTGTTGGAAATTATTGTGAGAAATTATATGTCCCACACTGCTGGCAAATACTGTGAGAAATTATTTGTCCTACTTTAACCCATGATTGTGGAAAAGAAAAACGCAACTTTGAAGCTTTATATAGTGTGAGAAAAGTGTCACTTTGCACTATGGAAAGTGACACTTTTCGCACACAATATAAAGCAGCAAAGTTGCGTATTTCCCACAATCGTGGGTAAAAGTGTAAGAAATCATTTCTCACAGTATTTGCCAACACTACGCATGTGCAGTGTGAGAAATATCATTTCTCACAGTAATTACCAACACTGCGCATAGCTTCACCTATTTCCCACTTTGTGTGACTTTCACACGTCGTAGGAAATGGACGACTTTCTGCACTTGTTGCACAATATATTATTAACACAATCGGGCATTAAAAAGTTTTTTAAATTGGGTATCCAAGAGAGTAAGTAGCTGGTACTGATTGCAAAATGGAACGAATGTTTGAAAAATATCATGGAAACGTATTTTCATGAATGAATTTTAATACCTGTATCTCATTGTGGATACTTTATTTTACAGAGGTTAAGGGAAATTTAATTTTGATTGTGCAATAAATAGTATAAACAGTGAGAACGAACGATAAGGAATAAGATCAGCAAAATGTCCTTTCCATTCTTAATATTTAATGTACTATTATTATTGTGTTTCTAATGCAGTAAATTATGTTTACAAATTACTGATTGGTGATTTCTTTTCGACCGGAAAATCGGTCAACGATCAAAATTTAATAAAAAATGGCAAAAATGACAAACTAACAAATATTTTTTTAAATATTTGTAATTTTAAATTTGTTATTGTGTTGATCGTGCAAAAATAATGTAATAAGAATTGTAAGCAATACTTTATCAGTTTTGGATTATCAACTGACAGAAGTAGTTACTGCTTTGGTACTATTATTTGTAGTAATATAAAAGTTAAAAATTGGAAACTTAAAATAGGAGTTAGTAATTACTACTACATTCTATAAAAATATCAACAATCAATTGAAGTAAATTTCGAAAATATTATAAAAACTAAAATTCTAAAACCAAATATTTTCGTTAATACTTTGTACTGCATTTATAGAAAAATGGACATTAATACGGGGCTACCTGTAGAGATAATTTACGTGACTCTTACCTCAAAGTCGTTGCGCAGTAACTTTTTTGCTATGTACATTTGCGTTTATGACAATAGAAAAATATTTATTTAGTATTTAATACATAAAAAGGTATTTGTTAACACAGTATATACAGACGAATTAGAATAAATATTTGTTGGTGGGCGCCCGCTGTCATTTGGCGCTGGCTATACTCTGCAGCTGGCGCTTATAGCGCTCGGCTTCCGCTTCTTTTCGCCGCAACATCAATTTATATTCTTCGGCTTCTCGCCGGGCCTCGGCCAGTTGTCGGGACATCAATTCAATGTCTGGGCGATCGGTAGACACTTTAGGTTTTTTCGTCACCTATTACATAAATAAAATTCATGGAGAAAGAATTTAAAACAATTTTGAACGAATAAAATATTTTAAAACAATAAAATAGTTTCAGATATTTAATTTTTTTGTAATTTATTTTTTTTAAGGAAATTCAATCTTTTTTTAGACATGCTAAAACAATTTTGATTTTAAAACATTATTTAGAGAGTATTAAAATTTAACACAATTTGAAATTAATTAAATTTTAGGCAGTTCGAAATCCTGTAACAACAATTTTTAAACAGTTCTGAATATTTACAAGAATTATGCACTTTTGATAATTTTACATAAATAAAAAAAGTGAAAAGAATTTAAAATAAAATTTTATATAGATTTGTATTAAAATTCAATAATTTAAAGCAAACATAATTAATTTATAAACAATTCTAGTTCAATAAAAAGTTGAGGTACTTAAACATGTTTAGGCAATTTTAATTTAAATCGTATAAAAATAAATAAACATTTCTTTTTAGTTCTGCAGATATTTAAAACTATTATAAAAGGTTTAAAACACATTAAGATAATTCTAACTAAATTACAATAATTACAAAATTATTTCTTACGTTTGGCGTTCCGGAGAAGATGATTTTATTCTTATTCATAACAATCCTCTTCACTGGCTTATCACCGCCGTTGAAAATAATAGGAATCCTATTTGTTTGCGTCGTCTGCGAGGAATTGGCCATCGCTAACAACTGTTCTGGTGTTAAAGCGATCACTTGACGTCCTTTTACCTTCGTGACTGTCGTTTTTTGCACAGGAACCCGCATCAGTGGTTTGGTGGAATTTAAAACTTGTTTTCCTACCTCTACAACCGAAATATTATCACAAACATGAATGGCAAGTGTATAGATTATTTTCTCACCGGTTAATACTAAAGAATGGCCATTTTCAACCGCAGATGCAACTACGGAGGAATTATCAGTGGGGAGGAAAGAAATTCCATGATCTTTTAACATCTGCATGGAATCTAAGTCAATGCTTGTGTCTGTGTGTTCTATTTGGGTGTCTAATGGTTCGGGGAGTTTGCTGTCTTCATCCGTGTCATCTTGTACGAAAAAATGCGCTACGAATAACAAACATAAACGCAATAAAATACAAGCAAATATTACTGTAATAGGCCAATTCTGAACAAATCTGTAAGTCTTACAGTTCTGTAAATCTGTAAATAATGAACAAAATCGCATCGAAATCAGTTGCTCTTATGCATAATTTTACATTAATTAACAAAAATTGATGCGTTTTTTTTTTACAGATTTACGGGTCTGTAAGACATACAGATTTGTTCAGAATTGATCCATAAAATTGAAAAAACATTTACTTCACACATCATAATATCAACTTATTAACAAACGCAAAATCACGGTTTTTATTTTTATATTTTGTAACAGTTGTAAATAGCAGACGACGGAATATACTCAAAATTGTACAATAAAATTTATTAAAATACAACTTTTGGGATACCTTTTAGCCTGATTTTCTTTAGAAATATGTATTCACATATAAATCTTGCTAAAAGATTTTTCCAGTTTTTCAGGCCATATTTCTTCTATATTTTATTTATTTATTTAATGTTTATAAACCCCAACTTTTTATCAAAAATATTAGAACAAATTATAAGTTGGTAATAGAATTCATATTTGTGGTCCTGTTTTTTTGTGGAAATATTGTATAAATATTACATATTTAAATTATTATTACATTTTTATGAACAGAAATATCACATCCAAAACTGATTACATCAAACGTAGAAGATTTTTTTTTAAACATTAAAAAACATTCAATTTATTAGCATAAATACAAACATAAAATGATATTAGGCTTCTAATTAGTTTAAAAATATATATTTGCAATACCTAACGTATTGTTATTTGTAGCAATGATGTAGCAAATTATTATTATTACATGTTTTTATGACAAAACTGTTACACAAAAAAATCTAGTTTTTATGGCGTTTAAAATATTTTTATGTATTTAAATTATTCCACACATTTTCTAGTATATTTTAATACACGAAATAACCTTGTAACTGTTTTAATCATAATTTAAGCAATAGTGATAATATTTATAAAATTTTATGATTCTTACTTTGTTTGTTGATGTCATGCAGTCCATCCTTAGTATCTAATTGCGAATCCTCTTGGCCCAATTCAACAGAAAGCGTATCCGTAGCGTCAATATCCTTAGTTATAACTTGAAGTAACTGCAGGATATCTAACCGATTTGTTTCTACTGCGATATCGGCGGGAGTTTTGTCGAACTTATTTAAAACTTCAGGGTTTGCCCCGTGCCGCAATAAAAGTGTTACTACATCTGCATGGCCGTTTTGCACCGCCCAATGAAGAGGTGTCATTTTTAACATATCCCTCGCATCCACATCTGCTCCATTTTGTAATAATACTTCTACTATGGATATATGGCCTTCATAGGAGGCCATATGTAAGGGGGTTTTGTCTACTTTAGTTCTAGAATCGCGAGATATTCCAGCTCGTAATAATATTTCACAAGTGTCTAAATGGTTGTTTAGTGCGGCAAAATGGAGCGGACTTGTACCTAACTGAAATAAAACTGTAATTTATTTTTTATTAAATGATTGTAAACATACCCAGTCTGTGGTAAAAGGTGCTCCTTTGCCCATAAGTTCTCTTACTTCTTCTGTATTGCCTTCCCTTGCAGCTCTCAACAACCGCTTTCCTAATTCAACTATAGAGACCGCTTGGCCTCTCTGTATAAACCTAGTGTTTAAATCTATCTGCAAATCAATCTCAGTGAGTAAACATCAACAACAACACTGTCACTATATAACTTACTGGAATGAAAGTTGCCCCATCCACAATAGTCCCTTCTGACAGCAACATATGCGTAGGTAAAGCTTGCATTATTGTACCAATTACAACTTACACAACTAACAAAACCTGCAAACAAACGGCACTTCATTGTAACATCCATGGAGTTGCCTATCCCGCAAAACTAGGTTATGTCAAGTAAACAAATAATTTATTTTTCTGCACAGGAAAATCGCCATCTTTAGACACGCTTCCTGTTCCTG
Source organism: Stenolophus ochropezus (assembly GCA_035578165.1). Taxonomy (NCBI): domain Eukaryota; kingdom Metazoa; phylum Arthropoda; class Insecta; order Coleoptera; family Carabidae; genus Stenolophus; species Stenolophus ochropezus. Next base: position 24,605,254 of record JAQOWZ010000011.1, on the reverse strand, counting down.
TCAAGAAACGGAAGTTGAGCGCTGTAGCAGCCATTCTTTGGCTGGATTTTACTGTTTCTGCAGCTTGAGGGTGGTGTTTGTATGCGTACTTACATTATCTTTGCAGGAAACTTTCTGTTTTGCGAAATTCGGCGTCTGTTTTCAACACAGTACGTCACAATGATGCATCATATTGTTAAATACAGAGACCTCTATGCTAAGCAACGCTTTTCCACTCGGCCGGTAACAACTGCGCGGGGGATTCAATCTCTGCAACAAATAAAAACCACGCTCTTATCTTTACACACCTTAATTTTTCCGTAAAACATACTTAAAACTGACAATATTTTATACTTAATTCGGTGCTGACGCTGTTGTTTTATACTTTTTAATTTAAGAAAAGAGATAAAACAATCTTATAAGAACTGTCTTACATTATTGTTTCTGATGATATTCTAATTAGATTTATTATTTTTAATTATTTAATTTATTGTATATTAAAAATGGGGAATGTATAAATAAATAAATAATAGAAAATTAGTATCAGTTTTTGTCACAATTTTATTTCAAATAGAAAAGCATTTTTTCATACATATCTGAAAGGAACTGTTCGTACGAGTTTTTAAATTAAATTTTCTTATATAATAAAAATAGATTTATGTTTTTGTCGTAGTTAACACTTAATTTGAAGTTTTAATTTTCCTTTTGTCGAACAAAAAATTAGTGATGTGACGAATAACAGTTCAGCCGAATAACCGAATAACGAATATTCGGCGAAATTTTAACCGAACATTCGGCCGAATAATATATTTTTGTACAATCTGAAAACGTGATGGGTAGTCCTCGTTGCGGAGAAGTGTATATTTATTCTGAAATGCTCGCCCTATTTTTGTTAAGGTAATTTCTTGTTTAATTATTATTAAATTTAATTATTTCAGCTTCAAGAAATTTACCGCCTAACAATATAACTAGATAAATTATATAGTCTTCTTGTAGACACATTAATATTATAGTAATTAATTTATTATCTGTATATTGATATACTTTAACACAACAAAACATTGTAATTCAAGTATTTCTTGAAAACGAAAATTCGGTTTTAAAATATGCCGAATACCGAATAATTATTCGGCTTCGGTTCCATCTCTACAAAAAACCAACCCGTCAACAATTTGTTGTTCATTTAAAGTTTTTAATGTTCACAACATATTTTAACTGTTAGTTGTTATTTAAATTTGACATCCCTAAATTGTCGAACAGAAAAATTCTAGAATTTATTCTTATACATTAAACTTTAAAACGTACATTTTATATTTTTCGACATAATTAGAATATATTTAAAACACTTTTAAACAACTTTAACTTACTCTAATATAAATTAGATCTATTTAATAAAAAACAATTTAATATTTAAATATTTATAAATTAATGCAAAACAATTACCGCATATTTAAAGTACTATTGTGGAGTTGTATGTTATTTTAAAATAATAAATACAAATGAATTTTTTATTGCATTTTAAATAATTTCAATACAATTTAAAAATAGCAAGGAAGTGTTTCACATAAGAATTGTGTAAGATTACAACTACAATATCCAATAAAAAATTAGTAATAGAATTCTTATAAGACTTACCGTATCTTGGTATGAAGTTTATTATAGGATATTTGTAGGATTTATTAGGAATATTTATATAAAGGTTGATTCAAATGAATTTATTTCGTACAGAAACAAATTATATACCCATTTTACACAACAAAGTGCAATGTTGGAAGCTTATAAACATTATAATTACAGATGCATTAACTATGTCTTAACCTTGTCAGCGAAGTTAATTGCACAACCCTGTTTAGGGCTCAAATTGCACACAAAAAATAATATTGTGTTAAAAAACATATTACACACAATTGCATGAAATAAACTGAAAGGGACTTTCAGTATTAAAACAATAAATATACCTACACATCTTCGCGCGACAATTACGAAATCGATTATTTTTAGAATTTTTTAGACAGTCTTAAGCAATCTACTTTCTTAGGAATGTTATAAATATATTTCGATATTTAGAAAAAATATACCTTTCATGTATATTTACATTTTACATATTTATAAATGTATATAGAAAATATATTCGTTTTCTGTATAAAATTTATACTTTATAACAAATTTGATAAAATTTACAACTTTAAATGAATTCTCGTTTAAAGTAGCTTTAATATATAACAATAGCTTTAGCGTGGACAGTTAACTTAGTACCATTGTTGCGCGGTACCCACTGAATATGGCATAAGAATATACGGATGAAACTATATACCGCTAAAAGGTACACAAGAAGTGTACCCAACATTAGTGCAGACATATATATCTACACCGTATGTAAATTATCATCAGTGCACAAGTGCCTATTGTTGTTGTTGTTTTAAATTATATGCAAGCTTGCAAAACAATTTTTATGTTGTTTTATGAATACTTTGTTTAAAAATGTATATAATGCGTGTCACAATCAGCAATACGCATGCGTAAATCAGAAGAGTATTGCAATATATGTCGTTGTTTCAGTCAAAATGAGTAACCACGCACAAGTACGAAGTAACTTCAGTAATTTTTTTTTATATATAAAAACATAGCTTTGAATAAGATAGAACTGAAATTTGAACCAATCACAGCACAGAAAACTCAAACAAAGTTTACAACAGAGAAACTAGAGTGATTTCTTTAGGAATTCAAAATTATGATTCTATTTTTATACATTTAATGAAATATTTCATCTATTAATATTTTTATTTCCCCAATAACAAAACAATAGAATGTAGAGATTTCCACCAAAATTTAAAATTCGTATTTAATGTCTGTAAAACCGGTTGGCTTCGAAGCGACATGTACTACGTTCTTATAAAAAATAGACTATACTTCATCTTGTCGTCGTCTCATATGTTATCGCTAATATAGTCAGATAAAAGTGAATAATTCAAAATTTTACAAAGTTCATAATTACCTATATTTTGTTGCATTTTAAATTTTCAAACAACCACGCGCATGCGCTACTGATTAATATTTTGAGTTACAAGAGTAGAAATATAATGGTGGATACACTATCCATCTACAGGAGAGATGCGGTTTCAGCGGTATATAGTTTTATACGAATATTGGCATAAGTACACGATAGTTTCACTACTTATATACAATCCCCAAACACCTACTCAAACGCAGAACTTACATACTTTAAGTAGAATTTAAACAGGAATTACTTCTAAACACTCAACAAAATCAACTTATTCTTCAAATACATCATTACTCTTATTTTTATATTTTGGTAATGGAATTACTATTAAATAGTAAAATAATACTTATAATACACAATTTTTGGAATTCTTGATTTCGTCTGGAAATATTTTGCAAATGTTCATATGCACATAATTTGCACAATAAAATAATTAATAGAAATATTTGTATAATTCTTGAGGCCTTATTTCTCCTAAAAATATATGTTATCAAAAAAATATTTACACACCCAAAATATTGATACATTAATTGGTAGTAAAATTTGTATTTGCGGTACTGGAGGTCATGTTCCTTTTAAAAGGTCGTACCAATATTATTTTTTATTATCCAAATAGTTTTTATTATTTTTTAAATGTCCTAATTAATTTTTTAATGTTTTACATATTTAAAACAAATACATCCAAAAAAGATTGTATTACTAATTAAATACTGTTCTAAATATTATTTTATGTATTTAAATTAATTTTTGATTATTCTAAACATTTTTTTAATGTTCCATTATTTTATGTTTTGAATATTGCAGAACATTTTTAAATGAATAAAATAAATAGTAAAGATTTTAGAAGTTGTAATGATGTGCTGGAGAATTAGAGTTCATTTTTATGTGTGTTTTTTTTTCTGCTAGAGGTGTATAAGTACAACAAAACCGTACCACACGGTAACAATTCCAAAATTCGTTCATTTCATAATAACTTTGGTAAATGGAATGTATAAATATCTATAGCTACTCACTGACTGTGGGAAGACTTAAACTATAGAACAAATACTTAGGAAGTCGAAGAATTTAGAACTCACCAAATGTTTTCGCTAATTTTGTACTAGTCTACTCGGCAACGAATGAGTTGCGCCTATTTGGCGCTCCGGAAGGCGTGTGGATGCGTTCGAGCCACGATGGCTTGCAATTTTGCCAACTGATTTAGTAAATTATTGTTAGAATCCTCCAGGTTCTCGATTTTCTTCCTGTAGTCGTTGTTCTCCGATACGAGAATCTCGACTTTGCGTTCGAGTTGGTCCATGTATTCTTTCTTCTTCCTGCGCGACTCTTGTGCTGATATCTAAGAGGAAGATGTCAAAAATGAAGGAGAGGAAAATAACTTTTAAATAAATTAATATATAACGGCTACCCATTGTGGGATGGGTCAAATCTGTTTTTTCGCAAACATCGGTAATGATATGTATTTAATAGAGGGGCTTTATCAGACGTTTAGCTGAACTAGAAAGTGCACCATATGAACCATTTGTATGTGGGAAATAGATGGTAAAGAATTTAATTCAATGAGAGTCAAATTCGAGTTTCCAAAGCCACAGCCGTTTATAAAATAATAATTTTCTTTACCTTGTTTTTGATTTTTCGCCGTATTTTCTTTAAAGACTTTTCTTCGGCTTTTGTGAGTGGTAGGCGGGTAGGTACGGGATAACCTTCTGCTAGTAATGTGCGCTTCTCTTCGTCTGTTAATACTAGAGTTCCAGTTGACCCTTTCTGTAACATAAAATAAACACAAAATTATTTATTTTGATTTTAAAAATTATAAATTTTTCACTATTTTGTTTTGCTATTTATTAAATTTTGATGCTTTGATTTCAAATTTTCAAACATAATTTAATTATCTCTTCTCGGTCTTGAGATATTAGTCTCAAAGTTGCACTTTAAAGAAGTTTGTTTTTAATATACTCTTATACCAAAAATGTGTAGAACTACAATTCCAACAATTTTACTCATCGATTCTTCGAGACATAAGAAATGCTTGCACCACAATACTAAGAAAAATAAAACTAAAAAAAATAATATTTCGCGTAACTTTTTTGCTTTAAGGGGTATATGTTAAAAATCTATTTTTTCAGGTTCACTATGAACAACCATATGTCGAGCACGGAGCAAGTTATTTTATTTATACTTAAAAATGGATTCTTTTGTCTTTTAGTCATTGTTAATCAAAACTGGATAGATATATGAACGATATGACGATTTATCCATCTAATTCAGCAGGAAGAAATACATAAATGAACAATAATTTATAATTTTAAACAAATATTAATTAAAATTTCCCCTTTTTAAGGTTCAAAATTAAAAATGCAAAAAATACAAATATTGGTTTTTAATATAACTTATAGAAATATTCAAAAGATTTTTTTTAGAAATTTATCCGACTTACCGGCTGGCTGCTAATCAGGGGGGTGTGTATAGGTTGCCGAGTGCTCTGCAACACGACTCTCTGTCTCTGGGGCCGCTGAGGACCAGGGCTGGCGGGTTGGGAACTGCTGGCATCTTCACTCTCCTCACTAGAGCTACACGAAGGTGGCGTCGGTGGCAGAGTGAACCCTTGAGGTGCTGCGCCCTCCAGTTTAATGTTTATCTTAGGGGTGAGACGCTGGAACACTCTGGTGGACGGTTGGAGCAACGATGGGTGGACGTCCATCTTTAAATATAACACAATAGAAAGAAGAATCATAAACGGAATCAGATTAACTTACGACAATGTCGGTGTCCACATCAACGTCTATATCGGAGGTCTGTATGTGAGTGGTTCTGATTTTTGGAAGTGGAGAACCTGGGCATGATGATGAAGGACTTTCTGGCTCCTGGTCACTTAGAGGTTCATCCTTTATAGTGATTTGTAACGGCGATAAACGAACTGCTGCTGGGTTGACGCATATTGTAGGAAAATCATCTTCCATTTCTATAAATATATACAATTATAATTGTTTGCTCATGGTCAATCAGTCAGAAAATTGTCAACAGATATCGACAAGAATCTCGTTGTCAATTTAATTAGTAAGAAGCTGAGCTTGTAAAAGTTTTGATTGTCCAGACAAGTTAAATGAGTGTTGTAATGTGTAGAAATTCAACTACTTAGATGGTAAATTCAAGAATTGTAAACAAATGTCGATAAAAGTCTTAATTGAGTTTAATTTTGCTTCACGTATTCAGACAAGTAAAATAAATTTTATAGTGTATGGAAAACTCAATTGGTCAGTCAGTAAGTTAAAAATTTATCGACAATAGTTTTTTTCAATTAAATATAGCTTGAACTTTTAATATATAATTCCTACAGTATTTTAACAGCCACACACTATTAATACGCTGGTCCAAAATTAAAATGTATAATATATAAAGTTTATAAATAGAGTTGCCGAACCCTAAAATATTTAGGTATAGAAAACTAATAAAAACCCATATAATTTATGCTTTCATATAACCACAAATTTATCTATGAATACAGCAGCCACATCTAAAAATGTGTGTAAAAAATATTAATAAAAACTTATAGAATCAAAAGTGCAATGTATTTATCAGCAAAATTTATTTGCAAATACAAAAATTTACACGTGTCTCTGATATTAAATACAGACTTAGAAATTGCAAAGTTAGCATTATTATATTTGCAGTTTGTATATTTATCTACAATAAAAGAAAACAGTATATTTCCATATTATTGCATTTTATATGAATGATATATTTTTTTTGGAAATATTTATGTAACAATAAAATACTACATATAAATTATTTTGACCTTCACTTTTTGATTGCTCTATATTTTTTTAGAAATTATGTAATGAAAATTGCAATATATAAAAATAAAATAGTTGTTTGTGTCAACCAATATTTTTTATCGTCTATCAGTTAAGGTTGATTATATTATCCAAATTTTATATGTTATACTTTGTTACTTTATTACACTATTATTATTACCGATTACTCATCCCTTATCATCCCATTTATTTTCAAACATTTATATTATTTACTTATTTTTATGGAATAAATTAAATTTTTACTGTACTTTTATGTTCGGTCAGCAATGTTATATTTATCCGCTCATACAAAAGCTTGAATAATTTTTCAGACAACATTTTTAAGTGTAATGACTTTGTTGTAGTTGTTTAGACTAGTTAAAATAATGTAGTAGTATATGGCAAACTTTAGTTTTCCAAACAAATCAAATAAATATTGTAGTATGTGAAAAACTCCGTTGATCAGGTAGAAAGTTAAAGAATTGTCTCATTTGTCTTTCGAAAAGAAATTTTTTCTTTAGGTCACCCATCTTTTTTTATCAATAAATAAACAACTGGACTCACCTATACTGGCTTGCATAGCACTGTCACTATCTGCTAAAGAGTCTCCATCTGAAGCAAGACTATAGGAATGCTCTGTTTTAATCGGTAATGTCCCTAAGACAGCATCGGTCATCAAACGGTCGTGTAGCACTACCCCAGGAAGTGTTGGGTCTCTTTCTACGAAGTTCCATTCTATACACATGTCTCCATTGGTTCGCAGTACATCCTGGAATAAATTCATAATTATTAGAACATTTATAAATATATGATGACAGAAGAGTATAATTTTAAAATAATGTGTGTTGATATTTTCTTTACACAATATTTATATTATTTGGTGGCAGGCTATGTTAATATTAGCTGATATTATGTGACCAGCATTACATAAGTGTATTTAAAAGAATGTAACAGCCTAAATGAAACATATATTTCTTTCAAATTACTTTTGTGTAACTTATATAAAAAATATTTAACAAAAAGATTAGTTAAAAATACGTTGTAATATCAATTGGAACGCACTTGTATTATTGTTAGTTACCTTCAGAATTTATATTTAAATTTTATTACTTTTTAAAATAAGTAAAAAAATATAATTATTATTGATATTTTTGTCATGATAGATTGGAACACACAGTATTATTTATTATGGGTACTGTATATCTATTCATGTACACCATACAATAGTTTCAAATTTTTTTTGGAATCGAAAGCAGTGGCGGATCTACGGTAGGGGCTATGGGACAAAGAATCTCCTTTTGAGAATTTTTTCTTTAAAAATTTAAGAAATCGTTGCCTTACAAAAGTTTGTGAGTACATGACTTCCGTAGTTGAGAAAATATCGGATGTCGGAGGAAACACTTTTGAGGGACAGGGCAAAAAAATTGTACCAGTACCGCCTTCACAAACCTTGTAAACTTGTATATCGAGGATATCTGTTGCATTTAAAGACAGGAACTGAGTGTAATAACGGAATAGCGTGTAGTGTAGGTAACGGCTGAACTGGCTCGTCGTTCCTGGTTGATTGTTCGTACCTTTCACAAGTGGTTGCTCGGTTGGTTCTTGGTTATGGTTAGTGAAAGGTCTAAATACCTTAGCACAGGCATTCAGCAGAGAATGCCTGACCAGAAACTCTCAAACGGTCTGGGCCATGACTTCAAAACTTTAAAAAGATGCTCAAGAAATGGATAAATATTTTGGAGTTTAATATTTTTTTAAATACCTACTAGAAACATGTATTTAATTGTAAAATTAATTTTAATTTAGTTAGTTATTTTTTTTATTTTTGTGACATCCATAGAGAACTATATTTTATTTATTTTTATAGCGATAAAGACATTGAAAATTTTCGTTGTCAACTTTCTAACTACTACTACTACATCTAGTATTCTAATGAATTACTACATGTTCATTCATTGAAAATGTGAAACTATTAAGCGTAAAACATTTCAACAAGCACTGGTGATACATTTCACATAACTCGTTCGATTAGTTAAGAATGGGGACAAGCAGAAGAACCTTTCTTACAAGAAACAAGAAATATTAACCAAGACGTACGAGTAACTGTTTAAGGCCTTGTATTACAGCAATTTCTTTTACAATTTATTGAATAAAATATTAAGAAAGTTAACTATAAATTATTTTGCTTTTAAAAAAATATTTTTAATTTAATAATTAATCCAAATTTTTAAAGTTTTATTCTAAATATATATAAGTACAATTTGAAATTGAAAACACCTTTTTTCTCGGAAGTTATTATAGATAATGAAAACTTGTTTAAAGAAAGTACTTTGAATATGCTAAGTAAACCCGTATAAATTTGGAAAAATGTTTAATTTTCGTATATATTGCCATATTTTCTCCTTACCGTCTAAACTTGATAATTTTTGAAATATTAATGAAAATATTTAAATAGTCCTTCTCAAAAGAAAGGGTCCGTTGAAAACAAAATTAAAATTACTATTAAAAATACTGTACAAAATAAACAATTATTTTATTATCATAGTAGCTCATAGATAAATACAAAATAAATGTTTTCGAAATACAAGAAATGTTCAAATTGTCACCGCTTTCTAGTACACATAAATAAAGCCTTTTTAATATTTTTTTTCAACGCACACTTATTTTGAGAAAAAACACTTAAATAATTTATTAACATCTCAAAAACTATCAAGTTTAGAAGGTAAGAACTATTAAATTTTTGAAAGCTAAAATTATTTTCTATTAATTCGTGCAATATTATAAATGTATTCCATTTAAAAATAGTACAAATATGGCAATATTTACGAAAATTAAACTTTGTTTTACCAAATTTATACAGATTTAGTTGGTTTATTTGAAGTGCTAAAAACTTTATTTAAACAATTTTTCTGTATCTATAATACCTTTCGAGACAAATGTGTTTCCAATTTCGCATTCCACCCTGTATAAGATGTACGTATTCTTGCATTTCGGTAATGATATATTTTATTATAGGCCGTTTACTAAATTCTTAGAAGAGTGTGCAACATTAAGCATTTTCATAAAGATATAGATGGTAAATGTATATTTGGACAATTAAAAAATGTCATTGGGAAATTAGTAATAAGATCGGCACCTCAAATATGGGATAAATAATCTAGAATTAGAATATTTTGTTTTAGTATTTATCTATAGTAAATTTGATTGATACATAAAGTATTAAATTCTTGTTGTAATTTACGTACATGTTTGAAGTATGAGAATTCTATCCTCTTTTCCGTTAGATACTTCACACGTATTGTGTGTATGATACCGTTGTTTCACAGAGGAATGCTATGTGGGTGTTAGTACGAATTATAATACTGTAATAGATATCTGTACTGATGTACAACATTACTATAAGTTAACGAATTTGTATCAATAGAAATAAGCTCGTAAAAATCTATTTTCATTATGTTTATAGCTTGGCCTATATACCACAATCTCTAAGTTAATATTTTTGTTGTACAATAATATCAGCTGGTAAACTATAAATATTACGGTCAGTATTTCCTCAGCTGTTTAACACGCTTTAACTAAAACTAAGTGGAGCAGGACTCTTGAGATTTGAGTTTCAAATCCCTGCGTCGTTAACTATTAACCAATAAAATATCAATTACTGTTGAAATATCGACTCATTACTTGAAAATGAAACTATATAATATAGTATTAAATTTATATTCCAGTGTAGAGATTTTTTGACAACTTTGATTTGATTTGAGAATAGATTGAAAGCGTATGAAGTACATTTTCGGGGCAACGTTCCTTCAGGGTCGTTCCGGTTAGCCGGACCGTACGGTCATGGTCAAAGTCGCAAAATACGCGAATAAAATAAAATAAAACTTATAAGTGATTGTAAAAGCAAAAACTACGATGAGAAGTTTTTTTACTCTAGGTATAATTACACTAAATAAGGACACATTATTACATCTAATACCTTTACAATAAATTGTTATTAAACTAAAAAAAAAAAATACATGATTTTACAATATTTATTTTTATTAGTGAATTTTGAAGAAATATTGGCTGGTATTGCAGAAAAATTAAAATATGTTAATTGTAAAATATATTTATTATCGGAACTGCCACAAGAATAGTTATTTCTGGTACAAGTGTGTTATATTTTAAATAAGTCACCTGAGAAAACATTAGCACACACAAAGCGTTTAGGACGGGTAGTTTTGGCAAGTGTCTGAAATTAATATATTTGAGCCATGGAAAATTTTATCCAACAATTATAATTTAAACGGCTTAATAATTTATTATTATTAAGGGATTATGATTGTCATTATTTGCGATTACGGCTTGTGATGCAAATCATCTAAATAAATAATGACCATAATCCCGAATATAATACTATACTTTTTCTACTCCTGTAATTATAGTGACAAATGACTGTAGCTGTCAGGAGGGTCGTAGTAAACCACAGCACGGCAGATTTAAAATAAACCAGAATAATTGATTTCTGGTACTGTGATTGGCCGAAAAGAGTGAATTATGAGTCATATTTCACTGTCCTGAAATATGACTACTATAATTAATCGAAAAAATTGAAATAATGGGAATATATTTGTACAGTAGTAGAAAAATATATTACATGTAAGATCTGACCATGAATAGTGCTGGCACAATTAAAATAAATATAGGTACGGGATATTTCTGGATATTATTTATTTCTATAGATGAACACTGTTGAAATATCTGCTGATATTACTTCAAAAAATATGTGTATAAATTATTTTTCTTTACTCGTCAATGTAGCGTGAAGAGTCAACATCGTAGGACATTGACTTAGACTTTTTGAGGAACCGGTAGAATTACAATTGCTTCATAGCTTGGAAGTTTTTGCTATGTTTTTTCATCGCACAGTGAAGCTATTTTCTTTATGGACAAAATCTTTTCAATAACTTTTACAAATACTTTGTTAAGTTTTATTCACAGATAGATTGTACAGATATTTAAACCAATTTAAAATATAGAAAATGTGTTTTTGTAACAACTCTGTTTAGAGACTTTAGCTTTCAAATAATACGAGTGACCAGCATTACACTTATGTATTTAGAAGTATATGGTAGCCTATTACATATTGTTCACATGCGCATAAGAGATTTGAGAATAGATATTAGAGGTTGTACTTGTATATTTAAACAAATTTATAATACAGAAATAAACGTATGAAATCTATTTGGATTTTTGTCTTTGGCTCTGTTCACAAACAAATTTTACAAATAATTTTAGTTTTAAAGTAGTACTTATCAATTGATAATTTGTGTACAATATAACAATTATGTATTAAGAAAAAAATAGCAGCCTGTCTTAGACTTAAATTGAGTGGTTTTAAATAAAAAAAATATTGTTTAAAAATTTTATATTACCTACATGTTTTGAAGTGATAATTTCATTCATACGATAATAAATTTATACATGTACAAAATAATAGTTTGATTTCGATTATACAGACAAATTAAAAGAATGTTTTATTTTGATTTTAAGTTCGTGAATTGTTAACAGGTGTCGACAGAAGTGTTATTTAGATTTTATTATAAAGAATGACAACGATGTAATTGGCAGCTTGAATATTTCTACATATTTTTTATAGCAGCTCTGTTTATAGTCAGATCTTATAGATATTATTTATTTATATTTTTGTGCCAGCCTATATAATAACAGTTATGTTCACAGACAAATTTTAGAGAAAATATATCTAAATAAGTAATAATAGAAGCATTAAAATATTAAAAAGTTTATAAAACAAACCGTTTAATACAATTTTATACAATTTAAATGTTTAATTAAATGTCTAGTGTATCTTTCTAATATTTAGAAAGCATAACAATTGTTTGAAGCAAGAAGTTGTACTGGAAAACGGTGTAAAAGTCACACTGCGAATACTCGTTATCAATTTCTCAATTGGGTTAAGTTCTTTAAAGTCATTGCGTAATGTGCGTATGTACAGCGTACTCCAATTTGAGGAAACCTTAGGAATAAGATTTTCGTTGTCTAATTTTAAGTTTTACGTAACAATGAGGACAATCAATAAATATAATATTTTCTATAGAATTATACTTTATAGGTTTTATTATTAGTGAAACGTGAGAAGTAATAGTTATAAATATGCAATTTTGAAGTTGTTTAAGGTCACTTTTTCTTTTTGTTTTGATAATTTTGTTTTTTGTAGGACAAATAACGATAAGTTATTTTTACTTTTAGATTATATTTTTTCTATAATACATTGTATAGTTGAAAATTCAAAGCAACCTAAATATTTCTATCTGTATAGGGCTTATAATTTATAGCTTTATAGATTAAAACAATTTAAACCAATAACTTATAAAATACGAATATTTATTTAATGCAATGGCATACAACTCTCGATATCTTATCAGTATTAGTAAGTGTTCCGATAACGAATGTAATTGGTTCTGATAAAAAACTTGAAATAATAAAACTTTCATAATATAAAATCATGTACATAATATTCACTTTACTTGTAAATTTCACTTATACTCATTGTTGGATTAACCCAAAGTAGATATATTTAAATTATATCATTTTTAGAGACACTTGACACTATAGCCGAAAGTGTACTGGCTGTAGTTTTGCCCATGCAAACGAACTTAGGGGTTTAACATGTAAAATAATATTTTCGTAATTTCTTGCTTCCTTAATTATTTTAGATAAAAAAGCTTTAAATAACAGTTTCAGAATCAATGAACAAAAATAATACTACGTGCCTTGTAAGTTTGGAAATTAGGTATGAAATTAACGTAATTCACTCCAAAAATAGTTGTAGCCATTTAATTGAGACAAAAATGAACAAATGTGTAACTGTTTATCTGTCAAGTTAGCTGCGTTATTTTATTTTTATTATTATTTTAAATTACTCTTGAAATAAACAATATTACATAAAATAATTTAAAATTTAAAAAATAAAAACAAAATATAATTGCTATATATTTTTAGCGTAACTTGATAAAACAATAATTACTAATAATAATAAAAATAAAATAACGCAGCTAACTTGACAGATAAACCGTTAAACATTTGTTATTTTTGTCTCAATTCCATGGCTACTGCTACATTAGGAGTGATTTACGTTAAATGCAGAATTTTACGCTCTATAACTCTTATTTCAAGCATTTTTACTTAAAATAATTAGGGAAGCAGGAAATTAGGAAAAAATTATTTTACATGTTAAATCTTCATGCTCGGGTGTTCGAGTCACCACCCTGAAGTATATAATATACAATGTTTTTTAATTTACTAATAGCAGCACATGTAGAAATAAAAATAATATCAATAGTGGTAATTCTGCAGATAAATATAGATAATATGATTTAGTTTTAATATAACTCTACTTCATATTTTGCGACCAAAATAACAAATTTATATATAAAAAAAAAATGTGGCAAAACATGTCAGTTAAATAAATACTCATTATGTTTCTTTTTTGATGTCTGTTCATAAACAGATCTTGTAGACGATATATTTTAATTTAAAAGTAACATTAGATGATATTTTGTAACCAGCATTACATATGTGTATTTAAAAACATATGGCAACATATATTACATTTAAATAATTATTTATTTATATTCTGTGTTACCATTGTTTGTATACAAATCTTAAAGATGATTTATTTAATGTTGGACTAACTGATATTTTGTGACCAGCATTACACATGTGTATTTAAAAGCATATGGCAGCCTATATTGCAATTAAATGAATATTTATGTATATATTTTTGACAATAATTCTGTTCAAAAGCAGATATTACAGAAGATACATCTTAGCTTTAATGTACGAAATATTGCAATTCAGTTCATTACAAAATAATAGACACGTATAAAAATGTTAATGTCATATGCAGCTGTCCTACATTTTACTTGATCCCCTCTCTGTGTTGGTTATTTTGAATCTGTTTACGCGTTGAGTGGGTGCGATGACGTCAACCTCCCCCAGAAAAGGGAAAACGCCCGCGTGAATTTAACATAAAAACACCCACGCACGAGAAAAGTCAGGCGTTGATGTTTTGAAAGAAAATGTCGTTAAACCACTCATTTATAATTTTTTTGAATAAACACATCACTCACGAATTATTACCCACTACTGAAGCCAGCTGGTGTGGAGAGTGCATCACAGGAGTCGTTTTTATACACAGTGTATCATAGGGATGATATTTTTTTTTAGAAAATAATTTCACTCGGCGGGCTTCAAGGCCAAGTTCTCAAAATCACACTTGGACATTCTTATAAAGATAGGTAAATAACCGGTTAATTACTGAACTGTTTTAGGTCTCAACTAAATTTTAATTATGTACCTATATACTCTAAAACAAGTTGCGAAGTATAATTAGTAATAGTAGGTTAACTAATAACTAGTCCCTGGTTAAATTTACCGATCATACTTGAAATTCAATTATTGAACAAAACATAGCAGTTCACGCAATAAGCTACGAGCTGTTAAATATTAGATTAAAAAAGCAAAAAGCTCATTAGAAGCATACAAGTTACATAGTTGAAGTGTGAATGTGGTATAGTTGTAATAAAAATGGGCAAAGACCGTGAAAGAGGTTGTATTTATAAGGTAAATAATATCATATTGTGCAACGAGTGCAGAAAGTCGCCTATTTCCAACGAGAGACACTACGACCACGTTAAACGTTACAAAACAAAAATAATAAACGAAAGCTATTTGATAAAAATGCAATATGGAGCAGGTAATTTCACAAGAGTATCTTCACTTATGTGCAGTGTTGGCAATTACTGTGAGTAATGATATTTCCCACACTGCACGTGCGCAATGTTGACAAATAGGTACTATGAGAAATGTTTTCTCACACTTTAACCAACGATTGTGGGAAATACGTAACTTTCAAGTTTTATATATAGTGTGATAACAATGTCTCTTTCTACACATTGTTTGTTGGGATCTTGACGCAAACGAATTGTGATCTTGACGTTTAGGACAATTTTTTGTATCTAGTTGTACATGATTTCTAGAATCTGATATCTAGTAGTTAAGTTTTTGAGTTTATGTTTTTGTGATAGATACGGTTTGTTGACAGAAAAGTCAGTAGAAAATAATATTTTGTCTTGTGTGTGTGTTTTTCTATTATTGTTAATAAATTCAGTTATTGTACATCGGTTTTTTTAATGAACTTCGAACCTTAATGTGTTTTTGTACGGGTAGTACCTTAATACATTCAGTTCTCGGAACATTGTTTATTATTCTTCTTACTTTAATTTCGTCGTCTGATGTAGAATCTAATTCTACTAATTCAATTGTTTCTACTAAAAAAATAGAGCTTGTTAAAGATTTGTATGGTAAAATTAATGCAAAATTTATACTCATGTATTTAATTTATCAGTTTTTCATATTAACAATGAAACGTTATTTAAACAAAAATTGAATTTTTAGTTGTCATTTTCACTGTCAATTTAACTCGCAACTAATATTCAAGTACCTCGATAGATAGATTTAGGCCCGTTTGCATGAAGCACTGTTAATTTTAATTTTATCCTTCCTACTTTATGATTTTAATCACTGGTAGCAATGTTTTTTAATACGTTACCTTGGTAAAAAGCCAAGTTAATCAATTGATTAGTTAATCACGCTTTATGCATTCAGGCCTTAATCTTTTGGTTATTTTATCATTTGTTTATGATACAGAAATCGAACAGTTAAATTTATTTAGTCGGAAAGTTTAGTCCACTGTCTTTGATAAGAGCGTGTATTAATAAATAAACATATTATTCATTGGAAATACCGACAAAGATATATAAGTAGAGATATTTAGCTGGCGAGAAGAGTGCATCCAAGAGGTTATTTTTACGTGTGAAATAAAAGAAAAAGATTGACTCAAGTTTTCAGAACTAGAACCGGTCACTCAAACCACTAGACCACAAACCCCACATGTGTTGAGTGATGTACACATCAGCTGGTATTTCTCCTGTATCCGCAGTAAACTCCATTTCGTGTTAATTGCATTTCACATGTTTGTACGCCACGTGACGGTGAGTGAATGACCTGCAGTACATCTTCAAGAGTTTTCCTGAAACCGGCTCTGGGTAACGGAAGTACGTAGCAGGTTTTGGGAGGCGATGTTTAAACCGGATACACTAGTGACGTCGCACAGGACATAATAATTACATTATATTTAGCTCTGGTCATACACAAGACAGGCGGTTTGTGTTCACTTTTTCTTGGAGGAAAATCAGCAAATATTTTAGCACTACTCGCAGATAGAAATACGGTTATGTACCCAGAAATATCTTATTGATATATTTAAAAGAATATCAACTGATATTTCGACAGATTTCATATAGACAAATAATTAAAACATCAACTAATAAATATTTTAAGTATTAATGGGAGTAAGTGCTCTCTACCAATTGAAGATAAAACTCCAATAATCAGAAACCAGTAAAACACTTACTGGTCGTAATGATTATTATATTTATTGCACCTTCGACGCAATAACAAAGTTAAAATTTAGATCTATTTGAAATATTTTATGTGACAAGAACAGAGTCGGATTAATATCATAGACCCCTCCCCCTATTTTGTGGGGGCGCTAAGCATATGCTTAGTTTGCTGTCCAGTCACTGTTGGCATTTTTAAATTAAATATTGACCGTTAATAAGTTTCCATTTGCTTACCAATTCCCTATTCAATAAGAAATCTCTTACCCATAATCAGTTATTTGTACATATACACAATAATGATTCAGAAATTTAATCGGTAAATATTAAAAATACCCGGTCGTGCAAAAAATACCTTGTTCCTACATTTTTTTTGTCGATGCGTTCAGAGTCATTAGTTTTAATGTTTTAAAGTAATACTAATCTGCCAATATTTCAACTAAATAACCAATAACTATCTACAATAGTGGCAGCTTTATTTATATTTTAGATTTTATATAACATATAAAAACAAATTTTGTATTACCTAAAAATACTGTTCTTTAATTTTTTTTTAAGGCGCTACTGTAGGTGTCCCATTCAGTGCGAAAAACGGTGTTACAATATTTCGTTTCTTGCCTCTATTATTTAAGCTTGTACATTGATATTTTAAAAATAAATTCTTGGATAGTACTTCAACACTGCTACACAGAGATAAATGTAAAATTGTTAATAGAATTTGAATAATTAAATGGTAAAAGTGCCAAATTTGCCTTATATTATACCTATGTTATATTGAATTGACTAAACATTTTAAGAATTTTCTCTCTGTCGCAGTGTGATGAATGAAGTAAAGAATTGTTTGCCCCAAAGAAAATTTATTACATTACTTTAGTAAACTAATAATTCGAAATATTAAATTAATAAATTTAGTTCTACTTTTTCATAAGAGATGCCGCTTGACGCAGTCGATGCCTGCATCGCCACCCCTTTATATTTGTAGACCGAGTAGGGGTATTAATTTCGAAGAATTAGAAAAGTGAATGAATGATTAAAAAGTATAAAAATATTTTCATTCGTTCACGAAACATGTTATCTCTCTCATTTCGCTTTTACACTTTGAGAGGGGGAATAGTTACGGTCCAACCCCCTAGCTACCTCACCCCTTACACTTGCAAAACCTTAGATGGTTTGGGATTGCTACATTACAGCCTTAATATTTTATGTTCATAGCCACATTTTACACGTAATATATTTTAGTTTAGTATCAGAGTACATATATTTTAATAATAATTACAAATAGACAAACACAAATGTAGAAAAACCATACATTTTTTCAGATCTGATCATAAACAGATTTTCCTAAATTAAATTTTAATTTTATATAACACCAGTCGATATTTAAATTTTATAAATACATATAAATTAAGATTGTAAGTATATACAGAAGTATTTTACACTAACTAAACTAGGCGATGCTTTAACAGTATAAATATATAGAAATAAATAATATATAACTCACAATATTTTATAGAATACAAGTCATAAATAAATGTACAATTTGCTGCACGTATTTTGAAGCGTAGCTGTGCTGTTCACAGAAAGATCTTACAGATGACATATTTTAAGTGATCTAATTTATGTCTGTTGTAACACTCGTATGTGAACTCTTGTTATGCAATTCTTGTTGGAGTAGGAGTTGTTTTTGTCCTTGTAAGGATTCACAAGCTTCCAGGAATATTCTAGACGTGACTGTGATTGTGATTACCATTCCAGAACACAGATTTTGACGTGGAAGGAATTTATTTTTGCAGGGATTATTTTACTTTATAATGAGCACTTTTTATGGCATAATTTCTATTATAATTTAAGTGACAGTTTTAAATTAAAAATGTATGAAAACTATGTCTTTAAAAAGAACTGTCACTTCCGATTCTAGCCAGCATTATTTTAAGCTTCCCTTAACGTCTTTTAAATTATTTAGCAATGTTTAGAAAATATTTATTTAAATGTAACTTAAAATTTTAAAGTAATGACAACCGATATATAGATTGTTTTAAAATTATTGCAAAAAATATAGAGTATAATATACTATTTAATGTACTTACAGCATTCTCAAAAATAATTGTACATTTTTTGTGACACTGGGCTGATAGGTTACAATATAAATAAAAATTAGTAAACATTTTATTAATTTCATTAAATACTGACGTTGTGAATAGTGCTGGCAACTAAAGTTGAGTTGTACGACAGGAAAGAAGTTCGAATAAGTCATCAAACACAGGCGGCAAATTATTTTTATCGGATAAGTGCATAGTATAAAATAGTGAATGTTTTAACATTACTGAAATCTTAAATCTGTTACATTTTGCTTTTTCATATATCCCAATGATATGTGCAGCAATTTCTTTATATTTTTTCGGTAGATCTTCTCTTGTTACTTGCATTATACTAGTTTTTTTTGCAATTAATTGTAATTTGTAATTAATGTTGCTTTGTAACGAGTAACTCATTTACTAGGTTAATCAGATTTACTATTTAGCAGTGTGGAGAGTGCACCACACAGACCATATTAATGTGGTTAATAGATGGTAAAGCTAGTATTCAGTTTCTCAGAATCATAATAGCCGGTTATTTTACCCACGTACTCCTTAAATGTACTACTATTAACTATTATTTATTGTGTTATTTGAATGCTGTTTAAATATAGGCTGGAAGAAAACGAGAATGTTTGTTTAAGAACACAGAAGTTAATAAAACCTTCTCAGTATGAATTAAAATTTTGACTGAATGATTTATATTCCAGGCACTGATACTCGAAGATGTTTGGTAGAGTTGTTGACCCTTGGGACTTTAAATTAATGTTTACAGCAGTATTCAGCTAAACCAATATGTGTACAGAGTAAGTGACTCATTCCCATGACTACTGTTTAGTATTCTGTGGTTAAATTGGAGAAATGGACAAGAAAATGTTTTTCCCAAACTGATAAATATTTAAACAATTGATTACGGTGTAAAGTGAATGTGTTGAAATATCATATTACTTTAAAAATGTGTACTATAGAGAGACTGTCATATGCTTTTAATGTATAATTCATGTGGAATATTGGATCTAATGTTACATCTAAACTGAAATAAATCACAAGTAAGATTTATTTATAAACAGAGCTGCCACTCAAAATATTATTCAAAAAAGATTTCATTGTAATACTATAGGTTGCTACAATCTTTCAAATATACATATACAGTATGTTTGAAAAAGTGGAGACACTCTTTTATCTCGCTTATTATAACAGATACGTATTCTTATTTACCGAATATTATTTAATCAGTGCAAAATTTGTGATTGGCTACTATTACTGCAACATTAAATTATATTATCTATACAATCTGTCTATAAACAGTGCTGCCAGGCTGCCACCAAAAATGTACATAATCAATTATAAACAAATGTGTGATGCTGGTCAATTAATATCTAAACTATATTATTTATAAGATCTGTCTATTTTGATGAACAGGACTGGCACCAAAAATATAAATAAACATGAATTTTGGTACCGGCTTTGGGGCGTTAAATATTGTATCCTATATAATCCGGAGATAAAACTAAATTTTTCTATAATCAGTATGCATGGAGTTTGTAGTATATTTATTTTTTATTTTTATATATAAAATAAGTTTTCTACTTCATTAACATTAATAGCTACAAAAAATGCATATTTAGTTCGTATTATCTTTGCAAATAATAATAATATAGTTATTACTTTTCTTAGATTCACAGTGACTCGTATTTTACAATTCAAAAATCTTAAATAACAACATTATTTTTATCATTTGTCTATTTATAACCAAAAATTTTGTTATAGTAACCTAGTAACGAACAAAATTACGGAGTTCGTGGTATTGTCTTTTTTTTATTTTGCAAATGTTATCAAAATGTCAAAAGTTCATAATTTCAAATACATTTTTGTACTTATTCAAACGGAAGTAGAAAAAATATTATATTGAAACAAGTAAGGAAACTGGGTGGTTATTTAACTTCTCTTACAAAACTCACCTCCCTCTCGTTTTGTAATTTTTGCATGTGTTAAATAACCACTTTTGTTTCCTTACTTATTACATAAGTAGGTATTTCAAATAAAAATATTAAATACATTCTTCTTATTTGTAAAACCACGAACTAGTCACAAATATAACATCTGCATATTAAGTGAAAGAGAAACAGAAGGCGAGATGTTCTTTACATAAGCGTATGACAAACCGCCCTCTACTGGAACACAAGATGATTAATTTATGACCGATTTGTCGTTACTTCGCAGGAATTATAAGTATATACCTACTTGCTTGATTATTTCACGAATGACAATAGTTCAAATATGGAATTTATTGTATTAATAAAATGTAACCATGACGATACTGCTGTCAAACTTTTCATTGAAAAATTGCCTTCTTCCCTCAACTGAAGCATTTTTATTGGGTGAAAATTATGTGGGTGGATTTAAAAAACCCCATTGTTCTATAAAACTCCGGGAAAAGAATTGATGATATATTTATTGGAAATTGACATGAACAACTTGAAAAACTTTTTGTATGTCCCACATATGTATGTATATGTTCAACGTCCCGCATTATTTGAAGTATTCTCTTATCAATTAAACACAAAATGTAGCCCACATACATAGTCTATTGTTATTGATTAAATATTAAAATTGTATTCTACTCTACAACTGTTCAATTTCTAGTATTATTTCAACAGAAAAAATCTTTTATATATAAATTAAGAAATAGAATTCTCAGATATTACATATTACAGTTTAAAGGTTTTGGTATTTAAATGTTTCGGAAAATCCGAGTTAAGTCTCATCGAGTATTTTTTGTATTTTCCACTGAAAAATAATGTCTATGTCTCTTCACTCCAACTTAATGTCTGATAAACGTACAATAATTACTTTATCTGGATAAAGCAGATCTGGAACACAGTGAGTGATATATTTATTTATTTATTTAATGCAATGTTTTCTGTGAATGTGAGTATATGGAAGTACGGAATGGACTTGAAGTCCTAGTCTGATTGGAGTCCAATGACATGATGACGTCACGCATAGCTCGCAAGGTGAACGGACATCGCGGAACCTACTGGAGGGGGTACCGCACCTACTCATGCCGCTCCTTCCTCAACGATGAACATACCTTCCTTTATTACTTACTCCCAAATATAAGAAAATACTATTCTCTAAATCAGTAAATATATTGAAATATTATTTGGATCCAATTGGTTTGAAAATGACCAAAACTATTTTTGTATATCCATACCTATTTACCTGGATAGATCTTACACAAGATATAGTTTAGTGTTGGAGCAGTACTAGTTGGTATTTTGTGACTGGCATTACACACGTGTATTTAAAAATATGTTGCAGTCTATATTACATTTAAATAAATTCTCACATTTTTGTGCCCGCTCTTACAGATTATGTATTGCAGTTTTAAATAAAATATTAAGTTGACCAAAAAAATTAATGTCACATTTTACTTACATGTATCTTCCCCATATATTATTTACTTTCGATTGTATATCAAGTAATATGTGTAGAATTCAATTCGAATCGAATAATGATAATACCCATACCAATGCTGTCTCCATTAACTATAAATATGAATGTTTTGTTTGCAAACAACCTGTGATTTTTGTTTTAGTAGGAGTAGTGGTAGAGAGTTTTTATTATCTTATTTGATGCGAATTTAATTCGTTCTCGCTTTTTAATGTACACAATAAAGGCCCAGAATTCACCGAATTTGGGAATTGTTAATAAATGTCAACAGGAATATCATTTCGAATTTAGCAGTAAAAAATTGAGTTAATTTTGTTTTGAATATTTAAGTTACGTTACATGTTACAGAATGTGCAAAATTCGACTGGACAGACGGTAATTTCGGGAATGTTGGTAGGAGTCTTGTTTTTCATTTACTTGTAAAAAAGCTGAGATATTGTCGTATATGTTGTAATATTGTATACTTAATTTTTGTGCGAGTGACAACATAATATTGAAATGTGGCAGATTTTACAGATGATAAATATGAATTTTGATGTAACATCGAGATTTTTTTTATAACAAATATAGTCTTAAATAAATAATGCCGGAAGTCAAATTTAGATTAGAAAATTTTATTTCAAAATGCTTAAAGTTTAATTCAGATTCAGATTAATATATTCCATTTCAGAAATCACGAAATGTAATTCAGTATAGTCAATTGTAATTCTACTGCTTTCGGAATTATAAAATTGACTCATCCAAAATACATTTGATGATTTCAGAATTACAACTGGCTAATCTAAATTTTATATGTTGCTTGCTCAATTGCATTTGATTAATCTAAAATATTCATCCTTTCTGAAATACAACTGAACTGAAACATAATATAGTCTTGTGGTACTTGTAGCCCTATACCTTACTTCTAGATTAAATAATTGAAGTAATTGTGTGGGTAACACAACCTGTATACGATCATGTATAATTTGAGAAAACATTTATTGACTAACAACAATGAGAAATAATTATAACAAGCATCTAATTACAATGTCCATGTGACTCTAATGATGGTACAATTACTCCAAACAACTTGGTAATTAATAATTTACTTGTATTCCTTGTTTATGTCTAAGAAAATGTCTGGTAATTTCTTATTGAATTTAGTTTGAAAACACGATTAGTTCTTGTGTGTTTTCAATCTGCTGTGCATTGTTAAGAACTGTAAATTATTCAAGTATAAATTTCCGGTCTGTTACGGATTAACTGTACTGTACTATTAAAAATGACGGATAGAAAATTTAATTCGACCGAGACAGACAAAAATAGAATACTGTTCAGAGAAATTATCACTATTTTCTATTACATTTACTTCAAACTGTATCACTTCTATTTATTTACTCAATATTTTCATTACTGTATCGAATATTTTATAAGATAAATAAATATAATAAATATATCACTCACTCTTTATCATTGCTAGGTGTGCCAATCTCCTTTTTCTCAGATATAATTAATTACATATTTATAACACAGAGGACGTTTATCCGATGTCACTTTCCGAGCACTCTAAAAAGCATGAAGAATAAAGTATAAAAATAATTTAATTTTACGGATTAGATTAGATTATAAAACCTAATTTTTGTCGACCGTCACATATATCAGAGAGGTATTATAATCATAGATTTTTTTGACATTTCGAAACTGGCTGCCTACAGTGGTAAATTTACGAATGTGCACTTGTCCCAAAGCGACAAGTTTTCTAAATAAAAAAATATTGCAAGTTTTTTTAACTTATTTTTCTCCGGATTCCGAATTATTTTTTTAAATTCTAAGAAGAAAACAACTAATGAGTTGAACCGATTTGTTTGCAAAAACCAAAATACAGGAAGTTTTAGCAACTCGTATGTCTTGGTGTGCCCTTTATCTTGAGATTTGCATCTATTTATTATTTTGTAATAAAAAACAATTGTTTAATAAAAATATTTTCTCAAAAATAATATCACAACACCATCTGATTTCATAAAAAAATATTACACGAATTTTTATTTTACTTGCTAAAAAGCAAAAAAAGAGTGCTTAGGAATAATAGTTTGTTTATCTCAGAAAATAAGAGAGGCCGTGTGATATTTGGTGAGAAGAATAATCATGTATACTTACCTGGTAGCGGAAATTTATCGGGATAACGGAATTTTCTCTTAAGTAAAATAACAGAAGCCATGAATTTATTGGAAAATTTTTCGAATAGTTGTTGCATAGTAACAAACAAATGAGTGTCAAAAATAACATTTAGATTACGACAGCGAAGCTGGAGTAATTAAAAAAACATTTTTGACCTGAGTTGTCGTTACTTCATAGGAATTATGAGTAAATTTTACCAATTAATTTCATAGCTCGAATTATAATCATTTAATTATTTCACGAATGACAACAACAAATATATATAAACACGGCGATTGCTATT
This sequence comes from Stenolophus ochropezus, assembly GCA_035578165.1. NCBI lineage: Eukaryota > Metazoa > Arthropoda > Insecta > Coleoptera > Carabidae > Stenolophus > Stenolophus ochropezus. The sequence goes on along the minus strand of JAQOWZ010000011.1, from coordinate 24,580,049 downwards.
CTGGGTTTACCTTATTTTTTTTACTAAAAAACTACACCTTTCCATCAAAGGAAACATTCTGATTTGGATGAAAATGACGTGTGTGAAATTATGGGCGTAGCCAGTATTTATTCCAATTATTAAAATTTTCCCATCTTTATTTTTTTAATAACTTATAAATATGTACAATTATGGGCGTCCCCATATTTCTTAATAGTTCATCTTACATAACTTCACAATATGTCCAATATATTTTCTTATGTCGTATTTGTCTACTTCAGCATGTAAATTAACAGTGAATGTTCTTAATTTTAATTCCGCAGAATAATCTTTGTGATTTTTTTATTAACTATTATTATAAAAAACAATTACTACATTACATATTTTACATTTTGTTTTAACGTGATATCTGTCTTTTCTTTATATTGTTAAATTATTATATTTATATTAAAAATATCAACTGAAAGGTACAATTTAATCTCAACCTTTTTTTTTTGCTAATATTTCGTAGAAAATATCTATTAAAAAGACCATTTGACGAAAATTGCCATAATAATAACTTTTAATAACCCAACAGGTAGACCAATTACAGAGTACATAAAAGTTACAAATATAAAATTCCTGCATAAATAATAAATATGCAAGTAACAACTTTTATTAGAAAAAAAAATATCAATTCAGTGTACATTTTATTATTTTGAATGTAATCTAAAAACAGTATAGTTGTCCATTTTCAAATACGTACTGTTTTTAGTGTGTTGTTAATTTGTACTACAAAACAAATACTTGATTAATTTTATCGTAAAAATGTTTAATACATACTGAGTCACGTAGGCATATAAAAACTGAAAAATAACTCGGTTTAGTGCTCTGATAATACCTGGAATAAATTGGTTTTCATTGTAACATTTTTTATATTTGAAACACGTGTGGTTTTTGGCGCCCAATCGGGGATTATTTTATCAATTCGTGAAGTTTGCCATAACTTTGGTGCGCTATTTACATTTTAGACCTGTGTTTATGCGCTATTTATCGTAGACTTACAATTTATCACCTAAATTTTGAAATATTGCGCAGATAATATAGGTAATTTGTTTAAATGGACATTATTTCTAAAATAAGAAATTTGTTATAATTTTTTGTTCGGCTACAAAAATTTCTACCACATATTTCGTTCCACCACTTTTTTTATTTTTAATTTAGTATTCCTTATATAATTCTTTCATCTTTTATTCTAATTTTTGTTAAAAGCATCTTATCTGAGAATTACATTTATCAATTTTTATAAACATATGTACAATCCAACTGTTTTCTTAAAATTATATAATCTGAATGATGAGAAAACTAATATAACACATAATTTTTGAAGTGTCAGTATGATAACAATATCTTCCTTATTGTAAGTGGTGGTTAGTAAAAATGTATGTTTGATAATAATAGACTTTGTTAAAAATGTATTTAGAGATATTTTTCCAATATAGTTCAAAACTAAGTAAATTAGTAGAATCAAAATTTAATGAACTCTTTCAGGTAAAATAAAATTTCATAATTTTCTGCTTAGTAAAAATTGAATTATATTATCGTAACAGTAGGTATATTATTCAATGAGCATGTTGTAAATCATTCGAATGAGTAATAATAGCCATACATGCGTATAGAATACTATACTTTATACACAACTATAACATATTGAGAAATAAATAACAATAGTTCGCGTTGCCAGGTAAGGTTTAAATTGGACATAACGATTGAATAATATTATTACATCGAACTATATATTATTCAATTTGCAACAGTAACGAAGGCCATTAATTGATAAAAAACGAACGAATTTTAGATATATTACTTGACAGTTGTGGATAAAAAGTATTTAGTCATAACAGAAAAATGAGTAATCTCTATTTATGTTACTAATAGATTTTCGAAAATTTATTGTTTTGAAGTATTTTTCCACGCAAACAATATATAGTTTAGAATAGTATTTAATTGTCAACTACGGTAATAATATTTGTTTATGCATGGTAATATACTTTTTCATGTATGAAAGTGTAAAATAGCTAAGCTAACATTTCGAAGTTCATTCACATGTGAAATCATTACGTATATAGACGTGTGGGTTCAAAGGAATAAACAATGTGCTGAATTGAAATTTCACTTTTTATATTGCCGGTTTTATTTGCAAAACGAAAGCAAATCACTGTGAGATCTGGGGTACGATTCTACAAGAATACAGTTGTCATTTTTTTTTTATTTTTATACTTATACAGAATGGTGACTCGAACACCCGAACATAAGGATTTAACATGTAAAATCATATTTTCGTAATTATCTACTTCTCTTATTATTTTAAGTAAAAAAGCTTCGAATAACAGTTGTGCACCATAAAATGGATCTGAATTAATAAGCAAAATTAATTTTACATGCCTTGTAAGCTCAGAAATTAGTTCATTTTTTAATATTATTTGTAATTATTGTTTTGTCAATTTACGCTAAAAAATATAGCAATTTCATTTTGTTTCAATTTTTTAAATTCAAAATTAATTAATGTAATATTGTTGACTTCACCAGTAATTTCAAATAATAATAAAAATAAACTAACGCAGCTAACTTGACAGATAAACCGTTAAACATTATTAATTTTTATCTCAATCTCAATTCCATGGCAACGCTACTGATTAACGTCATTTTCTTACCTAATTTGTGAAATTACGGCAAGTAAAATTTCTTATGTTAGAGTCACCACTCTGTATATTTATTTTCAAATAAAAATATTACATACATATTTTTTTAAAAAAAGGCCAATAGTAACTATCAGTATAATGTCCTGTATTAGTGAATTAGCATATTACAAACTGCTCTCAAACCGGGGATATGATGTCACAGGGACATGTAAATAATAATAACAATTTATTTATAAATACTGAATATTTAATTTTTTTATCATATAGTTATACTTAATAATATAAAAATAAAATTAAGATGACACATTATAATGTGAGGCATTTGTGACCCTGTTCCTCCTAGAAATGTCGTACATGGAATAAGGAGTGTATTATATTTGTGTATAGTATAGAAGAAATTTGGAAATAATTAGGACCACACAACACACAAGATGTAATTTAATACTTTTAAAATAAATTTAGTATGGTTCAAATTAGAGCAAATGGGAAATAAGTAATAGGGTTTATATTTTCTATGTCCATGTTCCAGTGTCTGTGATAACCCAAATTAGATTATTGCCTACATAAGAAATGGTCCCTGTAGTACATTTCCCAAGCCAGCTACAGGCCTGGTAACGCCCTTTAGGAAACATGATATCTGTAATAGAGCAATGGTTATTAACCCTGAAGAGTTTCCAGAAATAAATTTGTGCTGAGGATTGTTTGATAGTTCGTGCGTGTGTGTGTGTGGTATAGTTTTCTCTAGCTTTACCGGCGACTGTACGTCTGGGTCTTAGAAATCAGGCCAGACGTAACATTAAGTATTAATCACGCTTATTTCGCTGTATCTCCTTTCATTGTACTCTACTCCATATGTCCTATACCGGCATATGGCTCGGGCGATTGTCATTGGCCAGTATTCAAATTAACACTAACCGAATTCAAACTGCATGTCATATTACTTGGAACTTTGATGTAGCCTTGTTCCGAAACATAGGGCCCACAGAATCTATTGTAATAAATTGCAACTCCTTGTACAAGTACAGAAACGGGCTATTCTAGATAGATATAGGAGCTTAGATATAGGTATGTCTTAGCTTACTCCTTGGCTCATTTATTTTGACCGGTTTTTGTCAAAACTAAACTGAGATAAAGTGATGTAAATTGTTTCCCCTTTACTAGTACTTAGTCACCTCGAAAGATTGTGCTTGCTGAGTTACCGCTGAAGAATTGGGTTATGATTCGATACCAATCAAAAAAATTGTTTCATTGAAGATATTATGTTAGTAAGTTTAAAATTTATAACAATGTTTTAAATCCATCGTTAGGAGCAGTTATTAAATAAAGATGTACAGACGTGTGCAGATTATTAGACTCCAGCAAATATTTCCATACTACTGTTTATAAAAATGTGGTATTTTGATTTAACCCTCCAAGGAAGGGGTAATTTTATTTTCAAGAAGGAATGGGTGGTGTCTGAGTGACACTGTTTTTAAAAATGATAATTGATTGCAAATAAGCAAAAATACACTTTTTAAATAAATGATTTCAATTTTTCACATATCTTGTACATGATAATATTTCATTAAAGAAAAATTAGTTATATTTTCTATTTAAAAAAAATATCCTTTTTTTTCAGTTACTTTTCTTGCAAATTCACGCAACAGTTCATATAAATAAGTTGGCAATGTTCTACACAAACCCATTTAATACATTAAAAAAAATAACGTGTTTTGCGATTTAGGTAATAAAAATATCTACTCCTGCTGTCGCGGTTCTTCTGTTATTAGTTAGGTTGCCATTTTCGCAACAATCTTCTACCACATAACAAAACTTCTTGCATAATATTCACTGCACAGAAACCGGCTATTCTATATAGGTAAGGAAGAAAATGCACTTTTCTGAAGCTATTGTAACAGCGGTGTGTTTGAGAGACACTGCAAGCTGCAACTCCTAACACTACATGTATTATAAGTTTAGAAATAGGTTATTCCACACGGGCATACGAAAAAAGTATGTTTCCTACATTTTATAATTTTTGTGAGTACGGTTCTGGGCAAGTCGGATGCGATTTCCGTACGAGAAGGTTGCTGACCCAAACATATCCGTCACTGACGTCACGAGTTCTTCACTTCTTAGACACGAGATCTAGTAGAGTAACTCACGGAACACCGCACACATATACTAACCGTGTGTGGCCACCAGAAAATCAACACTCAGTGTTAATAAACTCAATTCAGTAGATTTTCTTCTCTCCTGTACTCGTAAGCCTATATAGAATAATCTGTTTATATGTATTGAATCTAATACAAGGAGTTGCAACTTATAGTGCCTCCAAACACACCGCAATATTACAATTAGGTTCAGTATTCTGGAATAATCTGTTTTTATTTACAGAATTTAGTCCGAGGAGTTACAGCTTATACAGTGCCTCCCAAACAAACCGCTACATTGCAATAAATTTAGTAGAGTTCCTTTTCTCCTAATGCTTATCTGAAATAGTCTGGTTTTACGTTGAGAATGCAATTCAAAGAGGTACAGCTTATAGTTCCTCCCAAACATATGAACATATCGCTATATTAAAACAGATTTAGGCCCAGTCCTTCCAATTAAGAATAAAGTAACTGATAACTAACTTGTAAATAAATTTCTTAGAAGCTCTTATCCCGCAAATAATGTGTAAATGTCTTTCAAAGTCTGTAAATTAACGTAACGAAAATAATTATTTTGATGTTGGCTGCAATGAAATACTGATTACACTGACTTCATATATGTTTAGACAAGGCTAATATGATACACAAATTATACATGTTAGAGAAGGATGAAAAATAACATTTACAATGTCACGGGAAATTCAAAATGTCAAAATTTGATAAGTAGGTTTCTAGTCAAAAATGCCACAATTTTGCACTGCAGTTGGAAGTACTGATACTGATGATTACATATATATATATATACCTTTCCCTCTGTAAAAAATTATAGAGGAATAATTATTCGTATAGCAATAGAAAAAAGAAAAAAAATAGATATATGCGTTGAACTGACATGTAGGTATAAAGTACTATATTTTATTGGCCATATAATTAATGTTTTAATTATAAATAATGTTTAAATGATGCTAAACATTCCAAGTAAATGGTTATATTCATATGAATTATTAATTCTTCGTCATTTCATTTTTCAAATTATTTCACTTGTTCTCTCAGTCTATACGGCTGAAGTTCTGGATTTACAAAATCATATATTCCTTCTAACTCTTGGTGCTGGAGTTATTTGAAATCATTGAAAATATATCTTTTGAAATATTAGTAGGTATAGATTAGAATTGACAATTATAAATAAAATAAAAGAACTCGTGGCTTTTCGGAAAAATTCGTCACTATTCACAACCCAACACAGTTTATTTAGAAGTTCAAGTTCCCAATAACTTATCTATCATATAAGCTAGATATTCTACGAATATATATTATTCAGTGGTGGAAAGACGGATTTGATGTTTATTTGACAGATATATTTTATTTTAAACTTTATTCGTAATTGGAAAGACCGGGTCTTAGTAGATTCCTTTTCCTGCTATTGTCTTTCTGGAATAGTCTGTTTATAAACTTGTAGTGCAAAGAGTTGCAGCTTATAAAACACTGCTACAATAGATTCATCAGATTCCTTTTTTCCTATTTCTATCTGTAATTGCCTGTTTCTATGTAGTGAATGTGGTGCAAGGAATAGCAGCTTATAGTAAGAACTCGGATCGGAGGATAAGTCCATTCTCTATGCGGCTATGATAGATGTCATGTTCAATGTCATTTTTTACACAGCTAGCATCCGCCTGGTAAAGAAAATTAAATAAATAACTGGGTGAAATGTACCGTAACGGAGATAAACTTTCATGAAATTACAACATACGCGTCGTACCACACTGCCGAGTAGATAGTATTGTTATGTAACTATTGTTTACTACCATTTTTTTTCTCTAAATTCATGTTTTTTTAATATGATGCATGAATTAAGTCAAGGACAATATAAATATAAATTTAGTTCTTTACAAATTTTTTATCATATTTAATCACTCTTACTTAAATTGTAAAATTAATTAATAATGCACTTTCTTAAACATACTTAAATTAATCTATATTTTACTTACTCATATGCGGTACTTGAAATGTCAAATGATATATTACTGTAGATATTTAGGGCCAGTTTTTTAATGTCCTGATAAGTGTTTGATAAGTCTATGTTAAATGAATCCCCATAGTAACCACGAATTTCGGTTTTTCAGTATCTTGTTAGCGTATAAGAGGTTCTTATAAGACAGTGGAATAAAGTAACAGCTAGTTTATGCTGTCAATAAAATTCTGCCAGTAAGATAAATTTACGAAATTTGTCCGAATATGACCGATTGTAAAATATTCAGTAGCATTTGTCAAATTTTTGACAGTTTTTAATAATAATGTCAAAAATATAGTACAAGTAAATGCATTTTCATTTTCAGAGAGTGACGACGGAGAATTGATCGATTTTATTAATATGATGTATAGAAGATTTTACGTTGTAAGATACCAACCAGGTAACTTTAATTTCTGAAGTGATCATGATTTTTTCAAAAGATTTAAATTTAGTTACAATACAGCAATGTATTTATTACAAAATTTAGTTTTATTCAGATGAATCGTCTTGGTTTCATTAAACATTTAAATATCTTTAAAAATAAAAAAAACATAATTTTTGCCAACCTTGATGCTTAGTAAACTTTATTGAATTTCAGTTAAATATTACTTAATTTACGAATTGTTAAAATAATAAATACTTACTGAAATTAATATTGTGAGATGACTAACTGCAGTAATAATTTTCTTGATTTAATTTGAGTCGGGTTTGGCTAGATATAGTCATAATTAAAAAAGTTGAGTACGGCTTACTAAGTATAATTAGAAGCAATACCATTTAAGTTAATCATGGCTTGACTAATTACAATAATACAATAAATTTTACTTAGTTTTGTTAAGTTTTAATTGAACTTAACTTTAATATATTATTACATAACTTATGTACACTTTATTTCCCGCAGTTGATCCTCACGTCATCAAAGTAACCATGTGATACAATTATTTAAGCATGTTTTGACTAAGCACAATTCTATAGCAAAATGTATACTCTACTACAGATTTTTTGCCACTTTTTTGCAATTCCTAAGGCGATATTTTTTCTCTTTAACTATTTTATGGGCATTGACTTTACTACCAACAATGTGGGTACCGTTATTAAGTACTGACTAATACTCGGTATCAAAGGTGCAAGTACAACACTGAATGAATCATTTTTAATCCTTGATCTATATTTTGCTACCCAACTATTGTTTGCTAAAAATAGTTTGGAAAGATTGTTATCTATTTTGGTTCTGCAATTAAAAACGACACTTAATAAATTGGTTGGGTATTTATATTTTCTCGCATACTAAACACATAAACATTTTGAATTCAGTGTGTATAGTTCTATCTGCAATATGAGATTTCATGTTTGGGAAGGTTTAACTTCATGCCATTAGCAGAGAATTATCATAAATATAATAGGTATAAGATAATTTAGATGCTCTAAATATCAGAGTTTGATGGGCATATTGTGGTAATTGGAATACGTGTGCGATAATGAGAATATTCCAAAATATAATTAATTTTAGAATAAAAATTATAATTTCTATATAAATTGCTTGTTTTTTTCCTTCAAAATGTACAACTAAAAATATTTAAAAATTGTGTAAAAACAGGCATCGTTATTGTTTAAATTAGACGGCACGGATTACTGACTCAATTCGGTAAATAAAATTAATTATTATTCATAAGTGAGTAAAATACTATATTACGCACAATTCTGTTTAAAATATAAATTCAAATATATTTTTAAATAATATAGACATAGCAATCCAGCATTGATGTTCACTCAGTAATTTAGATTATTATTCCTAAACCCCCATTTTATATATTTGAATTAAGTTTATATGGTAAACCGCTATACTGTAAGACAAAACGTCGTATATCACACGTGAGTGAAATGTCGTTATACATTCGTGGCCAGACACGTGCGTTCTATCGCATTTTAAAAATATCTAACTCATTGATAATGTCTTGGCTGAACACAAGTGAAGCTGAGAGCAAAGCAGAGAAAAGAAACTAATGAAATTAAAACACGTATAGTGACACGTACTGCATCGATGATACAAGATGCAGTGATGCGATACTAGAGCAAAGCAACACGTTTAAACAATTTTGTTTTCTCTGCTATTATCGTTGGTGAATATGATTAGTAAAAAACAGTAGGAAAGTCAAATAAACAAATAAACACCCGAGTCTAAGCATAACTCAGTTGCGTCTTACATTAAAAAAAACATTACGTACTTAATAACGTATTTCTAGGCAATATTGCGCCCTGGGCAAACTTTATTCTTTGCGAATTCGATGAGAATTTTATAGCATATTTTTTTAAATATTAATAACAATTTTAAGTCAAAAGTAGAATCAATACAATCATTTCTAAAATATTTCATATTTTCTATTGTTTATTTCGCAATTGATACATTTCATATGGATTTTTTTTTTAATTTATGCGTTTTTTCAACTCGTTACTATGTGTTCTCACTTCTAAGCGCGATGTTACTTTGCCGCTTTGCTCTCCGCTTTCATCCCTACTTTAATCTCTGCTTCACTATATGTTCAACCATATTTAATTCTCTAAATACAATGTACTATCGAGTGTACTATTAAGTCATAATATATGATAATGTATGTTTTTAAATAAAAATATATAATGCCTGGTTAATACAGCTCAACTTAAGAACTAAACCAACAGTTAATTAACATTATCGCTAACATTTCGAAAAAATTAAGGTGTTTGTTTAACAACTTAATCTGTTATCATTCCTTGTGCTAATCTGGTTTAAAAAATGGACTGTAACATATTAATGTTACATTCTTTAACATTTTTAAAACTACTATACAAAACAAAACGCTTCACAAATATCACAAACACCAGAGTATAAATAAACTAGAAAGATAAAAGTAAATCATATTCTTAGTTTAGTTCTTACATTCTTACTTCTTATTTCTTAAGTTTTTTGTAAGAACATGTATGTATGTTCATGTGTACATTTATCTTCCATAGTATTTCTTAATTTAAAGCTTAATTTAATTCTTGTTATATAAACCCAACATAAATTATAAATTAAACTGTGCATTTAAACTTTTTCTTATCGATAAAACAAATAACACTATACATTTAATTACTTTATCAATAAAATTCGTATTAAATGCTTGTAAATCAAAATTGTTATAAGTTAGTAGCGATAAAAAACAAGCTATATTTAAAAATATTTTATCTACAGTGCGCTACTAGGTAATTAGTGCACTTATTTCAGTGTCATTAAGAGTTCTTAATGACACTGAGTGTTATTATATGAATTATTTATTTGGTAAGACAAATAAAAATAGAAATTCAATCAAAATACATATTATGTATCTTTATATGTCTTAAGGAACATTATCTGACTCAAAATTCATTTTATCTTGAAAACTGTGGTAAAATTTATTGTTTTAAAGTATTTGACATAAATAAGAGTTCTTTTTTCTTAGAATAAACAAATGTAGTAACTTTAACAATAAATAAATTAATCATTTCAATGTTTCTCATTCTGTCAAAAATTAAATGAAAAATTTATTCTAAGAGCAATTTAAACTGCAGATAAAATATTGAAGGATACCCATTTTATATGGTCTCATAATGAAACTTGCGTATGATTAAAACACTCGGCCTAGTGATTTAACATCACACACGTTTTATTATGAATGCTATATCAAACTTGTATGCTTAATATCTGTTAGGTAACGTGTTTAAAATTTATGAAATTCTTTAAAGGAATTTATTAAGTTTATAAATATTTAGGGTTCTTTAAATTGGATTTGTTATTTATAATACGGTGAGCGTTAAAAATATATTAGTTTTGATATTTATGTACTAATTATGTAAAAAGAACTAATTTTGGTCATAAAGAAATAGACGAAGTTGTTGGTAGTTATTTGAATTGTTTTGAATTTCGTTTTTTGATATTATAGGTGTTATTTAACCGAACGTAACTATGTTTGTCAAATTTAAAGAACTCACAGCTTATTACCCAATTTTGGGTGCGCTAGATCGACATACAAATACTGAAAAGAGTGTTTACCAGTCGTCTTGAATGCAACAAGACGCCATTTTTATGTAGAAAATAGTAACTAGACTATTGACACGACCGGATTTGAAAATAAATATTGATTATATGTAGATATTTTGAGATTTTTGTTAAAATTTCGGTACATTATCTACGTTGTGCGAATGAATGGATTATTTTCCGCTATTTTTCTAGCCTAGCGGATGTGATATATGGTGAGAAAGTAGGACATCATGTTGATGCACTCATGTAATCTATTCCCGTATTATGAACGATAATCTGCTTTCATCACTTATTCTATTCCAAATATTCTGTTACCTATCATGAAAACCCAACTTTAAAAACTATTAAATATTTTTCTCTCAAAATTTTCCTAATATATTTTTCCGTGGTATTCCCCCATAGATTCCTTGACTTCATGACGTCACACAACCGTCATCTGTTTCTCCTATACGGCGCGATTCACAGATGTTTCCTTGATGGACTTGCCTGATGTCCAACTGTCTTTATAAGAAGTGAATGTACAAAAGATTGCATTGGTCATAGCACTGTTGATGAGACAGAAAAAAAATTATGTGAATAGCCTTGAAATATCGGCTGGAATTACCGTAATTTTATGCTAAAAGAAAAATAAAAAAAAATTGATTTCTTTATCAATATGAATTACACACAGGGAAGTATAGCATATAAAATTTTGCCGAAAGGTATCGCAAATATTTTTATATAAGAGAGAAACTAACCTATGTAAAAAATTGGCGTATAGACCAATTAATCTTAAATGAAATTTGTCGGATTTTAAATGTCACATTATATAACTTTTATTTTATTTTAAATCATTTATTGGTAAGAGACGTATTATTTTGATCAATTTTTCAAAAAAAAATAATTTTTATTTTATTTATTACAAGGTCACTATATTTTATTTCTTGTTACTTCTAGAATTCCATGTCTTGCTTAATCAATTTTTTTTATCATTTATTTCCTATATGAAAACAGCCCTTGTGGTGCACTCTCCGCGCCAGCCAAATATGTATTAAACATTCTGTATTTCCCTAATATTTTCTAAATGTTTGGTACATTAATTTGTAGTTGTAGAGGAAAGTGGCACATACAAGAAAAATAACTTTAAGATATTTCTTTCCAAGAATATGAAGTCATGAAATTCAATAAAAACCTTTTTTCCTCGTTTGAAGAAGAGGAAGACACCTGAAGGCTGTTCTTTAATTACATCTTGCGAAGAGTCAAAGAATGCAGTCAAAGCCATACACACATGTACTCACATGTGTATGTATGTGTACTTAACGGTATATGACATAAACAAGAATGTATTAATTTTAAATGGTTAAGGTTGCTCCAACAGGTGAATTTTTATATTTAAAAATATCTTTCACTTGACTCACCATACCACAAAATAAAGGTTGGATGAAGTTTGCGCTTACCTAGAAAAAAGAAATAAATATTAATATAAATACAAATAAATAATGTATGAGTTTGTAACATTTCTTCTCTCAAGGTCATCAAATTAATAGATAATAAATTTTAAATCTGCAGTCCACAGAACTCAAGCCTAATGAACTCAAATCTTCTGCAAAAGACTTGAAACTATTTTATTAATTTAGAATTTTATTCGGTCTTAATAGTTATAGCTTAATAAAACAGAACTTAAGCCCAAAAATAAGATATTAATGAAATTTATGTAACTTTTATTTTTAGCTATTGTTTTTAATTAAAATTTTATTACTTCGTAACTTTAAATTCAATCTTATGGAAATTAAGCAGTTATATTAAAAAAGAGAGAACTCAAACCAATTATGACTTTAATAAAAGTTAAGTAGTTTCTATTTTTATTAATATTCTTCTTTGGAAGATGACTTATCTTCAAAACTTAGATAAACACCCTGACAACTCAAATTTAGAAAATACGATACTAGACTCAAGTCAACGGAACTTAAGTACTTATATTTTACTTATATATAAGAATAAAACACAATTTTTATTGTACTTTGAGAACTCAGGCTTAATTAAAAATTTAACTGAAACATCAGTAGCCTTCGCATAACATTAATACTCAAGCCTGATAGACTAGTAAAATGCATATAATTCATAAACTTAAGAACTCCAAACATGAATAATTATTTAAGTACCTGTTCTATATATACCATGAACTTAAGTATATTTATATAAGGAACTCCATTTTGTGAACTTAAACTACTACAAATTTACATTTTGGACTTTTTTGATTGATTGACAGTTTTTTATTCAGTCCGAAGAACTCAAGTTTTTAATTTTTTCCTTGTAGAGTTACTATAACTTTGAAAATGTAATAGACAATTTCTGATAATATAAAAGTTGGATAATTTTTTGCTAGAATTTTTGATAAGCCGTCAAGGTGAAGGTGGTATCGCAATTTTTTTATCCACTATTCATATCTTATCAGAATTATAAACCTACACTACTATAATAATTTGCTTTTCATTTCGCAAAATTAATTTGTAGTTATTGAAGCAATATTAATTAAATTGGGAAAATATTTGATTTGTAGCTGATAAGTTTGGGATAATAGATAGTGAAATAGTATTTTTACGATTATCAAATTTCATGTATGTAATCTTTTGGGTATATTTAAATTATTTATTGTGAGAAATTATCAATTGTTCTAGAATGATAAGTTATATAATAATCTTTTTGCGTGTATTTAAATTATTTTTTGTAATAAATTATCAATTCTGCTTGTAAAATGAATGGAGTGTAGGATATTCAAATTTGAAACCGGTTGACCATTGGAAAGTCTGGTGAAATTCTAGTGGCATTTATGCGTTGTGTCACGGTCATTCGAAGGCTAGATTACGTATTGTTAATATGTTAATGTTTGAACCTCTCCACATGGTTAAGGATAAAGAAATGAGGAAGATTAGTTTAATAGGTTTACACTCATCAAATAGAAAGTGAAATTTAATTATTTGGGAAAGAGGATATGAAGTGGTGCAAAATTTGAGAAACCTTCACATTTTGACGACCTATTTCTGTCAATCAAATACAATGATATGATCAATTTATACTTTGAATATTCAACTACTTACTAGTTGTATATATTTCAATATTTCATAATTTCAAAAATGTAGGTATATGAATAAACCAGAAAATATAAATATGTTTTTAGTATAACAACCCACAGCTTTAAACCCATTGCTGGGTTTGCTAAACCTAGTTTATCATTGGTAATTATATATTTGTACCGTAGAGAGTGTTTCAGGTATATACTCTAACTGGCGTGAAACATGCACAAAAACCAATTTATATATTAAGTGAAATATAATGGTTTAAAAATTAATTACGTATTTTGTCTATTTTTATACAAATTTACAAAACAAAATAAAACCTGTATTTTGTAAATTATTTATAATTTATGAAAACACATTATTAAATTTAAGAGGGAATGTATGCCGTTAAATATACAAAACAAATAATGTTACTTATTTCTTGACATTTAGATGTGTGGTAAATGCTTAGCAATGTATAATGACATTTCACTCACGAGTGATGTACGACGTTTTATCTGACATTAGCGGCTTGCTATATGAAATGAAATATATGAAAATAACATTTTAGGAAAAATACACTAAATTACTGGGGGAACGTCTATTAGTTATGCTATTTAAAAAATGAGTTGAAAATGAATATTTTTTTTTATTATACATTAAAACTAACAGTAGGTACTGTGTGCATGGAAGCATTTTACTCACTTGTGAATAATAAATGTTTTTAGTTACTAAAAATAAATGCATAAAGTACCTTAAAAATATTATAAATATATAACCAAATTACTTTCCCCATTGCTTGGTGTATCCTTCTGCATGATAAATTGAGAAAAAGGAAATATTTGAATATGAACGTTTATGCGTTTTAATATTTTACATAATTTACGCATTGCTCATATGGAATGCGCAAAACGTTTTGAAACAAACTGGTATATTTAATTCTAAAACTTTATTTTTCTCAGTGTGTACTTATACCTCATTTTTGTAGGAAATAGTTGATAAAGAATACAATACGGTGCGACGCGAACTTGGGTTGTCAGAACCAAAGCAAGTTAAAGTATTCCATAGACATTTGTAAAGAAAACATTTCTTATCTTTGCAATTACCAATTTCTGGGTACAGGTTCATTATTTACCAATATCTACACTTATTTTGGACACAGGAAACACTTTAGATAACGTGCCTTTTAATGCATTTAATATTTCAAGTTTTTGTGGTACGAAACCGGATCTACAGGTATTACAAAATGAATTCTTTACTGGAGAAAAGTTTAATCTAACCTTTAGAAAGGACACCTGCATTTGTTATATAATTTGTTATAAATATATCATCCAGACTTCTCTTTCTATTTGCTCTGTTCATAGACATATTTACATAAGAAATATAATTTAGCCATGGAAATAAAACAAAATATCTTGTGACAGTTAATGATATGTCATAAATAATTTTGAATTTTTGTAATATTTGTATATTAAGAAAAATAATTTAAATTCAACTTAAATGATATTAAAATACAGAGAATAAGAATTATAATCTATAATACTTCACTAAACTGTCACATTAATATTTTCTTTTATTTCCATGGCTATCTAATTTTTGCCCAAAGTATTACATTTTATATTTAATATACCTGGTACTGCAAATGTGCTGTTGCATCAGTTATGATCTTATCTGATGTATAATTTAATTTTGAACCACTTTGTACTCGCTCTAAATCTATCAGGAGAGAGAGAGTATCCGCAATTTTTTGAAATCCAATGTTAATGTACCTACTATATTTCGCGTTTCGTTGCACACACTGTATATATGTATATACTCCGATATCAGTAATGGGTAATAAGCTACGAGTGAGACTTTATTTAGAATTTAATGGGATATTCTTTTGTAAACCTAGGAGTCAACTGCAAGGAATGATGCAACAAAAGATCGTATCCTTGAGGCAGTAAAAATGTCGTGAGAACAATTTGTGTCTACGATTCGTACGTTTAAATGTTTGCCTTAACAATCACGATTTCTGAATCTTAATCTAAATGCAGCCAGCACTCATAAATACAGTTTGAATTCTTCACATACTTTACTATGCCATTGTGAAGCTATTCCTGTCACATTTTTAATTTTATATTTTTATTTTGTTGGTAAGGGGGTTTTTCAAAATTTTTAAAGAAATTGTGTTAAATAGAAAACAATGTTACCAAATTATTATATATGTAAAAAAATAATAAACATTTACAAAAGTAAGCGTGTCCTTATAACGTCTAAACCCCGGTTTTGTCATACGGTAATTATCAGTAAAAGAGAATATCAATATAGTTTTCCTTTCACTTATTGTGTTGTTTCTTACGTCACGAAATTTTATTTATTTATTACTCGTTTACTGCTGGTTTTATTACAAAATAATTTTATTGATAAACAAATCTTATAGATATATTTTTGTTTAAACTTTAAAGTAAATAGCAGCCGAATTTTGTGACTAACATTACACAAGTGTATTTAAAAGTATGTGGCAGCCTATATTACATAAATAAATTATCTTATTTTTATATAAGGCTGTTCCGATAATGGACAAATTTTATTTATGAGTATAATATATTTATATAAAATACCAGTTTTACAAATTGTCTACAGAATGCGACAGAAATCTAATTTTGAATTAAACTCTGCAGAAACTGAAGCTGCGTTCATAACCACGTAATTAGTAATTTCAATTTTCACTTTCAACTAGTAATTTCCACTTCCAATTAGAAGCTTTCACAGTTACTACTTAATTTGTGAATGGAGGTGTACATTCCGTACGACTGTTTTTCGTTATAAGTAGTCTTCATATTGACAACAGTTTATCAAACTAATCAATATACATAAGTGTGTTCTTAAAGAACATTTTTAGATCACCCAATCTAATTCCAGCTAAAAAATCATTAAAGTCACCTTACTTTATTCTGTAAGCATTATTAGATCGAACTCATCAACGTTTTCTTCGATATTTCTTTTTGATATAATAAAGAGCCCCTATCACGATAATACTTTCTAGAATAAGTTTATCATTTATAATTATTTGTACAACTGAAGAAACTTTCAATATATCAAAATGGCACATTTATATGCGCATGTATCATTTCGAAGTGGAATTGGAAAGTTTGGAGCTTACCAGCTTTAAAGTGAACGTACAAACTGTAAAGTGAAATTATGTTGTTGTGAACGCAGGTATTACATTACAATAGTTTAAGTTGCACTACAAAATAGAAATTGAAATTGAGACTTGAAATTATTTGGTTGTGAATGGGCCTTACGTTTCTTTTCAATTGTCCAGATAAGTTAAATAAATGCTACATTTGTGAGATGGTGATAGACAACTAAAGTCTTCACTTCTTTAATAAAGATAAGTGTGCCCGTAATGCGACCTCACTTTTGAGTGCTTTTGTTAAAAGTGAAGTTTGGTCTCATAAGATTATAATGTAAAATCAATTCGGGCCATTATCTACAAAAATAAAGTTATTTTCCAATAAATTTCCGTGTTTGATAAAAAATTTAACTAAATTTTAAATGAATTACATAAGTTTCGGTTTAGGCCGAAACTAGAAAAGGAGTTGATTATTCGGTTACGATTTCGGTTGAAAATCATTAAAAATATCAAAGTTGATCCCCACACTTTGTGAACAACTGATTAAAAAACAATGATACTCATTGAAATAGTAGCTCTTATAGCTCTCTAGATAGCATAGTATACCACTTAAAATGAACATCCTATATACTTACAGTCTTCAAAAATTTTAAATATTTCTAATACAGTTCTGTCCGCGTCTGCAAAGAGAAAGGCTAGCAAATAAAAATGCAATTCTATCTAACGGAATTCGCAAAGAGAGAGACCGATATCTCTACGGAAACCACACAAGATGAAAGATCCTACGATTACGAATCTTCTAAGAATTAATTTGGAGGAAAATTTTGAGGAACAAAAACAGATAATTATAGAAATTTGCTACCAGCTACGGCAATTAATTTGTGATTAACATATTTGTAGTGCCATGAAAATTAAGAATGTATAACAATTAAATTAATATTTTAAATTCTTTAAATATAAGTCACGGTGTTTACACATTGTAATAATGAATTTCATTTCAACAAATTTAAAACTAAAACTTTTCCTAACATATTTCTCCTGATATAAACATATTATGATGCTATAATTAGTATTTAAAATACAACACTGTATATTTTAATGTATTTTTATTATAAGATATATTCTTCCCTCTTTTACCCTCCGCTTTGTTGATTGCAGAGGTATAGCAATCATACTAAAAATTACAAATTGAGTCTTTGATGAATACGAATGCTTCAAGGTCTCTATAATCGAATATTAACAATTTTAAGATGATGACTGGATACCTATGTGAATAAATCATGTAGGTATAGATGTTTACTCAATTTCTATCAAGCAGAAAGTTATGAAAACATTAATTTAGATGTTGTGTTATACATAGAAGGGTGTCAATACGTTCTGATTTTCATGGTTTTATATTTATTCTATCAGTGTCCCGACAAAATCTTTCGGGACAGTTAAATGTCCCAATTTTGAAAATCACGCGACAAAATCAGGTTTCCCTTAAATGGACAATAACATATCGGAATAAAATGTTAAATGAACTATTCAACATTACTGTCAAAATCTCGATTAGCATTTTTTTTTGTATAATTATTAGCAAAATTTAAGCCCAAGTAGCCATTGTTGAAGTTACATATTAATGATCGAGGGATATTCGGTTAATTTTTTTTGCGATTATTTTTATTTCCATAACCTGAATATGGCATTTTGAAAGTAAAACCGTAAAACAATTAATGTTTGCAAGATGTCAACAATTGTTATTTACCCATTAACCTCATGACATAAGTGACAAGAGTCATAGGGTACTTGTCAGTATAAATTTGTTTTGATTAGTTATACTTTCGCTAGCGTGATCAAAATATATGGATTCGATTGGATATTTTGTTTAGCTAAAAATTTTCAATTAATTTTGTGATATTATCAGTAATATTCTACGATTTTGTAATACCGTGTTGACCGGAATTTATAGTGCAATAATCTATATTTTTTTAATCGCGTGTTCCGGTTGGGACCTTAGGAAATAAGGAAACCCTAGTTATATTAGAAAGAGTTGATTAGATTCTGACAATTGGTTAACCAGAAATGGCACTTTCTTTGAAGATTAAAACTAATTTCCTGAAAAAATACCTTTAAATACAATTTTTTCGCTAATTATTTCATTATTATTGTTAGGGCTGGGTAATATAATATGAAATAGTTTTATTGTAAAATATAAGAACATAAAAGAAATATATAAGGAATAGTTAAATAAACGATTAATCGTGGGAGGTAATGTACGGCACATTTCAGATTTTTTCAAATATAATATTAGAACATTATAATTTTGTTCGTAAATGTTTAGTAGATGGAATAACCGACTGTAGTTTTAAGAAGACTAATGCCAACCCCATCTTTTTTTGCCTTCTGTTTCCCACATTAAAATATCTCATCTTGTGCACTCTCCATGTGAGCTTAACAACAGTTAAGTTAAAAGACATTATACTAATTAATAAATGTTTTGCACAGATTGCAACTCCAAATTTAATTTCGAAATCCAAACATTGCAGAAAACAAAGTTGCGTTGTTATTTACAAAACACTTGAACAGCAAATAAATGTCAAACATTTTAAATAGTTCGAATACCCAAGTTTCTTATTTGCTGTTCAATCATTTTCATAGCTTGCTTGATGACGACATGTCTATTGCTGACTGTCATTTTACAAGTTAAGGACTTTCCTTGCATCATTTCAAGAACATCTTCAAGATGTAATCATCTTTGATTGATAGCAATTTTAGGATTTTGAGTCATTATAATGATTAATTGGCTAATTGCAAAAAAATTATTTCCTTTTCGACAGAGGGGGACTAAAAAATACTCATAAAAGCTTTCTTTTAATAAAAGTTTTAAAACTTATTATAGAAAATATAATAAATAATTTAAATCAATCAATAATATTTATAAGTGAAATGAACCGTACTTTCTCAATTCCTTTCACAAGTTAAAACATGTTCTGTCTAGAGAACGATTTTGTTATATGATTTTATACCAAAATATATAAATACCTCATTCACAACATATAATCCATTGCTGTGTATGTCAATATTATCGCAGATATCAATGATCATATATTGTACGTAGAGGGAGTTTACCAGACTTTAGCTAGCATGAAGAGTATACCACAGGGTATAGTTTTATGTGGGAAATAGGTGGTAAAGAATTTGACTCGAATGGATTCAAATTTATGGTTGTTAGAATCATAACCGATCAAATTATCCACTAAACCACGGACTTCTAATTAACATTGTATTTTGAAGCACAAATCTTTGAATTGCCATTGCCCCTAATAAATGTTGAGACACCTTTACTACAATGAACGTAGAAAAGGAACTGTATTTAAGGCGATTCCAAATAACGTCTTTTCCAATTATAAGGAAATTTATAACGTTTTGGCTTGTTTTTATGCATTATTCCGGTATGTTAAGTCTTTCTATAGACAACTAGAAATAACTGTACGAAAATATATTCCTGCACACTTATTTCTAGTTTCCTAGGAAAGACTACTCAGATAATTTTATTAATTTAGTCGTTTATAAAATTGTATATAAAATAATTCATCTTTCGATCGGAGAAAAAACAGTATGTGTAATACGAAGGAAATGTGAACTACCAGGAATATATAATTTTTGCTACTAAATACATCATTACCTACAATTGCACTTCCAATTCGAAATTCTAACCATCACAGCTTGCAATATATATTTTATTCTCAAAATTGAAAGTAAATAATATAAGAATTGATAAAAAAACGTTATGTGACTCTGTGACCGATGGATGGAATTTTTAAGGCTTTTGAATTTAATGAAAATTCATTTTTTCTCATATTTATTTATTTGCTATATATATAGAGAGCTTTTTCTTAAATACTTATTCTGTGGCCAGAAAAAAAGAATTGCCTAGATTTGTCAACTAAATCTTATTTCTGTCAATTTCTTGTATTTATAATGTATTTGTTTTGTATGACACGTTTGTTATTTTAGAAATGAAATGAATTTAAATATTATGTAAATGTCATATTAAAATTCTTTGAAAAATGTCGCGGTTTTGTGATTTATAAATCTGGTTTCTCTAGTTCTATGTGTACTGATTCTGAAACAAGAATGAATGTTTTATAGCTTATAACATACCATTACCCGCCATTACCCATTTAGTAAATGTTAAGAAAACATTACTACAATGAATTAAAAAAAAAAAATCAGATGTAGTCATCATATAACTTCCTTGAAATACATAACATAAGGACATAAATTATACACATTTTTGCTGCACTTGATTTAAACTTATTTCACTTGAAAGTGAGATCATTCTATGGCCAATCATTCTTCAACTTCCATTCGTTTCATATCTTCGAACTTTCCTTCGAAATGCATTAGACAAAACTAATTTTTTCTTCAAATGCCATAAAATTCACATCTTTTGCGACGTGATTGACAAGGTTGAAGTTTACTTTCTACGACGTCGGCGTGGAAATTTTTACTTTTACGCCGCCGTTAATATCGGCCTATTGGTCACTATTACACTAAATACTCTATGAATAAAGTTACTAAAAGTTCGACAACTGCCAGGTAACATAAAAATTGAATGTCAAGTTTGAAGAAAAAATAATAGATATCATTCAGAGTAAAAGTGTTTTTGTGTGCCTCGCAAGTAATTGTCCGACTCGCTTCGCTCGTCGTGAAAACTTCCTCACTCGCCACACAAAGTATCACTTTTACTCTTAATAACAAAATATACTATTAATTGCTAAAAAATTTGCAAAGAAAAATATATTGTTTTCATTTATTTCGTACATATTTCTCATGAAATACATTCTAACAGTTATCAATGTGAATTTATTAACAAGAAATAAAATGTTTCTTACAAAAATTAAAAGCCAACTAAATTATTATTTTTAGTAAGTTTCTGTAAGTTGTAAGTAAACGGTCCTTTTAATTTCCACATTCTACGGCTAATCATTTTTGAGTTATGCGAGATACGTACTGATGTACCGACGTCACGCCGAAATTATTAAAAATGGATTCAGGGACGGTCAAAATGGATATTTCCGTTGAAACCTGAAAACCGAAATTTTTTGCGTTTACAATACTTCCTTCACTTTGTACAAGGAAGTAAAAATGAACCGTAATGATTTTAAAGGCTTGAATTAGAGATCATTTCCCAAAAATATTGATACTAAGTATACTATAATGAATTTAGAAAAGGAACTGTGCTGAATATCAAGGCATGAATTGGAGATCAATTTAGAAAACTTCACCGAATTTGAATGACAAATGTTTAAATGATATGATAGTACATCATTGACCATTCTTGCGTAACAAGCATGAATGTATGGCGACATTTTACACATACTAATGCACACGTCACACATGTGCTCATGACCTTGGCCGTGAGTTTGAGGCCAGCGCCTTCCACTTCTTCGCGTCTTCAGGAAGATCCACCAATACTTAACATTCATTCAATTATAGCTGGAATTACAATACATATTACTCAAATTGGAAATATCCTTGATATATAAAATCAACTACTCAGAATTATTGTCAAGTCAGTCACAATTAAAAATTATTAATTATAAACGCAAGTTTCCCAGCATTACATAAAAAATATTTAACTGTGACTTAAAATTCGTAGACAAATCTTACAGATAATATTTAAAAAGATATATAAAATTAACAAAATATTTATACCTTTCCAGGTATTCTAGTTGGCGTGGAAAGAGTGGAAAATAGATTACATGGAAGCAGTTTTTATTCATTGTAAAAAATTAATAAACAGTAATATTTTTTATCAACAAATATATTAATTTTATTTTTAAAAACCGTAAACTAAGTTTGTAAAATATTTAAAGTTTGAGGCCACTTTAGCTGGTGTGGAGAGTGCATCACAGAGACTTTTTATATATGAAATAGATAATATAAAATATTTTTTGTTCCTTTGAAAATATAAGCAACTAGTTACACTTTTATTAATTATGTTAAATTATGATTTTTTAAAAAGATAAATCAATTTTGTAGAATGTGTAAAGTTTGAGGAATGTTTTGGAAGATAATTTCGGGTGTCCGGCCCTGTGAATTGTCCGTGGTAACGGTTCAAACAAACCAGTTTGGAGGTTGAAAAAACGTAAGAAGTTTTTCTGCTTTTTTAAACATTGAGGAATTTAAATAATCTTCGTGTTTTTGCCGTCAAGATTGAGATGCGTTCATGAAAAACTTTATTCATTTCTTTTAAATATCTCTTTAATTTCATACATATTTTATTAGCTAACTTTTAAGTATACATAGCAATACAGAGGATTAGAATTTGACTACAATAGAGTCCTAAATCATTTTTCTTTATTTTATTTTTTTATTTTTTTTAAAGATAAGAGTGATAATTTTGGCCTATGACGTGATGTGTCTTCGTCAGTGATAAATAAATTCTTAGTTGTAGAGGGTACTGCTTATTTTCATATTCGTGTAGCTAAAATATGTTAATATATATATATATATATATATATATATATATATATATATATATATATATATATATATTGCTAGATCACTCGATCAAGATTATTTTTATTGTAGACCTTTAAAATCAGAAGTTTGTACTGAAGCCAATCTTCAAAATTTAGATCAATTAAAAGTTCAAATTCGAGGGGTAAATCACTGGGGAAGTTTGGTGTACCGGAGAAGGAAGTTCGGGGGAAGTACGGGGAAGTTCGGGGGAAGTACGGGGGAAGTACGGGGAAGTATGAGGGAAGTACGGGGAAGTATGAGGGAAGTACGGGGAAGTATGAGGGAAGTACGGGGAAGTATGAGGGAAGTATGAAGGAAGTATGAGATAAGTAGACTTAAAAAATTAAAGTTATTTTGGATAGTTTAAATTTGCGAATTATCTTTATATAATTTTAGAGAATGTGTTATTGAAATATAATTGTAATAAGGTTTATGAAAATTTTGACATATTCGTTTAGCATGTAACATAAAAAATTGACCCATGTATTTTTCCGGAAAAATACATTGACATATTACTTACAGATTTTCTTTCTTTTGGATAAAATCGAGGATAAAATTACATTAATATACGTTGTAATAAAGCGTATTTTAGTAAAAAATAAATGGAACAGGAGTAAAATTTAATTTGACAGAAATGTAAATTCGACATTGGTCTAATATTTGGGTTTGTGAATTATTATTAAACAATAAATGTGGTTAATATTACAAAAACAATCAAATTATTTCAGATAAATTAATGTTTTATTTTACATGTTAAAGGTTACACGCTTGTCAATTTTTCATGTATGGTGGACCATAAGGTATATTATATTAAGTTCAAATAAAAAATATTAAAATATATAAACATAAACAGAAATATGTCTGCATCCTCGCTTGCACCCTTTATGAGGCTAGGAGGGCTGCAGCATAGATTACTGCTTGCAGTTAGTTGGCTTCGAGTTTAGCCCTGTATCGAGGCTACATTAGGCTGTTGTTTTTCACTTGACAGAGTTATGTTGTGAGTCTGCGCAATAAAGCGCTCGCTACAAACTTTAAATATTACGCTGAATATTTCTTGTATTTTTGATGTTATTTGGTTGTGCTTTTGTTAATAGTAAATTATAAAGTCATATAATTAGAAATCATGAATAGATATTTTGGTGGAAGTATGGGGAAGTACGGGGAAGTATGAGGAAGTACGGGGAAGTATGGGGAAGTACGGGGAAGTATGGGGAAGTACGGGGAAGTACGGGGAAGTACGGGGAAGTATGGGGAAGTACGGGGAAGTTCAGGGGAAGTACGGGGAAGTATGGGGAAGTTCGGGGGAAGTATGGGGAAGTACGGGGAAGTATGAGGAAGTACGGGGAAGTTCAGGGGAAGTACGGGGAAGTATGGGGAAGTTCGGGGGAAGTATGGGGAAGTACGGGGAAGTATGGGGAAGTACGGGGAAGTATGGGGGAAGTATCTGGTTGGGGAAGTTTGGTGTACAAAAATTCCCTGTGTGATTTACCCCTCGTTCAAATTCAAAATATTTATCAAAATATAATACAATTGTCCAAATATCATTGTATGTAATAATTCAAAAGTTGTTTAGCAGATAATGGATGGATTTTTGAAATCTTATTGTAATTATTGTTTAATTGTTTGTTATTATACTTACTTGTTTGTTACTGCTTTATTAGTTCTTTACTTTCTAATCTCTTACAATATTAAAATTTAATACTTCTGTCAAATTCATTCCCTATGTTTAATTTTAAATGACAAGGAAATATTCATTGTTGTCACTCAAATATCAAGTCGTAATCGTAACAATAGATGATTCACGTTAAAAAAATACTCGCAGTTCGAGGGACAGGAAATGAAATAACTAATGTGTGAACACGGTTATATGATAAACACGAGTTTGTTGATATTTTAGGCTAATACTTAATTGGAAAATACAAATATTAGATAAACTCAAACCAACTAGTCTCCGTACACCAAGAAAGGAAAAAAGTTTTCTATTCTTTTAACGTTTTTTATTGAATATATATAAAGGAAATAATTTTTTATATTATAATTTACAGTACTTATAAATAAAAAAAAATATATTGACTTCCTCAATTTTTCGTAATGAAATCGAGAAAAACTAAGTACGCCAATTTAGTCTCCGTACACTTGTAAATTAAGTACAATCAATGATCTTTTGAAGCGCCTTTCATTAGAATTACCTTCCCTTAAACGGAATGTCATACTTCCCACTAATTTTCTTTGAGTTTGGTAGTCAATTTTACCCCATTCTTCTACCATAAAGTAGTAGTTCTTTTCTATTCTTTGGGAGTCTTGTTTTGCACATTTTTTAAAATAAATCACAGAAACGTTAGTGGGATTCATATCTGGAGACTGTGGAGGCGTTTTTAATTGTTTCTACAATTATACAATAACTATTTTGGCAGTTTACGTGTAGTATATTTGCGGTCATAATCTTGTTGAAATCCCTTAAACCCAATTTTCAACATATTTTTCCAAATTCTCTTTTAAAATCACCCACTTTCTTTTAAGTTTCCCACTCCTTTATTCATACAAATCCATACAACATAGATCTTCCCTCATATTTCACTGTTGGATATAATTTTTTTGTTTTCATTTGTTCATTCTTCCTGTTCCAAACAATAATTAGTCCATCAGATCCAAAAAGGTTTATTTTGGTTCATCTATCATCTGAAACAATTACTGAGATCCAGCAGGTTTCAAATTGGTTTATATATTTTAAAAACAAAGCATAAAGATTTGTGTACGGAGACTATAGTTGGTTGGAATGTATAAGGGACAGTAATTTTTTATGCCTGTACTCCATTTGATTTTAAGATTGCAGTGGTAGGCGGAACTTGATAAGACCAGTTTACACAATATCATTTTAAGGTTACGTACGTATCTACGTTTTGTTTCGATAAGCTATTAATGTTGCAATATACTATAGGTACATATAAGAAGGTAATCTATAATGAAACAAAATTACATTTATTCTGTATTTATATATTTTTTTTACATTAGTACATTATTACCTATTTATATTAAAATTATTTATGTCTGTGATTTTAATTTAGCAAGTCTCATCTGTTATTTTATAAACACGCAATATATTCCAAGCATATATAATGTTGAGACAGTTTAAAACAAATTTATATTTCCACCAATCACAAGCCGTGAAATTTATAAAGAAGATATAATATATGAAAGGGTTAATTGGTATTACAGGGTAATTTATTTCTTGCCAGTGATTCTTTGAACAATCCCAGCACCAAGTAAATTACCATTCAATGCAGTTCCTCGAAGCCTGTTAATCTGAAAGTACATTAAGTTTTTGTGCGATTTTTGCGGTATTCCCTTCTATAAATACGTATGTTTCATTTGACCTCTAAGGATAAACATTTTTTCTATATTTACTACTTGCAATTTATCTTCTTATCTCGTCTGGACTTATCGTAAAGGTTGATTTACATTGTCGACTTATCAAAATAATAACATGCGTATTTATTTGAATACAGGGTGCTCTACATTCTTTACTTAATAATATTTTATGTAGTAATTAATAAATATAATAATTGAATGATTTATGTGATATGTGAGTAGTTTAGACCTCTGGCATGATTCACATGTTGAGTAATCTAAACTCTCTACAATAATTGTGGTTTACTAATGAGAATTTAGTTCCCAAAATATGTATATTTTTTATGATATTTCTTTTAATGTTATATGTCATTTTATTATTGTAAATTATCACAATAATAGGTAGGTAATAAAAAATGAATTTATATGTTTAAACAATGATATATAAATAATGCAAGAAAACATTGCTATATTTGATTCATTTTAAGGTGACTTTTTTATCATTGCATTAAAAAATAAATATTCTTTTGTATAATATTTGTTATTTTGCACATAAAACATATAAAAATAATTCATGCCATGTACCATTAAAATTGCATGAGATGTAGTTATGTTCATGCACTAATCTTGCAGTACAAAAGTTATATTTTAATTTGTACCTATTTTCTAGCCGATATTGTTGAATTAAAAAATAATTATTGTACATTTTAATTTAGCAATACATTTTGTTACTATTTACTGATTTACCATATTTTAAAAATTTAATAATTTTTTTCATTGCAGATTAAATTTTACATATTCGTATTAAGCAATCAATGGAATACATCGGGAATACATTATCATTCGACCGTTCGACGAGTATTGCAAGCGTATTAATTTGAAGAAATTTCGATAGAACACTTAAAAACGGTATGTCTGAAATCAGTAGTGAAATCTCGCATCCATATGAAGTACACCAACCTTAATTAATCACGATGAAAATTATATAACAATAACACTCAAGTATGCTATTGTTAATTTTTTGTATTTTATTAACTATACATCAAGTTAATTTTTAACACAAAACTTGCTATTTTGTCAAATTTTTAGGTAACAAATAACAATTCGTTTACTTATATTAACTTTGCTTAAATATTAACAAATGTTTAGTTTTAAAAAAACAATACTTTTATTTAATTGTGTTAAGTATTCAGCAATTTTAGTTAGTTAACATGTAATAATAATCAATAAGGTTAAATTTACAAAAAAATATTAATGGACCTCCTGGAACCATCTTATTCGATAAATTTGTATTATTTTTTTTACTGTGTACTATACAGGCTTTCTAAAGGACTAGTTTATGAAGGATTTCGAACCATACGCACCTAGTATAAGTATAGGTCTCATAGGTGCTAGAGCACCTATAGTAAAATTTCAGAAAAATATTTGAAATCATTGAAAAGCCTATTTGAACAAATTCTTTAATCATCACATTTCCAAACAGAATAGAATAAAGAGCCTCGTATTTGCAAACAGTATATCACCAAGGATTGTGAATATTGGAGATCGGTACTTTTTTCGAAGGACAGTAAATTTAACCCATTTGGATCGGACACCGGACAGTAATTTTACTTTTGCAGAATACCAAATATTGTACTTAATGGTAAATGCTTAGCTGGTTTTTAGCGTAGGTGCACGAAACCACGTTTTTTGTGAAAAATAAAATTATTAAATGACTCTACATTTAGTATCTGCATTTATAAAAAAGCTTTACATATGTTTGACTTGTGAGTTTATTAAACATCACGATTTGATTTTTAACTGTTTTGTTACAATTTTCGACAAATGTATTTACAACACATTAATAATGTATAAAATGACTTTCACTCCCTGAGGAAGACCCATGTGGGGTCGAAACCGGAAGGAGAGGAAATAAAATTTTATCCCATTGACTGAATTCCAGTAGTTTTCTTTCCCTTCATTGTACTTAATAACTGCATTTATGTACTACAGTGAGAAACTGGACGGAAACAAAATAATTTGGGGCTGTATGTAATAGATGAAAACCACCCTCCGTAATGTTCACTACCTGAGAGAGGAGTGCTCACTCAGTATAAAATACTATAATCCTGATTTAATTAAATTAGATAAAAATCACCCTCTTTAAAAACCAAAGTTACTGTCACAATTAAGAGTAAAGTTGTCCTAATTATGTGTTTGAATTGTTTAACAGTTCGGTTTCAGTTTTATGAGATCTGGCCCAAAAAAGCAACTGTTTCCATTAACCGGTGTCCCATTTAAACGGAATCGACTGTGTATATGCTTTACCATGTGGGCAACTCCAATCAAAATACAAACCAGACGATATTTTTAATTGGATAAAGATTGAAAAAAATATCTTTTGAACCTCAGATCTCAATACCAATCGTTGTTTCAACCGTATTCACATAAAAAAATAAACAATATATAAACAAATACTACTGTTTATATTTTTGTTGTGTGCTATTTCAGGCAGACATGTTGTAGTATTAATTTTCGCTGATATTTCACCTTTTTTAAATGAAATTAAAAAGTCTAAATGCTTGTTAATCAAAATAATTGAGACCTTACAAAATAGAAAGGTTGCAAGCAAGTACAATAAACTTTCTTTTACTCGACTCATGTGAAAAACATAGTACTTTTATTTTGTAATACTTTCCCCGTGATATAGCAACATTTATTCTGTTTTTTTATAATTTTTAAATTATATTCTTTTATTTCTAACTCTAATATAGATATATAAATCAGGGAAAATTATAGATTATATATTAAAGTTTGAATGTAACAATAGCCGATATTTTAATAATATTCATCAACAAAAAAAATAATATTCATATATAATAAAAGAATTACTTCTTTATTTAGTTTGAGATAATAACTCAGTTCATAGACAAATTTTGCATATAATATACTTATTTTGTTATTTTATTATATACACATCATTCAGAAATACCTAGTATCTTAATTTTAGATGTGATTCTATACACAGAGAGATTTTACAGATAATATATATCTTAAGGTAAATACCAGCCTATACTTTATAATTTGTATTTAGTTGATAATAATTTTTCCAGAAATTTATTATTCCATATTTTAATTGTGGTGTAGAGAGAGAAAGAAAGTAAGAGATTTATTTTTAAAGTAAATATACATTTGTAAAGAAAAAAACGGGGTCCACTGTACTAGTCAGATAGAACGTGAGTAAGTGATGCAAAAATTAATAAGTACCTATTCTAATTATTTCCTTTAATGTGCGTGTACATAATAAACAGTTTCTTAAGAAATGAAATCTTATGTAATGTAATTGTTGATATGATACATTTAATTTTTATCAGGAAAAACTTAATGTACAAATTTCCTTATAATTGTTTTGAATACTACTCTAAATTTCGGAGTAATATTTGTTTATCAATATTTCTTCAAAAATAATAAAAGTATCATATACACACATTAATATAGTCCATTCTGACTTACTTTACGTATTAATTTATTTTCATTCTTTATAAATATTTACTTGCATTTTGTACACATTCTAGTAATGAGATACTGCTGATCTATCAAATCAACTATGGTTTTTTAAAAAAATATATTTTTTTCATATATATCAATGTAATTTTATTTTTTCCTGTTGACTCGAAAGATGAAGACGTCATTCCTATATATTAAAAAAAATTTTTTATTCAAAATCCCCTTATAATAAAATTTCAGGTACAAAAATTTCAAAATACAATATATATTTCAATGTTTTTTATATAACTTATAAAACTCTTTAAAACAGGAATTCTATTTAAAATATGAGATCAACGCACAAAAGTTACTAAACAAAAATTGAAAACAAAAACACATTTTTGAGGTACAATTTTGAAGGCAAAATTTTACCTCAAAATATATGAATTTTTGGAATAATGCAGATGTGCCAAATTTTACGTTTAAAAATAATTTTTAATGAATATAAATAAAATATGCAATGAAATATACCTCACACACATATAAGTATAGTATTTCAATTAAGTACCTAATCAGTTTATATAAAAATATATGTAACATATGTTTCTACACGTGCTGTACTAAAGCCAAGCGATTTGGAATGAAGTACAAAGTTTACTTGTCGGTTTACTATTGGCTGAACCAACTGGATTCCCCATTTACAGCCCAAGTTACGACGTACGTTTCACAGAAAATAATTGGCTTTCCAACTCAAAACAATTGGTAATTTGTTTTGAGTTGTGATCTGTTTTTTCCTTCGATAATAATTTAATAATAAAATATTCACCGTTGTAAATATTATTAAATAGCTTTTTCATGACTATAGACCAACAAAAAGTATTATAAACAAAATTTTATAATTAATATATAAGGAAATATAATTATCTCAATTCTACGAACTCAGTAAAATTTATGACATCTGTATTTATTTACTGATAAAAAATTCATTGAAGCAATAATTAAACATTACTTAATATTACACTTAACTATATCTTATAAATTTTTCAAAAAGTAATTGATAATAAATAATTTATATTGTTGATTATTTTAACAATAATGTTCAAATACATTACAGAAGAAGATTATTGTAACATATATAAAAAGGGCGTGCTCTACTTTATGAGATATGAGTTTTATGATAATGTTATCACAGATATGTAAGCCATGTATGTACATATTCTTTATAAAACATTGTATGAATATTTTGGTGATAGTTTTGAAAGAAATGAATGTTTCTAAAGAAAAATCTAGAATTTTTTTTATATATTTTCCTTATTTGTTACAGCTATTTTCGTTTTATTTATTTTTGTACTACTTTCCTCTGTCAATATATTATGATAAGGAAAATAGAGTATACAAATAGTTTGTCTGATTATACAACATATAAGAACATTTAATATTTTCTTTAAAAAAATATATTAAAATACATCTTTCAATTAATTGAGAAAATAGTAACATTCATCTGAAATAGCCAAGGACGTTTATATTTAGAAATAATGCTATTCATATGCATCATGAGAATTATAGTCTTACAGGGGTGTACTTAAAATTTTGAAAGATATTACGCATTTTGTTATTTTTACAAATGACGTTCTGTCCATTACACATAATATATTTAAGTTTTAAAATATAAGCAGATAATTCCATGGCATTGTTTTAAAAAAATAAGTAATATTATACTTAAAAAAAATTCAATACTGTACTAGTTCATATTTTGTGACCAGCATTACGTATGTGTATGTAAAATAAGAGACTCTATTTTACTAATTTCAGTTAAGTTATTAATAACATTAGTTTACTATTGAAATAATATGATCTTTTCACTTGAAATCAAAATGGAAAGTAGACTTATACAGAAATTTTAACAGCTACAAAAATAGAAAATTTATTTCTTAATTTCTTTACAAACATGAATAACACAGTTATTAAACTCATTAGAATCTCAGTGACTCATATTTCACAATTTAAGTAAGTCGAATGACAACTTTATTAATGTCGTTTATCTGTTTGTAACCAACAATTTTGTTATAGTATCTGAGTACCTAATGCACAATATTAAGGTGAAATGATACCCCAAAGTATTTTGTTTCTAGCTCAATAGATGTCGCCTAAAACGTTTTATTAAAATCCTGTAGCATAGGCAACGTGCATAACAG
The DNA here is from genome assembly GCA_035578165.1 of Stenolophus ochropezus. Lineage (NCBI taxonomy): Eukaryota > Metazoa > Arthropoda > Insecta > Coleoptera > Carabidae > Stenolophus > Stenolophus ochropezus. The sequence goes on along the minus strand of JAQOWZ010000011.1, from coordinate 24,547,539 downwards.
TATTGCTGAGCTATTCAATAAGCAACTACCTAATAACAGATGGCACTCTAATAGTTAGTAAAGACCCCAACCTAGAATAAGGCGGTCGTTTCGAATTCAAAATGCATAAATATATATACGTTAACACATATTGAGAAATCACATTTAACGAGAATTATACTAGAAATCATAATTATTTTGTTTTAATACATAATATACTATGGTATATACTTTTCTAACTTCTTGAGATATTATGATTCATTTTTAACATTTTGCAGAAAAATTGTTTCTTTAACACATATTTATTAATTTATTACAAGCTGCATTAATTACAGAAAATACATGTTAAATAAGAAATTATTAAATTATTGGTAAATATGCATTGTGCAAGTAAAACAATGGTTACAGAAGACTAGAAAATATAAGTAATATTTGTAAGATGAGACTTTAGCAAAAATCATTGAAAGGTTAGCGTGGTTGAAAAATACTTTTTACTCACAAATTTATTAATCATTACAATTGATTACACAATTTAAAAAAATGTACTTTGGTAATGTCACGACTTACGATACTAGAACGTACCAAATTTCCAAGAATGTAGGGGGAATCTTTTCGCCGGACATAAACAATAAGGGTGTTACTATGGTAACCAAGACTGCACCTCTACATATAAAATTCTACGATAAAATCCGAACATACAACTTTCCTGGATGACATTTGAAACACTATAATTTATAAATTTTAATTTTTTATTTTTTTAGTTTTCTTGTATGTTTAAAAATAATGAGCTCTCCACGTCATTTAGATTTGACTTATTTTGAAAATATTTTTAATAAATTGCTTTACAACTATGTAAACAAATATATAATTACACATATGCCCGGTTTTATAAAAGCGAATTAAATATTTTATACCGGTTTATAAAAATAATGCAATATTTTTTTTATATATAATCGCGTTGAATAAAAATATCTAGTATATAATCTCGGATTGTTGTTGTGAAGGTGACACAGCCGTATTGGCACAATTTAAAAAACTATCCTATTATTTAATACTAATTAATTACTGCAAAAATAAATTTATTACCTTTGCCGTTTACTGTTATAATATTGTTTAGAGAACGATTTCCTTAGAAAGACAGATTTTCAGAAACTGAAACTAAATTTTTTGCAATGGTAATCTTTATAAATCAAGTTACTAAATATACCTAACTATAATAATTGTCGATATGAACCATTTAGGAGAGATTATGCTGGAGTAATAAATTGTTAATTATTGTTTAGCTAATAATTTCAATGGAAAGATAGATTTTCAAAGAGTTTTTAATCTGAAACTAAATTTTGGCAATGGTAGTTTTTGTTGCTAAATATAATCAACAATAATAATTGTCGATATAAACTGTTTTAGAGAGATTGTGCTCGAGTAATAAACTGTTAATTATTGTTTTGCGAATAAATTCAATGGAAAAATAGATTTTTAAGAAGTTCTTAATCTATGGCAATAACAACTTTTATAAATCAAGTTGCTAAATATACCCAACATTAATAATAGTCTATATAATCTAATTAGGAGCGATTGTTCTAGAGTAATAAATTGTTATATATCGTTTAGCGAACGATTTCGATTGAAAGATAGATTTTCGAAGAAGTTTTAATCTGAAATTCAATTTTGGCAATGGTAATTTTTATAAATCAAGTTTCTAAATATACCTAACTATAATAATTGTTAATATGAACTATTTACGTGTATTTGTGCTGGAGTAAAAAATTGCCAATAATTCTTTAACGAATAATTTCAATGGAAAGATAGATTTTCAGAGTTTTTAATCTGAAACTAAATTTTGCAAATGGTAATTTTTATCAATGAAGTTGATAAATATACCTAACAATAATAAATGTTAATATAAACTATTTAGGAAAGATTTTGCAGGAGTAATAAATTGTTAAAAATAGTTTAGCGTAGCGAACGATATCCTTGGGAAGATATATTTATTTTCAAAGAGTTTTTAATCTGGAACTAATTTTTCGCAATGGTAATTTTTATAAATCAAGCTGCTAAATATACCTAAGAATAATGTTTCTCGATATAAAGTATTTACGAGAGATTGTGCTCGAGTAATAAATTGCTAATTATTGTTTAAAGATCGATTCAGGGCCTTGACTCTCAATAAACTGTCGTTCACTGAACAAAATTAAATATTTATTACTCCAGCACAATCTCACGTAAATAATTTTTATCGACAATTATTATTATTAGGTATATATAGCAATTTGATTTATAAAATTACTATTGCCATAATTCAGTTTCAGATTAAACAATCTTTGAAAATGTATTCCTTTGAAATTATTCGCTAAATAATAATTAACAATTTATTATTTCAGCACAATCTCTCTTAAATATTTTATATTGACAATTATTATATCTAAGTATATTTACAATTTGATTTATAAAAATTACAATTGCCAAAATTTAGGTTCAGATTAAAACTTCTTCGAAAAACTATCGAAATCGTTCTCTTAATAATATTAATCAAATTATTACTCCAGCACAAATGCACCTAAATAGTTCATATTGACAATTATTATTGTTAGGTATATTTAGCAACTTAATTTATAAAAATTAACATTGGCAAAATTTAGTTTCAGATTAAAAACTCTTAAAATCTATCTTTCCAAGGAAATCGTTCTCTAAAAAATATTTAACAATACAGCACAATCTGTCCTAAATAGTTTATTTCAACAATTATTGTTAGGTATAGTTATCAACTTCATTTATGTTATTTTTGACGAAGGAAATATGTTCTTTCGCGTTCGTGCGCTTGGAAATCTGGAAAATTTGCGTTTTTTCGTTAATGATACGGTAATTAATTTATGCATGTGGTAATTAATTAGTACTAAATATTAACATACAAATTACTATTTTTTTACTATTTTGGTGGTGTGCTAGCTTCACTGAGAAGCTGGCACAGCCACCCTTTTTTTTAAAACGGCAAGGGTAATAAATTTATTTTTGCGGTAATTAATTGGTAATTAATTATTAATAAATAATAGGACAGTTTTTTTTAATTGTGCCAATATAGGTGTATCACCTTCACAGCACCATGCGGATTTTATAATCTCGGATTATTTATTGTCGTATAATCTAGGATTATCTGATTTTTGCGTTTTATAAAACAAAAAACCAGGTTATATTGCAATGTAATTTAGATTTTTGTAATTCGGCGATGTCGGAGAATTAAATTGACAGAGGTCATCATTCCTAATAGAAAAAAAATAAAATTTTTAATGCAAATTTTTAGAAACCTAACATATTCGAACGATTTACATTAATATAAATTGAGGCAGCAAATTTCAGATAAATGTATATATTATTTATGTATACTTCTTTTATTCGGTTTTTTGCGAGAAAATAATTCTGGCTGCTCAGTTGCCATTTTTGCAAGAAAATAATGTAATAATAATAACAATAAAACACTAAGTAAATAGGTGCTACAGAGACACAATAAAGAAAACCGTAAATAATAATAATATTACTGATCCTACTGAAGGTTGAAGGATAACTGAATATGATATATAATATTAATAGTAATAATAATAATATGCAAACACTATGTAACAAAGTACCATACAAATAAAATATACATACAAGAAACTATATATTATATAACCATAAAACAGTATAAAGCATATATAGCAATTGCATTCCCCAGTATTTCTGTTATACGAAAATTAGACCTTGAAGCAGTTCCGCCTCCCAGGCGCGTAGTTTTCACCCCCACCACTTACTGCCTGCTGTCATGACTACAAAAATTTTTCAATTCCAAAATTTTAATAAATATTTCATTGAAAATATTGGTTATAAATTAAAAATTTTGTTAATAAATATAAAATGTTATCATCCATGTCCACAGTTTCAAAAAAATATTTTTTTAATTTATTTAGAAGATTGTTTTATTCGTTTTTACATTTGTAAACATAAAAATATTATATAATATATATTTATTTATATTTCACCGTTTTTCATATATCTACCTATTCATTTAGTAAATATAATGCATTATATTCATCTATTTTTATATTTAAAAACATGTAACTTGTATTAATATTAATAATAACAATAAAAACTTATATTTCAATAAATTTAAAATGGAATAAAAAAATATTTTTATTTGCCGTTTACTTAAATTTACCGCATAGTCAGCCAAGAGGCGGAGTTTCCATGTGCTAGAAAGTCTGACATGTAACAGAACATACATAGATATATATATACTTATCATTTATGAATGCGAAATATAAATATACATTTTGTTAAATATCCCGCTGAGCCACCGAATATTTTTTTGAAAAATAAGAAAGGGGCGCCAGCAGCGGTCAGTAGCTAACTATTATTAGTTAGCTACTGACCGCTGCTTGCTGTGGCGCCACTTCCTTATTTTTCACAAAAATGCTTACCGCAACTGCTTAGAAAATTAATATCTTTTATATTAAAACGTATATATTATTCATATATTCCTAACGAATGTATAACAATATACAGTACGGAATGCAGATAACGTTTCCATCGTAAATAATCACATTATTGAGAAATAAAATGAAAAAAACATTTTTTTTCCTTTACTTGGAATCTAGAAGTTCAATTTACGTAATTTTTTTATATGACATGTATAATAATATTCTTTAGAACATACATAAGTTTAAATCAGATATTAGGTCTAGTACTGGAGAAAAAAAATAAAACATATGAAAATTCTATGTTTTTCATATGTTTTTTGACTTTTGAGAAGGTCGTTATTTTTCATTTTTACATATATGATACAGTATCCTATTTGAAATATATCCTGAAATTTTCAACAAATTATTAGGTCTACGATTGGAGATATTTTGAAAATTATATTTAAAAAAATGTTTTGGTTGTATAAATAATAAATAATATCATTTAAATAATATTATTTCAATAGCGAATTGATGTCTACTTATTTACATATATAAGAAAAACTTGTTACATTAAACAATTTTTAATAAAAAATTAAAAACTTAAATACTGGTTTTAAATTTCCCGCGCTGGGGTATCATTTCACCTTAAGGAGCTCGTTAAGAAATTTTGTTTTTTTTTTGTTTATTTTAGAAATGTCATCACAATATCAAAAATTCCTAATTTCAAATAATTTTTTGTACTTATTCAAACGGAAGTAGAAAAAATATTGTATAAGGAAACAGTGCTTTTACAAAACTCGCCTGCGACTTGTTTTCTAATTTTCGCATGCGTTATCGTTATTATTACATAAATTGTTATTGCTGCTTATATTTCAATACGACCCATATATAAAATTAAGAGTATTACACCAAGAAAAATATTACACCTATATATTGTATGTGACAGATCTGCTTATAGACATAATTCACATATAAGTATTTTATTCAAAATTCATTATACCCATATTTTATTTTTGGCAGTTCTGTTCCCAGACAAATATAGTCAATAAATCAACAATATTCACTTACGGAAATAAATAATATTTACCCAAAAGATCGTACCTAATTTTAATTGTGTAATTCTTTTAATTTTAAAATTAGGATTTTCCATTTGTAATATGATTAATCCATAACTGTTTTTATTTACTCGGCATATTTACAAGAATTAACTTATAAAGATAATTCTTATAAGAAAATTCCTATTACGATAAGATGATTTCGTCAAACCACAAACCATGTTTCTGTTTTCATTTATTATTTGATTTCAAAAGCAATAATTCATATTTTTATCGGTAGCTTTTGTTCAATTATGCACGTAGATTTTATACAAGGTCGTATATTGAAATAAAATTTTGAATAGGTTTTCGACTTGCATTATCATTTTTTTTACAAAAAATATTAAATTATACTGGAAATTATTAATTTTGTAAATTAGGTTAAATATGAAAAAAGTATCTCACTGAAATTTATTTCTGTTATATCTATTAACAATTTTTAGATAGCAATCAATATCTAAAAATCTTAATCTGTTTATCTAACAGAAAAACTAGCACATACTTGTAATATTTTGTTTTTACCCATCTACTTTTTATATGTACCATATTGCAACAATGAATTTTATACCGGAAGTATAGAAAGGTCATAAATAGACAAAGATAGAACATAATCATCTCTTTTTAGTTACAGTTGACTGCACGAGAAAATTATCCTAAATACTACTGAAAAAAATATTCATATGTAGTACATGTTTTGTAATTATAATTTAATTTATTTTGGGAAATTTAAAATTGTAAATTATCAAAAAATAAATATTTCATTTAAGGAATAATAATTGATAAAAAGTTATTCAAATATCAAGCTTATTTTCGTCGTATTTTATGGGAAACAGCTATAATTAAATTGTAGTTATTACAATATTTAACTTATTTGTACGACTATTTAATATTGTGTTCTTTTAAAACATGTACAAAACAAGTTCAGACTTAATTTAAAAAATATTTAGACTTCTTTAAATTTTATTTGTTGTAATCAAAATTTTACACATTTTATTCGTTATTATATTACAAAGATGGAAGTATAAAATATTACAATATTACAGTTAAAAAAATTATTTGATGTAATATCCAATTTTCTGCCCTAAATGTAAATTTTAGTTTTAATGTTTTTGATATTATAATAGAATGAAAACATACATACAACATATTTCCTATTATACCTTCATAATTTTATAATTATATATTAAATATATGTACTACTTTTTCACTTCTTTATAACAGAATTAAGGAATATAAATTAGTAACTTTATTAGAGTTTGTTATAGCTGTGTTGCTCGTAATACTCATGTTATTAATCTTTTTAAATTCCAATTTAAATGTAATGTAATCGTTACTATTTACGAGATTCTAATAATCTAATTTTAACCTTTTAATCACCTTTAATAATATAGTTTCAATATAGTACATTTATATAAATTTGTTAGGAGTTTAATACTTGTAATAGACGAGTATTTTACCTTTTCATATTCAAGTTTAAATATAGTACATTCATCATTTTATAAGAATATATTGCAAGACATGTTGGAGCTTATAGCCGAATGTTTGACCTTTCAATAATCGAGTTCAAATAAACTTACTAGTTACTACATTCTTAACTTTATACAAATTTGTTTAAGACATATTGATACTCGTTAAAATCAAGTTTTTTACTTATTTTTAAATAAGTTAAATATAGTAAACTTATTATTTTATACAAATTATTACAGGCATTTTTGACTTCTTAGTAATCGAACTTATATATAGTATATTCCTAATTTTATATTAATTTTTTACAGTCATATTGGTGATCATACTAGCCGAGTTTTTTACCTCTTATAACCAAGTTCAAATATAACAGTACAGAGGTATGTTATAGCAGTTTCTATTTAAATATATTTGTAACTGTTTAAATGGTTTTTAATAAAATATGGAATAAGGTTGTGCTGTAACTATAGGGACACAGGAGTATTTTTTGGTGCTCGTAATAGCCAAATTTAATAATGTTAATTAACTCAATATAACTGAGTTTAATTGTAATATAATTGTAACTATACACAAAAAAATTAAACAATTGCATTTGTTGCATTTCATATGTTAATAATATATTTATAAAATAGTTAACATGATTTGTTATGAGTGCATAAGGTTCGTTATAGCCATGTTTGGTGCTCGTTATAGCCGACTTATAAATGATCATTATAAAATACGGAATGATATTTGTTGCAATTGTGTAAATGTTTGTTAAAGTCCTATTTGTAAAGTATTGTCAATGTGATTTGTTGCGAGTGTGCAGGTGTTCGTTATAGCCGTATTTGGTGGTCGTTACAGCTGATTGTACTCACCGGGTCCAGCTCAGAATCCCATAGCTCCTTCAAATCACTAGCCCCGATATCGTAAAAACATTTATCAACCCCGAACGTTTCCATTGTTCTGTTTTATTCTTCAACCCTCAAACTATCATCCTCCCATATGTTACCCCCTATCACAGCTACTGTCACTGAAGACTGAGGTCACTTCACTGCACTGGCTTGGCTGCGGACTTGTTTGTTTGGAGTGGTTTAGGGGTGTTTGGGAAGTAACTGTGTAGGGATGAGGAGACGACGCTAGACGCGACCTGTTGCTCGGACTACCAGCCGGTTTGTGAGCAGAGGACAGACACGTGGAGAGGGACGCGCAAGCGCAAAGGGAACGCCCACTAAAGCAGGTTGCTGCCTGTTAGGCGAAGTCGGGAAATTTGGGAAAATTCTTCTCAGAATTTGGCACACAGTTCCCGAATTTTATTATACAAAAATAATAATTTAAATTAATATGTGAATGTGCAATCAATTAAAAAAAATATTTGAGCACGAACATTAAAAGTTATTTAATTCTGAAAATAATAATAGATATGTAGGATATACTCGTAAATGATTTAAATTGAAAGTAACTCACGTAAAAAAAAATTGTCCGGAATGCCTTCAGATTGAGTGGAGTACGTTTGTCAAGTGACTTGAATAATTAACACACATATACAAAGGCGAAAAATTAATCGGTATTCGGCCTATTCAGCTATATTTCACTATTCATTATTCGACCGAATATTTTGAATTAATGCCGAATACTCGGTTATAAGAAATAAGTGATGCAGTTGTGTTAGGTTAAACCACAGAATAGTTATATGTAGAAGCGACACTCCGTTTCGGTACCTTTCATGTTCCCCTATCCAGTTCTATGACCTTTCATGTTCCCCTATCCAGTTCTATGACATTGAAGCATTGTGTAGACCTTTAAATTTGTGCTTTTCCCCTATTTCTGTCTAAGATGTTAGGGAACTTTCCGATTTTAAACAATGAAGGCTGGTTTATGCAACTTTTCATATGGAATAAGAATAAAACATAGTGATAATACATAAGGCATAAGAATAAAGAACGTTCATGCACTTCTCGTAAGACATAAGTTTCAACCAATGACAGAAGAGATGGCGATTAAAATTAAATTCGTGTAATCAGGAATACCAACACTTAAAAATAAAATGCACTTTAAATTTTTTTGTTTGACATTAACAGTGATTTAACAGTTCGAAAATTTAAATTGAAGTTTGCCTTAGGAATATTCTCATTATTTTTATTACTAAAACAATTAAAATAAAGTTTTTTTGATCCATTTTTAAGACTTACAAAATCAACAAAACCAAATCTAACCAAAACTTTACGAAAACAAACCTAGACAATGTTTAGTAACTTTTGTTATTTTAAGTAGGCAGTGTCACTACAGTCAGCGCATGCGCTCTTGCCAATTTTTGAGATAAGACATAATACATAAACATAAGAAATAAAATTTGCTCATTTCTTATGACTTATGTTTATGTCTGTTATGTTTATGTTTTATTCCAAAACTGCATAAACGGTTAAACGTATATGTGTACATTTATATTTTAGGTTTTATTCCTTATTCCTTATGAAAAGTTGCATAAACCAGCCTTGAGCCCTTTAAATTTGTGCACAGTCTCCGTTCCTCTCTAATTTTCGTTTCTCTGTCTTACTGTCGCTTCTGTACATATTCTGTGGTTAAACTGTAAAATTAAGTTAATAAATTTTAAACAAAACATATATTTAGTATCCACTAGGGATAAAACCGAAGCCGAATAATATTCGGTACTCGACCTATTCGGCCATATTTTCACTATTCGATATTCAGCCTATTCAGCACATTTTATTACCAAATATTCGGTTACAAGAAATAAGTGAAATATAACGCTGTTTTGTTACGTTAAAATATATAAATATATAGACAATAAATTTTAAACAAAATATATACATATATTTTGTTATTATTAATGTATATCTATCTATAATAAGAGTAAATAATTTATCAAGTTATATTGTTTGGCGATAAATTTCTTGAAAATATAATCATTACATTTAATAATAATCGATCAAGAAATTACCTTAACAATAAATAGGGCGAGCATTTCGGAATAAATACACCCCGCTCCGCAACGAGGACCACCAATCACGCTTTCAGATTGTACAAAAATATATAATTTGGTAATGCCAAAAATTTGGTTAAAATTTCGCCGAAAATTCGTTATTCGGCTATTCAGCTTACCTACCGTTCGTCACATCACTAGTAATCTATATTAAGAAGTTACCTAATTATTTTGTCTGGCACTAAATCGTTTAATTGTTCTTGAAAATGAAATAATTTAATTTAATAATAATCCAACAACAAAGTATCTTAATAAATAAACAAGTTTCGACATGCACCCCATTCCGCAAAGGGGTTAGATTTTAGAGAAATATACTATTCGGTTAAAATTTAACCAAATATTTGTGACTCGTCGCAACAATAAATTGTCCAACATCTCTTATCTGTTAATTTAAGGTTTAAAATGTATTTCTTTTTTTAATTATATTTCAAATGACATTTCATAAAATATAATAGTGCATAGAACGTGATACTCAGTATTACGGTGACAAACAATTAACAAGTGAATCACTCCAGTGCGCTAAATTGTTTATCTCGTTAGGGAATTACGAATTACTTTATTTATTTAATATCAACATAGTTATAAAGTCCTAATTAAACGGTGTTGGACAAATCTTAGTACATTACAATATGAGCGAAATAAATTATTATACAAGCGCGTAAATACGAGTGTGATAAATTCTCACGAATATTATGTATAATGAATTTTATTAAAAATGATAAAACACTGTGTACCTATAATGTATATTTATTACTTGTGAATAATAGTTGTTTTTAATCACTAAAAATAAATTGCAAGAATTATTAAATGTTTATCTTGCATCTTTATCGTATACGCATGGCATAGATGACACTTTTATTTTCTATCTCATTATCGTACGTGTTATATAGGGGAATATATACTATCTGCGTCTAACTAACGACAAAAATGAAATAGTATTGTAATCACGGTAACGGATATGAATGAAATATTTAAAAAAAATGTATGTCATTTATGAAGTATGAATCATCCATTTTTATATTTGTATATAATACTGTCAGTTTTAACATTTATTTACTTCGAAAATCACACGATTTCACCCGACAAGATGATGTCATCAATCCTCCTTCCCTCCAACTAGTTGAATCACATGGTTACAATTGATTACGTGAGGATCAACTGCGAAAAATAGAGTGTTGTTTCGTTAGTTTAATCTACAATTATTTTTGTTTGTTTCATCCACTTTTATATTTCTATATAATATTGTTATGACATTTATTTACTTCACAAAAATTGTCAAAATATTACTATTTTGCAAACGGATATGAAAATATACATTCATTAATTAGTATTATGAATAGTATATTATGTGGAAAGTGTATGAAGCTGAAATTTTTACATGAGGGTGGAGGTTACCACCCGAATGTAAAATAGGCTTCACACCTTGCAATAAAATATATATTTTTTTTCACATTGTCATTCTTTTAATGTGAAGCCTATGTACTATCGACTTGTATACTGTGCGTGAAGTGTCACTTCACGCACAGTGTACAAAAAATCAAACTTCACACATGAAAATTCATACGTGAAGTACTCACTTCACGCATGGGAGTAAAAAAATATTTTATCTAAATATTAGTTCTTTCACGAGCGATAAGAAATAAAATTTTATTGCGACGTGCTTTCTCGTGATTTCTTCAGCCATTTTATAAGTTGTCTGATTTCAAAAAGATAATCGCGCGCCTGCATTTCTTAAAACTGGCGGAAAGGAGACATGCATGCGACCTGGCAGTGTCAAAATGTTAATACCTTAATACGTAGATATTTTTTAATTATATCTAATATTAATTTTTTCATTCGTATACGTACATATAAATTTATATATAAATATATTTTAGCTATATGAACATGAAATTAATCAATACCCTGTACAATTTTGTTCATCACTGGCGAAGATAAATTACGTCCGGGGCGAAAATTTTCACTTTAGAAAAAATTGATATCTCGCTTATTACAAAAGATATTTCAGTCGCTTTTTCACTAAAATTCTTATTTTACCCTTTCAGAAAGAAGAAATATAAAACTTATTATGTAGGTATATAAAAACTGACTGACTTTCGACTTTTAAATTTGTGAAAATAATATTTTTTTTAAATACTGATTATACCAATCTGCTTATGTAAAGTTTTGACGATATTATAATAAAAGAAATATAAAAAAATAAGTATTTTAAAATTTTATAAAAGCACCAAAAAAATCAATATACTACCAACTTATTGTTTAATATATTTTATGAACACATTTTTTTAATGTTACAAAAAGAATACGGGCACTGGTGGCTCAGTTGGTTAGCGCGCTCCGATTCGAACTGAGTGGAATGTAAAATCTGGGGTTCACATCCCAACTTCGTCTATATTTCATCAAATGAAAATACCGCTGTATCCCAGTGGTTCGGAACCCACTATAAACAGAAGGTCCGTTACAGAGGCTGTAGGCTGACAACACTCAAATGCAATGATATTGTCTAGAACTAAATGAAATTTTCATCTTCATTTCATATGTCATATATGTTCTTCACTGGAAAGATGGACTTTATTAAATATATAATATTAGAAGAATATGAATAAAATTAGTTAAATTAAATAAAATAAATTCTATATGAATAATAAATAAATAAATGTATCAAATTTTTTAATCCATTACTGAGTATCTTATCTGTTCAATCAATTTTAATTACAATGCAATTTTAATTGCAAAAATAAGTAATAAATATATTTTAATCCCATATTTTTATTAGTAACAAAGAATAAATATGATCAAAATTTGTTTTATATAACAAAAATAAATAAAAACATATCAAGGTAATGAATATGTGAATCCGGTTTAAATAACATTTGGATAATAATTACATATTTCTACAATATATAATATGTATTTTATCTTGTAAAATCTCATATTGTTATTAAAAATATATTTAAATAAATGCTACATTTCTAAATATATTTCATCCCTATAAGTCGATAACCCGTTATACATTCATGTATATATAATTTTTATTCTGTTTCCCTGATTATTTATTATATGCACGGAAGAATATCTTATAAGACTAGCACAGTGTCGGACTGGCAAGTTTTGGTCCACCGGGCAAAATATATATTTTTTGGCCCCATAGGAATGAAAGATGAAAATATAAAAAACATTTATATTTTAAAAATATTTTTTTTTATTGTTCAACATAATAGAAAACTATCTTTATTTAAATAAATTTTATGTTACATGGTATATATATATATATATATATATATATATATATATATATATATATATGTATATGAAGGTACATAAAACAAATTTTTCCACAATCGTTTAATTTTGATGTTGTTTGCTCACTCTTTTTAGTGAGCAAAGTACGCTATTTAACCACTAGTGGTTAAAAAAATTTTAATCACTCAAAAGAGTGAACAAAGTAAGCTATTTAATCACTAGTGATTAAATTTTTTTTAATCACTTGAAAGAGTGAGCAAACTAATCTAAGTGATACTACTATGTGCGAAATAAATATGCAAACAAGCAAGCATATTACTACAAATATTCCTCAAGTACATTTTGATACCCTTAATAAATGAAAAATTAATTTATATCCACCCAAATAATAGTTATTTATGGTACAAGTGTGTTACATTACAGATAAGTCATGTGGGAAAAGTTTAGCTCACGAGGCCGTTAGGCCGAGTGTGGTATTTTTTCAAGTGACTTAGGTAATTAACACACGTGTGCCATACAACATTTTATCCAACACATTTTAATCATTGATATAAAATACATATAAGATTTTTAACAGATGGAATTTCGAAATGACATTTAGGAACAAAATAGTGTAGAGAAGGTTTTATAACGTAGTTACTATGATACGAGCCAAAAAACAGTGAGCTAATATATTTAGCTCACTAGTGACTCATGACCTACTTTATTTCTTTAAAAACAGAATACTTATATCGTTATAATTACACGGTGTTGGATAATAGTTATTTATGATATAAGTGTTAAAAGTGACATTTTATGAGTGAGTGGGGATGTTTGAAACGAGGCGAAGCCGAGTTTAACAAACCCCACGAACGAAATAAAATCACTTATAACACAAATATCATACACTATTTTTCCTACGACCCTAGTTATGTATCAGTAAATAAAAACTAAGCATTATAGAATGACATTTCTGACAGGTAACTAGATTTAGTTCCTTTTTAACACAAGTGTTAAAAGTAAATTTGTTTTTTACTTTTAACACGTTGTCAATGACTACGATTTAAAAGTATTCACTGTGTTATAAACTGTTATTTTTAACTTGCTAAGCAACCGTTAAAAAGACTATTTTTAACAGTGGTCGTAGGAAAAAATATTTAAGTGTAAATTATTGAAATAAATATTTTGTGTTTGATAATATTTTGTATTTTGATTGTGGAAAAAATCAGATTTTACACTCGTGAGCAAACGTGCATTAAATCACTCATTCAGTTGGAGCCCTCGCCTACAGCTCGGGCGTTCAACTTCTAAACTCGTGATTAAATGCACTACTTTGCTCACTAGTATTAAAAATAGCTATTATTGCTAACAAAATAATAAATTACATTAGTAACTTGAATGTTTTGTTTTCGATAAGCCACATAGGGAAATAAAAGATAGATAGGTATATGATGAAAGTATTGTTTGAGCATTGCTCGCTAGAGGCATCAGTGTAGTTGTCATTAATTTTTGTTATTGATCATTATTTACGGTTTTCCTTTCGAATATTTTTAAAATATATAAATTTAAAACATCCAATTCTAATGATCAACGGATTTTCTCGACTGGTGGATGAATGGGTAGAGGTAATAAACTACTGGAAATCAGTCGTATTTTGGAAGGCTTTATTTCAGTTCCGACCGGTTTCGACCCCACATGGGTCTTCCTCAGGGAGTGAAAGTCAGTATTTAAAAATACTGCTGACTTATTTTAAATACTGACTTTCACTCCCTGAGGAAGTCCCATGTGGGGTCGAAACCGGTCGAAGCTGAAATAAAGACTTCCAAAATACGACTGATTTCTAGTAGTTTGTTATCTCTATCCAATTCTAATGTCAATCTTAAAAGCACGGACGCTTCATGTGAGCAATACGCAACAATAATACTGTGTGACTTACCGAAAACATAACGAACCAAGTGAAGTTTAAAGTCTGTAATAGGATTTTTGTACAAAAAAAAATACAAAGCTATGAATCATTTGTACTCAATTTTTAATAGTCACATAATGTCTCTATATACAATCACATTTTAATTTGTATCGTTGAACAATGTAATATATAAGAACATGTTTCGTGTCTTGTTTCATCTGAACAGACTTGATGTTTCGAATATACTACTTTTATACACGTTGCTGACTGCTTTGATTTTTCCAAAACTAAATAAAATGTCTGGCAAAATTTAGCAAAAAGTTCAAAAACACGGTGCTAGGCAAAATGAATCGATTATATATTTTTCTTTTAGCCAAATAATACACAGTTACCAATGCACTAAATTTATATAAATCAACGACAGGTTATCCTTATCATGTACCTATCAGTGTAGGTGACACAACTAAGGAATCCTTTTTGCATAAAAATCCGAGTACAGTTTAAATTTTTGTCGTTAGGCGCAGCAATGTGCGCTGATTGTGAAGGATTCCTATCTCGGTAGATTTTAAACATTTATGTACCTACCTATTTGTAGAATATGATTCATGTTTTTATTTTTAATATTTTAGTAACAGATTAAGCTATTAGTTTTTAACTTACCAATTAACATTTTAATATTTTGTCTAGAAATTTGGCCCCCATTTGTTAAATTATTTGGCCCACCGGGATTTTGCCCGGTTGCCCGGCGTGCCAGTCCGACACTGGACTAGCATATACAAAATTATTATTAAGAAACATACATTAATATCCTAATAATTACTATACTGTAATAACTTTTATACTGTTTTCATAATAATGTAAATAAACGGAACTAATGCATTATTTTCTCACGTATTTCAAGAATTTGTTAGGTATTTATACCATTACCGTATATCCTACATTCAAATACCTTTGTAAAAATGTATATTTATGTAAAAATTCACAGATATTTACAGATAAGTAAATCTAAAAGTGCAATGCCCGATATTTATTTAAATTATCTGAAATTTTGATAAAATGGTAATTCATTGATTGTAATTATAATCAAACATGAATAAAATAAGTAATTTACATACGCGATACTAAGAATTGACTTGTATACTTATTTAACATCCTAGTACTATGCAAAAAAGTAGAAAAACAATATACAAAAAATATTCAAAGAATAAACAAATATATCACTTACAGCTTATTGCCATTGTTAGGTGTGCCAGATCTGCTTTATCTTAAATATCGATATTGACATATTTATACTGAAGATGGTGTTTTCCAGACCTCTAGAAACTAGATGACATAAATTGAGTACCACAGGAGCAATTTTATTTGGGAAAGAGATGAAACAAAATTTAAATAAATAAAAATATTACTGAGTGTGACAATCTACACATATTTCACTAATTGAAAGGTTAAATAGGTACTCCAAAGTGACGTGGAGTGTGAACTACAACTATTCAGTACAAAACAAACAATTATTTAATTTAAGTCGCCCAGACAAGAATTACGAAAAATATATATTTTATTATTTGTCATGATACCTATATTTATACCGTAGAGGATGTATATCTTCCGGGTACTTCATCTAGAGAGGAAAGTGCATAGAAAACTTTTTATGGGAACTATTTGAATTAATAAATTATGAACAATAATATTTATTCATTTTTAGATGTTCTACTTTCTTTCATTTATGGAAAAAAATATTAAACATCCTAACCTATTATTAAAGGACAAAATTTATTTTCAAAATTTAATATCCGTACAATTGCAACAAGTCAATTTTTTTAAGTAGGTATTTCAGAAAAAGTTCAAATTACTTAAGAACTAGCTGAATTAATTTCTCTGAAAATGAAACCGCATAACAACAGGAAGAAATAATTAGTTGATATTTCTAAAGTACCCGTTTCTAATTCATCGAAGAATTATAGACCTGTCAACTAATAATTTATATGATATATAAATATTATTACAGGAATATATTTCTTTAGATACCGTAGTGTACCGTCAAATTCTTAAATACTTAAAGGTGTTCCGCGAATGTAAAAACGTTCAGAACCACTGGTGTACGCTACACCGTATAGCAGTAGTTCTCAAAATGTGTACTTTGGGATGCCTTTCAGTACTTGTAGGGGTGCCGCGGACGTGGTGTGAAATTTTAGCATCGTAGGTATTTTAACAATTCTTGGATCTGAGCATTTGAACATTCTTCGTACTAATGTCAAATGGCTGTCTAGTCCAAAGAATGGGTATTGAACCTTGTTTACGATTTAAAAGTAGAACTATTGCAAAAAAACTAACTTAAATTTTCTGAATTGATGAAAAATGTATTTGAAGAACAATAAAGTAAATTCCATCATGCAAAAATATGAGAAGGAAATTTCTTAAAATCGACGAATAAAATTACAATTTTTAAAGACAAGAAAGAATTTTGGAAATTCAAGCAAGTTGGAACTGTTTACAAGAACATCTTGTAAACACTAAGAATACTATATTCCAGTTCCAGATATATCTATTGATAGTTTTGATTGGATATGTTGCAAATTAAATATTCTGAAATGTCATTAGAATCCTTTTTGATATTTATTTAGAATAAATATCGAAATATAGGAGCTAGGTCTAGAGCACTTCAAGTTTTAGTTCAATTTTCTACCTCTTTTATGAATGTGACCAAATATTTTCTTCATTTGTTAACATTAAAACAAAAAAAGAGAGAACGATTGAAGTCGGTAGAACATGAAATGTGAAATGTTTGTCCAAAATACATCCAAATATAAAGGAATTCTGTAAATTATATTTTGCTCCTGTATCACATGTTTTCCTAAAATTTATAAAATCTCTATAAAATTTCGTGTACAATGTTGGGGGTGCCGGAAATTTTATATTATACATATATTTGGGGTGCCTTCACATCAAACAGTTTGAGAACCACTACCGTATAGAAGAATATGTTTCATCTCCCAGGTACTCTAGCTGGCATGGAAAGTACACCAAACAGGGCATTTTTCTATGGAAAACATTTGAAACAAAGTTTACAGAAATATGATGTTAATTTTTTTGTTTGTGCCAATCTACTTTACATATATTTATCTGTTCAAACCAGTGGCGTAGGCAAGGGAGGGGTTTACGGGTCCGGACCCCCTCCTTGACGAATTTAAAATAAAATATTCATATATATCCATTTATTTACATTTTCTTAATAAATAAATAGATATACATACCTATGTATTAAGTAACCTAATCTAATTTTGAACCCCCCCCTTTCAAAATTCCTGGCTACGCCACTGGTTCAAACATCAAACTGATGTGAAAGTGTACTGCAAGAATTATTATTATTATTATATTAGAAAAATAATTATTTAATTCAATATCGTCAGATTTAAAATTTTAAATCTAATTACATTGCAATTTAATTTCTAGACATTTAAAGTCAACTGCAGACAGTATTATGTCTAAATCGTCTGTCTATTGTCTAGTAATGACTCATTATTGTACAAATATAATCACTTTCAAGAACCTATTACTGTATTTGATTTTCTCTTTCGAATGTTCTAGAGCTATTAGCTATTTGTGTTGATTTTAAAGCTATTTAAGTTTGTTGTGAACATTTTTGGCATAAGTTTTGGTCATTTACCTTAAAGTTTAAAATGCTTGTCATTAGAAATGGAAAATAATTATTTTTACTGTTGAGTAGTTTTATTTGTGCAAGTCATATTCCATTACGGTATGCTTGTTTAGTTTTATTGGAACCACAGAGTGGTTCCGCATTCTAGGATGCATCATGCTTTAATTTTGAAATTAAATTTCTATTTATTTATTTTACAGATATTATTTCACATTATGAACTCTGATGTGACCATCACATAAGCTCTCTCCCAATCATTTTAAATAATTATTTTTATATTATAGATGTGTCCGGCACATGATCATTGCCTATTTAATCGATGGACCAGTAAAATATTCAAAATTGATATTTGCAACTATACAGAATGTCCCATTTAAGGTACGAATGCATTGGTATCTCGAGAACCGTAAGAGCTACGAGGTTGGTTAAATTAGACAAAAGTTGCCCCGTTAGGAGGCTATTTTAATAGTGTTTTGTTATTTGCGAAAAAATGCATAGGTCACTATAAATAGGGGAAAATGTAAATTTAGTGAAAACAACAATAAATTTAGTTACAAAAAAGTAAATCGAAGGCTGCTGTGGAAGAATTTAACTAAATTTATTGTAAAGTTTTCGCAAATTATTTTTGTATTTTTAACTTTAAATAAATAAACTTGTTGCAATATATGTTATGAAATAGTTATTTTCTTCCACTGCAGCCTTTGATTTACTTTTTTCAATGCAATTTTAGTATAAAAAAACAATTTTTGTTAATTTTTCTGTTAATTATAAAAATAAATTATTACTGTTTTATATCATTGTAAAGCTAAAAAAAATCTCTATTTAAAAATACCATAGCTTAATATGACCTCCATATGAAAAATAAAAGTTGCTATCAGTAACTTGTAAATGGTTAGATATAAAAAAAATTGAGTACTTCTGCAAATTCACCATACAAAAGTGCCTTAAGAAAGTGCAAACCAGAATCTCGTATTATTTCATAAACAAAGTTATAAGCAAAAAAAGAAAATCGCTAAATTTATATTTTCCCCTATATCTAGTGACCTATGCATTTTTTCGCAAATAACAAAACACTATGAAAATAGCCTCCTAACGGGGCAACTTTTGTCTAATTTAACCGACCTCGTAGCTCTTACGGTTCTCGAGATACTAATGCATTCGTACCTTCAATGGGACACCTGTATATTTAATATTTCTTTTTGTTCGCAAACTATTTCCAATTACATTTGAACCTTATTTCTATTATGTTTACAAAGTGACCACCACGATAGAAATGTCATTATTACCGTAATTACAACAAATCAGATGAAAAATATTTAATAATAAATTTTAATTCCCTGGAATGTACTTATTTCTTTATTATTTTAGGTTATACATGTATGCAAGGTCGAAAAGCTTCTATATACAGAATAAATAAAGATTAAAAAATAAGAATATTAAACGAAATACATAATTCAATTATCTCTTCTCGTGCTTTAGTTATTTGTTTTCAAACTAAAAAAGTTTTTGAGGTACAGCCAGAAAAGGTTGGATAATTTAATAAATAATATAATATATTATTTATTAAATGGTTAGAACTACATCTTCAGAGACATCACCATACAATGGGGTATGCAGAGCCGGATTTATGTTCGTGCGGGGCTCTGGGAAAAGTTTTGGTGGAGGTCCTTTTTCAACATGGAATAAAATTTGAAAATCTATAGTTTTTGATATTTTTAAATAAATTATTAATTTAACAAATACTTGAATAATTTTTATACCATTTATCACATAAATGACTGCTACTGCAAAAGTTTTTTTTTACTAATTATCCAGTCGAATAAACTCAATTCAAATTTAGTTTTGGTACTTGTCTTATTCTCTTCTTTGTAAAATATTTATTCTATATCTTCATATAATAATATTCTTAAAATATCATTGTTGATGCTCAGAAATATTAGATGACGTTTTGGACATTGTTCGATCATAACAGTTTTCAGCCTATTTTTTCTAATATTATTAATTTTGAGAATGATCTTTCTGAGGTGCAGTTTGTTATCATGAATACAAGATATATTCTCAAGATGACTTCCTCGTTTGGAAAAGCATCCTACACTTTTTTCTTTTATTAAATTATACATAAATAGTGCTCGACTAAAGATAGTTATTTTCTTCTATTAAAAACTAAGTCATTCCGTTGTATTATTAATAAGCACATATTTTGGTGTTTTCCAAGTTGGTTCTTTCGTATTTTCCAGTAATGTAAATTGCTGACAAAATTGATAACTTGGTGAGGGCCCCTGGACTGCAGCCCGTCTGCCCACCCCTAAATTCGGGCCTGGGGATATGTGGTCATAATTTAATTAAACATAACCATTACAGCTTCCCATTATAACTGTAAAAACTAAATATTAATTTTCAATAATATATGTAGTTATTAGCAATCTAATGTTTCGGAGAAGGAACGCGTGACGTCAACATGGAAGGATCGTGGAAAGACAGGTAACGGTCTCCTACACTCCCAGTCTATTTCCCTTCTTTCACGATTCTATCACGATGACGTCACAGCATCGCTTCCCCAAACTTTTAATAATTATTTTCTCGTAAAGTACGTATAATGAATCAATTAAAAAAATACGTGTTTTTTTATAGCTTCACAAATATAAAAATCAAAATTTGATCACATACCCCATTCTACAAGAAAATTATATAAATATACCAATGGGCCCATAAAGCAATTTATTTTATTCCTCTTTATGAAAGTTATGACGATTATTGAAAATCCTATGTGAAAATACCTTGTATTAAGCAATATATGAATATTTAAAACTTTGAGATCAGTTCGTGACGTCACGTGTCCTCGTTCATGAGAGCAATAATTATTATTATTTTTTGTCAAAGTATTATTTTACATAATATATGTATTACTTCGTAAAAAATTAAATAACACAAACGAAAATTACATTCTTTTGTCCATTTTACAATATTTAAATAAAGAAATGTGACAAGATAAAGTTCCATTTCTCTATTTTCTTTAATATTTCTGGCCAATAGAATCATACTGGATACACGTGACGAAACGAAATATTAAAATTCATTATTACCTTTTATTAGTCTTTATTGAAAAATATTTTTTTAGTTGCTTTATTATTTATTAACCAATAAGTATTTTACATTTTTAATATGAATTCGTAGTATTTCGATTATGGTTTATGAGCCCATTCTTAGTTTTTTCTCATAGGATATAATTTCTAGAAAAGAAAAATGAAAAATGTTGCAAATAGAAAAACCTTTTACATTTTTTGTTTTCTTCTTATTTTCTTCTAAAATATATATCCGTTGATAAAGAAGTCTGAAAACTGATATATTTATAATTTTATTCGTAGAATTGAATTAAAAAGTCGCTAAGAACTAAGGGATAGGAGAACGCAAATATGTCGAACACGGAAAAAGACATTGAATTTTGTTTGAAAATTTTGAATCGCAAAATGCAGAAAAATAATATTTATTTAAATATTTAATGATATTTTCATGATAAAATCATGATTTGTTTTTTACGTGCTTAAGGATTTATTATCAAGGATATACTACGATTTTTATAGATCCCGGATGATCTATGAGTCATCAAAAGTATTGTTAGATATTTTGTTTCTTGGAAGATATGACGTAGCACCGAAGTTACCTTACTTAAATATTTATAAACAAATACGTCTGTTTAAAAGTAAAATAAATAAATACGTCTTATAAGCTCGACTTGCAAATAAATAACGGAAAATTTGAGTTTTACAGAAAATTTTATTAAGGTTTTATAAAAGATCTCTTTTCATATTTTGGTTATGACAATTTATTGCAAAAATATAAAAATAAATACATAAATAATAATTATTTGCTCGACAAATAAAAATTTAGATTATTAGATATTTTTATAAAATTCAAAATTACATTGACATACACTAGAGAAAAGGTCAATCATAAATTATTACCGATCACTAGAATCAGTTCAGTTCGGATCAGTTAGATCTGATCTTTAGTCAAATGAAATGAAAAAATGTGATCCGAATTGAAAAATGTAAGTTAGATCTGATCCAAAGGCCAAATGTATTTGGCTTAGCTGATTTTTAGTAGTAAAATATAAAAACGTCTTAGTAGGAAAAACATTGTAATATAGTTAAAGCCTATAAGCGCTTATATTTGTTATAAATGCATTTTAAAGTATATCCTGGAATATTTGGAGAAATAAACATCGAATCAAAAAATGCCCAGAATAGATTCATAGCTGTTAATTTGATATATTGCGAACGCTATATTCTAATTACTAACTACTAACAAGAACTAGTAATTATTAACTAAATGAGCAATTTGTTCCGGTGTCCCGAAAAACCATTATGAGAACACATACTTACCCCGGTTTTCATATTTGACTCGAAATTTTAATATTATTATCTATCAACGTTTTACTTGTTATTTTATTTCTTACTACTACTTACGATGAATGGATTTTTAAGTCTTTTGAATTTCAAAAACAAACTTCTATATTAGAAATTTTCTCAAATAATATTCAATGATGAGATAAAAGAAAATATTGCGAATTTAAAAATTATCTATATCTACATAAATTAGGATAATTATACAGGATTGTGTAAAGGACGAGGAAAAAATATCTAGCAATAATTTTTTATTGAGTATTACAAGAAGCTACTTATAGAAACATCAGTCTTTACAATCTATCCCATGAAGCTTGGTAAATATACACAAAAATAGATACATATCTTTCTAGCTAAGCGTTCGAAGACATTCATATTCCAAATTTGAACCACTTAAGTTTAAATTCGGATAATGCTCGCGTTAGATAAATGCAACTTTGGTATGACAACAGAAAGGTCACTTCTGGGTTTGGTTATCATTATCCTACAGGAAGAGATAATAGATATGTGTAGAAGAGCCATTATCTATTCATAACACATTTAAAACTATGCAGGGCTATTATCAACCCTAATTTACAATTGGAGTGAAAATATTTACAGATTAAATATAAAATATAAATATATAAAAATGAAAGAAATGTATAGACTAGAACTTTAAATATACAAATAATATATTACAATTTTTATTGTTAATGAATAAAATAATAAATATATCATCATGACATATTAGAAATAAAATGTAATAAAATCGGCTCTTCAATGATAACCAAACTATACGAATGTATAAACATACAAAAGTGTATATTGTATAGAATGAAGTGTTCTAAGAGTTCTAGAATGATCGAAGATGATTTGATTTGAAATGACTCGAAACCCTGTCCAATTATGTCTACGGTTAAATGCAAAATCACCTTTAGGAATGATTACAATAAATATAACATAAATATAAATAAATATATATGTCCTTTAGTTCTTCCGTCCACAAAAAAAAAACCTTTAGAGTTTTATAACTCATAAGTTTTACGTTATAATACCATAACTTTGTTTGATCTCCCCAAAACACATTATAAATAAAAAAACAAGTGCGATGTCAAGAATGAATTTTCCGTTATTAATTTTTAGAATTGATTTCCTTAATTATTTAAACGCTAATATCCTCAATTTAAAATTTTGAGCATATAAGAAGAAATCCCGATCAAAAAATGAAATGTATTTTCAAAAATGAATTTTCGGTTATTTAATTTTTTAACATCCCAAAAAAATATTAAAAATATTTAAAAAAAAATAATTTGTAAAAATTGTGCGATTTTCATAAAAAACATCAAATATTTGACTTTAGAAATAACTTACTTCAATAACTATTAATTGGCAATTCAGAAATAAATTTTTCTGACTATATTCTTACTTTAAATCGAGGACAAATAAATAAAAGAAAATGTAAAAAGAGGTTTATAAAAATGAAATGCCAATTTTCCATACATAATTTACTTCAGCAATAAATACCTAGGTTATTTTTACGTAAATATGCTTTTAATTTCCGAACAACCTAAATAAATATATAAATTTTTCGTGCGATTTCCCGTCCAACAATTCATCAAAGTGAGAATTTCCTAACTTACCTAACCGCTTTTTATGACGTACTGCTATCTACTAAGGACATTAGTGAGTGAAAACCACTCTGTCTGCTCTCTAGTTAGATCTAAAGACGCCAATTCTAGAGTAACCCCACCCAAAAATTCATTCTCTTGAAGGGGATCGTGGTTCCAAACTGTTGCTTGTAAAATGCGAGATTTTATTACGTCCAGAGAGAGTCGGTATTCCAACTGAAAGAAAATATCATATCAAATTTTTCACAAATTATTTCTGGAATTAACCAAAAATTAAATTATAATAATTTTTGGAATCTACATATTGACCCACATACATAATTAAAATTGAATACAGGCGTATTTAATATTTTAAAACTACAATAAAAAATTTGGAATATTCATATATTATATTGATCAAAATATGATAACAATTAAAAACATGTTCCCTTTGGATTATTACTTCAAATATCTGTGCAGAAAATCTTATGAATATGAACTTTTAACGGTTATAATCAAATATGAGCTGTTCGTAAAAATACACTTTCCCATTTAATAGATTTTTTTGTGAAAATGTTTTAAATAAATAAAATATTTTTATTAATTTCTCTAGTTACAAGCAGGGATGGGATAACGTTAACATAAGGTTACCTTATTTCATAACGTTAAAAAAAATAATTCATTATATAACGTTATACTTATAACTGAAAAAATAAACAACGACATAGCGTTATTTTTATTTCATTATTATAACCTTAAAATAACTTTATTTTTCCTAAAATTTGTCATACAATTTATAAAAAAATTAAACTAAAATAGTATATTACTTTACTAGTGCGAGAAGTAGGGACTTCTCCTACCGAGTGTGAAGTTGGCCACGAGCGAAGCGAGTGCTGCCAATTCATACGAGGGGGAGAAACCCGTACTTCTCCCATGAGTAAAGTACGCTATTTTTCTTACAAGTACGGCAGCTGTGCTTGAATTTAATTATTAATTAAATGCTAAGAATTAACTAGTTGCTTTAAATTAAATAGTTTTCATTTGAATTTTTTTAAATAAATGTAGAAATCGAACTATGTATGAGCCAGAGTATAATAAATATTATTCTATTAATGTTAAATATAGATGACAAAAAATGACAACTTTACTTCTCACATGAGCTGATTTTTCTCAATACTTGTTCCATTTAAATACAAATCAGTTCATTTCAGCTCTACATTCCCTGGTAAAAGGAAAGCGCCTTACAAGCAGTAAATGTGTTATGGGCGCAGTTTATCACATGCCCAGAAACTCTTTTGTGATATCTCGCAAATGTTCAGTGTCTGGACTAATAATACAAATAACTATTGAAAATATGTTCTAAACAAATAATGTTTTATCAGTTTTCTTAGTAATATTATATCAGATTTTATATTTTCCTGAATAAAATTCTATTAGAATAAAATTTTTGAACAAGTTTTAAATTAAAAAATAATGTTTAACCCGTTTTCCTAACACTTTTCTGCAATGTGCAAGTCACTAAGATGACACGGAAAATTAAAATATTATCCAGTTATATTGTAACAAAAATATTAAAAATATATTTTCCTTACCATTTCCATGAAGGAAGGATGACAATTCCTTTTCACAACTCTAGTCTTCCTTTTGGTAGATTTTGTAGGATCGGGCAAGAGATAAACCTTGACATAAGTCGACGGTTCTTGAGCATTGGACATAACTGGTAAACTACGGACGTGGTGAACCATCACCGAAAGTGCTCCACGTTGGTAGTGGAGTGTTAATTTTAGTTGACCCAATACACGACTTGCGTCCCGTCGGCTTCCGCGAGCTACGAAAAAAAAATAATCTCTATGCACTGTAATGTTTTTTGTTTTTTTTTTAATTAATATGAAACAATGTCTTAGATATATATATCAAAAAAATTATCAATTGTCAGTTATTCGTGTCATATATTTAAAGTTACCAATGTACAAAATTTTTTTATTGATAATTTATCAACTGAACTATTGTAGACTTGAAAAAAATATATTAAAATGTTATCTTTCTAATAATACTGTTGTCCTTACTTTTGGATTTCCTGTTGAATAATTCCATATTTTGTTGATCTCTCAACAAAGGATGGAAAAATGTATAGACTAAATCTGAATGTGCAATTTCATCCGCTGTTACAAATAATGAATCGATGAAGAATTTGATGTCATGGAATCGTTTTTGTGCGACTTGTTTTATATTTGAACGACCCATGTGAATCCCAGTTGGCAAACTAGAAAAAAAGTTTATTTCATAAAACATTATTTTTACATTTTATTTAAAAATTAATATATAATTTTAAAGATTTGTCTATAAAAAAAATGAGATAAAAAAATTCATAAATAAATTGTAATAAAATATCTACATAATTTATGAGATATATTTAAGGTAATCCAAAGATATCTAATCATATAATGCAATTTGAATCGTAATAATCTTATTCTTATTTTCTAAATGATATTAAAACAATATCTTATCAATTTTCGATCTGATAATAATTTATCAATAACACTACATAGTGAGTAACAAGTGTAACATGTTTTAGATTTTCATTAAAATGGTTGCAGAAATATTAAATAATAGTAAGTTTTAAAAATTATCAAAACAACATTAAAATTAATTCATTTTAGCTACAAATTTACCAATATGGAATATAAGTTTCATTTCTATTTTTTGCCTAAGTTGCGTAGTATTTCTTGGATTGAAATTAAAATGGTTCAGAGCACAGTTACGATTCAGTGATGATTCTACTCATGGAGAGCCCACACCCGTTCAGGGTGTTGGCTTTAGAATGAAAACAAACCCAGAAGATTTCCAATCGTATAAATCTACTTCCGGTAAAGTATTATAACTTATTACTCATTTTAGGTGTGACTAGAGATATATTTTTAGAATTTACTACACCTTTAATTCAGAATCATACAAGAAATAAACAAAATGGACAGTCTAGTTCGACACAGAATAATACGAATATTATTAAAATTAAAGAAAAATCGGCAAATACCAACATAGCTACAATAAATAAACTGTATAGTAAGCCACAAAATAATATTAATGTTACAAATAAAACTCAAGCAGAAGAAACTAACAGTAAACCAAAAAAACAATCCCAAGAAAAACCAAAAACAGTTAATTTCGACCCGCACCCCATAGAAATAACCAATTCAAATATACAAAAATACGAACAACCTCCAGAGTATCCGAAAATCAAAGCTCCATCCAAAAATCCGTTAGCAAACCAAAGTTTAATATCTGTTGAAAGCGAAGAAGATTGGAAACCAAAATCAAAATCCGTTAACTTCGACCCACAACCTGTCGAAATAATTAGTCCAAATCCGCAAAATTACGAACAACCTCCAGATTTACCGAAAACAAAACCTCCACCCAGAACTCTGCTATCAAGTCAAGTAGATTGGCAAATGAAAATAGTAGACGAAACGTCGAAAAAAGAAGAAGTAGATAATTCTTATATTATGGCGAATAATTATTCGAGTGCGGCGAGCATTTTCTTTGGAGGCAGTGCGGAACCTGTGCAACCCCGACCCAGAAAGTTTGTTGAAATGGATGACAATGTTTCTGAAGGAAGTGAGACTTGTGCATAAGTTATATTACTTTGTAGTAAAATAAGTTTTTATATTTCACAATAAAGATATTTAAATTTTCATGTAGAAAATTTCTTAATATCTGTACATAAAATGTTTAAATAAAAATTAAATTTACAATTTTCTGTAACTAATTTTGAGTTTTCTAATTTTTGTATAAACGTTTGTAAATAAAAACGAAATATTATTTAAGAGTTTACATATTTTTAAGTTTTCTTTATTTTTGAGTTTACATTTTATTAAAAGAAATAAAAATGAAATGGAATTTTAAAATAATTGAAAATAAATTTCTTAATTTTCTTTATTCATTTTTCAATTTGGATATTTAATATAATAAAAATATGTAAAAATAGCAATAGATGTTTAAAAAGTTTAATTTCAAAATTAAGCCAATATTTTCAAAATATGTTTATTATATTACTTATCCATTCGTTGGTTTTCTAATTTCTTTTTCATTAACAAACTAATAGGAAGTGTTTAAATAAATTAACCTTAAGGTTGTTTCATCAAAACTAGTGTGTGATTTGATAATTAAGGTTACTATCATTTGAAAGTGTTATGATATTAATTGCAAAGATTTACTATAATTTAAAGTATTAAAAATGATCAAAATTAATGCACAACATTAAAAAAAAAAAAATTATCACTCACCTGTGAATTTTGGCTAAAGGAAAATGCAGACACAATTTTTGATGCAACTCACAGAACTCTTTATAAGTCCTGAAAATATTTGTCGGGTGTGGTTGACCTTCCCTCGAAACCTCCAAAATATAAACGTAATACTTGTCAGGATCATATCTTTTTTCATAACCGCAAACTCTCACACATTGTAGCTTCCCTTCTTGCGTTTTACTGAAATATATAAATTTTTTAAGTACTTTCAAACCCTACATAATTTTTTTCTTACTTATAAGTTTTGGGTACGAAGGACAATAATTCGCCGTCCCCGTGATCGCCTGTGAATCTAAGTTGTGCTAAATTGTGCAAAAAGAAGTTAAACTGAGTGAACCAGCTCTTCAAAGAACTTTGGATCATTCTAGCGAATAAAGCAGCAGCTTCTGGGTTGGATTTATCCGGCAGTAAAGCAGTTCGGACATAACTAACAGCTTCGGTTGTTACTCCAGGAATACCAGAAGACGCCATCTAAAATTTTTAACTTTAAAACTATCCATAGCAGAATAAAAAAAAAACTTACAAATGTAAAAAGACTCAAAATGAGATTTCCATTTGCTCGAACTATATTAAACGCTTGGCAACACAAATCTACAAATTTGTGGAATCGGGCAGATGGTCTATCACCCCCGTTTATAACGAACGCCATATCTGAAGTTAATACAAACGGAGTGCGGTCTCTGCAATAAAAAGAACACATATTTGTTGTTAAATTATCATTTTGATACTTTACAGGAAAAATTAAATTTTGAATTATTTTGCAGGACAAGGTATTCAAAACAGAAATTTACATAAATTAATTTTATTATTAACCCGTATCAAATTTCAAAGTTATAGTTATTCTTGTAATAATTTATTTAAATACGGATTCCGGTTAATAACTTTTTGATTTAAAATATCGGTTAAATCGATAAAAACACGGATTAAATGTGAGCTTAAAATTATTCAATTCCTATACATATTTATATTATTTGTTTTTTATAAATTTTCAGAACATAAAATATAATTAAAAATGTGTTGAAAAGACTGTTAAAAATATAGGTTAAATTAACAATTTATACATTGGAATCTTATTAGAATTATTATTGAATTCCATGGCTTAATTTAGTAGAATACAATAAAAATATTTTCCCTACCGTTTGAAGTTGCCAAACATTTGTGCGTCACCCAAAAATTTTCCAAAATCGATATGGAACACATGTCCAGAAGTTTTGAGCATTATATTATCATTATGTCTATCACATATCCCTAATATGTAGGTAACAACGCTATAACCTGCACAGGATGCTATAAAAAACAATATAAAAATATTCTAGTTTAATTTTTTACGTATTGTATTTTTCCTACCAGTAAAATTCTCTCTAGCTCTTTCGTACTCCAATTCAGACGGGTTATGTTTGGCCAACCATTCAGCTATAGGCTTATCTTTAAAAGAGCCTGTGAGCCCCCATTCTACCTGAATTTTGCGCAAGGTTTCTGCATTTGTTACCATTTCAATCATCCCTAAAAGTGAATAATACAGAATTGTACAAAAGGTAGAATATGGAATATTATACCTCGCTTCAGGCCGGTTGGAACACAACCAAAAGTTACCATTTTAAGGTCTAAACCTTCTCTCAACCATAATTTATCCATAATCCTAACCATTTGTAACGTAAGCATGTCTTGTTGGAGATCGTCCCCAACCTAAAGATTTTATTGTTAGAAGGTGAAAATAATTGAAATGGGAGAAATAAAATTCTTGGATTGCAATGAAAAATCTCAACTAAAGACATTATTACCTCATAGAGGAAATAGTCGGTCATGTCTATTCAAAATTAAAGTCTTTGAATCAACTTATTATTGTAATGTTTTAATTTTATTCACCGCAAAGTAAGAATTTTATTTCTCGTATTTTGAAATAAAAATTTAAATGTTAGTACCTTAAAAATGGCAGGAACGATTGTCGAATCTGGTGCCAGAAAATTAATTTTTAAAGGTAAAGTATTTGAAGGAAAATACGAACAAGTTCGAACTTGCACCCCAGCCACCCTCAAACTAGGCGACAAGGGTAGACAATTTGGTCTTTCAACCAGAGATTGATGCACAGATTCCAAAGCGCCACACATCACTTTTAGCCGCATTGATTCTTTTGCGTTTTTTACTTCTTCTGCTATTTCATATAAATTCTACAACACAATTAATTATAAAAAGTGTTTTCATTCAAAATTAAAATAGTACCTTGACTAAAAGCTGTTGTTGCATAAAACAAGAACGCAAGCTACTGCTAGATATATTGATTAAAGCCCGTAACATAATTTGAAGTCGTCTATAATACCGAGCAGCACATACACTCGATTCGTCTCTACAAGTACTATCCCAAGTTGTGTTCTAAAAACATATACATGATGTATCACCTGTGATGATATAGTAGTACCAGGGCTGGTAACTGTTAAATTAATGATTTAGTTCCAATTTTAATTAATGTAAAATTAAAATTCCGATTTAAGATTTAAAAAATTGGTCATTAAAATACGGTTAACGGTTTCGCTAGCCCTTATTAGTATTTTCCTACCTGAGGACATTGTCCAGGCAAAGAATGAGTCAACAGCCAATACAAATGATGAGCAACTCTAGGAGATGATAAAGATTTTTCAAACATCATCGCCGCTAAAGGAGAAGAGTCGTACACTTCGTGTTTTAATGCCTGCACTAACTGCGGCAAATAATCGACTATTTCGTCATGATTCATGTTCTGAATCCATTTTACTGCTACCCTACGCACTTCTGTGTCTGGGAAACTAAAAAAAAAAACATAATTTATGTCATTTCAAATAAGCTGATAATTTAATCTCATCAGTTGATGTTAGAAAAATTATTTTTAAAATAAAATATTTTATTTAATAAATATTTTGGAAGTATAACATTTTTTTATCCATGACTAAATTCCGGTTAACAATAATATATTATTATGAAAAGTATAATTGAATTTTTTAACATTCTGTATCTATTTCTAGATATAGTCAAATCCACGTAAAAATGGCATTATTGAAATTCCAATGTGATGACGTCACTAGAGTGTATGTATTAAGTGACGCAAATGCATTAGTAGCTATGCGATTGTTTGGAGTGTTGCTAATATCATAAAGAGTGTGTTGACGTACGTCTGTACTTGAGCTGCATAAATATTTTCTATGTTTATATCCGCACTTCATCGTTTTGTAGTTGAATATGAGTGATAAAAAATTATCTAGACATTGCTTCTGCATTCTTTCATGAAGAAAAACGTTTAGTTGGTCCTCTAATTTCATTTTCTTCTTCAGAAGATGTAAGTATTATATTTTGAGGTTATATGTTTAATGACAGTAAGTGTTTTTTATATTTATACATTTTTCGATATTGTTATTGTTGGTTATTGTCTTAGAGAGTTTGTGCTGCTTTCGGTGTGTCACATTCCATAATATCAAAGATCCTGAATGAAATGAAATGTAGAACCTTGTCATCGCCAAAAAAAGAAATCGTAAAAAGCAAGTTACAGGCATTGATGAATTTACTTATTCTGCAATTTGATGAACTATCTATGATATGATTAGTAAAAGTAAATTTATTACATTTATTTAATTTAAAAATATCAAATTATGACAGATGTTAATAAATTTTAATTTTTACTACTATCTCTTATAAACGTAGTAAGTGACGTCAGCACATTGGAATGCAATTTTTACGTGGATTTGACTATATATAAAAATTACCATGAAATAATAGTTTAATATTTATTAACAGATGGCAATACTTCTATTAATTTTTCTTTCAAAAGTTCACAGCACCTTTTGACTTACAACAAAAATTGTTTGGAATTTAATATAATGTTTACAAAATTTTAGTTTTGTATTTCGTTTATATGCTGACTTATTTAA
Organism: Stenolophus ochropezus; assembly: GCA_035578165.1. Classification (NCBI taxonomy): domain Eukaryota; kingdom Metazoa; phylum Arthropoda; class Insecta; order Coleoptera; family Carabidae; genus Stenolophus; species Stenolophus ochropezus. The sequence continues at coordinate 24,514,614 of JAQOWZ010000011.1, read as the reverse complement.
AGAAGTTTTTCTTACCAAGGCAAAAGTAATTGTAGTGCCTCAACTGGTTGCATAGGTGTCCAATTATGAAGCATGGCATGTAAATTTCCTAAACTAGCCCAATCCCAACTGTGTGCTGCTAAAAGTACTTTAGGTAAAGCTGCTGGTAAGTGATGCAGGTAATGTCTTTTTTCCCACAAAACCTATGAATATTATATGAAAATTAGATCAAAAAAGTGGATGAAATTCCACTGATTAAAATTTGAGTACATTATAGTAATTAAAACTTGAGTAAAACAATTTTCTTACCTCTTTAACTTCGACAGGTGGATTGGCCAATGTATCTTGCTCAATAATTTCCAATAACTGTTGTTGTGTGTTCATATCTAAACTATTAAAATCTCCTTTTAGTTCTGGAGACACGGGTCTTGGCGAAGATGGAAACAATACATTTGGGTGTGATACAACTAACTCTATACCCAATAATGGGTGGTCTGAAAGAGGGTGACTTCCTGGCCAAGGAGCTGGACCGTACCAACGATTTGCTGCTGGTGGCCAAAGGGATAGTAACATCCCTCCTTGCGCCATTATTCTGCAATATTTAATACTTCGTTATACAAATATACCAAAATGTCACATTGATTAACATTAAAATTGTAAAAAAGACAAACACACTGAGTACATATTGTTTGTTTCTCGCTTTATAAATACTTAATTAATTATAGCTCAATACTTTACTAGTGGGAGAAGTATTGTTCTTCTCCCAAGAATTATTTTTGTAAGTACACTTGTGGACATCCTAGACAGTGTAGGTGCAACGAAAAGGTAAAATTCAATAATTATTCATATCGAATAAAAATCATATTTAACTTTAATCCAGGGCATGTAACCGAAAGAATAGTATATTACTTCACTAGTGGGAGAAGTCATTTTTTCTTACAAGTACGGCAGTTGTGCTTGAATTTAATTATTAATTGATGCTAAGAATTAATTAGTTAATTTTAATTAAATATATTTCATTTGAATATAAACACTTTTAAAAAATAATCTTATAAAAATAGTAATTAAAATTGCTTCATAGTCATTTTTTAGTTTTTGCTATTTTAGATTCATATTCAAAATTTATTGAATAAGAATGAAATTAAAATTTTAAATAGCAACAAAATAATAATATTAATAATAAAAATAATAAATACAATACTTTTTATAACTAAATAATCACTTACCCTTCGAAATCAAAAAACTGAAAAGCAGCCCATCCTAATTCTTCTTTAACACATTGAGATTCGTTTGAATTTTCGTTGTTGTCTGGTTGTTGAAGGGTAAATCCATGTAAAATTAACACTAATCTTGATTCTCGAGCCAAAGTACAATAACTTACTCCTTCCATTATTAAACTGTAAGAGAATATAAATTAATTTTTTGTAGTTATTCCAAACAATCTTGGAATAAAAATAGATATTACTTACTCTGTGTTAAAAAGAATCCGTATATTAACACCACTTGTAACCGCTAAACTTGGTACCGTATACCCTATACCCACTTTTCGTGTTCCGTGATATACTTGAGCTTCAATTCCATAACTGTCGTGCTTCCACTGTAAAGGAACCCTGTGTAGGGCTCCAATTCGTAACGACACCCAATCCGAAAGCTCTGATATCATCATCGTTGCTAAAAAATGTCAAAACAGAATTACGGTGTATGTATTTATTTTTGAGAAACTTACAGTCGTGTATTTTCTTTTCTCCTACGGAAAAATCAACGCGAAATGCTTTGCTGTACATTTCGATTAAACACAAAACCGAACTTCTGATTTGGTTACACTGTAAAGTTATAGCTTCTTCGAAAGACATTGATGAGATTTCTGCATAAATAGGATCCACAAAACTTGCTTGATTCATCTGAAATACAATTTATTTAGAAATACATTCAAAGTGCTAACAAAATACCAGACATTTATTTTTATCTCAAAATAAACTGTCTCTCTTTGTCTTCTAACAATAAACTGTTCTTTCAAATTCAATAAACAATTAAACAAATAAATAATTTTATAAAAATCAGTTGTGGGTACCACAGAACCAACCGCTACTACCAAATATGTATTTTTATTTCAAAATATTTGTTACGAAATATTCGCAAAAAAAAAACTTTTTTAATTTATTTTACATAAAATACTTATAAGTAAGTCAAATTAAATAGGTGTACTAAATTCTCAAATACTATGAATAATCAACTCTTAAAGCAATGTGCATGTGGGGATTTAAAATATGTGGAAATTAAGGAAAGCCCGTAGACTGTTAAAACAGAAAACTTTTTAATCAGGGATTGTTCACTAACGGACAGTTTTGTACAGCTATAGGAACGAACCTATTAAAAACCATTTAACTGAATTTGCTTTACACGAGCACACATACATCCGGACGGACGGACAAACAGATTACTCTAAAGAGTAAATTTTTTTGTCAAGGCCTAATTTCTAAATATCTTACTAAATGTGTCTGTTAAAAAAATTAATTTAGCACCTTTAATTGAAGTTAGTTCTGTTTTGAGGCAGTTTAAATGATAACAAAGTGTGTTAATAAAGTTATTTAGTGTTTCAGATGAAAAATAATTTGCTTACCGGGTACAAAGGAGGATAATTTTCACAAGTGCTTACAAAATAACTCAAAGCCTCAGTTATTTCTGGAATTTCTAGCGACCCTATTAAAGTACAAACAGCCTTCACTGCTTGAACTAGTTTGGAATATGTTATAGGTGGTTTCTTTTTTTCTAGGGCATCATTCCTTACTCGATCCATTTCTTTCTCTAAAGTTTCTGCAGAAAAACATTTAAAACTATTGAACCCATATTTAAAAATATAAATACCTAATAAAATATATAAACTGTCATGTGTAATTGGAATGACTGGTTCATTAGGTAGAAGTTCTGTAACTTGAAGATTCGTATCTCTGCAGTCGTCTTGGTGCTGGAAATTAATAAATAAATACTGAAATAATCAAAAAAATATATATGTTTTACCGTTCGAGCTAAACTTCTGTCAATTTTTGAATCAGGAACCAAACACAACTTAACATCCTGTTCTAACTTAATGCAGTTGTGAACATATTCGTAATCTGAAAGTGTTGTTTCAGGGGCTAAATATTCAGCCAGTCCCCAAACTTTCAGGCTGTATTTTTCAGTAGACAATTTGTCTAATTCGCAAACCGCGTGTAAAGTTACATGCTCCACACTTGATGATACTAAAAAAAGAAAATATAAAGTATATGGAGTTTTAATAGAAAATAAAATGTATTTACCGTTGCATGTAAATGTGAGCGGTTGAGGATCAGATTCATACAAATCTGCTTCGTCCAATTGAGCATAAATGGATAGTTTTATACTAATGTCTTCCATAGATCTATTTTTCATCATAGGGCTTATTATAATACCGGAATTTGTGCTTATATCTGTACATTTGTATTTTTCTAAAACACAATATTTACTAATAACAGTACGAATGTTGATACTCGGAATATTTTAATAAAACAATGCAAATTTGCACCTGGTTTATTTATTATACAAATATATTGACGATCATTCAGTCCTTTCGCTCATCTTCAGATGATAATACACATGCATAAACCCCTTATTATTTGTATTGTTTCATTTTACTTCAAATTTTTAATGTTAATAACTTACTTCTAACGTTGCAAATCATACGGTGAAATTCTTTTAAATCCAGGTTGACTAAAGTAGCGGTATGTCTAGATATTAATACGTTATCGTATATTCTGCACATTTTATTTGCCTATAAATATAAATTAATTGAAAAAATTATTGTAATCGGAAAACTAATATATTTATCTTTTTACTGTGGTTTGTTTAAATAAAAAGATAGCAATTTGATATAAAGATTACGATAGTTTCTTTATCTAAAAGGAAATTTACTTGACTTGATTATTTGACTGGTCTTCACTATCTGACCACAATAGAATATTTTTGTCTCCAGTTTACCATAAATAAATGCATATTTGAGAAATACAATAAATAAAGAGAATTAAATACAATTTTAAATACGATGTTCATATATTTTCTTACCATCCAGGCCTCCCTGCTTCGTTTTCTTTCCAAAGTAGCTTGAGGTCTGGGAGGTAAAGGTGGAGGGCTGGTAGGAACCTTTCCCTCCCGATTTACTGTAGCGTAAATGGGTTCGGAAACACTACCGGTACCACTTCCAGAAAATATGTACTCAAATGGGTCATACTCTTCGTACATACTTCCTGAACAAACAGACATTGTGTCTTCCCCTGCAAATAAAATTTTATAAAATCTTATACATTGCGTCTACAAAAAAGATGTTACAGCATTCCAAATAGTGCATTAATAGATCATTTCACTACCTAAGCCTAGTAAAATTTATCTGTTAAAGATTGGTGGCTCTGCTGAAATAACTCAAAAATATTAAATGTCAAAAATTACTAAATATTAAATGACTGCTAATATTTTTCTATAATTTTTAATTTAAAAGTAGTAGTAAAACAAATGAAAAGATAGACTTAATAAAAGATAACATAGCTGAAAAAAACACTATAGAAATAATAGCATAGACCGTAGAAAATCCGATTTCATAATTTTGGATTATTTCGTGAGTAATGAATTTGAGGCACAATGCGTAGTAGAAACTCGCTCTTTCTTTAATATAATGTGAAACTTTACTGGCCGATTAGTTAAACCAGGCAATTCTCTATGTATCAATTTTTATTTTTTGTTCACATAAAAATATGCAGTTAAGATTTTAACACTTTATTTTTAGTAACTCACCTGGAGTGTCCGGAGTATTGGCAACCGGTGAATAATGCTGTTGTGCTTGCCGTGGAGGAATTTGCGGTTTTGGAGTACACAACGGATCAAAAGCCTCCAAAACACTGGATTTTACAGAAGAGTGGTCTAAATTGGGAGCCAAATCAATGAGATTCGAGTTGTCCTGCTTATTGAGAACCTTCAAGACATCGAGACTTGGAGTAGATGAGTTGGTGATCTGAGGAGTTGATATCGGGAGAAAATTTTGAGATAGAGCTGGACTTTCCTGAAAATTAAAAGAGAAAGGAATTAATCATTTTTACTACGATTGATGAATATTAATTTTATATAATTATAAATTTAGGATAGTTAGCATGAAATTTCAAGCAGTAAGATTTTAATGATTTTTTATATATCAATTTTTGTAAATTATGTATTTACATTTTGTAAAAGTTCCTAGTACCTACGATCACTAGAATAAGGAGTATAAAAACCTATGGACACGCCCACTTTTAAAAATTTGAATTTTTATGCAAAAATATTCAACATTTCACAATAATATTAATTTCACTACTCTATTTAATCCTGAAATTATTTTTAAATGATAATTAAGTATCATCCTCTTAGAATATCTTATTCTCTGTATTAAAACAGATTCTGTATTTTGTAGATAATTTTAATACAGTGGAAATTTATTTATAAAGTTTCAGATGTTGAAAAATTTTAAAACAAATATGAATCGTTTAATTTATATGTAGAATATATTTTTATTTGCCATTATCTATGCATGAAAATAGAAATCAGAAAGCTGAAGTAACAATTCACTTACTTGCACAGTTCTATTTGTATGAATCTGGTTTCGGTACATTTGATCCGGAGTTTGTAAAGGTATACAAGGTACTCCATACCCATTTTGGAATGAATATTGTTGAATAGGGTTAAACAGTTGTCCATATCTGTGAAACCCTATTTGTTGCATAGAAAAATTATTTTGACTTGCCACTATTTGTTTCTCTGAAGTTTCAGTTAATCTTTGTATTTCATTGAAGTCAATTAATTTGCTATTAGACGGTGGACTAGTAAAAGAAATTAGATCAGGTTCATCTGATTTACTAGCAGTGCTGTTTTTTCTTTGATTTACTGGAGGCGGTGCTATGATTGAACTGGGTTGTACTGTACCTAAAGTTCCAGGTCTTGGGCGAGACTTCAGCTTAAAACTTTCAGATCTTGCGGGCTCTTGTTCTAAAATAATTACTCGTAGATTCTAATTATAAATTCCTTATTAACTTACCTCTTTCTATGGAATTTCTAGCAGAGTCTGTTCTGTCTTGAGTCTTGATATTTAGCTGATTGAGCTGTTTTTGCATTCGAAACTTCTCCAAAGCTAACGTTTCAAGACTCAGAGCTTGAGCTCGTTCTAAGTCAGCTTGAAACTGTTTATCATAATCTATTTGATCGTGCGACATTCTAAATAAAGCGTAAATTATTCACAAACTTATAAGGAAATATAAATTTTAATTGGAAAATCACTTCATAAAAATATAAACAAAAATTGGATTAATACCTGAATGTATAGTTGATACATCAATAATTTATAATAATAACACAATAGTTACATCTATATTATAAATCATCTTATTTATTTTACAAATTACACATACACAACTTGTCAAGAGATATTCTACATTGTTGCCTTTTTTTAATCATAGATTTCATTATTAACATATAAACAATTATTTATTTGTTTATAGTTAAATACCTTTATAATTAATATAATTTCATCTATATCTATTATTTTTATCACATTATTTTTTCTAAAAATATTGAATGCAACACTGTACGACGTATTCTAAAGCTGGGTTGACACGTACGCGTAGTATTTGAAAATGTATCTCACTTTTTATATCGAATTTGTAACAAAAAAATATTCGTAATACAAAATATATGGTAAATAAATAATATATTTCACATAAACATAAAACAATAAAATATTTAATAAATTTTTATAAATTATTGCAAGGTCATTTTTTGCGTGCACGAAACAGGGGGATATACAGAAATTATCTACAGTGTAGCCATAGAAAATATATATACTTGGTATTAGTAGTGTTTGTGCAGTCATGTTGATAAGTTGTTAAGCGCAAATAAATATTTTTCTAAATGGATAAAAAATATAAGAAGCAAAACCAACACAGTAAGTAAATAATTATTGAATATTGATATTAACTATATTTCCGTTGTATATTTTTCAATAGACAATATAAACAATGGTAATAAAAAAAATCATACAAGAAACAGATCAGTGGAATCAAAAGGAAGTAATAACAAAAATGAAAAAAAAGATAATATTAATAAAAATAAAGCTAGAGGTCGATCGTTAAATAGACAACGCAATTTTCAAGGTAATGTGTAATCATCTATGTTGTGTGCTGTTTGTGCTTGTGTTATTAATTAAAAGTGCACTTGATGCATTCTTCGAATCACTGATAAGGTATCAAGTTTTCACATCCAATCTGTATGTGAATGTAACAATTTAAAAATTAATTTTGAAACTACAATTAAAAACATTCTCAGTTAATTAAAAATTAATATCGGGTATTTTATGTTGTTTATATATTTATATTTTCTTATGTTTATATTTATTTTAAGGTTAAAAATACACTTTGGAGATCTTAAAAATGTGGGAATGATACTCAAACAAAATAAAACTGTGTTTCACAATGTACCTACAAAATTATTTTTTTTGTGATTTTTACAATTTCTTGAAATACATTGTTTACTTTTTTCATGTAAAAGCTATTTGATTTTATAATATTATTTTTTGTAATTTTCACAGAATTATTTGCAAAAAATTGAAGTAATCTTCCACTTCCGGTTCCGATTGATTTAATTTTCATTTTCACAATAAACTAGATTAAAAGTTGGCGTTCAGAGTGTGCTTCAACTTAAGTAGATTATTATCCGTGTTTAAGTTCGTTTATCAAAAAAATAAATGGTTTTAACTCTCCAGTCTCCATTAACTTCATTCAAGTAAGCTTTCATTTCGGCTGGAATCCACCACTTATTTGGACAAATATTATTTACCAATGCATAAAATTATACAGTTTTTTTCGTAATCAAAAAAAATTTCAAATATCTGTAGTTCGTAAATATAAATCGAATTGAAATTTTTCATCATATTTAACGTAGTTACTTGTAGTTTTTTTTCACGAAAAATCGCCTAATGCCCGTATCAAGTACTGAAATTTAAATGAAAATATTTTTTCTTTAAACGTCATAAAAGTAACAGATTTGGTGACATGAATGACAAGGTTGAAGTATAATAGACTGCATTAGTGTAACGGTCATTTTGTGGCGCCAAATTCAAACTGAAACCCTAACTCGCCTCTGCCGATTTATACGCCCATGTTATTCTTATGGGAATAAAAATGTGCTATCTTTAAACTTCTAGAAAGTATTATAAAATTCAAATCTTAACTATTAAACCTTATAAATACTAATCTCTAATGTTTTATCTATCTTCTAATGTAATATACAAAGCCAAAAAACACAATATTATTTAATAAACTTCAATTTAAACAGTAGGTGCAAATTTCTGAAAACATATGTCGTAGCTGTCTTAGTATTCAGTTGAACCTGTCACTTTAACGCGGCGTTTTTAATCTGCTGCACCAAGTTACGACATATGTTACTATTTGGGATACTACTTTCTTTAAAATCAAATTTTTCTTAATTTATTCTTTTATTTGTACTTTTTCTGTACGGAAAGCAAAGAGTAATATTTTAGGATATAAAAAAATACTATGTTATAGTTAAGAATCGCCAAAATTCTTTAATATCGTGAATTGAAAATGTACTCCCATAAGAAATGCATACACTCAGATTTGAATTAGGGTTTCGCGCTAAATGTAAATCTTAACCTCACTAACGTGGTCTATTTGTACTTTTGTACGACGCCAGAGTAGAATTTTTTTACTTTTAACGCCGCCGTAAAAAAACCTAAGAATAAAGTTACTAAAAACCATAAACGACTGACAGATTTCAATAGTTAAACTACAAATTGATCGTCAAGTACTTAATTAATTTTTAAATATCTCAGTTTGAAGAAAAAAATAGATTGTGTAATTCTGAGTAAAAGTGTCTTTGTGTGCCTCGCATGCAATGGGCTCATTAACCCCTTTCAGATAATTTGTTATATTAATAGAAAATTTTGAATATAGAAATTCCCAAAAAAAATTTTTTTGAAAAATGTATAACGTCAAAAACAAATAATAAACTTTAGCATTAAGCGCATGACGTATCGCACACTTTTGTAGTAGGTATGTATAGAGAAATGACAATCGTTTACACTAGCAACGTAAGTCTTTTCTAATAAGTGCGACGGTAAACATAACCTATATTCTTTGTCATATTTTTTTCATCATTTTGTTCGTGCTATTGCATGTATTTATATTTTGAAACTTTTATATAATTATTTTTTATGTGGAGGATTTAAAATTCAGGTAACGTTTATAATAACCATGCTTATATCAAAAGTTATGAAACATTGTCTTTTAATCAGGGCATGTAACCGGTTAAAAAAACCGGTTAATAAAAACCGGTAACCGATATTTTGAACGAAAATTGCGAACTTTAACCGTAATTTTAACTGATATTTTTCAGGCCGAAAATACCGGTAACCGTTAACCAAAAAAAAAATAAACCGGTTTTAGCGAACATTAACCTTTATTTTAATATCATTTAGCGAGAAAAAAATTTAATATATTTTTTTATATCTGTGTTTTCTAATTGTATTTGAACATGAGTCATGACAGTTTTTACAATTAACATTTATTGGAGAGTCATAAATGTAGGTAGTCTCCTTGGTCGTTAAGGTTACTTAAAAAGTCCCAAATAAATACAGCCTTTGTCAACACAGGCAAGTTTAAAATTGAAAAGTGACCTGCGTTTTTCTGAAGATATTACGGGAATTTTTGTGAATATTCATTAATTAAATTCCTTTTTTTTAATTGTTATATTTTTCTCAGATGTGTTTCCAATTTTCAAAAACCGGTTTTCGAACTAAAACCGTTTTATTATAACGTTCTCTATAAGGGTTAACCGTTAACCAGTATTTTTTTCGGTTACATGCCCTGCTTTTAATTATAATGGCAATGGAGAAGTTTAGCGTATTTTTTTTTATCAAGATTGCCCTCAAAAATGATATTCTACATTTTATTTCTCCCAAAGATTCCTAGATTTCTCAAAAAATGAAATTTTATACAAAAATGACGTCAGAGTGGCTCGCGGAGAACATATCGTCTATCTTAAACAGCGCGCGCTGGGTTCCCATGGCAACAGAGAAGCGTGTGGTGTAATGCCGCAAGATACAACCTACGTTCAAAAAGTCAGGTCTCACCATCCCATCTGCGCAAGCGCATATCTCAGTTGTGACGTCAGAGTGGCTCGAAGATAAATCATTAATTATAAATAATTGGCAACATAATTTTAACTTTCAATTACATTTTAAGTTATAATTATTCATATACTTACGACTAAAAGATATTTCACATGTAATTTCAACCACGCTAAACTTCCCCATTAAAACTTGTTTCGTTCCGAACAGCTTTCAAATTCAAATTTTCAAAATAACACATAGGTATAACCCAAAGAAAGGTAAAATGACACTAGTATTTGTGTTGTGTTCATGGCCTCAATACGCATGCGTAAAGCGTTAATTTTCATATTAGAGCAACAAATAGGTAACCTTTAAACATATATTTTTTACATTTATATTATTTTTACAGCATAATGATATTTATACAATATGAATTTTTAAAAAAGCCGATTAGGGTAACGAGTCCATTATCCGATTCGCTTCACTTGTAATAACAGTCATTGCTGTCAAAATTTTGATTGTCAATTGAAGGAATAAAAATTGATCTTTGCTCATCTATCTAATATTACCTTAAGAAATATTTACTAATAGATTTTTTGTTTGAGAACCAGATAAAATTTATACAACTACATTAGCAGGTCTTTAAACTGTATTTGTTAAGTTTTTCTGATTTTTACAATAAACCCTCAGTGTTGCCAGATGCCGCGATGTGAAGTCTCCTTATCAAACTGAAAATATCGCCAAATTCCGTGTTAAAGTAGTCCCTTAAATGTACTTCGTATGATTTGCTCAAAAAAAAAAAAATAATAACATTTATTTCGCAAAAAAAAAAATCTTCAAGGCCGAAAGAGATGGTTTACGCTGCTAAACTGGGTGGCTGTTTAACCTCTGCTCTTACAAAACGAGTCGCAGGCGAGTGTAATTTTCGCATGCGTTAAATAATCATTTTCTTCCTTACTTATTACATAAATAATTACCATTATCATTATCGCCCGACTACTTTACTTTACTTTGACGGAAGTTAAAATATTATTAAACACGGAAATCTATTGTTTTTCTTAACTTTTTAAATAAAAGATTTCAATTTCTTAGAAAATCACTTTATTTTTTTGATACTTTCTTTAGTGAAGAAGTAAAGACTTTAGTTATATTTATTTTTTATTATTATTATTTCTTTAATTCTTGCTTTCCAGCTTAGAATTTTTTCTTTACATTAACAAATTACAATAATTATCTTGGTTGAGATATGTCATATTACAATACGTAAATATAAATACATATATTTTGATTATTTTATTTCTTCTCTGGTCTTCTTGAGTATTTTGGCCCAGGTCTCTCCTACCCCGGATTCATCTAGGATAGAGTGTAGGCTGTTGGTTTGCCTTGGGAGATACCTGCAATAATATAGTAGATGGATTAGCGTTTCTTCTTTTTCTTTGCAGAGTCTGCATAATCTGTTGTCTTTTTCGAGCCAATATTTATTTTGGTTTGCTTCATTTCCACATCTTAGTCGGGCTATTAGTTTTATTGATCGTCCATTTTTACTTCTTAGGTATTGTGGCGTGCCTATTGGCCTAATGTTTTTGTATGTCTTGTTATATTTAGATTCTTGTATCTTCTTATCTTGTTCTTGCTTCTGTAGTTCTTGGTCTCTGCTTGCTACTTCCAATTTTATGTTAATATTTTCCTGTCTCTTTCTTTCAATTTCGTTTGGTGAATATCCATTTTTTTGGAAGTAGTTTTTTCTTTTTGTTTCCCAGGTTGTCAATGGTCTTTTTCTATCTTCCTTTCTCTTGATTTCTTTCCAGCACTGGTATAGAATTCTACGTGTATCACAGTTTCTTATTTTTTCTTCGTATTTGGTTGCTCTCAATCCGGCTTGTATTCTTATTCTATCTCTATTTGTTTCTTCCATAACGATATATTGTGGTGTACTTCTTTCTAGGCCTAGTGTCCATTTCAAATATTTAATTTGTATTTGTTCTAACTTTTCAATTTCTTCCCATCCCCAGATTTCTGCGCCGCATAAGAGTATGCTTTTTATTACTGAGTCAAATAACATTAATCTTATTTTATAATTATTTTTAAATTTACGTTCAGCTATACTCCATACTTCCTTCATCGCGATGTTTGCCTTTTTAACTAATTGATCTATATGGGTTTGAACAATGTTACTTTGTTTCAGTGTGTAGCCTAAATACTTAAATACTTTCACCCTTTCAATTTTTTGTCCTCTCCATAACCATTGTTCGAAAGACTAAAATTTATACAACTACATTAACAGGTCTTTAAACTGTATTTGTTAAGTTTTTCTGATTTTTACAATAAACCCTCAGTGTTGCCAGATGCCGCGATGTGAAGTCTCCTTATCAAACTGAAAATATCGCCAAATTCCGTGTTAAAGTAGTCCCTTAAATGTACTTAGTATGATTTGCTCAAAAATAAAAAAAAAAATAAAAAATATTTATTTCGCAAAAAAAAAAATCTTCAAGGCCGAAAGAGATGGTTTACGCTGCTAAACTGGGTGGCTGTTTAACCTCTGCTCTTACAAAACGAGTCGCAGGCGAGTGTAATTTTCGCATGCGTTAAATAATCATTTTCTTCCTTACTTATTACATAAATAATTACCATTATCATTATCGCCCGACTACTTTACTTTACTTTGACGGAAGTTAAAATATTATTAAACACGGAAATCTATTGTTTTTCTTAACTTTTTAAATAAAAGATTTCAATTTCTTAGAAAATCACTTTATTTTTTTGATACTTTCTTTAGTGAAGAAGTAAAGACTTTAGTTATATCACCACCACATAAATATCAAACAATTAAAATCAAATAAGTAGTATTTTCAAAAAGTATTTGTTACTAACTAATAGGTAAATACATTATTTTTTTTCTTAATTGTACAAATTAAGTTAATGCACTTTTGCACTAGCAGCCTCAGAATAACGATAATAAAATAGTAATTGTCTTTGAAGGGAAAAAAATTTAAATAACGTACAAAACAAAACCATTATTTTTTCTTATTTATTTAAGTTTATTTACAATCTCTTCATTTGAACAATAAGTAATTTTTTTTAACAGTGTTTAACACATGTGAATAGTCATTACAATCTCTTGTTAGAGATTCTTATATAATTTTTGTAACAGTGATGCAACAATAACTACATAATATTTCTACAACTCTTACATATACAAGTACAGTATAGTTGGACAAGAGATCTCGAGTTGACGTTTAAATTATTTTATGGTTGTGGTATCTATTCAAAGTTTTTCCCTGAGTGAAAGAATTGAAAGAAATGTGACCTTTATGCGTTCTGCTATAGGGTATAGAATTGTACGAAATCCATTAGAATACACTGTTCCCGGTACCCAGCTAAGCACTGGATTTGGAAATTCCAAAGTAATATTAGCATACCTTACTTAATATAGATGGATTACTGTACAACCTGGAAATAACTAGACAGGGATGTATTTAAAATTTTAATACCATGTTTTATGAAAAATACTCTAATAATTGCCACAAATTGTAGTAACGTTGATGTACTCTTGGTAATAAGAACATTATGTTATAGCAGTTTCGTTTTTATGCAAAAATTGTTTGCAATTCCACGAAGATAATGATTATTGCTAAGAAATTAACTGTATTAAAATTTTAAATACATCCCTGTCTAGTTATTTCCATGTCGTACAGTAATCCATCTATATTAAGTTAGGCATGCTAATATTACTTTGGGATTTCCAAATCCAGTGCTTAGCTGGGTACCTGGAGCAAAACTTTGAATAGATACCACAACCATAAAATAATTTAAACGTCAACTTGAGATCTTTTGTCGTACTATACGTGTTTACAATGTGTTTATAAAACTATTAATTAACTAACAAAAAAACATAGGCTAGTGAAACAGTTCCGAACAAACCCGAAAACGCCAGACACGAACATTAGTTTCGGTCGCGTCGAAATTTCAACCTATTTTTGGCCGAAACCGAAACTGTGGTGGAAACCAGCATTTTTGGTCGAAACCGAAACTTAGGTCGGACACTGATCTTTATATTCTCGAATGATACAAATGAGA